>OX578153.1:84078682-84723682 GCA_951213105.1 Amaurobius ferox
TATAAATATATATATATATATATATATATATAAATATATATAAATATATATATAAAATATATATATAAATATATATAAATATATATAAATATATATATAAATATATATATAAATATATATATATATATATATATATATATATTATATATATATATATATATATATATATTAGAAACTCGTATAAAAACTTATGGTGGGTTATAATGCGGCAACAATCGCACGGCTATACGATTTATGGGCAATTTAAGAATGATAATTTCAGTCAACCCAAGAATTTAATTATTACGTATAAAGGAAAAAACTCTATACTTCTTACACGACAGATTGTATAAGGAATATATATACAATTGTAAAGTACAAATTTTTAATAAATTTCTACTCTAAACTTTCAAGTGAAACGAACAGCCTTGGTAGTGTAAGTATACAGATTTTTGTAGTGTGGCCTACAAATCAATAACAGCTGACTTTGACATTCGGGTACAAGTACTACCCTGTGTATGCAGTGTTACAAGTATTAGTTAGAAATCCACTTGAAATGTAAAACTACAGGATTGGGGAAATCTTAAGAATTTCCACGCAAAGCAAGGGGACATTTGACCCATGAGACATTTTTTTTTTAAATGTACACTCGCGTTTATGAAAATTGCAACACAATAAAGGAATTTTCAGATTAAATTGGAATATACGGGACATTCAAAGCAGGGTAGGACATGCAATTAGTTAGAAATGCAGAGTGAATGCGCAAGCTTGTGCTCCGCAGAGCCTTCTGGACGGTAGTATGAGGAGTATAGAGAGCTGTGGAAGTGGGAGACAAGTATGGTATCTGTTTTCGCGAGTTCAAACCTGTTTTATTGAAGTCATTATGTCTCATCAACGTAAGAGGGTCCTTATAAGCAAACTGCAGATTTCAAACGGGGACGCATAAGCGGCTTGCGGGAAGAACGGTTTTACCCGTTTGGAGGATATACCGGTACGGAGCATAATGCCACGACAGCAAAGCGAGTGTTGAAGCAGTTGACAGAAGAAAATCGATGAGTTCGAAAATCCGGCAGTAAATCACACAATGTGACGACAATACGGGATGACAGGCATTTTATCCGCATGGTGGTAATGAACCGTACAGCTTCTTCTTGAGTGTTACTGGAGCACTAGTACAAGTGTGGCATTGTCTGCTTCTATGGTTCGAAGACGTCTATTACACAGAGGACTGAGTGCAAGCATTCCTTTGAGAAATATACCGTTGACACTGAACCATCGACGCCTCAGGATAAAATAGGGGAAGTAGTACAGACCATGGCGTGTGAATTGTCACCAGATTGTATTTTTAGACGAGTCCCGCTACAGAATGGACTACAATGATGACAGCTTACGCGTTAGATGGTATTGTGGTGAGCGCCATCTTACGGCATCCGTTTCAGAGTGTCATACGAACATGGAGAGTAATAGCGTGGGATGTCATTAGCCATCATAGGCGATTCCGGCTGCTAAGCATTGTGGGTACGCTCAACAGCAACCGCTACATTAGAGAGGTTTTCGAGTCCAATGTTCTACCCTTCCTTCAGCACACTTCCAACACTATATTCCAACAAGAAAACGCCCAACCATTTGTTTCCCGGAATGTCCAATCCTTCTTCACTGCATAGCAGATACCGCTTCTTACTTGGCCTGCCCGTTCGCCAGACATGTCACCGATTAAACATGTATGGGATATGCTCACTCAGCGACTGGGATATTATTGTTCTCCAGCAGTCACCACCAATGAACTGTGAATCATGATCGAAGAAGACCCCCAGGAATACATCAAAACTCTCTTTGATTTGATGCCGTGACGTTTAGAAGTCTTATTTGCCACTAGGTGAGGCTTCACAAAATACTGATTTTGTGTCAGCACTGTGTTTGTATTGGTCTGAAACGGTAATCATTTAGTTGTACCACCATTAATAATATGTGGTATAAATGTCATTCTAACCTGGTCATTCCTTCGTGGTGTTGCAATTTTCATAAACATGAGTGTATTTTCTGTGTTCAGACCTACCCAATATATGCAGTATACCGTCCATATTGGTTTCAAATCACTTAGCGGATTTTGAGATTATAAGGGTCACTGGTTTTGACAAATCTCGTTTTACAGCTGAACTATATATATTTCTCGGAATTTTCTGTGTTCACAACTATACAATATATAAGCAGATTTCAATTCAAATTGAGTCCAAATAGCTTTAACGGTATTTCAAATTACATGGGACCATCTATTTTTGCAAAATCTTGTTTTATAGCCAAACTATGTATATTTTTCCGAATTTTTTCTCTACTTTCACATCTGCATAATATTTAAAATTTGCCATCCAAATATAGTCAAAATAGGTACAGTTGTTTTTGAGATTACGAAATACCAACGATTTTACACCCATCCACTCACGTTTGCACACATCATTTTACATCCATCCACTCACGTTTACACATATCATTTTACACCCACCCACTCACGTTTAGGCACGTTATTTTACACCCATCCACTCACGTTTACACACATCATTTTACACCCATCCACACACGTTTACACACATCATTTTACACTCATCCACTCACGTTTACACACATCATTTTACACCCATCCACTCACGTTTACACACATCATTTTACACCCATCCACTCAAGTTTACACATATCATTTTACACCCATCCACTCACGTTTCCCGGCTGCCCACTTTTGCTGCTCTATGCCTTCGGATGAGTCGGACGGCCTGGGTTTTCGACCCATCCACTCACAGACAAAAGTTATTTTTAATATCTAAGAGACTTCACCGATGTATTTATGATGAAAACTCGACTTGTAATGAAATCACGATCGCCACATTTTTTTTATGCAACATCGGCGAAAATGAAAAGTTTGATTAATCTACTGCTAAAACTATATCTATCAGGAAATTTTACACAAGCCACAATCACCATACTTTTCTCTAGCTCAGCGCGAGGAAAATGAAAGAAACGTAGGCCACTCCAAAATGAAATTCAGTTCAATTCGACAGCAGAAAGAATCTTAGAAAGTAAATTTTCCTTTCTAATTCTTTATTTAACAATGACACTCTCCGTTTCTTACTGAGACGCTGAATTTATTTATTCTGTAGGACATCTGAGTGTATATTTTACAATGTATACTATGCTACAAAAAGAAAAATTTAATATATTTTATGTCAATGGCGCCTAAGAAGTTTGAAACATTCTTAATCCATTGTCGAGAGAAACTCCCTGCTGTCAATTTTCTATGTAAATGTATCCGTTGCCACCCCATACTGATTTAAAGTAATAAATCACTTCAGTGTTTAAATCACTATCTGTAGAATCACTTTTTCTTATGCCAGAGAGAAATATTTAACTTAAACAAAAACGATTTAGGATTCGACGAAATAACTTGAGTTCTGGAGATAAAACAGTTTCGTTATGATTATTTCTTTGTCGCATTCAACCATTCGGTGTTGCAAAATTCATGGAGAAATAAATTTGCAAATTTCAAAGTCAGCGATATAAAGTTATTTATCTTTGACTTTTAATATTAAAGGGAACTATCATGGGGAGCAGATTTCGTTGAAACAATCTGATGTGGACAGCACAGGGGTTCTCTTACTTTGAATTTACTTCTTTAACAATCCACATAACACATTAGATCCAGATTTCATCTAAGTTACATCTAAAAAATATTTTTTATATCAAACTATTCATATAATTTGATCTCGCTTGAATATCCTTTCAGATAAGTAAATTGAAATGATTTTCATTCACTACGATATCAATATTATAAGTATTAGAGCTAGTCATTGAGGATTCCATGTACATCATTGTTTTACATTGCATATTTAATTTTAAACTGCAAAAATTGTTATCCGACCTTGTCAGCAGAAGTTTCTTTCTCAAAAGTGCTTAATTTTCAGAAGTGGAGTTATGATATTTTTATTCAAATTTCGCCAATTCATTCGTTTATAACATAATGACAAAGATATGATTTAATACTGCCCTCATGTCATATAGGTATAAAATATTCGTAAAATGCATCGTTGTTGGTTCGATGTAAATATTTCTACTAAAAAAATTTGAAAATATTTTCTTTTAAGAGTTTTGTACAGAACGTCATCATCTTATAGTTCGCCCCATTATGAACAGGATTTTTGTGCAGGACGTCATCATCTTATCGTTTCCCTCATCATCAACAGGAGTTTTGTGTAGAACGTCATCATCTTATCGTTTGCCTCGTCAGTAACAGGAGTTTTGTGCAGAACGTGAACATCTTATCATTTGCTCCGTTATGAGCAGCTGAATTGACCATGAAACCATGATTCATAAGTGGTAAAGAAATGACTAATTTATAACTTTCTTGCTTGTATTTTTTACACTATATAAATTTTTCAAAAATGCATATTTCAATTTTCGACCTTGTTGCAATACTTCACATACATATTATATGATGCATACATAAGACGAAAAAAGTTAGAGTACTGCTAGGAAAATCGTTTGATGCCAATGCTTTTAACATATTTTCAATCACGATCAGCTCTAATGAAAAGGAAATAAATACAGAAATGCTGTTCTTTAATATAAAGAATTAACAAACGATTAATAATTGCCTGACATCACATACTTAAAACAAGATTACTGATTGACTATAATACATTATAATTATTTATGTAAATAATAAATGGATTGAATTCATTTATGAGTATTTATTGACTTCCCCACTAACCAAATTACTTTACAGCGGATTAGATACTAATGATGTACTATACGCAGCAACAGAAATAGGGATGGTTTAAACACAACTCAATAACGCTATGATGATTCATATGTCTTAGCATTTAATTTCAAATCAATACATTATTTACTAATGAAATTAATTACTCTTACTTTCCATTACACTAGGCATTAACTAGTTTTGGAACCTAAAAATCAGCATTTCTCAGACAAAATGACAAAAAATATCAGCCAAAGCTAAGGATATTTCTGTTATTAGAGGTCACGCATAACCTACTGAGATAACGTGGTCAAACAAATTGAAATGAAGAACCAATGAGTTACTTTTCATTGCCAAACCAAACTGGGCTACAACTGAAACCAAAATAAATGAACACTCCCGGACAAGATGTAATACGGAGACTTTTCATGTTCAAAAGTTAATTGCAGTCGGGGGGGGGGGCGAATGAAACTTCAGGGGAGAAAATTTTGTATCTGCCCTACATAAATCTATATATACTAATTGCCAAGTGTCCGTCTGTCTGTCTGTCTGTCTGTCAGTCACGCTTTATTTAGGCACTTCCCGAAAAGATACAGACTTGAAATTTAGTACACGGCTCGGTCGTTCGATAAAACCCCTTAGAAAAATCGAATTTTTCGAAAATGTTCTCTAGAGGGGTGCTCCACACCGAAACGTTCGAAAAGTGAAAATGATAGGAAAGCATGCTTTGCCATAACAGAGACTTCAAATTTGGTGTATGGGTAAATCTTTCGAAAAGAAGAAAGTGTGCAATTTTAGATTTCCAATATTTTCTACTTCAGGGGGTGCCGCACACATTTTATAGTATAAATATATATACATATATATATATATATATATATATATATATATATATATATATATATATATATATATATATATATATATATATATATTCCAAATATAAAATTTTTCGCAATCGTAATACATTTTTTCATTTTATATATACGGAAAGGAAAACAGGAACCATATATCATTAATAATTTATTGTTTACCACAATATTTTATCTGAACGTCACTTTTCCACTGAGCTTGACGTACGAAATCCTTTATGGCAATTCGTTGGTCCTTCAACTATTTTGTCTGTCAAATAAGAAAAAAATATATCTTTCTTCTATGCTTTAAATCTGTGTTCAGTGTAGCTAACATAGGGTACGGAATTTCAGCGATATCTTCAGTTTTGCTGTAAAATTAACGATTTGAAGAACGATAATGCATGAATCGTATTCGCAAAACCATACTTTAACTTATTTACCTGATCTATTTTGCTGTATTAAAAGTCTCATAGTTGGAAAGTGTTATTTACTGAAATCAATTGTTATTAAGAGGTCTAGACTGCTTAACCTATATTACAAATTAGGCGAAGTATCACCAACTCACATAGGTTAATTGTTAAATGTCATAGTTTGGGAATGCGGACGAAATCAAGTGATTGGTTAAGAATTTCAGGAATTACCTAAGTGGGTATATAAATGGCTAACAGTGTATATAAATGGGTATATAACGATGGGCCAGGATAGCCAGTGCTTAAAGCGAGAAATTTGCACTCAGTACGTTCGTTTTCAATCCTTAACTCCAAATTATTACCGTGTCTACGCAGAGTATGTGCACGATAAATTTGTAGGTCCAAAAGTCCATCCATTAGGTGATAAGTAAAGAGAAGGTTGGTATGGTACCTGTAGTTGTCACCCCTATTGGCTCTAATGTAAATTGGGTGGTCGTCCAAACAGATACTTTACACCTTAGAGTTGCTCAAAAGATTTGGAAAGAAAGAAAGAAGTATATAAATATACTCATTGTTTAGAAAACAATGTTATGTTGTATACAATTGTGAATAATACATCGTTGATTTGAGAATATGATCTTCTAGCTTATGAATTAATTGAGCTTTAAATTGCCATTTGTGAATTAGTTGAACACTAAATACCCTTTTATTTACACTTTCCATAGTTGAAAAGTGTTTATGACTTTGTTCATTCTGTCTGTCTGTCGTTTAAATATATATTTAGTGTTGTATTCGTCATAAAACTGCTTTATTTTTGCGTATTATGTATGTATCTAAGTTCTGTGCCAACGCATATTACAATAGTTTTTATTTTAAATGATGACTAAACTTTGATTATTCCCACAACGAAGCCTAATTAAACAAATCAAGCTATTATGAGTTGTATAAGAATGGCTGAATTTTTTTCAAGGGAAATTATTTAGCTCTGAAATCTGAAATATAAGTGATATTAACGAAATATTCATTGATTTTGCATAGAGCGGCAGACGATTTATATTTCGATGACGTCATTTTAAAAAAGTTCGTTTTGTGTAACTAGCACTGTCTTTTTTGATGAAGTTTTAAATTTTCAAGTGTAATAAATTATTGTAGTACTGCGATAATTTTTAAAATATCAGCGCTGAATGTATCACATTTTAGAGGTGTTTAAGTAAAACTGCATTTCAGTTAGAAAGTGTTTCATAAGCAGTAATTTATGCATGATTGGTCTTGTTGTATATGACGGTTATTTTTTGATTTCACTAGATCGCGATAGAATTATTAGCTGTATCTTGTTCCTATTTCACACGTTTTGTTGCTGTAAATAAAGCTTAGTTTTTCATATATTATCACTAAACAATATCGATTACAAAAGAATAGTTCTGAGGTAATAAATTTTTACCACCTTATGGACATTTCCCAAAATTCTCTAAATTAACGATATTACGCCAAATTCGTCGCCAAATTTTAACGTAATAACCAAATTTATCACCTGACGTGACAGATATATTGGCTTTTCCTATATATACGCTTTTAGATATGTGCAGCGGCGCAAATATCTAATTGTTATTAAATGAGATGAAAAGTATTGCATAGTTTTACAGAAACAATTTACCTGGCATTTCTTTACCATTTTCTCTTTCTTCTTCACTTTACACTTAAAGTTTATGCTTCTGTGACTTATCGATATTCTATTTCGTTTCGGTAGATCGTCCCGGGGGGGGGGGGAGGGGGGGAAGGGGCTGGTTCGAAAATAGCAAAAGGTTCACTTGTTTCCTTCTTGATGTTGAATTCCATCGACTCAACGATTGATCTGTTGATGGATGGGGCAGAATCAAAACGGATACTTTCAAGTTTGTCGCAAATTTCGAAAAAACTTCGTTTTAAATCGAAATTAGTTTAGTCGTATTGGCTTCTTCTGATTTACTACGATGAAATTTAGTGTAGAAACATTTAACTAGATACAGCTCAAGGGAGTTAGTCAGATATCGGCACACTGACTCTGAAGGACTATTATACAGAACTTGTAGAGTCCATTTCAAGTATAGAAAAATATACATTGTATTTTTCTAACTGACAGAAATTACTATGTTTTAATTACTACTATTTATTTCTTGCAGGTCGTATAGAATTGTAGACTAACATTTATATCAAACACTTTATGTACGTTTATAATATTTAGCAAATTTGAAATAATGTATAAAATTATAATATTGTACAAAAGTTTTAGAGTCTACAAAGATAGAAGGACAAGATAATTATATCAAAAGTTTTATTTTGACTAGCCTGGTCGAGAGAAAAATAAGTTACATTGTAGCCTTTTCACAATACATTGTAGATTAACATACACTATAGACTCATTCACATTCATATACATTTACAATATATTGTAGCCATTTCAGACGAAACAAGAGAAAGCTTTAGTGCTTTGGCTGAAATGGCTACAATGTATTTTTGCCCTGGAGGAGAGAGTGATTATTATCTTCGAAACCGGCTAATCACTTATATAGTGCACTTCTAATGTAGAAAAATCATACCAGAGTAATTTAATAGATCTGAATCAAAAGTTGACTGATCAGGCGGAGACCTGTAAAATGAGTTCTATACAAATGTTACAAAAATTATACCCCCACGTACGTTTAATATTTGATCCCACCCACCAGTCTGCATGCGCTGCCTATGCATACTATACTCACGTTTGTAAAAATTTCTATACCATGAAGAAATAGTTAGAATTGAAGGAAATTTATTCCACTAACTGTATTGATACAAATATACGATTAAATTTACAAAACAAAAAAAAACAATATTACATGTCAAAAATTTGTACATTGTGAAGACACCAGAGGTGCAATATGTGCTTCTATATGACGTGGCATCGAATCAAACAGATTTTGAATTTGCACCTGAGGAACAGTATTCCAGATTGTGTCTATCAGAATTCAAAGTTCAGCTGTATTAGCATCTCTACGGAGCGAGCGTCTCGTAGAGCTTCTGTTGGAGATGCTGACCAACTCACGAAATTCTAGACATGTTCAATAGACTACATTTCCGAAGAATAGACAGACTAAGGAAGAAGCTGTATCTGTTGTGCTGAAAAGAGGTTTTGAACATTCCTAGCAAAATGTGGGCGGGCATTGTCCTGTTGAAATACAGCTAAAGGAATGCATTGAAGAAAGAGTACGACTTCAGGCTCCAGAACTTTTCTGTAGTATCTATTGCTTTTAAGATTACTCACAATTCTTAGCAGTTGATATCGTCCAAGAAACCCGAGGGCGCCCCAGACCATCACGCTCGATACTCGTACAGTATGACAATTGATAACGCACTCCGAAAGATGGTGTTCACCGCTATTGAGTTTAACGAGGATGCGACTATCACTGTACCCCAAATTAAAGCGGGATTCATCAGAAAAAAACAACTTGTTGCCAATCGGTATGCCAATGTCTCTGTTGGTGAGCACATTGAAGCTGCAGGCATCGATGGTTTTGCGTCAGGAGCATCCTGTACAAAGGAATTATTGCATGCATTCACGGTGCACCAGACACCGACGAATTTTTGGAGCAAACAATGGCACACCTGTAACAGTGCTCTAACGTTCTGCTAACTGTCGAGATGAAGCTGTACAGTCCGTCACTAACATGCGGATGAGATGTCTATCATCCCGTGCTGACGTAACATTTTGTCGTCCATTGCCGAATTTGCGACTCGACCGGTTCTCTCCAGTCCACTACTTCAACACTCGCATCACTGGCCTCCATATGAGCAGCTGTTGTACGATAAGAAGAAACCCCTTCACGAAGACGGATCATTCGTCCCCGTTCAAACTCCCCAACCTCCTCATATGACGTCCTGTCTTTGTAGAGGCATAGTGACTTCTCATGAAATATTTACCACTAACAGATAACCATAGACTATTTTTAGCGTATCGCTACACCTCTCTATTCATACGATTAAAACAGCAGTTCAGAGAACGCTGCTTAGCCCACACAAGCGCGGTGACTCAAATTCTAATCATTTGCACAGCACGCTCTAATTTTAATATGCTGTAAGTTTCAGCTCAATTGCGTGATTCTTTCATGATATTGCAGTTTTTACAAACCCCAGTTTAGCATACGGTAAATTAAACCAGTGCTCTGCTTTTTGACTTCTCTGATCCAGTGGATAAGTTCATAACCACTCATTTATAGATCTTCTGGAATATAATTGGAGTTTCTTTTTTATTTCATAGAGACTTTATGAGAAATTTGTCAGAGATCTTTAAAAGTTTCTATAGTGCACTTCAGAAAAAGTTGTTTCATTTAAGCTAACAGACAACTATAACACAGCCCTTTCAGGAATCAAGCAATTTTTACTTTCCTTATATACATAATGTATAAGGAAAGTATTGTGACGGGGTCGAAAATTCGAATTCGAGTTTTCGACGGGAGGGCACGTTTCAAGCATCCCTGATCACGAATCAAACATTTTTGAAGTGATGTCTCTGTGTGTGTGTCAGTGAGTCTGTGGAGACGATAACTGATGAAAGAATGGACCGATTCGAACGAACTTTGGTACAAAAATCACAATCCGTAAACACTGGAAGCCTATTGTTTTTATACGCAATCGAATGTTTAGAACCCCCCTAAATTTTTGAGTGAAATTTTGAAAAAACCGTCAAAAAATCAAACCGTTAATAAAGTTACGCAAATAGACATTTCTTATGTAACTTTTCATTAGAAAACGATTGACATAAATTTTAGAAAGCTAGCATGAACCGTCCCCAAGATATTGCACATTTTTCAAAAACATTATCAAAAAGTTATATAAAATAAAAAATATATATTCCCTATTGATAAACATGTTCACTTTCAAATGTAATACCATGCGATAAATTTGGTGACATTATTCTCGTGGATCTAGCTCGTTTCATTCATGAAAAAGATACTTTGAGTAATACTTTTGTATTTGAACGCCAATAGTCATTTATCTGCTGTAAGAATAACTTATTTCTCCGTCCGTAACGCTTGGCGAGATTTTGGCGACGATTTTGACAAAATTTCGCCAACTTGGCGACATTTTTAATTGTTGCCAAATTAACAAAAATCTCGCCAAATTGATAAAAATGACGACTAATTGACGAAAATTGAATATCTTGGAAAGAATATAAGTATCTGCTATAAGAATAACATTTTTTTAACTGTAAAAGTAGTAAATTCATTGCATTATATAAGGAAAGTCATGTGTTACCCACATCAGATTATTTGTATCTTGTAAAAGTTCTTATCACGTGACTTACCGCCGAAGGACTCTTCACAAGCTAACTATCGCAAACGTGAACAATCACATCAAACGAGTGCTTGGGTTCTGCAAATATATCTGAAGAACACCGCTTTCTTTGATCCAAATCCTGACACTTAGCAATCAGTTGCTTTTACTTGCAACTGAAACTTCTTTGGATCGATCATTCATTCTGCATCTTTATTCTTTGGGTCATTTCATTCATCAGAAAATACACACCTTATGATGAACTTTGAATTTTAGGATCCGAAATCAACAGCATTTGGGGCCCTCTTTTGCGATTTAGTGGTAGGTAATTCAAAAATTTGACATATTTAAAATCTATATCTTGAAACAAAAAATAATTTTAATGGAAATATAAAACGAAAGATTTTCATTGTTTTAATTATTTCAAAAAGTAAATATTGAAAGTAAAATGTACATTAAAAGCAATTTTGAAAATCTACTATTTGAAGTACAAAAGTTTCCTCACGCAGTGTGATGAATTATTTTGATCTATTTAGAAAATATATTTTTTATTCCCATTTATGGCCATGGTACAGTATTTGTACAAAACATTTAAATTTAGAATTTTCTTGGATAAATGAAAAATTAACTAGAGTGTGGTTCAACTCAACATTCTCATACCAGAATCTATTTTTGCAATTGTATTTTATTTTATCTTTTTTTTCCCCTTTGCGAATTTTGCATGAAAAATTTTGAAAAATCTCTACTGTTGGTCCAGCTATAGCATGTTACCCTTCATTTTAAAGGGCTTGAAAAAATATCACGATTAATATCAAGTTTGACAAGGTACCCCTACGGGAGGTAGCGTTACACTGCTCCTACGAGGGGAGTCTAAGGACATCACGAACACAAAAATTGTATTATGGATATTTCTCAGTACAATGATTGGAACTGTTATGTTTTGTGATTATTGAACACTAAATAATCTGCTATGGATATTTATGTTAAATTCTGTTCTATGCTACAACGTTAAAATAAAAAATTTCGATGAAATTTTGAAGTTTTCGCTCGACTTTTTAAAAATGTTGTCTAGTTTTAGATTTTCTGTTAATTAGATTTTCAGAGCAGGATGTAAAGTATCTTGAAAATCCATATTAATATTTGTGGCAGCTATCGTCTACACAAGAAATCGAGCATAGAGACGAACAGCACTCCAAAAATAGTCAAAACGTGTTCAGGTGGCCCTAAAATGTATATTAGCATCAAAATCTCGAAATCAAAAATTTTCGTAAAAACAGCACTTACTCAATACTAAGTAAAAATAACAAATACACTGAAAATCCAAATCAAAACTTGTATTTTATTAATAGCAAATGATGAATAAGTACAATTTGGTACTTAAATTTGGTAAGTTTCAGGCAACAAAACACAAAATGTGCTTTCTCTTGTGAATAGAACACGCAAAATCATTATAATGAACTCATCTTATAATTCTGTAAATGGATAGTTTATATTTTTAACGATATGTAATATATTTCAATTTTGTGTATATGAGTTTCTCGTGAATTACGACATCCCAATCCAGATTTTCAGCAGAACTCTCAACAAATTCTCGATTACCGACAAAAGCTTTCAAAATATACCCATTAAGAACTAAAAAATTAAAAACAAGAAAGATCAATCATGCATAAAGCATTGATTATGAAACGCTTTCTAAATGAAATGCAATTTTATTTAAACATCTCTAAAATACGATATATTCAGTTGTGATATTTTTAAAATTATCACAATACAATAATTTATTTTACTTGGAAATTTAAAACTACATCAAAAAAGACAATGCGATAAAATCGAATGCTTCTTTATGTAAAATCAATGAATATTTCATTCATATCATTTATATTCCAGATTCCAGAGCTAAATTCTGCGGGGGGAAAAATTCAGCAAATCTTATACAACTCATCTTACAATCACCTGTTTATATTCTGTATCTATTAAACTTAGGCTTCGTTATAGAAATAATCAAAGTTTGATAATCATTTAAACTCAAAAGTATTGTAATAGCGTTGGCGCAGAATTTAGATGCACAGAAAATACGCAAAAATAAAGCGGTTTTAGGACGGATGCAACACTAAATATAAATTCAAAATAACTTTAAAAATTACGATTTTTACACTAGGAAAAAAAGATGGATGCCATATTTTATTTCGATGTAGGTCATGTGATCTCTTCATATAATGTAGGAGTAATGATTGTTTTAAGTTTTATTTAAAAAAACTAACGAACATATTTTTCTGAACTTTTTTTATATATTTTATGGGATAATTTGAATATTTCCTGAAATTTTCGAAGCAATTTATGAATTTTAACTTCGAAAATTAGGTCTCATAGGGTTCAATATATTTCACTTTTTCAATCAGGGTTCAATCCGAAACTAATTGGGTGATATTATTCATTTACATTCCCATATGTTCCACAGACCGTCTCAACAACATACTACACTTTCATTTTGAGATAATAATTTTTACGGCAGTTATCGTGCGAACGGACAGACAGACAGAGAATAAACAAAATCAAACACTTTTCAACTATCTTGAAAAGTGTAAACTATGTAATGTTGTGACGTCACAGCTTCCGCATGAAATCACGCCATCAGGTTTAATGCAAGAACCGGGAACTTGTCCAGCTCACTTTCCACGATAGTGGTCGAAATTAAAAACCACAACATTTATAGACTCACTTTAAACATTCATAGAGGAAGTAATTAAAATTAAACTTATTAGAAGATATATCACTACATTTTCATTAATACGGTGATTTCAGTTTTTACTTTCCTTATATACATAATGTATAAGGAAAGTATTGTGACTGGGTCGAAAACTCGAATTCGAGTTTTCGACGGGAGAGCACGTTTCAAGCATTCCTGATCACGAATCGAGCATTTTTGAGGTGATGTCTGTGTGTGTGCGTGTGTGTCAGTGAGTCCATGGAGACGATATTTCACGAACGAATGGGGCGAATCGAATGAAATTTGGTACAAAAATCACAATCCGTGAATAATGGGAGTCCATTGTTTTACAACACAATCGAATGTTCAGAACCCCCACAGATCTTCGACTAAAGTTTTGAAAAAATCATCAAAAAATCAAAACCTTTAATAAAGTTACGCAAATAGACATTTATTATGTAAGTTTTCCTTAGAAAAGAATTGACATAAACTTTAGAATGCTAGCATGAACCGTTCTCGATATATTGCACATTTTCCAAATAAATTTATCAAAAAATCAAGTAAAATAAAAAAAAATATATTAACTCTTAAGAAACATGTTCATTTTTCATATGTAATATCATGCGATAAATTTGGTGATATCATTCTCGTGGATCTAACTCTTTCCATTTACGAGGAAAGATACTTTGTTGAGACCCAGACCGTCCGACCTACCAGAAAGGTGTAAGGTAAGGAAAGATACTGTGTTGAAGACCCAGACCGTCCGACTCGCCCAGAGGGCTCGAGCAACTATTGGAAAGATACTGTGTCGAAAGCCCAGACCATCCGGCTCGTCCTTGGACTTAGAGCATCAAGTTGAATGGTCGGGAAAGATACTGTGTTGTTGTTGTTGAAACCCAGACCGTCCGACCTACCAGAAAGGTGTAAGGTAACTGTTTGGACGGTCGGGAAGCGTATTAATCTGTGTGTAAAACCCTACACAACAAACAATCCTTACACAATACAATGGTCATCACACACAACTAACATCCGACAGACTGACATACTTAAAATCAAGTAATGCACAAGAAATTCAAGGAGTCTTACACCAAAGGGGGAGAACCCAGGAGCAAAAACAGGATTAAGAAATTCATAGATCACCAAAAATTAAGAGCAGAGAATACTCACAGAAGTGTCACTTAACAGAATTTGAAATCTCTCTCGCAGTTTGAATACAGTCCTTCAGTTTGTTTATTAATACTTTATTTCTGCGGACACCGGAAAACCAAGCTGCAGAGTGGGCAGGGGAAGGTTTGACGAGGTGGAATTTTTTAGAAAAGGGACAGGAAAAAACATAGTGATCAGCGTCACCAAAAGCATTACAGGGACAGTTAGAAGAGGTTTTGTGCTTAAAGAAATTGAGGTAATCAAGGAACGGGCCGTGTCCGGTAATAAAATAAACAAGAAATCTGTTACAAATAAGAAGAGAAGGGTCAACCAAAGGGAGGAAAGAAAGAATACGGGCCGGGTCGTGATTACGGGGAGAGATATAGTCGTTTAAGTAAGTTTGCCACAGATTATTTAGGAATATTTTACAATGACGAGTGAGAAGAGAATAAGGGAAAGGGACCGTAAAAGGGGAACCAGAAAGGGAGGCAGCTTTGGCATGAGAGTCAGCAACTTCGTTTCCCAGTATTCCAGCATGGGCTTTAACCCATTGAATGTTAATTAATTTAGATGCCGAAAGGGCCAAGAGTTTAATATCACATAAGTATTTGGATCTATTTTTAACAGATTTTAGAGCCAGAATGGAGGACAAACTGTCCGAAAAAATATTGACCTTTGTATTGTTGTCCAACGCCCATTGAATAGCGACTTTAATGGCAGAGATTTCCGCTTGAAAGACCGTGTTTCCATGAGAGAGCTTAAAAGAGAACGATTCGACCAGGTCATCTTTTTTAAAAATGCAAACTGCAAATCCAATATTTTCGTCAGTTTTAGAGCCATCTGTGTAGATATTAAAAGGGGAGAATGAATCAGGGTCAAAGGAGGGAAGATTAACAATACGATGCGAGGGAGGGAGACTGGAAAAGGGAACGTTTGTATCAAAGCTGGAAGGGTCAGGAAGGGACGGGGATGAAAAAAGGTCAGTTTTAAGGCGCCAGAAATGAAATTTTTTGTAAAGGGTCTGTATAACAAATTGAACAGGGGGGATACCAGTAATTGAGTAGGGAAAGATACTGTGTGTAATACTTTTGTATTTGAACGTCAATAGTCATTTATCTGCTACAAGAATAACTTATTTCTCCGTTCATAACGCTTGGCGAGATTTTGGCGACGAATTTGGTGGAATGTCGCCAACTTGGCGAATTTTTTTTAAATGTTGATAAATTAACGAAAATCTTGCCAAATGGATAAAAATGGCACTAAATCAATGAAAATGACAACTAATTGAAGAAAATTCAATATCTTGGAAAGAATATAAGTATCTACTATAACAATAAATTTTTTTTAACTGTAAATGTAGTAAATTCATTGCATTATATAAGGAAAGTCATGTGCTGCCCACATCATATTTTTTTAAAGGTATTCAATTTTTGTAACTATGAAGAAATAGTTCAAAAGATAAGCTTTAAAGCTTGTTGAACAAATCGTTCTTTAATATTTCCGATGTTTTCAAGATTGAATCTACGATAATATTCTCGATAGCTAAGGAAAATATTTGTGCAAAAATTTCTTTGAATTAAAAGAAAAATCGGTCTGAAGCGTCTTGGAACCTGACCTAGAGAATCACTGCATCGATTTTTTGTGTCTTATACTCTAGAATAAATACAGAAAAAGTATTGCTTTAACGAAAATTGTCGATATCAAGATTTTAATACCAAACATTTACTGAACAACACTTTTTGTCTATTTTTAGAGTGATGTCTGTGTGTCTGTCTGTCTGTTTATGATGGATTTGATGTATACACGATACCTGCCACAAATATTAATGGATTTTCACGAAACTTTTTATCCGGTTTTGTGATCAAAAAATCTGGAACTACATAGAATATTTTGAAATTCGAACGAAAACTTCGATTTTTTTTTTAAAGTTTATATCCCTTTAACATGGCAGCAGAGATCAAAATTTTACATAATCATGGATAAAATGGGTTATTTACAGCTCAATGAACACTAAACTTAACAGTTTAGATCATTGTAGTGAAAAATAGCAGCGACACAATTATTGTGTTCAAGACATCATTACCCCCCCCCCCCCTCCGCAAAGTGAACATATTGGGCTCCAAAGGGAGTATATTGTCAAACTTGGGTATGAATCTGAAGATTTATTCAAGGCCTTTAAAATGAATGGTAGCATGCTATAATTGCATTTAAATCAACGATATAGATTTTTAAAAAATTTTCTTGCAAAGTTTAAAAAAAAAAAAAAAAAATACAAACTACTTCAAAATGGATTCAGGGTATGAGAAAAACGAGTTGTGCCACACAGTTAATTTAATAGTGGGGCGATTAGATTTTGCTCTACGCGTACGCGATTATCGAACGAACAAACAGATATATTTTATTTCTGTTAGATAAATTAGTTATTTCTAAAACTCTTTATTAGAGTACCCCATGAAAATCTGTATTATTTTGTTCTTCAAGCTAAAAGGAAACTACGCACAATATTTTCCAGCTCAGGTGTCAAAGGATTCTCTGGTGTCTTCTAAAAGTTCTTATCACGTGACTTATCGCCGGAGGACATATCGAAGGATAACCATCCTAAAACGTGAGCTAAGAGAGCTGACTAACATTCCACTTTATCTAATATATTAGACAAACTTCTCTTTGGTCCATCCAAATACTGCACTTCAGATCTCGGTTGTTTTTTCTTATAGATTGGACTACTTCGGATGGAGCATTTCACTAAGTTACTATAGAACGGATTAGTCGCCGTTGCTTGGGTACTGAATAAACGCTTGCTACCTAAACAATTCAGATACAGATCGCACTACTCAATTTCCAAATCCCCAGTTTCCAATTAAAACCATTCCAGCGCTCCTTTTTTAACACTTTACAACAAAGTTGAGAAGTGTTTATGACTTTGTTCATTCTGCCTGTCTGTCTGTCTGTCTGTTAGCACGATAACTGCCGTAAAAATGACTTAATCAAAATGAAATTTTAGTATGTTGTTCAGACGGTCTGTAGAACCAATTGGAATATCAATGAATAATATCATCCAATTAGTTTTGGATTGAACCCGGGTTGAAAAAATGATATACATTGAACCCTTATGGGACCTAATTTTTCAAACATTTTTTAAGTAAATTTAAAATTCACAAACTGCTTCGAAAATTTTAGTTAATATTCAAATTGTTCCATAAAATATATATAAAAAAAATCAGCAAAATATATTCAGTAGTTTTTTAAATAAAAATTAAAATAATAATTAAACCTCCTATATGAGGAGATCACGTGACCATAATATGAAAAGCTCACGTGACCAACTTCAACAGAAAATATGGCATCCATCTTGTCTCAAAATTGTGATTTTTAAAGTTCTTTTTAATTCATATTGAGTGTTGTATCCGTCCTAAAACCGCTTTATTTTTGCATAAATTCTGTGCATCTAGATACTGAAACAACGCAATTACAATATATTTGAGTTTAAATGATTATTCAAATTTGATTATTTCTACAACGAGGCCTATTTTTCACTTATGTAAAATGTAAACAGCAAAATATGTAGAATGAGTTGTATAAGAATTGCTGTATTTCTTTAACACAAAATCACTTAGTTCATGGAGTCTGCGTAGCTGATATGAATGAAATATTCATTGATTTTACAAAGAGAAGGACGATTTTTTTCTATGAAGTTTTAAGCATAGAGTTTAATTACTTGTAGCTCCTTGGTCTTAATTTTTAAATAAAATAAATTATTATAATATTGTGATGAATGAAATGATAGATAAAATGTTATGAATGAAATGATAGATAAAATGTTATGAATGAAATGCTGCTTTTATAGAGAGAGCCAGGCGTGTTATTTTTTCTATGACGTCATTTGAATGAATTTCAGTTGTGTTTCGATGAAGTTTTCAAATATAATAAATTATCGTAGTTTTATGATAATTTTAAAAATATTGCCGAGGAATGTATCGCATTTTATAGATGTTTAAACCAGGCAATTTATATTTCAATGCCGTCATTTGAATGAAGTTCATTTTTTTCGATGAAGGTTTAAGTTTTCATATATAATAAATTAATGTAGTATTGTGATAAGTTTTAAAATATTACCGAGGAATGTATTGCATTTTAGAGATGTTTAAATAATATTGCATTGAAGTTCTAAAGTGTTTCATAATCAATGCTTTAAGTATGATTGATCGCACAATCATGTCAATTGTACAACGCAAGCTCTAAATAAACTTCTTTGATACATATGTCCGCTCGAAGTGGCTAATTAGTGACAACCATACGGTCATCTGTTTGAGGGCAGGATCCTAAAATAGAATCTGAAATTCCTGAGATAAAAATTGCTGCGTGTAATAGCACCTTTAGTCAACGGCAAAAGTTAAATACAGTATCAATAGGTTGTAAAGGGAAACAAACATCAGCAGTTTCTTCAGTCCATTGGAGCTGAATAAATTGTGCCCAATAAGTAAGTTAAAATAAATAAGCTGCGGTAAATAAATAAGTTAAAATGAATTGTAGACAATAAATAAGTTAAAATAAATTGCGGTCAATAAATAAGTTAAAATAAATTGCGGTCAATAAATAAGTTAAAATAAATTGCGGTCAATAAATAAATTAAAATAAATTATGGTCAATAAATAAGTTAAAATAAATTGCAGTCAGTAAATAAGTTAAAACAAATTGCGGCCAACACTGGTAAATTTTTCTAGTTACGAAAGAAACAACCCAAATATAAACTTTTTTGTTTAAAGAATCCGAAATAAAGAACATATTTCCATAATACTAAAATTATATGAGAACTCGCCGATGCAATTTTCGAAAATTAAAATTTTAAACCCTCCCGTTTATAGCTGTTACATTTTTTTCCAGTCAAAAAATTTAATCTTCTCGGTATTGGTTCTTTTATGGCAGAAATGAATAAATTTAAATATGTGATAAGACAAAGGAGGTTATGTGACGAATAAACGAGGTTATATGAATTCTTAAATTTGCAGAAAGTATACGGATCAACAGTAAAACATCTAATGTCTAGGTATTTCTGTACTAGAACCAGAGTTACGATGGGTTATATGGGCAGCACATGACTTATTTTATTAATAATTATTTCATCAATTAATCAGCATTTTCGTTAACTTAGCATTATTTTTGCAATTCTAACGATATTTTCTTCAATGTGGAGCGAAATATGACGTAGTTTGCACTATTTTACCAAATTAGTGACCAAGTTCATCTATTTTATCGCCAGGCTTTACAAACCAATGGAGAGAAGAGCATTTTTTATATATAAATGACGGTTGGCAAATTGCTAGACTTCAGAATACAAAACTATTTTCACAAGGTATCTCTTCTCGTGAATGGAACGGTCTAGATCTTCGAGAATGAGATTAACAATTTTATCGCATAATTATACATATGAAAAGAAACATATATAAAAATAAACAATACTTTTATGTAATTTTTTTATAAATCAATTTAGAAAAAATTGGCAATATTTCGAGAAGGGTTCAAGTTGTTTTGTATCAATCGTTTTTAAATAAAAATTACAAAAGGAATGATAATTTACGTAACCATTGCTAAAGGTTTTAATTTTTTTGAGGATTTTTTCAAACTTTATTCGAAAATTTGGGAGTTCATCCGAACATTCGAACATTTTAAAATCTGGGTTTCTCTTATTCATGGACTGGAATTTTTGCTCCAAATTTTGTTCGAAAAGCTTCAGTCTTTCATGAGATATAGTCTCCTCAGTATGTTTTTTAGTTTACATTTCTATATACTGGTAAGAAAAAATAATCTGAAGTCGGCAGCACATAACTTTCTCTGAAAACACATATTCACGTCTCCTTCATTTCTTTAACAATTCATCAAATTGTGTTTAGTTGCACAAAATAACACACGATTATTTGAAGTAACGCTAAATTTGCACTTTTAATTCAATTATCATTTTCATTTGATAACTGGACGTATTCTCAAAAGCTGCGTAGTAAAAATGCGAAAAATCTAAAATATCTCGAGAACGGCTACTCTTAGTGTAATGGCCAATTAATCTTATTCTTTTTCTCATCAAAATTTACGTATAAAACAAGCATTTAATTGATATGTTTGAGGATACGTGGTTTTTTATTTCAGATTTTTGCGATTTTTGCGGGCCATTTCGCAAACAAAAGGCAGGTGATTTCTTTCCGAATCATACCAAAATCTAATCAGTAGCAGGGTAATACGCAAGTGACTTGTCTACCAAATTTTGATCACATAGTTTTTCAGCTAGAGTGGATAAAGTAATTTTTTCAGGCTATTTCACAAAAAGAGGCAGGATCTTTTATTCCGAACCGTATCAAAAATTAATCAGAAGAGGATCACTCACAAGTGACTTACCTACAAAATTTTATGAAATTGGATCCATTAGTTTTTGAGTTAGAGTGGATACATACATTGCAGACACACACACACACACAGAGAGAGAGAGAGAGAGAGAGAAAGTAGATCCGTCGAAAACTTTCCTTCATATTAATTCGAATTATTATTTTCTCCCTCACATTAATTCCTTCATATTAATTCGTTTCCTTCATATTAATCTCGAATTTGTATGTCTATTGTCGAAATAGGACAACTGCTGGCTCACTTCTCTTTACCAAATTTTGCAAGAAGTATGTAACTCGTGAAGTTCTTAATTAATCTGCAAACTTCAAGAAGTTCTCAGAACTTGTCAAAAGTCATCAAGTTGACCATATTTTACCGAATTCGTAGCCAAGATCACTCGATTTTGAACTTCAAACTATAAGAATGGTTTCCTGTTACGAATTGTACCATATTGGTACGAATACGTACAATCCGTACGAATTGTACAGAAATTCGTATGGTACAATTCGTACGAATAAAACGTGAATTCATATGGTACAAATCGTGCAATTCTTATTATAGATTTTTTTACATTATTTATCTATACAAAAGAAATTGCAAAAAATCTTCAATTTTTTTTAGTTATAGTGCTTTCCCATACAGAGAGAGGGAGAAGGAGAGAGAGAGAAGGGGAGAAGGAGAGAGGGAGAAGGAGAGAGGGAGAAGGAGAGAGGGAGAAGGAGAAGGAGAGAGGGAGAGGGAGATAGAAGGAGAGAGGGAGAGGGAAATAGAAGGAGAGAGGGGGAGATAGAAGGAGAGAGGGGGAGATAGAAGGAGAGAGAGGGGGAGATAGAAGGAGAGAGAGAGAGACGTCACGTTAAAAATAGTTTTTTCATACTCTAGAGGTCTCAAAACGTGTAGATCCGTCGAAAACTCGAGTTTCAAGTTTCGGCATGATTCCAATACTTTCCTTATGTATTACCATGTATTGCAGGGGACAAAGTAATAGAAACATGTTTTAACATAAGTATATCTTTATATGATTGGCTTATGCATAAAACACTGTAAACTTAAAATTTTCAATTTTAAGTACAAATCTTAAATACAAAGAGTGCATTATAGACAAATGATGTCTCAAAATTCATAGTTAACTCAAACTTTTTTCGAGTTACATTAATTTAAATACTGAAATTTATCATTCAATTTTTGAGAAAACAGGCTTTTAAAACGCTGTTTTGTGCAGCAAGTATGAGAAAACCTAGTTTTTAATGTTTATCGTCATTAAAAACATCAACAATTATATTCATGAAAAATATTGAAAACATTGTTTATATTCATTAAAAACTATATTATCATTAAAAATATTATCATTAAAACATTATTATCATCATGAACATTATTATCATTATAAACATTACTATCATTATAAACATTATATTTATTAAAAACATGATTAGCACAGTTTTAATTAAAATAGTTACGAAATATTTATGTCATTCGATTCTACACTATTTTAACCATTTTCTAGCTTAATAATAATGTTCATTTTTTTTCGAATATTTTCTATTCTGGACACTTTAAATTTTCCAATTTATATATATATATATATATTCGATATGTCTTTAGAAATGTTTAAAGGTTACGACAGATTTCAAGACATCGTATGAATTAAAAACATATGTCCAATTCTCCAATTGTAATACATTGCCTTTCTTCAATGCTGAAAAAAAATGTAATCAAAGACCATTTTGTATTTTTACTTCTCCAAATATCTCTCGTGTATCTATCATCTACCATTCATATATTCGTGTATCTATCATAATATTGTATCTATCGTTTAAAATGCATCTATCATCTACCATTTACATACTCGTGCATCTCGTATATCTATTATATAATCGTGTATTTCATGTATCTATCCTTATTCATCTAAAAAATTTAATGTATCTATGACCATTTTGTCTTTTTACTTCTCCAAATACCTCTCGTGTATCTATCATCTACCATTTATATACTCGTGTATCTATCATCTACCATTTATATACTCGTGTATCTATCACAATCGTGTATCTCCTGTATCTATAATATAATCAGTGTATCTCATGTATCTATCATTTAAAGTGTATCTCACATTTACCATTTATATACTCGTGTAGAAGTATCTATCATCTACCATTTATATATTCTTTTATCTATCATAATCGTGTATCTCGTGTATATATTATATAATCATGTATTTCATGTATCATTAATCATCTAAAAAATTTTAATGTATCTAAAACCATTTTGACGTTTTACTTCTCCAAATACCTTTCGTGTTTCTATCATCTACCATTTATATACTCGTATATCTATCATAATCGTGTATCTCGATTATCTTTTATATAATCGTATATCTGGTGTATATTACGAGATGATAGTATATAATCGTGTATTTCGTATATCTATCGTATATCTCGTATATAATCGTGTATTTCGTATATCTATCATTAATCCTTTAAAAAAATTTAAAGCAGCTAAGACCATTTTGTCTTTTAACTTCTCCAAATAACTCTCGTGTATCTATCATCTACCATTTATATACTCGTATATCTATCATAATCATATATCTCGTGTGTCTATTATATAATCGTGTATCTCGTGTATCTACTATATAATCATGTATTTAGTGTATCTACCATTAATCATCTAAAAGAATTTAAAGTAGCTAAGACAACTTTTCCTTTTAACTTCTCCAAATATCTCTCGTGTATCTCATCTACCCTTTATATTCTCGTGCCTCTAGAATAATCGTGTATCTATTATATTATCGTTTATCTCGTGTATCTATCATTTCCCATTTATATACATATTTGATATGTTTTCAGAAATTTTTAAAAATTACACCAGGTTTTATGACATCGTATGAATTAAAAACGCATGATATCCAATTCTCCAATTGCAATACATTTCCTTTTTACATTCCTGAAAAATAAAATTAATCTAAGACCATTTTGCCCTTTTACTTCTCCAAATACCTCTCGTGTATCTATCATCTACTGCGAACTCCAAAGTCATCAAGAAAGGAAGCAATCGCTTAGATTTTGAAGACTCTAGGGACACTTTGCCAAAAACGTAATAGCGTCCTGACAAATGACAATGGAACTGCTGAAAAGTGTAAAATAAAATGAACCGAAACGTATGATAAAAGGGAAATATATATGCATAATGTATGATGTAAGAGAGCATACACTTTCTTCAAAAGTATTTAAAGAGTTCTTATTCAGACTTTTAATCCTTTAACATACATAAGTAAATGTGCATCATTCTTTCAATAAACTAAGTACATTTAGATAACTGAAGCATTTATAATCATATGTATATTTTCTTAACCCCAATAAAAATCGTGTGGACAGCACATGACTTTCACTACATACATCAATGACTTCAATGACTCCAATGACTTAAAGGAAAATAAAGGTGTACAATTTCTACTACACGTAATTTTCGCATTAAATTAAGGCAACATAAATTAAAATTTCTCACTTTTTGGTAACTTACAAGTCCAAATAAAATGATTTATTCATGCTCACGTACAAAATTCTCACCAAAATGCAATTGATATTTAATTAATATCCTCTTTCAAATAAATGACACTCGCAAATTCTCGGATTACAAAATATAAAATCATTACAAAATGTTTTATTACAAATGGCCAAGAACTTGATACATCCATCATTCGCCTATACATCGGCCAGAATCGTGAGCCATTTAGCCGTTACATGACGTTGCCCCGGCGCACCAGTGGAGGCGGAACACACTCCGTCCAACAACACAACATCCATGCCCGCAAATGGGACTCGAACCAACAACCAGGAAGTCGAGCGAGTAAGTTGAAGCACTTGCTATGACCACTAACCACCGCGTCGGCTCATTACAAAATGCATCTTTTCTCATTAATTGAACGAGCTAGATCCACTAAACGAATACTAAAAAATCTGATGTGGGCAGCACATGACTTTCCCTGCAGACTCAAATTCATTTTTTCTGAATTTCTTTCATAAATAATTAAATTGAGTTTAATTGCATAAAATAACACTAAATTTGCATTTTTAATTCAATTTCTGTTTTTGTTTTGTAATTGGACATTATCCAAAAGTAACATAACTAAATGCGAAAAATCTCAAATATCTCGAGAACGATTAGTTCTAGAGTAATAGAGTTGTTCTTATTCTTTTCCTCATCAAAAATTACTTATAAAACAAGGACATTAATTGATATATTTGAACATACGTAGCCTTTTTTTTAGATTTTAGCGATTTTTGAGGACCATTTAGTAAAAAAAGGCAGGTTGTTCTTTTCCGAAAACTACCAAAATCTAATCAGCGCCAGAGTATCCCACAAGTAACTTGTCTATCAAATTTTGTGAAATTTGGTAAATTAGTATTTTAGCTAGATTGGATACATGACATTTTTGCAGGCCATTTCGTAATAAAAAGTCAAGTTGTTTTTTACGATTAATACCAAAATCTAATCAGCACTTGAGTATCATACAAGTAACTTATCTACAAAATTTTGTGAAATTCGGTCAATTAGTATTTTAGCTAGAGTGGATACATGAAATTTTTACTGGCCATTTCGCAAAAAAAGGCGGGTTCTGTTTGTACGAATCATACCAAAAACTAATCAGCACCAGGGTCGCATCCAAAGTGACTTACCTACCAAATTTTATGCAATTCGGTCCTCTAGTTTTTGAGTTAGAATGGATACATACATTGCACAGACTGACAGACACACACACACAGGAACATAGACAGGCACACAGACAGACACACAGACACACATACACACGTCACGCCAAAAAAAGTTTTTTCGTATTCTAGAGGTCTCGAAACGTGTAGATCCGTCGAAAACTCGAGTTGCGGTTTTCGACATGATTCCAATACTTTCTCTATACATTACCATGTATTGCAGGGAAAGTAAAAATTTGCTTCATAATATTGCATATGATAGTGAACATATTTGATGATATCCATGCTTTTTTTAAATTTCATTTAATTTTATTTAGATAAATGTACATGGAAAGCGTATAATATTTAAAAACAGCTTGTGATGGCGTTTGAAATTTGTGCCATTCATTTTATGATGAAAAATTACGTCTGATACTTATTTAACTCAAAATCTTGAGGTTTTAATGATTTTTTATCAAAACTTTATTGGAAAATTGAGAGATATTTCGAACATCTGATTGCATTTAAAATCGATATGGTTGCAACTGATTGTAATAATTGCACCAAATTATTTTCCAAACACCCTATTCTTTCAAGAGACATTGGCACAGGTAAAGGATCCACAGGCTCATGAACATACTAACTAACATGCATACACACACAATCATCACCTCCAAAACGTTCGATTCAAATTTACGGCATCTTTACATGCAAAGAAACTGTTCTAATACTCTTGTAGCCACACAATCATTCAATGCAAAAATACTCTCAACATCATAATGACAAAGATTCCTGTTTACATGAGCGTTTGTTTTTATGAATTTATTTCTTAAAATTGCTTTAAAAATTTATTATCTGAATGTGGTAACGGATTAGTCGAAACGACTAACTTATGTGTTACAAAAGTTTCAAAAATCACATTTATGTAACACAGAATTCTTTTTAAATAATTTGAAGCTCAAAAGATGAACAACATCCTAGTTTGGGACCAAAATTTCTCGTGTTTCATTTGAGATTTGAATTACTTAAAAATACTTTCAAACTTAATGGAAATACTTTCAATGCATTTTGAAATGAATTTTGAAATTACATTCATAACCAAAAAATGAACAACGTACTGCTCAACATCCTTGTATGGAACAAAACTCGCATTTCATTTGAGATTGAATTACCTGTAAATACTTTCAAACTCAATGTAAATACCTTCAATACATTTTGAAATATATTTTGAAAATACTTTCAAACCCAAAAATTAAACAATATACTGATGAACCTCCTAGTTTGGATGAAAACTTCTCGTATTCCATTTGAGATTTGAATTACTTGAAAATACATTCAAACCCAATGAAAATACTTTCAATACATTTTGAAAATACTTTCAAAGCCAAAAAATTAACATCGTACTGCTGAACATCCTCGTTTGGAATAAAACTTCTCATATTACATTTAATATTTGAATTATTTAAATATCATTTATAAAATGACATTAGAAACGCTTTTGAGTTTATCTTCGCCGTAGTGTTGTGTATTGTTCTATACTATTTGCATTTTATCTACATAAATAAAAATGGCAAAGAAGCTTTAGCATAATTTACTAAAATTATCCATTCCGAACTAGTACAGACATAAGTGAGAAATTCAATCCGACACATAATGAAAAGAAATCCGACAAAATTGCATTTGAAATTTTAATTTTCATTGTATAAAATGTACCTAGGACTTGTTTCTATAAGAATAGAAATAGTTTGGGACTTTTTAATTCCACAACGCCCTCTGATATCTTGGTTTTACGTGGATTACAACAGATATTTTTTTATGCGTTGTCGCCTTGGAATATTACAATAGTGAGTGGGAAAATTTTGATACATTCAAATGTATTATTCAACGGTATTTGATCAAGCATATTATTCCAAATAAAACTTGGAATGATAATTTTCAATATTTTATAAAGATAAAATATTTTAATATATATTTTTGAGTTCAGAAGTGGTGATAGTTTTACGCATAAACGTTAAATTATTTTCTGGATTACAACAAATATTTTGTGAGTTACTGAATCAACTAATTGAATGACAAATCTTAAGAACCAGATTTAAAGGTCACTTTATTAAAAACCATCCTACAGACGTACAACAATTTTAAGACAGAGCGCTTTCAAACACCTTGATGCTCTTTCTCAGTGGTTCTTCCTCAGTTTCAAAGAGCATGAAGGTGTTCCAAAGCGCTCTGGCTTAAACTTATTTGTTTCACGTTTGTATGATGGTTTTTAATAAAGTGACCTTTAAATCTGGTTTTTAAGATTTGCCATTAAATTAGTTGATTTAGTGATTTGAAGTTTGACGTGTAGCCACTAATGGTATTTTGTGAGTTGCCGTCTTAGAATATTACAATAGTGAATGGGAAAAATTTTGATACATTCAAAAGTATTATTCAACGGTATTTGATCTAGCATATTATTCCAAATAAAACTTGAAATGATAATTTTTAATATTTTATAAAGATAAAATATTTTGATATATATTTTTGAGTTCAGAAGTGGTGATAATTTTGCGCATAAACGTTAAATCATTTCCTAGATTACAACAAATATTTTGTGAGTTACTGAAGCAACTATTTAAATGACAAATCTTAAGAACCAGATTTAGAGGTCACTTTATTAAAAACAATCCTACAGACGTACAACAAATAATTTTAAGCCAGAGCGCTTTCGAACACCTTGATGCTCTTTCTCAGTGGCTCTTCCTCAGTTTCAAAAAGCATGAAGGTGTTCGAAAGCGCTCTGGCTTAAAATTATTTGTTGTGCGTCTGTAGGATGGTTTTTACTAAAGTGACCTTTAAATCTGGTTTTTAAGATTTGTCATTTAATTAGTTAATTCAGTGATTTGAAGTTTGACGTGTCGCCACTAATGGTATATTGTGAGTTGTCGTCTTAGAAAAGTAATGAGTGGGAAGTTACAGTAATGGGTGGGGAAAATTTTGATATATTGAAAAGTAATATTCAACGGTATGTGATAACATATTATTCCAAATAAAACTTAAATGATAACTTTCAATATTTTATAAAGATAAAATACTTTAACATATATTTTTGAGTTCAGAAGTGGTGATAATTTTGAGCATAAAGATTTTACTATTGCCTCGAATATTTAGCAATATTTCTGTAGAGGAATTATTCTGAAAATTCGAGTAATATGTCTTGACTATGTAGACAAGAAAGGTCAATCATGCATAAAGTATTGATTATGAAACACTTTCCAACTGCAATGCAATTTTATTTAAACATCTCTAAAATGCGATGCATTCAGCGGTGATATTTTGAAAATTGTCTCAATACTACAATAATTTATTATATTTGAAAACTTCATCGAAAACAAATGAACGTTATGCAAATAACATCATCAAAATATAAATCGCTTGGCTCTCTATATAAAGGAAGTGAATATTTCATTCATAAACTTTTTCCATTCCTTTCAATCAGTGGTGATATTTTTAAAATTATCACAATACTACAATAATTTATTTTACCTAAAAACTTAAAACCATGTATGTAAAATTATTTTCCAACTCCATGCTTAGAACTCAATACTATAAAAACGCAATACTATAGAATCATATGCGTCTCTATGTAAAATCAATGAATATTTCATTCATATCAGCTATATTTCAGACTCCAGAACTAAATAATTTTGCGTTACAGAAATTCAGCAATTCTTATACAACTCATCTTACAACTTGATGTGTTTACATTCCCCATTCGTGAAAATTGGACCTTGTTCTAGAAATAATCAATGTTTGCTGATCATTTAAACGCCAAAATATTGTAATTGCGTTGGCGCAGTATATAGATGCACAGTAAAAAATCACAAAATAAAGCGGTTTTAGGACGGATGCAACACTAAATATATATTGAAAAGAACTTTAAAAATTACGATTTTGACACAAGATGGATGCCATATTTTATTTTGAAGTGGGTCACGTAATCTCTTCATATAATATGGTTGCAATTATTATTATTATTTTAATTTTTATTTAAAAACTACCAAATATATTTTGCTGAATTTTTTTTTTATATATTTTATGGGATAATTTGAATATTTTCTGAAATTTTCGAAGCAATTTGCAGATTTTAAATACGCTTAAAAAATGTTTGAAAAATGAGGTCCCATATTGTTCAATTTATTTCATTTTTTCAACCCGGGTTCAATCCAAAACTAATTGGGTGATATTATTCATTTACATTCCCATATGTCCCACAGATCGTCTCAACAACATACCAACATTTCATTTTGATTAAATCATTTGTACGGCTGCTATCGTGCGAACGGACAGACAGGCAGACAGAATGAACAAAGTCATAAACACCTTTCAACTATGTTGTAAAGTGTTAAAAATGATCTACAAAGTTATTTTCACATAATCTTCCTAGACATAAATCTTTCCATACAGGCTGTTTTCCTGAAGCATACATATACAGAAAAACAGATTACATTCTCAATGTGTTATACATTTGTGTAACACATTACCTAAACGTATATTTTCGTCAAAATTACGAAACTTCAACATTTTGGATAAACAATACTTTTATTACACTATAGTATATAGGAATATATAATGTAGGGAATTGGGTTTCATGGAAAGTATTTAGGTAGACCAATAACTTTGTAGGGAAAAAATCCATGAATTGCAAGCTCGGTTTATTTTTGAGTGATAATGAAATCAAAGTGATATTGGCAATAGGATAATGAAATATAGGATAATGAAATCAAAGTGATATAGGCAATAAGATAATGAAATATAGGATAATGAAATCAAAGTGATATAGGCAATAGGATAATGAAATATAGGATAATGAAATCAAAGTGATATTTTGCAAAAAACAAATTAAAATGTTGTACAGTATTATCCAATTAGTAGAAAACTTACATAATAAAAGAAGTGTTTGTGTATGTATCTGTCGTCTATATTGGGAAAGTCATAGGGTCAGATAGCGTGGAAATTTTCCACAGAAGTGCTTTAGTCTTTACAGATGTACTTTACAGAACAGTCTTTAGAGTAGTACTTTACAGAAGTACTTACAGTCTACAGAAGTACTTATTCATTTTAGGTTTATACTGACGATGCATATTGACATACTTTTTTTTAATTCGATTAAGTGTTTTATTTATTTTATGTTATTTATATTATATTATACGATTTTAAGCGATTTGCATACAAATCGGTTCCATGGTCATCGAAAATATTGTCCCAAATTTCCCATCTTAACACCATCGGAAATATCTAAAAACGTTCTTTTTAACGGCCTCTAAATCGAAACTTCATGGCAATTATTTCATATATATTTATTTATTTTTACATACATCGAAATATGCATTTTTTTTTATTTCGCCGCTTCGGATGAAAAAGTGTTAGCACACTTCTATAGTTTATCAAAAATTTGGACATATATCTTTGTGTTTTAATAAAACAAATTGTTTGAATCATTATATTTTTTTTATTTCTGTTAATTTCGAATCAAACCTTTGGTTGCTGTAACCATACTTTGTGGAAAATAAATATATTGAAAAAAATTTCGAAATAAAATACTGCCAATTACTTGAAACTGAACTTTTGGTTTCTGTTCTATTCGGTTTCTGTTCTATTCTCTAGATATTGCAATTTTCGTAATGGTGCCGAATCAATTTGAGAATTTAGAATGCTTAAGCAATAAGATAAGTGACAAATATAGTCCCGAAATCTAGATAGAGTTCAAAATGAATTCTTAACAAATCTGCCTACAACAACTGCGACCGAAGATTTCCCTTCAAAACGAAGTGTCAAGACAAGTAAAAGATATCATTTAATTATCCCTGACGATATTACATTTTAATTACTAAATTGGCTCCAAAGTCAAGTATCAAAAAGTTATGTCTTTCATCACAGCTGTCATTATTGTAACATAGTACTATAATTGTAACTTGAAAATTTTAATGATAAATTTAATAACTTTAATAATTTCTATAAATATTTAAGTTTAGTAAAACAAAGTGTCATTATTTTGTAGTTTTGCATTTTAAAACTTTATCCTTAGAACTTATGTTTATTTCTTGGTAGATATTAGACTGCAAAATAAGGTGGGTTACATGTCTGGTAAATACAATAATGTACACACGATGATGATGCCGAATTTAGTTAATTTGGCTTAAAGTATTAAGTTAAATCAACGTTTAATTCATTTAATTAATTTTAATTAATTCGGAAAGTAATGGTTTTCAATTAAATTAAATTAACATAAAACCATTACCTTTCATCATTTTTGTGACATAGCGTATACTCAAAGGATATTGCATTGTAGTAATAATTGGATATATAGTTATACGATTAATCCTTGGTATTATTATAGAACTCACTATGAACACATATCATAAAAACTCTTATACCTACAAAAACAGGCGTTCATATTATTGGGCTAGAGGATTTAACACTCCGGGGGAGTAAATATGCCACCGAAAAGCTGTTAACTGCACATAAAGAAAACTTAAAGCAACAACAACGGTAGTAGAAAGAGCCACAAGATCGTAAAAGATTGCAAATACTCATACGAGAGTTTTATAGCTTTAAAAATGAGTTTTTACAGGTTTATAATCAGTCACAGCATGGCCCTGCATGAAAATAGATAAACGAATGTAACTAAGTTCTTTCTTTAACAGTAGTTTAATTACTATTTTTATCACATTTTTCCTTTGAAACTCAAAATTTCAATATGAACTCTTCTCCGTAATAATTTATTATGGATTAGTTTCTGAATTCTGCTAAGATATAATCGTAAAAAGGTGTGTAATTACAAATATTTCAAAAAAAGAAGAAAATGATATTCAGTATGTCCTAATGAAACGAATATAAGAGAATACAAATAACAAGAAAGATCAATGATTCATAAAATATTGATTATGAAACACTTTCCAACTGAAATGCAATTTTATTTAAACATCTCTAAAATGTGATACATTCAGCGATGATATATTTTAAATTATAACAGTATTACAATAATTTATTATATTTGAAAACTTAAAACTTCATCGAAAAAAATGAACTCTATTCAAATGACGTTATCGAAATATAAATCGTCTGGCTCTATATGTAAAAGCAATGAATATTTCATTCATGTGAAAAGTTCAGCAATTCTTATACAACTGATATTACAATCACTTCTTTATATTCTGCATCCATTAAAATTAGACTTCGTTGTAGAAATAATCAAAGTTTGATGATCATTTAAACTTAAAATATTCTTAGTGAGTTGGCACAGAATGTAGATGCCCAGAAAATAAGAAAAAATGAAGATGTTTTAAGACGGATGCAACATTAAATATAAATTTAAAAGAACTTTAAAAATCATGATTGTTACACTTGGGAAAAAAATATGGATACCATATTTCATTTTGAAGTGGGTCACGTGATCTCTGCATATAATATTGATGTAATAATTATTTTAATTTTTATTTTAAAAACTACTGAACATATTTTGCTAAAAAAAATTATATATTTTATGGGATAATTTGAATATTTCCTAACATTTTCGAAGCAATTTGTGAATTGCTTCGAAAATGACTTCGCTTACAAAATATTTGAAAAATTAGGTCCCATAGGGTTCAATGTATTTCACGTTTTCAACCCGGGTTTAATCCGAAACTAGTTGGGTGATATTATTCTTTTACATTCCCATATGTCCCACAAACGGTCTCAATAACATTAAAATTGCTTTTTGATAAAGTCATTTTTACGGCAGCTATCAAGCGAAAGGACAGACAGATAGAAAAACTTTTCATAAGCACTTCTCACCTACTTTTCACACGGTCATAAACACTTCTCATCTATGTTGGAAAGTGTTAAGAATGACAGCATTTTAACAAATGTGGAATCGAAAACATCTGGAAGACACAGATTTCATTCCTCCTTAGTAATTAATTGAATTATACAACAAATTCTGAAACACACAAAAGTGTTATTCCTATTGATAATTTTTCTTGTAATAAGATTTTATACGATCTTATGATAGTAGAAAGTGTTAACTTTGGTCATTCTGTCTGTCCGTTCGCACAATAACTGCCGTAAAAATGACTTTATCGAAATGGAATTTTAGTATGATGTACAGACAGACTATCGATATGATGTCTGGGAATAAAAATGAATAATATCACCCAATTAGTTTCGGATTTAACCCGGATTCAAAAAATTAAATACATTGAACCCTATGGGACTGTCAAACATTTTTTAAGCGGAGTAAAAACTTCAAAATTACTTCGAAAAGTTATGGAAATATACACATTATAACATAAAATGTTAAAAAAATTATTTTCCAACTTTATGCATTTTCTTCGATACTATATATTTTCTGCGATGCAAAAACAAAAAATCTGATGTGGGAAAAACATGACTTTCCTTATATAATGCAATGAATTTACTACTTTTATAGTTAAAAAAACAAATTTTTCTTATAGTAGATACTTATATTCTTTCCAAGATATTGAATTTCCGACAATTAATTGTCATTTTCATTGATTTAGCGTCATTTTTATCCATTTGGCGAGATTTTCGTTAATTTGGCAACATTTAAAAAATACGCCAAGTTGGCGACATTCCGCCAAATTTATCCCCAAAATCTCGCCAAGCGTTATGGACGGATAAATAAGTTATTCTTATAGCAGATAAATGACTATTTGCGTTCAAATACAAAAGTATTACTCAAAGTATCTTTTCTCATGAATGGAACGAGCTAGATCCACGAGAACGATGTCACCAAATTTATCGCATGATATTACATATGAAAAGGGAACATGTTTCTCAACAGTTAATATTTTTTTTTATTTATGGGATTTTTTGATAAATTTATTTGAAAAATGTCTAATATCTCGGAATGGGATACACGTTGGGCTAGGAATGGGAACGGTTCAGGTTAGCGTTCTAAAGTTTATGTCAATCGTTTTCTAAAGAAAAATGACATAAGAAATGTCTATTTGCGTAACTTTATTAAAGGTTTTGATTTGTTGATGATTTATTCCAAATTTCACTCGAAAATTTAGAGGGGTTCTGAACATTCGTTACGTTTAAAAACAATAGGTTTCCATTATTCACGGATTGTGATTCTTTTACCACATTTCATTCGAATCGCCCCATTCGTTCGTGAGATATCGTCTCCGTAGGCTCACTGACACACACACTTTCACACAACACACACACACCTAAAAAAATTTCGATTTGTGAGCAGAGATGCTTGAAACGTGCTCTCCCGTCGGAAACTTGAATTCGAATTTTCGACCCCGTCACAATACTTTCCTTATACATTATGTATATAAGGAAAGTAAAAACGAAATTGAAAACAGCGGCGTGTTTTATGAGATGATGTTACACTGACAGATCAGAATTACAAGACTGATAACATGAGAGACACTATTGCGTTGAGTTAAAAATATATCCTGGCCATGACATTTAATATCAACATAAGACGGCTCTGCACATAAAAAAATTGCATACATACTTATATATGAATAAGGCAAAAGAGGGCGTTTTAAAAATGAGATCCCGTTCGTATTAGAGATACCTGCATGCATGGACCAGTTTAAAGCGTTATTCAGCACATAGAAGTCGTTGCAGCTTTATGAAGCGTGTGTTCAATCTGACTGACAACCACAGAAGTTCACAAAATTCGGTACATAAAACGTTTTTTTTTCTGCCAGTTTTCGGCTAAAAAGCACGAAACCAGTTCACGAATGTTGTAATCTGCAATTTGAGTGCTGTCATAAATTTTAACCATTAAACTGAGCGTTCCAGAGATTTTAAATACCAAAGTTTAAATATTATTTTAATGCATTAGAATTTACACATGGACAAAGAATAAAAGATCACTAATGTTCAATTGTATACTGAATGAAATGTGCATTAAAGGTTCTAAGAAAATTTAACAACATAGAATTTCGTTTAACGTCTTCCTTTCAAAAAACTTTAATGTTCCTAATGGTATTCCATTAAGGTGTGCTTGGCAATACGTTCCAAACAAGTTAAAGCGAAGTAAAATAAATATTTCATTTCAGAAGTCAGCAATTCAACTAGTTGAAAATCAATACCACACTTCAAGTAAACACGATTTCGCTAGTTGCAAACAAAACGATTAAATTACATTTACTACTGCGCTTTGGGAAAAATAAAATATATTTATTATATAAGTTGAATTTTTATATTTTAAGAAACAGTTAAAATAAAATTGTGAAAATACATATCTGAAGTGTCATGAAGAGTTTCTCTTAATGAGTTGTGTAATATTATGACTGTAGAATGTCCTGCATAAACTAGTGCATAACAATATAAATCTTACCTGCGTAACACACAGCAGTGTAAAAGTCATAACAGCATAACCTCTTACCTGTAAAAAAAAATAAGTGATACATAAATTTCAAATAACTTGCCTTACGAAACTTATGATATAAACTATAAAATATTTTTTTTATACCATAAGAAATACTAATAGCATAATGGAAGTTTTAGAGATTAAAAGTGCAAGGTAGCCATAATTAAACTGACAGTGCTCAGACTGTTCTGTAGCGCGATCTAATTGAGAGAATGGCGCCAAATTTTGTAGGAAGATTAAACAAGACGGGGGACGAAGGAGTTCGCGTAAAAAAAAATTAGTTCCAAAAGTCACCGCTAAGGGAATATGTGGCGCTGTGTAATAGAAAAGAGAGTTTTAAAAAAATGCAGAATAAATACTGAAATAAAATTAGCTTTTATTTAGCACATTCAAATCAGGTTCAATGTGGCCGCAGTTTTTGTGGACCACATATTGCATTCTGTGCACAGCATTCACAACAGCAGAAAGTAACAAGTCTGCAGGAATCTCCCGTACAGTCCATGATATGTTATCCTTCAACATAGCCAGGTCCTTGACAACTCCTTGATAGACCTTGGACTTTGGGTAACCCCATAGCCAAAAGTCGCATGGAGTAAGATCAGGGGACCGAGGTGGCCATGCAGTTGGAAAGCAGCGGTTAATGGCTCTTTCTGTTGTGAATTTCTGTCGTATCAGCTGCTGTATCGGCAAAGCAATGTGTGGAGGGGCTCCATCTTGCATGAAAATGATTTTCCCCAGGCATTGTCTTTGCTGAAGTGCCGGAACGACAAAGTTGTTTAACATTTGGCGATATTTCGCTTCGATAACAGAACAGGTTACCGGTCCTGTCGGGGGTAGTGTTCTCATTCATTCGGGGTTCATACATACTTTTTTTTCAGTATTTATTCTGCATTTTTTAAAACTATCTTTTCTATTACACATCGCCACATATTCCCCTAGCGGTGACTTTTGGAACTATTTTTTTTCACGGACTCCTTCGTCTCCCGTCTTGTTTAATCTTCCTACAAAATTTGGCGCCATTCTCGCAAATAGATCGCGCTACAGAACAGTCTGAGCACTGTCAGTTTAATTATGGCCACCCTGTATATTATAAAATTAAAAACAAATGAATGTATATGCGCTGTAATAAGAATTATTTTGTGAACTTTATGAGTTTTTATGAGATTTTAGATTCAAGTTAATCTATAAACTTGCCTGGTGGCATATGAATATCCCCTGAATACGCATATTTCCATCTATTCTGTTTAAACCTCATCAATAATTAACATCTTTAAAATCAGTTTATTTACTTAAGTTTATTCAATTACTCAGTTAGTTAATCAATTTATTTAATAAGGTTTTTTCAAGTAATCGATTGATTAATCAGTTTATTTAATTAAGTTTTATCACTTTATTTAATTCTTTAAAATTAAAGTTTATTTAACTTCCTTATTATTTTAAAACAGAACAAAATATGGCGTACTTGTGCGTCAATATTTCACCAAAGAGTAAGTAAATACATTGAGCTGTAACACTCGTGCCATTTTAAATATTACAGCATTCCCGCATCCATTGGAAAACTCAGGTTAAAATACAAAAATATCAAAATTTAAGCCACTATGTTTCGAAAACTAAATAAACTATAGCAGGAAATTTTTCATAAATAAGGTATATATTATTTAGGAAAACGTCCAAACACATCTCATCTGAAATTAATAATTCACAATGTTCAGCTTAATAGTTACAGAAGTCATTAATAAAGTGCTTTTTCAAATCCTGGAATTACGCGCTCAATGCAGAGATCCACATTATAAGACTGGATTCGAGCATTTTAGAGCTTTTCAACACGGACTAGCGTATAGCTTCCTTGACAGGAAGAAAAAGGCGGTTCAGTGGTATGAAATTTTGTTCATTCAGTCTCCTGCAATCTAGGATCATACCTTGAGACTGACTGCTTCGGTCACCTTGAAGGTACAATACAAAAATTTATGGACACAAGTTTTCTTACTGACAGTGAAGTTAGTGCTTAATTCGTGATGAACGGAGTTAAAAGTTATGACGAAGCAGGTCTATGCATTTCCGGATTCAATTATGAACATCCATGATAACACCCAGTGTAGTTCTCACAGATACTAATAGATGAATTGGGCGAGCAATCCCACGTTTAATTCAATGTTTTATGTACTAATTCTAAATTTTATCTTTTCTATGGTCTATGTATCACTATCAAAGACCATGATAGGCTATTCAATATTCAAATAGATAACTCGTTTGAAGCAGTATAAGGTCAGCAATAATGCAGAAGGCTATAAAATGCTTTATAAGGACTGCTCGCTATTGCTCTATTTGTTCGATTTATGTTTCCAGATCCTTTATTAGTCACTTCAAGGGCCAATCCATTTCACCTTTATGTCCTAAATCGACAAGGAAATGATGGAGCTGCAATGATTCAATGCCTCAATTGGAATGATTTATACAAGACTAAAAATACGCTGAGCGGTGGAATCAGTTTAAAAGAACAGTATACAATATCTATTTAGCCCCAGATTGACAAAAATGTCATCAAATATGCAAAAATGACGACAAGTTAATGAAAATGGCGCCTAATTGATGAATTCATTATTGATATATTTTAATATATGGAATATATCGCTTACTGAGGATGCTATCAATCTTGATAATTTTTAATTCAGAGTTGCGTGAAAGATAAGTAAATTGGGAATGATATAGTTTTGCAAGTTGTCATCCGGAAAAGCGCCAAATGTATAATTCAACGTTAAAAACACGGTACCGTGGATCTTGTACATCATTTCTCCCGGTCAAGTAAATGTATTGCATTATATAAGGAAAAAATCTGACAACACATGACTTTCCTCATATAATGCAATGAATTTACTACTTTTACAATAAAACAAGAAAGATCAGTCATGCTTAAAGCATTGATTCTGAAACACTTTCCAACTTCAATGCAATTTTATTTAAACATGTCTAAAATGCAATACATTCCTCAGTAATATTTTAAAACTTATCACAATAACCACATTAATTTATTATATTTGAAACCTTAAACCTTCATCGAAAAAAATTAACTTCATTTAAATGACGGCATTAAAATATAAATTGCCTGGTATAAACATCTCTAAAATGTGATACATTCCTCGGTAATAATTTTAGAATTATCATAATACTACGATAATTTATTACATTTGAAAACTTCATCGAAAATAACTGAAATTCATTCAAATGACGTCATAAAAAATAACACACCTGGCTCTCTCTATAAAAGCAACATTTCATTCATAAATAATTCCCCCATTCATCACAATACTATAATAATTTATATTATTTAAAAATTAAGACCATGGAGCTACAAGTAAGTAAACCCTATGCGTAAAACTCCATCGAAAATTATCGTCCTTCTCTTTCTAAAATCAATGAATATTTCATTCCTATCAGCCATGCAGACTCCATGGATTAAATGATTTTGTGTTAAAGAATTATAGCGATTCTAATACAACTCATTCTACATATTTTGCTGTTTACATTTTACATAGGTGAAAAATAGGCCAGTTGCGGAGCGCAAAACCGTTCTTGCGAAAGTTGTTATATGCTCCAGGAGCCCAAAGCGGGCGACCACCACAACATAGGCTTAATAGTAGAAATAATCAAATTTGGATGAGCATTTAAACTGAAATATATTGTCATTGCGTTGTTTCAGTATGTAGATGCACGGTATTTAGGCAAAAATAAAGTAGTTTTAGGACGGATACAACACTCAATATGAATTAAAAAGAACTTTAAAAATCACGATTTTGAGACAAGATGGATGTCATATATCATTTTGAAGTGGGTCATGTGATCGTTTCATATCATGGACACGTGATAGCTTCATATAAGAGGCGTTATTATTATTTTAATTTTTATTTAAAAAACTACTGAATATATTTCGCTGAATTTTTTTTTATATATTTTATGGAACAATTTGAATATTGCCTAAAATTTTCGAAGCAATTTGTGAATTTTAAATCCGCTTAAAAAGTGCTTTAAAAATTAGGTGCCATAGGGCTCAATGTATTCCATTTTTTCAACCCGGGTTCAATCCAAAACTAATTGGGTGATATTATTCATTTATATTCCCATAGGTCCTATAGACCGTCTGAACAACATACTAAAATTTCATTTTGATTAAGTCATTTTTACTGCAGTTATCGTGCTAACGGTCAAACAAACAGACAGACAGACAGAATGAGTAAAGTCATAAACACTTTTCAACTTTGTTGTAAAGTGTTAAAATTAGGTTTTTCTTATAGTAGATATATATATATATTCCCTCCAAGATATTGAATTTTCGTCAATTAGTCGTCATTTTCATTGATTTAGTGTCATTTTTACCCATTTGGCGAGATTTTTGTTAATTTGGCGACATTTAAAAAAGTCGTCAAGTTGGCGATATTCCGCCAAATTCGGCACCAAAATCTCGCCAAGCGTTATGGACGGAGAAATAAGTTATTCTTACAGCAGATACATGACTATTGGCGTTCAAATACAAAAGTATTACACAAAGTATCTTTTCTCGTAAATGGAACGAGTTAGATCCACGAGAATGATATCACCAAATTTATCGCATGATATTACATATGAAAAATGAACATGTTTCTTAAGATTTAATATTTTTTTTTTATTTTACTTGATTTTTTGATACATTTATTTGAAAAATGTGCAATATCTCGAGAACTGTTAATGCTAGCGTCCTACAGTTTGTGTCAATCGTTTCCTAAGGAAAAATTACATAAGAAATGTCTATTTGCGTAACTTTATTAAAGGTTTTGATTTTTTGATGGTTTTTTCAAAATTTCACTCGAAAATTTAGAGGGGTACTGAACATTCGATTGTGTTTAAAAACAATAGACTTTCAGTATTCAAGGATTCTGAATTTTGTACCAAATTTCATTTGAATCGCTGCATCCGTTCGTGAGATATCGTCTCCACAGACTCACTGACACACACACACACACACAGACAGACAGCCATCACCTCAAAAATGTTCGATTCGTGATCAGGTATGCTTCAAACGTGCGCTCCCGTCGAAAACTCGAATTTAAATTTTTGACCCCGTCACAATACTTTCCTTAAACATTATGTATATAAGGAAAGTAATATGCTGCCCAAATCAGATTTTTGTCTTCTAGGACGGCTTAAATTGCCAATTTTGATAGCTTGAATTTGATAAAATATACTTTTATGATTTTTGTTTAAATTAAAATATTTTTATTTTAGTTCTGGTGATCCCCCCCCCCCCCCCCCCCGCTCCCCAAATTTCTTGACATTCCACCAGTGGATTGCGATCAACGTCTTATGCAGACATGTTGTATGAGAAGTTTTGGACCATATATTCATTGCAAAATTATTAAAATTTATAGTGAGAGAAAACTGGATTTTATTTTCATTGAATTTTGAAGCAGCAGATAAAAACAAATTAGTTACACGCTTTTGCCTACAGCAATATTTTATGTACATGTTGATATGCAAAACTTACACAACATAAATAAACTCCGCAGAACTATATCGATTTATATATTAGAAAATGGAAGGAAAACATGAACGAGTAAATTTCGATTTAATACCAAATATATTCGCCTAAAATATCATGAAAATAAGCTAAGAAGATTCTGAAAAAAAAACCACGCTGGTCTTTCAAAAACATCAACAAACATCGAAAAAGGCAGTTGCAAAGATTTTTCTATCGATGTTCGTAATTTAAATTATAATACGTTCTTAATATAGGTAGAACATTTTAAAGTATCCACAGGAGACCTTTTTAGTGGACCTTTTATTCTATAAGAGCTCTAAAATAGGTCACGTAGATCTCAAACACTCTGCAAGAAAAATGAGGTCATAATTTAGGTATATCGAGGATTTAATTAAATTTCTCATTTATTTCAATTTTGTCCTATATTAATGAAAATATAATTTATCAAACATTGCTAAATGATGGAAGGGTTATAACATTTATGTTAAAGATGAATTCTATTTCAATTTCTCACTTACTCTGAAACACTACAAACTGCAAGCAAGGTTTGTAAATAAAAATGATACATGGAAATCACCCAGAAAATTTATCCCAAAATCCCTAATGAAAATCACCCCAAAATCACCCGACAGTTTAAGAGCTGGCCCGCAAAATATTGATGTTGTCTTTTTTTATATAGAGTATTAAAGATTTTACTAAAAAACAGTCTGAAGTACTTTGAGTTTACTAAATATGCTTTAGTTTATCATTTACATAGCTTTCATGTTAAACGTATAAAAATCTTAGGAACTATGATGCTGAGGTTCTTATTTTTAAAGGTAGACTCAACTGCAAGAGCAAATACAGTAAAAAGCATCAATTCATCATCAAAGTTCGTGCTTTTGGGCATTTTTAAATTGAATCTGCTTCATGTATAATGACGTTCTATGGAATTGTGGAAATATACAGAATCTTACCTATATACCTTGGATGGTGAATTCGCTTGCTTTATGGATGATGAAATTTCTTGAAGCTGGTACATCATTAAATTGTAATATTAACTATATGTTTATAAGATCAACTCAGACAATATTATAATTGTATTTGAAAATACCGAACATTTCCATACAATTTATTTTCAAATATTCCCTTTTCGAGGACGCATACTTTAATGAATTAATTTTAATAATTGATTGTATTTTACACATTTTGTATTTTACACATGAAAAAATAAATAAATATAGAAAAAAAAGAAAACCTAAGATGGGGCATCTCACTTCGTTGGAGAGTCCGAAAGGTTTTGCGAGTATAATTTATTTTGGGGATCTTCGTGGCGGTGGTTGTGTTAGTTTTTTTTTTAAATGAGCCAGTTTAAAGTCATTATTAGTTTTTACACATTATGTACAAAGACATAAATTCCACTTAAACTGTTGCAATTTAGGTGTAGAAGGCGCTTGTTGACGTGATCTTTATTGGGATCTAGTAAATCAAGCAGGGGTCGATGATACGAAAAGTAAGATACGTAGTTGAGAACATCGTTGATGGACAAGTACTACCTGAAGACAATGTGTTGCTTAAGATAGTTCTTCTTAAGGCAATCGGGATGGTATCAGATGAAACTAGGCGCAATCCGAATTCGCGTCTCAAGACTTCTATAAAACACTTGGCCTCTTTTTGAGAATGTCCAAGTTGAAATGACCAAACTCGTTGCCAAGAAACAGTTTTGTAAATTCTTTGTCGCCCGTGGGACACTTTGACTGGTAAGAGGATACAGTACTAGTGAACGTTTCTGAAACAACCGTAGGGCCTCTCACAGACGACGTTGACGGGCGCGAGCGTATTTGAGCAATGGACGACATTGGTGGAGGAGCAGTTTACTTCCAAGGTTGGTTGCTCTACTGATTTTCTGGCACTATACTCTCGGACATGCTCAACTCTTGTTTCGGATACCTTAGGTACCATAGCATTTTCGGCCTGTACCAAAGCCTTCCGTTAGAGGTTCTTTCACATACGTTTAGCAGCATTTTTCTTAAGCATGATGAAGCTTGAAAGTGAAGTAGACACTTACAACTTTTAGACAACTTACCACTTTTTTCTTTCACCCAAATTTAAGTAAAATAATCAATTCTCTATTAAGGGAAATAAACCCGATCTCTATGACGTTTAGTTCGCAAATATGTAGGCGCACTATGCTCCGATTTCGAGCGTCTACATCCTCCCCAGCATTCTCGTATCCACACCGTTCAGGACGATACCCAGGCAGGGGCCAGAGGGGGTTATGCCCTCCTCCCACAAGAAGTATACATAGCCCCCTGATAAGAAACATTAAATTTTAATAGTGATATGAAATTTGATATAAAATGTCATTCAGATTTTGCATAAAAAATGTTCTTGAGATTTTTTTATAAATTACTTCGTTTAAAAAGTTTTTTAATTTAACTGAATTTGTGATCATACTAATAATCAATTTATTTACATGTTTAATTTAAAAGTATTTAAAATTCATGGCAACAGTAATTAGGATAATTTTATATTATTTTGGGGTTATCACTGTTATACGTTACAAAGTGAAAATCAACTGATAAATAGGTAAGAGTAAATATTAAGCATTAACACGTATTAACTTTCAGAATGTTTCTACAAATTATTAACAACTTTACTACTAGTCAATGCTTACACTAAAATCAATTGTAATAATTATATATTAATATTGATGTATAGTAGCTATATGGGTATTAATAATCAGTTCTTAGCTAGCAAATATAAATATGCAATTATTTGTTAATAATTTATATCAATTGAAATATAGTAACTGTTATGGTTTGTAAATGCTAATGATTAATTGTGTTTTTGGTGAACTCCTCCTTTAAAACTGTTGAGCCCCTCTTAAATTTCCCTCCAGCCTCTCTTTAATTTCGTCTCTGGCTACAGCTCTGTCACAGTTTAGACGGAGAAGATAGTTTTAAGGCTTCCTGAACCCATTTTCTAACATTTTTGAAAATATGACCGTGCGCGTGTGTTTATGTGTAAGCAGTGAAATTCAAGAACGAACTGCTGCCAACTTGAAAAAATCTGATGTGGGCAGCACATGACTTTCCCTACAGACTTATATTAACGTTCTCTTTATTTTAACTAAATTTATTTCACTTTTAATTCAATTTTCGTTTTCATTCGGTAACCGGGCTTATTTTCAAAGGCGGCGTAGGGAAAGTACGAAAAACTAAAATATCTCGAGAACGGCTAGTCCTAGTGTAATGGGGTTGGTCTTATTCTTTTCGTCGTTAAAAATTACGTATTAAATCAGCATTTAATGGATATATCTAGCAGTTTTTCAGTTAGAGTGGATACAAGTTTTTGCGGGCCATTTCGCAAAAAAAGGCGGGTTCTTTTATTCCGAATCGTACCCAAAACTAATCGGCACCAGACTCGCTCACAAGTAACTTACCTACCAAATTTTGTGAAATTCGGACCATTAGTTTTTTAGTTAGAGTGGATACAAAATCTGCACAGACAGACAGACACACAGACACACAGACAGACACACAGACATACACACAGACGTCACGCTAAAATTAGTTTTTTCGTGTTCTAGAGGTCTCGAAACGTGTAGATCCGTCGAAAACTCGAGTTGTGATTTTCGGCATGATTCCAATACTTTCCCTATACATTACCATGTATTGCAGGGAAAGTAAAATGAATCTTTGAAATAATTTTTACGAAATGTTTTAAAAGAATAACTTATATGATCTGAAAAAAATACATCTTTTATTTTTTTATTTTCGCTCTGATAATGATTGGGGCGCAGGTGCAAAAACTTACACACAGATTTTAAACTAGAATTAAACACACTGCATGTATAAAAAACTAGACATAATCCAGATATGTAAAATTATTTCAACGTGTATCCCATTCCAAATGTTTTCATCTTTACAAAAATTAGTACCCGATAAATCCCTGTTAACAGTTGGTCCCGTTTTTCGTTAAATATTGATTTTATCTCTTCCGCGTTTAGAATCATCCTTTCAAAAAAAAAACGGACAAAATTGCAAATTGAATTCTACAAAATTCAGAATTTCGCAGTTTCATCCCTTTACGTAATTCTCGAATTTCGTTTTATTAAATCAAACCGGCGCTGGAATTCGTCTCTGTTTTTACATAATAACCCTAAGGATTTGTTCAGAGCTGCACTGAATGCTACGAAATTGAATCTCACTTATTTCCATTCCTTTTATATTAAGTGCATGGATCGAGAATATGAAATATTCGAACAATATTTTGATATTTTTTTTTACTTTTGAAGATGTGTATGTATAAAAATATTCAACCTACGTACATAATATTTAAACTCAATTTGTCTCATCATCAAAAAACAAACAACTCTGCTGAATTTCATGAAATTGTGATGGGTAGTCTTGGTACGACCACACATAAAATTTAGATGTCCGTCTGTCCTTCTGATTTGCTACCTCCCTTTAACTATGTACAAATCGTTATATGAGCCTCAAAACAAACGGGGCCCAATTCCTATTTAAATCTCTAAATTAACGTGAATCCATCATTTTTTAGCCTTTCTATAATACATGCAATTCAAAATCCGATAATGTGACCTGGTTGTTATTTGCGCTTCGATCTCTAACGTTTAACAATGGAAAATTAAGCAAGAAAAATCAGTCATGCATAAAGCCTTGATTATAAAACACTTTCCGACTGAAATGTATTTTTATTAAAACATCTCTAAAATCTCTCATCTTAAACATCTCTAAAAATTAAAACATCTCTCTCTACATTTAGCTCTGATATGTTTTACATTATCACAGTACTACAGTAATTTATTATATTTGAAAACTTAAAGCTTCGAAACATATTAACTTTATTCAAATGACGTCATCGAAATATAAATCTTCTCGCTCTCTATGTAAAAGCAATGAATATTCATTCATATCACTTTTATTCCAGACTCCAGATCTAAATAATTTTGGTGGAAAAATTCAGCAATTCTTATATAACTCATTTTACAATCACTTGTTTACATTCTGCATTCATTAAATTAGACTTCGTTGTAAAAATAATCAAAGTTTGATGATCATTTAAACTAAAAAATATTGCAATTGCATCGGCGAAGAATATAGATGCACAGAAAATATGCAAAAAAAAAAGCGGTTTTAGGACGAATACATCACTAAATACAAATTTAAAAGAACTTTAAAAATCATCATTTTTACACTGGGAAAAAAAGATGGACGCCATATTTTATTTTGAATTGGGTCAAGTGTTCTCTTCATAGGTGTAAATATTATTTTAATTTTTATTTTAAAACTGCAAAAAAAGTTTTCCTGAAATTTTTTATATATATTTTACAGGATAATTTGAATATTTCCTAAAATTTTCAAAGCAATTTGTGAATTTTAACTTCGCTTAAAAATGTTTGAAAAAATTAGGTTCCATTGGATGCAAAGTATTTCCCTATTTCAATCCGGTTCAATTCAAAACTAATTAGGTTATATTATTCATTTACATTACCATATGTCCCATAGACCGCCTCAATAACATACTAAAATTTAATTTTGATAAAGTTATTTTTACGACAGTTATCGAGCCAACGGACAGACAGACAGAATGAACAAAGTCATAAACACTTTTCAACTATGTTGGAAAGTGTTAATAGAAATGAACATTTTCTTTCTTTTATGTAATTTTTTTAATCCTCTGTTGTACAGGGTGTCCCAAAAAGATTGAAACTCGCTTTTATTCTTTACCTGTTGGAGATAAGTGGTCAATGGAAATTGCAAAATTGTTGAAAGTCAGGTAGGAAATAAGACTACGTTAATGAAATAGTCCTCCCATTCATTTTCAAAACGTTAAACTTTTTAAATTTTTATACGAACCCCTTAGACAAATTTGGTCAATTAGAAAATTTTTATTTTTAATGCAACAAGATCATTAAAAAAACCCTGTATATTACTACTATATATTTTCATGTATATTTTAACAGCAACAAAATTTAATTATTTGTTACTACCAGCAGCTTCGTTTAGAATAGATCATAAAAAAGTGAGTTTCTTACCGACAACTTTGGAAAATATTCTATTCCTAAAATAGTGAGTTTCGTTTTTACACCGCGTTTAAACACGCGGTTCCTAAAATAGTGAGTCCGACGTCGTGAGTCCGGTGAAGTATGGCGACTCGTAGCAAAAACGAGCCAGAGCCTAATTCAGCGCGAGGGCGCAATTCTTCGGGCGACCAGCGAAGTGAAGAAAGTCGTCATTGTTTTTGTGGTTGCAGTGCAACACAGCTCTGCCTCCAAAACGGCGTGGTGTGGGACCTTTGCTCCCTTAGCTGCATTTAACCCGTGGTAACTGTGATACTGCATGTACGGAGTGTTTGCGGAGCATCAATCCCGGGCTCCTAATCAGCAGACAATCTCTGCTGAAAGACATCTGATCTTAACTCTTTGGTAAAGCCTGTACGCAGCTCTCACGATCCTCTGGGCGTAAGCCGACGTTAAGAGGAGGAGAAGGAAAGTGGACAGTGTGCCCATCTCCGAAATAATACTTGGCTAAACTTCGTCACCTGATGATCCTCAACCGAGCTTCTCAGACTGGCAGTGTTTTTCATGAACCGTCCAAAATAAAGAACTAACCTTCAATTAATCTTGCCACCCATTTCAATGTGCAGAGGGATAGTCACCAGCACTCATTGAGAGTCATTCTTATGTAATGAAGGCAAGAAATTTATATATTGATTTTAAAAGTTGTATATGTAATGTTTAAACATATTTTGATGTGATCTACAGTGTTAAGGGAACCTTTATGCTAAATGGGATATTTGCCCAAATGAAATTATATTTTGTTTTCTTTATAAAAAGCAATTAAATACAAGTTTGGATGATAAAAAAATATACAAATTAATGCAAGATTAACTGTGCAACCCGAGGTCAAGCTTAGGTAAATTGGGAACTCTTTGTAAGTGTGTATATTGTTATTTAATGTTTAATTGAGATTTCATGTGTTCTGTAAATAAATTGCTAGATGGCCACAAAAAAGGGAGTGATTCTTTATTTTAGCAAATGCAATGTACTTAGGTCCAATCGGACCCCACTATACATAACACGGTTGAGCTGGGTGGAACTATTTGGTGAGTATCCTTAATGTATTTATGTGTTTAGTTTTTTTTTTTGTATTTATATGTGTAAAATTCACCTCACCACAATAATCAGTAGGTTCGTTCCTTAATGACTAACGTAACAGTCACAATTAAATGAATATATTCTCCTACCATTTTAGAGTTTTCAATTTGGCGTATGTTGACCAAGCTTCATATATTTTTTTTATAAATTATTTTACAAACGGGGCCAGCATGTTTTGTTCTTCGGATCTACCTGTGAAGGTAACTTTGCACTGAGAGAACAGAGATTCTTATGCTCCTTTTTAAAGGAATTAAATTAATCATTTTAAAGTAAATTTTTATTAAATAATATTGTTTAACATACTGCAATAATTTGCAAATATTTTAAATTATGGGCATCCCTGGGTATATCTGCTAGTAATAAATAAAAAAGACGAAGCAAATTAATCTGAAAGATAAGATCTTCTGCTGGCCTACAGCAAGTACTATATTTCATCTACATGCTCTAAAATATAAAGTACAAAATGAATTCAGAACTGATGTCTACCTTGGTTAAAAATTGCCTACATTTCATGCAGTATATGTGATAAAACTCTGAAATGTCATCAGTTGAAACATTTTGTATCACGTATGGATATTAAGACTATGTATTCCACGTGCCACGTTATCTTTCTCTGAAGGAAAACCAAATTTATATTTTGGACTCTTAAGAGGAAAGAAGAAAATTCCCATTTTTCTACTTGAATTCTTGCCAAATAATGAAACTTCAAGACTATTTTAATCCCTTTTATAGCGATACCGAAGCATTTTGCTTGAGCTACATTTTTAATCAAATGTCTTATACTTTTATTACACATCCTATACACTATTAAAAAATTATACGAAAAGATTTATTATATGCACAATATGTTTGTGTAGTTATAATGGAATTAAATAATACTGTATAAAAATCTAATGTGGGCTGTACTTAACTTTCGCCACAGAATGCAATGAATCTAATTCTTTCATAGTGAAAAAAACGATGTGCAAGATCCTCAGCAATGACGTATTTTGAAATTCATTTGGGGAGGGGGGGGAGGGGTCAGTTTTAAATATCAATCTCGAGGTCCAAGTTCAAAGTATGCACTGGATTGTACCTAGTCCGTGGGCTTGGGCCCGACCTGACCCGTGGACATAGGCCCGACCTGGCCCATGGTCCGTGCTCAGGCGATGCTTTATTAAATTCGGGTCGGGTTGGGCGGGGTCAAAATAAATAAAAAATAACTTAAAATTTAACACTGATGTTTTATTTTTAAGTTTTTCTGTGGTTTCTATTTCAGTTATTAGATTCCGACTGTTTCTAAATTATCAAAATTAAATAAATTATATTTTTTTATGTAAAACATTTCCATCGATTTTTTCTGATAACAAATACTGAATAAAAATTTAGTTGAACAAACTGTTATAATTTAAAATTAATATATGGATAAGACGAATTATTATCCCTGAATTTGGTTATATTTATATTCTAAACAGCTACCACTTTTAAATTAAAATTATTGAATTTTAAATGCATTCATAATTATGTTATAATCAAAGAAAATAATATATGTATAGTTTAATCCCGTTGAAATATATTTTTAAAAATACTAACAATTTTGGCATGTGATACATTTGTTTGCAACCACTGCAGTAAAGAATAATTGGTGCTGATGAGTTCTGGCAAAAGGGCATTGCATTGCTCACTGATAACTTAAAAGGATGAATAAAGTATTTTTTAAGCATTTTTTAAAGCATTAATCTCAGTAAAGAGCCGTTTTCTCATTTAATTTTTGATATTATCAAACCAAAACGATAAATAAAAACCAACTTTACAGTAATGCTCATTCTTGATTTGTATAGGTTTTTCAAATTTGGGTTCTTTTTGATATATTAGTAATATAACTTACGTTTAATTCCTTAAATGGAAATTTGGATCATCATACAAGGCAACGGGCTTCAATGTATTATAAACAAATTCTGGCTGGTCCGCGCTGAAGTCACCTAAAACTATTCCGAATTACCCAATTACCTTATATTTCACGCAGCTCTAACTTGAAAATTATCAATATTGATATCATCCATAATAAGCAATACTCCATATATTAAACAATTTGGCTTCGTTTTTGATAATGTAACGTCATTTTTTATATTTTGCCGCCAAAGTTGGCGATATTTCTACAAATTAGAAGCCAAAAGTGTCACATTTATCGCCAAGCGTTACGGATAGACGGAGAGAAACAGTTTTATATATAAATGAATGATTCTTGGCGAATTGCTGGGAGTAACAATAAAAAACTATTACACGAAGTATGATGAATGGAATTTATAAATTGAACGAACTAGATCCACGAGAATGATGCTACAAAATTTGTCGAATATTTCCTAAAAGTGAACATATTTCCCGATAGTTAATACTTTAATTTTATGTAATATTTTTGATACATTTAATGGAAAAACATGAAATATCTCGAGAATGATTCATTCTAGCGTTCTAAAGTATGTGGCGCTTGTTTTCTGATAAGTTATGATCATTTATGTAATAGTAATGGAAATCCTGATTTTGCAATGATTTCTTCAAAATTTATGGAGACCAGGAGACATTTAGGTAATGTTAATATACAAAGATTTGTGATATCTACCAAACCAGATAAATCTACCAAACCAGTCCAGATTCGTAACCACCAGTTTACAACAGCCCTGATCTGAGAGGTCAGTAAGGCACAAAGTAATGGCGCTTCAATTACAGTTATGGTAGAGTCAGACAAGTTACTGGAGGCCAAAGCTGAAATCATATAGATTGATTAAAGAATTAACCAATGAGGAAGTGTTGCAATGAGATACATAGGGCGTATCTAGACCTCAGGCAAAACGATGTAGTAGCAGGCAAAAAAGTTCAACAAAATAAGAGCCCTTATTCACATAGAGAAGATATATTCATTAAGATACACATTCCTTCAATGAGCAGTCGATATTAAAAAGTGGTGTGAAGAGTTTTATTTGGAGTCTTCTCTAAGAATTGAGATGCGATGCATGCAAAAGAGTGTGGCTTAGCAGCCAATATGCAGATATGCAATTGTGGTGTAGTAGTCAATATAGTCAGCCTATAGTAAATATTGAGAGGTGATGCAACAATGAGTGATCCACATTCGAGTCAACGTCTAATGACAATAACAAAGGTATGCACCAATCTGCTGTTATAAAAGGTCGAATAGATAATATTTTAGGCAAATAACTGCCTGGTCTCACATACCCAATCTCCTCCTTAATTAATATCTATATATTTATTTAATGTATGTAATGTGTAACGAGAAAGTGAATTAAATGCATATGTTCAATAAATACTATTTAAAGTTAAAATGGTGGAGTTAATTTTGTAGTATTATGTTAATATACTTATATTTTAGGAACTCGAACAAAGAATTAATGGTGGGTTATAATGCGGCAACAATGCAATGTACGGCTATACGACGGAAAGGAAACTCAATACGCTTAATTAAATATGTTTCTTAAATGTTAAGTTTATCTTTAACTTTCTTTCCCCACAATTTCATTTAAAAATTTAGGGGTATTACAAACATTGGATTGCGTTGAAAATCAATAAGGTTCCATTATTCACCGATTGTATAATAATTGTACGAAATTTCGTTATAAACGACAAATTCGTTAGTTAGATAGTCCGCAGATTCATGGATAAACACGGATGTAAGATTAAGGGAATTGTTGATATTTTCACTTTTAAATAATCTGTTTTATTTTGGAAAGAAGTTGTAAAAAGTCATATTTCTATAGTGTTTAATAGATTGTTGAACAGGATAAAACTGTTACATATTTTACAATTTATCATTTTAACGTCTTTATTTTCATATATGTTAAACTAAATTTTCTATTTTAAGTAAATTCTTCACAAATGGAGACAAGGAAGTTTGTTCTTCAAATGTGCCTGTGAAGATAATTTTGTGAGAACAGATATTCTTATTCTTTATTTGGAGGGGAATAAAAGTAAATATTTTAATAGAATTTGTTTAAAACATTTTAATGTAGAATACTACTAAAATTTACACATCGTTAATAGTAAATCATGGGAAAACGCAGGGTATATCTACCAAAAAATAAATAATAAATAAAATAATATTAGTATGCAAAAAGAACTCATGTGATTGCCTAAATCAGGCATTTTAATTCACTTCGAGTTAAACTTTCAGCAAATTTTTTCATCCACATACCCTAAAAAATAATGTACAAAATGAATTCGGAACTGCTATCTACCTTGGTTAAAAATTACTTTTATTCTACGCAATGCACGAGATAAAACTCTACAAAATATCATCAGTTAGAACATTTTGTATCACGTATGGATATTAAGACTGCATATTCCACGTGCCACATTATTTTTCTCGCAAGAAAAACAAAACTTATATTTCGGATTCGTAAAAGAAGGAAGAAAATTTCCCATTTTTATACTTGTATTCCTGCCAAAAATGGAGATTCAAAACTATTTTAATCTCCTTTATAACGTTTCCGAAGTATTTTGTTTAAGCTGCATTATTAATCAATTCTACCTTTTTATTATATACTGTACATATTAAGCAATATATAGAATGAATTATGTATAATACGTTTATGTACTGTAATGGAATCAAATAATAATATTTTTAAAAAAACTGATGTGCGCCGCACATGACTTTCCCCACCTAGTGAATATTTTCTTCCTTAACTTTCTCCGTTACTTCTCTTTCTTTTCTTATATAACTGTTTCGGAATTTAGCCTAGATGGTGTCAGTAGTTGACCACTACGGTCAAATTATCAAAATATTATAAATGTAAGATTCGGCAAATGACCCCAACAAATCGCTCCTGGTTCCAAATGAACAAAACCCTTACCTTAGTTTTAGTGTTTGACACACAAAGCATTCTAAATGTGATAGTATCACTGCTACAGACACAAAATCATGAACTCTCTCGGGACCTGAACCTCAAACATATTTTCAATGATACGCTTAATAAAATAATAACGTTTGTGGATAATAACGCTAAGTGGATCATCCGACAGAATGAACTGCGTTGTTTTAGTACCATGACATCATCACACATTTAGTACCATAAACATCATCACACATTTAGTACCCTTCCCGGCCGTCCAAATAGATGCTCTAAGTCCACTGGATGAGTCGGACGGTCTGGGTTTTCAACACATTTAGTACCATTTAGTACCATAAACATCATCACACCTGCCAGATACCTTTCTCTATTTGTGAAAGTCATCACTAAGAGGGGTTTTTAACCTTTCTTTCTGACACTGTCAATTAATACTCGCAGACGGTAAATTACTAGTATTTTTTCCTTAGTGAATCAAACATAATGTTAGACGTATAAAGTGAGAACTAGGAATAAAAATCTACTGTGGGCAACACATGACTTTCCTTACATAATGTAATGAATTTACTACTTTTACAGTAAAAAACATAGGTTTTTCTTATAGTAGATTCTAATATTCTTTCCAAGATATTGAATTTTCGACAAATAGTCGTCATTTTTATCCATTTGGCGAGATTTTCGTTAATTTGGCAACATTTCAAAAAGTCGCCAAGTTGGCGACATTCCGCCAAATTCTTCGCCAAAATCTCGCCAAGTATTATGGACGAAGAAATAAGTTATTCTTACAGCAGATAAATGGCTATTGGCGTTCAAATACAAAAGTATTACTTAAAATATCTTTTTCCATGAATGGAACGAGCTAGATCCACGAGAATGATGTCACCAAATTTATCGCATGGTATTACATATGAAAAGTGAACATGTTTCTCAATAGGAAATTTTTTTTTTATTTTATATGACTTTTTGATAATTTTTTTGAAAAATGTACAATATCTCGAGAACGGTTCATGTTAGCGTTCTAAAATTTATGTCAATCGTTTTCTAAGGAAAAATTACATAAGAAATGTCTATTTGCGTAACTTTATTAGCGGTTTTAATTTTTTGTCGATTTTTTCAAAATTTCATTCGAAAATTTAGGGGGGTTCTGAACATTCGATTGCGTATAAAAAACAATAGGCTTCCAGTGTTTACGAATTTTGATTTTTGTACCAAATTTTATTCGAATCGGTCCATTCGTTCGTCAGTTATCGTCTCCACAGACTCACTGACACACACACACACAGACATCACTTCAAAAATGTTTGATTCGTGATCAGGGATGCTTGAAACGTGCTCTCCTGTCGAAAACTCGAATTCGAATTTTCGACCCCGTCACAATACTTTCCTTATACATTATGTATATAAGGAAAGTAAAAATGTTATTTTAAAATTGTTAACTAAATGCAGTTCCATCATAAGCCTCAGTTACCTTAAATTATAAATATTTGTTACAGTCAGTTTCAGCGGTGTTAATGTTGTCCTTGGATACACAAAATGGAATTATAAAAAATATTTTGTTCATGAAGAACCAAATGGAGAAAGAGATTACACGTAGAAGCACTATAATATCACGTCCTTCGATCATTGTCGGGGACTTTCATCCTCGGGGGACATCCTTGCACCATTTTTGTAAGCAGCGGGTTCGATTTGAGCATACCTGGTATCTATAGTTAACCGTGGCATTATCCTGCAGCGAGCAAGCAGCCAGCATGTAGCAGATGAACCCGGGAATATGGCGATCCTGTTTTAAAAATTTATAAAATTTTTATTTACCACTTTTCATAGTAAATTTTATATTTATTAAAATTTTTCTCATTTATAAATTACATTGGTAATTTAGAGTTGCTCCAACACCTCGCTGAAGGAAGCAGCACCACCTCATCATTCTCGGCACAGCTACAAGTCTGTTTACTTACTCTGCTCGTTGGATTACTTACTCCTGCTTGTTGCTCGTGTTTTTGACGCTAGACCAATATTTAATTCCAAGTTATTTTCATTTTACTTTACTTTAAAATTTATCCTTGCTTATTTCTACTTATGTAAAAGTCAGTTAATGTAATGCTAATTCCTGTTGCTTATTGCTATATTTCTTGCAATACTTCGCTACCCTTGCCCTCCCTTTATAACTTACTCGACAGACTAAGCCATCCAAGACAGATTTCCATCTCAAATAACATCGAGCATCTTTCTACACAGCACCTTCCAAGAGAGGAGTGCCAACGTTAGCAACAACATACTGCTATGCTAAAAATTGTTGACAAATTGCTATTTTCGATGTGGGGTTAAGTGACCTCGGTCACAGGTGCTGTATCTTAATTTGAAATTATTAAAAATAAATAAACTGTTATATTTATAATTTACGGATATTTGTATAGTTTATTAAACCACATATTTATTATTAGCTACCTTTTTTAAAAAAGAATAATTTTCATTTCGTCGTAAGTCATAATATTAACTTTTTAATCTGCTCAAAATCATGCAATAATTTCAGTGAGCACTTTATCGTCTTGGAACAGTGTATACTTCACGCAATATTTATACATGAATGATATATGAAAAATACCTGAGAAACAAAAGTTTAACATTTGGATAAAATCCAGGTTCCTTGTATCTGTGCTACTTTATTTCTTTACGAAGTAAATATGAAAATTATAACTGGTTTTTATAGGATATATATTTGCACGTACCCCACTATAATATAACTTTGAGTAATTCATGTAATCGCTACACAACAGGGTCAAAAGCTTTTACGAAAATCATGCTAAATGTGTATCTACGTCCAATTTGTTATCAATTTCCATAGTAAAACAGTTAAATTGCTGTGTAAAATAATATCATAAAAAATATCTGTATTATACTACTGTATTATCTCTACAAAATGGAATATTCCTAGTCCTCTTCAAACAGACGCCTGTAGAAGATTGTGCAGGGATAATATGGATGATTGAAGTGAATGTACCATAAGAATTAAAACCATGAAATTTTGTATTACTAATAGCTGTATAGAAAACAAAACGTAGATTTTTAGCATATATCATCATCTACATCATCTACGCATATCTACCAGACGCATATATTCTTTTTATATTAGATGTATTAGTGTGCTTCTGTTTTCAAGACCACCTTGACCTCCAAAAATTAAGAACACAATGGAAATTCAAAGCTGAATGCAACTGTAGATACGTAATATGTGACACGTGAAAATTTCTAGACGTTTCACAACATTGGCGTACTATCAAGAGACTAAGAGGATAGGAAATTGTCCACGGAGATTGCAATATGTTTTCGCTTGAACTATTCAATAACTTATCGAATATTCATACAATTTTAAGGTAATATGCAAATACATTTTCAGGCCGCCATATGTCTTTGACCAGCACTAATGCCAGTCAGTTACAGTTACATGTTTACTCACAAGACTCCACCAGTATGCAGAACCTCCACACGCAGTAGGCTGTTGTTCCAATCATAGGAAGGTTGGAATCGACAAGCATTGTGAGACAAAAGTTTCATATGAGAACTGTGCATGCACGAATACCAAATATTTGTGAGTCATTAAATTCCAAACAGGGAATCATCCGATTATTATAATGCCCTGGCCATATAACTTGTACCCAAGCACAATAGTTCAACATTCGAAGGACCAGTTAAAAGGACCGAAATTTGTACTACAAACGGAGAGTAGGCAAGTCCTAATATGGAAAAATCAAAGTACACTATACAAATTATCAATTCAATAACATGCTTTCATAGGTGATATTGTTAATGAATGGATTGGTCGTTTTCATTCAGAGACTTCGCCAATCTCCATGTGGTCTTGCCCTTTGATCTCCATGTGGTCCTGCACTTTGATCACCACGTGGTCTTGCAGTTTGATCTCCATGTGGTATTGCACTCCATGTAGTAGCACTTTGACATCGGCGAAGCATCCAGTAATCCCCATTGATGCTACAGCTGCAGTGATTTTACGTTTTATTTAAATGGACGATTTCGCTCATTATCACAAAGAGTGATTGGTGAAGAGCTACCTGTTCAAAAACAGTTATTTAACGGTTTGTATAGTGAGTATACTCACCTGATTCGTTAAAAATACCTGAGAAATGTCGGCCTCAAAGCTATTGTCGACCCCAACCCTCTCCAGTAAATGTAAGCTACGTATGTAAAACTTATAATTACACATTCCAGCTCTTTATCATTTGATTGACGGCATGAACTATCCGTGCTAAATTTGTAAGTAAAATGATGAATCATACCACATTGATCCTCGTTTTGTATTCAGGCCGTTCAGCCAAGTATCACTCGTTTTACCTTATTAACCTTCATTTTACCTTATTAACACCTGTGATTCAAATACCGCAGGAGTGAAATTTGTTGCACAATTTAAGATGAATTAGACTAGAACTTCATAAAATATGGCCTGTTTATATTCCTCTGCTTAACTTTCACAGGTTAGAGTATCTTTTGGACATGTCTCAGGACCCGAATGGATCAGACGGTAGAACATTTGCCACAGGATAAAAAATCCAATGTTCAGGGCCTTCTCCGGATAAGACTTCAAACTGACACCTCTAATATGTTCTTAGTCCTACGATTGATAACAGTGAGCAGTAACATAATTTGGACGAATACATTCAATTTTTTCGACAAATAACATATAGTCTTATTATGTAAGAAGAAATGTTATTATTCTTGAAATTGGATGTTTATTGTTAGGGCGAAAGGATATATTCAAAAAGTCAAGAAATATAGCCCTGGATTATTGATAGAATAGCTAGTATCATCCGATATATTGTTATGAATATAAATATAAATATTCAGAAAACATTCATTTGCTAACAAGCAGAAATATCATGCAACCGGAAGTGTAAAATAACCAGACATATCTAGTCACCACAACAACCAGAAATATTACAAATTCCGCAATGTCGTGAATAGATAAAATATTATTTTATATTCTCTCCCTTTCTCGTATTCCAATACAGAATCACTATCAAAATTCTCTCACTGCAACTTCTTCACAATAAAATCAAAATTCCAGTACTGAAACTGTAATCATAAGTGATTATTAAAAATTCTGATTGGTTTCGATGAAAAAAAAATGACGAAACTCATTTGGGAATTGTGCCATCGTATTTTACTTTGTGTAATTGCTGCAGCAAAACTTTGATAAGCGTACTTAATATCAGATCCCTACGAAAATTGTTTCATGTGATGTAAACAAAATAAAAAAGATGAGCAATAAAAATGGTAATCACGCATGCTGATTGAAAACTGATTTGTTTTGGCATAAAAATTGGTGAAATTCGGAGCTTCGAAAGATTTCATGGGGTCTAAATCTGTTTCATTGCTTTAGAAGAAATTTAATAAACATGCTGGATCATGTGATATATTTTCAATTAACTTCCAAAAGTGTAATAGGTTTGAATTATTCAAGATTTCGTAGTAAGCAATTATTGCTCTGTAAACATTTCAAATTATTTAAAAAAATTGAAATCTTACAGTTAAATTACATAACCGAATCAATATCTATATAACAAAAACTTATACGTATTCAAAATACGACTTTTCTGACAGACTCAAAGCATTATTTGCAATCTTTTTATCAAGTTTTATTAATTTGCACAGTTATTCTCCTTGCAAAGTTATTCTCCTTTCCGTTTGACATTTTATATTTGCATCAAATTAAGTTTCTTTTATTTATGTAGTTTTGGAGAAATCTTAGTTGCACATTGCACAGACAGACGAATAAATTGTTAAACAGTATTTTTTTGGTAGAATTACCCCTGAAAATGTATAGATCCAAAACGCTTTATTCATTTGATAATAGTGAGCATATTTAATATTCTTATGGTGGTTTTCATTTTATATCAAAAACGTAATTATCTTGAGAAAGAATATTGTAAACGATCCTGTAAATGTTGTCATTCGTTTTTAAATGAATAATTACGTACTTTTTTATGTTTTAACGTAAATATTTGCTTTATATTTTAATTTTGAAATTGAATTTGAAATGTTGACAGTCCGGTGGTTGGCAAGCGACAACAAGCAGGGAAAACAACGGCGGTTGTGTGAGCTGGACGGGGTTGTTGTTGAGACCCAGACCGTCCGACCTACCAGAAAGGTGTAAGGTAACTGTTTGGACGGCCGGGAAGTGCCACCCAATTTAGACCGGAACCCAGTGGGGGAGGCATCCACAGGGACCGTACCCTCCTTCCCCTACCACCAACCTCTCGGAAGGACTTACGGACCCACATGTTTAACGTGATCGTACTCCGCGTGAACACGGTGGCAGTTTTGGCAGCGGCTGGAATCGAACCCGGGCCTACCGAGTGCAACTCCAGCGCGCTAACCAATGGGCTACCGTGCCCCAAGAGCTGGACGGGGTGAAATAACTCGCGAAACAAAGTCCGGGGGGTTAGTGAGCGTTAGCAAACACGGGGAAAACCTCCAAAGAGCGTATTACACCTGTGTTTCAGGTAGAATGAAGGAGTTAATGGAGCAACCTTCGGCGGTTAGTGAGAAACAGTAAACACGCTCCTGGTGTTTGAAAACAAATGTATGGTGTTTATCGAACCAATTTTACCCATAATCGCGATCAATATCAAATATAATGAAACATTCTCTATAAATAACATAATTAATTTCTCACTAACTGGTGACTCACATTGAATTTAAATATTAATTGAACATTACATATGGTTAGATACGATGATTACAATATTTAACATGATTACAAAATATCATGATGATTACAATATATGTATATGACTACAATATGATTACAATATATATATATGATTACAATATTTTACGTGATTATCATTACATTATATATGATTACAATATTTTACAATATTTTATGATTACATATGATTAAAAATATTTAAACATCTATCAAATTTTTTGAACTTTGGAGTTTCAAAGTTTCATCACCATATCTTCTGTTCGATACCTATGTTTAAAAAACTGCGAGATTTTCGGCCAAATAATGGCTGCATACATACTAGGTTTCAATGAAAAAAGGGATTCTTCACAAATATTAAAAAATCTATCAAATTTTTCGAATTTTGAAAAAAATGTCAGCACCACCTCCAGTACGTTTAAAAAAACTGAAATTCTAGGCCGAGTAGGGGTTTAGGAATATTAGCTACTGACATACAATACAGGTTTCATTGGAGGAAAAGTTTTTTTTACAAATATTTAAAAATCTCTCAAATTTTTAAAAATATCAAAAAGTCAAATAATCAAATATCAAAAAATCAAATTTTAAAAATGTATTTGTCAAAGTAGGAAGCACAATCTTCGGTAAACACCTATATTTAAAAACAAACGTTAGTTTCTATACCGAGTAGATATTTAGTACCAGAAACATATATATATACATACATACATAAGCAATCGTGTGTTAATATTATAGATACAAAATTTGTTAGCAGAAAATTAGTGGCCGCACTTAACTGACAGAAATGTTCTTTAATATTTATTGATCTACGTCTCATGCCCATTTTCTGAACATAAAGAGAAATAATATTTAAAATCTCTGCCTTTTAGCCCTTTTTTGCTTATATCCTTATATTATAATATTATCCAACGATTTAACTTTAAAAAAATTTAGCATTTTCAAATATCTCAAAATATGAATAAAAACTGCATAACTATATATCTCTTAATATATAATTGAAATATCAATAAAAAGTTTTCAAATTATCGTGGTTCTAGACATTTAAATATATTTTCTCTCAAATTACTCGATTTACATAGTAATAAAATATGAAAACTGGTTATTACAAACTTGTTTCAATTGTATACTATCTTTCCATTTGAGAATATCTCCATAGAATTACAATCTCTAAACATTTATTTTATAAAATACACACCAGAACATTAGTAAAACATCCATAAAATGTCCACGCACTGACATTTCCACCCTTTTTTCTAAGATTACCTGATTTACATAGTATAATAATTTGCAAATCAACTCATTATAAACTTTCGCAAAAATATAAATCACAACCATAAATGGAGAGACATAAAAAATTACGTCATTTTTACGATTATAGATTACGATTATATGGCAACAGGGAGGCAGGAGTTTGGATAAAATTTCATTTCTATGAAAAATTGGGAACATTTACAGTGCCATTAACTTTACGCAAATTCTAAATGAGATTGAAAATAACATGGAACACTTCCGACCGAAATAAACAATCCGAACCATTTTCGAACAGAATTCGGATACAAAATTGCCTGGCAGATCTTAGCTACTACGCAATGAAATAAATTGAAACCCCAAATCATAATTTGAATCTCCGAATTTTACCAAATTTATTGCCCAAGCAAATCAACAATTCTAATCATTTGTGTTTGCTATAACCATTGCAAACGATTTTTTCTACATAACCGGAAATTGGAAACAGAAATGTGTTTTAATAAATATTTTTTCTCCACACAATATCTATACAAAATTAAATAAATTTCCAGACACAAAAACAAAATGCTGTCAAATCGACTCTGTTAAATATCGAAGATACATAATTATATTACATTTATTTAACAGACGATTCTTATTTTACCTTCATTTTATTTATTTTTTATTTATTTATTTATTTATTTACTTTTCACGGTTGCATAGAGGAAGACTGTGCGCGATTGCGAGTGCTCAAATTAAGAATTTTCCATGACTTGGGAATTGAAAACGAAGGAGGAAATTATTTGGAAACTGAGGCGCTTTGGAAAGTGCATAGCATTTCCTGTAAATGTATTATATAAAAAGGAGGCGCTTATTTAGATCCCGGATAATGCCGGATAATTTGTTCTAATTTATAATAATAAAACAATATGGCTGTTTGTTCTGTCACCTGAATAAAAATTCAAAGCGTCATACGACCGTGAAATTTGTACAAAGTTACTTCAGGACTAGGTATGACGCGCCTCAGCGAGATTTTTTTTAATTCGAATATGTTTTTCAGTTATTTTTTATATTGGCACGATTTTGAGCAATTTCCACGAAAATCGGTTCTTCAACAATCGAATATATTATAACAGGGTTTTATCATCATCGGAAAGACTGAAAAATGTTCTTTCCAACATTCGTTCTTTCCAACATTCGTTCTTTCAAATCGAATCCATAGGAAAGCTTCTTCATGTTTATTTATAGTATTAAATACATTCAAATATGCATGTTTCAGGGAATCTGAACCCGAAAATGGAAAATTAACACAGTTTTAATTTTTTTTTCTCAAAATTAGGGATGTTCTAAAATATTCTTCACATTCCATATTTTAAATTACTTAATTTTCTGCGAATTTCCAAACAAAAATTGAGAATTTCGATTCCGCCGCATTCCGGTTGGCATTACAAACATGGAGATATTATGGGGAGTAGTGGTTGTTTGTGCGCATGCGTGGCAGATTGTTACACACGACTACACACGAGTCGAAACTAAAGGATTCAGTTTGTATCGAAAAGTGCGAATGGTTTCGGTTTAAAACAGCCGATTTAAAAATTGAATGCTGTTGTCTGTATCTCCAGTTTTTACGTAGCGGGCGCTTATTTAGGACGCAGACAATGCTGAGTAATTCAGATTAGTTGCGTATGAATCTTTTCTGCTTGGGTGTCGTATTATACCGACTTAAGCAGCATGAGCATGCATGAATTTTAATAAAAGGAGTATTAATAAAACTAAATAGAAATAACTATATATCTTGTAAATATTCGAAAACGTTACGAGCGTAATACGCAAGAACATTCAGAGTTTGGGACAAAATTGCTTACTGTCAATACGTATGCCATACATATTTTGCGTCTACATCCAGGAAAAACCTGAAACATTTATTAAATTCACATCTTACGCTGAAAGTACTGACAAAATAAAGTGCATCTTAAAGGAGGGGGGACTTGCGATTTCGCCTTCCGTCGAAACCAGGGAACACGCATTTAAATCATAAATGAGGTTGTCCGGAAGCGTGAAAAATAACAGTCTTACAGATTCGGAGCAAGGAAAAATAACGAAAAGAAGTAGATTTTTCATATTAAAAGAAGGGGATCTTCTCGTGTCTAATATATGACCTTCCTTTGACCTTGACAAAAATTTCAATACTGTAGGGAACGAAATACGAATTAAAGTTTTCTTATATATCATCTCAATAAACTCAACCGTTTCGTTGTTATCGATTAAAAAAATCTGCTGTGGGCAGCACATGACTTTCCTTATATAATGCAATGAGTTTACTACTTTTACAGTTTAAAAAAAATGTTATTCTTATAGTATATGCTTATATTCTTTCCAAGATATTGAATTTTCTTCGATGAGTCGTCATTTTCATTGATTTAGAGTCATTTTTATCCATTCGGCGAGATTTTCGTTAACTTGGCAACATTTAAAAATGTCGCCAAGTTGGCGTCATTCCGCTAAATTCGTCACCAAAATCTCTCCAAGTGTTATGGACGGAGAAATAAGTTTATCTTACAGCGGATAAATGACTATTGGTATTTAAATACAAATGTATTACTCAAAGCATCTTTTCTCGTGAATGGAATGAGTTAGATCCACGAGAATGAAGTCACCAAAATTGTCGCATGATATTACATATGAAAAGTGAACATGCTTCTTAACAGTTAGCATTTTTTTTAATTTATGGGATTTTTTGATAAATTTATTTGAAAAACGTGCAATATCTCGAGAATGATTCATGCTAGCGTTCTAAAGTTGATGTCACTCGTTTTCTAAAGAAAAATTACATAAGAAATGTCTATTTGTGTAACATTATTAAATGTTTTGATTTTTTGATAATTTTTTCAAAATTTCATTGGAAAATTTAGGGGGAGGGGGGTTTTGAACATTCGATTGTGTTTTAAGCAATAGGCTTCCAATATTCACAGATTGTGATTTTTGTAACAAATTTCATTCGAATCGCTCCATTTGTTCGTGAGATATCATCTCCTCAGACTCACTGACACACACACACACACACACACACATACGTACTTTCACACACACACACGTACTTTCACACACACACAGACATCACTTCAGAAATGTTCGATTCGTGATGAGGGAAGCTTGAAACGTGCTCTCCCGTCGAAAACTCGGATTCGAATTTTCGACCCCGTCACAATACAAATTGTATATGATGACTCCTTATACATTATGTATATGAGGAATGTAATAAGTGTGACAAATTTCATTTAATTCGCGTGAGTATATCCATGGGTATTAAATTCCCTGTTGGATATCTGATAGATCTAATACACTACGTGACAATGAAAATAAGGCGCCAAGAAGGAGTGGGCAGAAAAATATGTTTTTTCAAGACATGGATTTGAAATATGTTCAATTTTTGAATTATCTACCAACAAATCAAAGACGATAGCCCCAAATGTTGTTGACTTGGGATCCTAAAATTCAAAGTTCATCGCAAGGTGTGCATTTTCTGCATGAAATAATCCAAAGAATGAAGATGCAGAATAAATGATCGATCCAAAGAAGTCTCATTTGCAAGGAAAAGCAACTGAATACTAAGTCTCAGAATTTGAATCAAAGAAAGCGGTATTCGTCAGATATATGTATTTAGAGAAATGCTTGTCATGGCCCCTAAACAAAGTTTCCATTTATATCTGGGTCTCTGTTTGTTTTTTCTCAATTCTCTCAGTTTGTTTGAAAGTTGCCGTCACTACAGTCTCACAGACAGACATCATTGAGAAGATAGTTGATTCATATTTAGGAAGCTCAAATCATGTGGATCCATCGAAATCGGAGAATCCGATTTTTGACCCCATTACAATACTGCTTCGCATTAAACTATTGTTACGACGTATCCTCTGATATCGTGTGTGTGGACTCAAGATATAAGAATGATTCCAAATTTCTGGATAACTAACACGTTTATTCGTAAGGACAGCGCAAACAGGAACAATATACAGTAAAACACCACTTAAATGCTTCACTAATTTCACACAATAATCAATACTACTCTCAAAACAATAACGCAAATCATTTCAGAAAACAGCTGCTCTTATTTTCAAAATATTTACGTAAATCGCAGTTCAATGTAGCTCATATCTCGTCAACTCCTCTCCACCTGAATGATGACATCTTTTATAGATTCTCTATAAAAACTTCTGTAAATCTCTCGTAGAATACAGGTTGTTTCGAGGTGTTTCTCGAACCTTCGAAAAATTGCCAAATGAGTGATAAATTGCCATATCTAGAAACCCTTCCCCGCAGCATCTGGCAACTCTAGCATTCAGCATCTGGCAACCCTAGATTCAAGTAATAGGGAAAGTTGTTTGTACTGGTGTTTTCTCCGTCTGGTTTTCAAAAGTGACTGAAGTGACACCTTTTACGAGTTCGTAACACTAGATATAGAAGGGAAAGTAGAAATATGATGTTTTTGTTCAACACATAACTCTATATTCGTTTTCAAAACTAAAGAGGGGAGTTTTACACAAAATATTTTTAAATCATAAAGTTGCAAATCATTTAACTTTACTACTTTAGTTTTAAGTACCTTACCTTTTGCTCTTTCGACACATTGAATTGAATTATTGGTATTGCAATCCATACTATAACCAGACGAAACACTGCTTTATATGTAGCGTACAAACCTATCATTCTGTTAAGAATAAGTAGAAAAAGTACTACACTGGAAGGAATTTTATCAACGGTTAACAGGACAAAAATAAGACCTTGCGTTTTTGATGAATTTGCAGTAAATATTTCTACCAGAAAAATTCTAAGATAATAGATTTGAGCATTTTTATACCAAACGGATAACTAGCTCACTCTTTCAGTAAGCAGAACAGCTGACAGTAAGTTTAAATCGACAGTAAGTTTTCGGACAGTAAGTTTAACTGTCGAATCTGAGTAAGTTTTCGGAAAATTATGCACATGAAAATGGCTATGTTTGCCACTACTTATAATAGACATCGATGGCTATCGATGCCTATTATAACTATCGATACTTATATAATTCGATTCCATCGATAGGCATGGAAGGAATCTTATGGCTAACCCATAAGTTTCATTCAAATGTTGGCAACATTGATTATGCCGATTGTCTTTTTTGTTTTTGTTTTTTGCTGATCACTAAACCAAGAGTTACCAAGTGGGATTTAATTGAACAAATTTGGTTTTCATCATGATGTGTTTTTCAGAGTATTGCCTGGAAAAGTTCTGTATTTTGTTACTGACTTCTAAATGTCGTAATGATTTTAATAAATCTGATGGCATAAAGTTTAGACTTTTCAGACATTTAAAATACTACATTAGACGAGCATGAATGCAAACAGAAAAGCCCAGACATTTTAAACTTTTGTTAACATGATTTCCAGTGTTGCCACTTCCACACATGTAAATGTTATCAAAACGTGAATGAAATGAAGAGACTGGAATACAGATCAGAATTAGTTTCTAATAAAACAAACTTAATGACAATTAATCAATTGCAAATATGTATGTTATAAATCGCTCTCATCTATGCTTAAAACAATTTATATTTGCCAATTTAAAATTAGATTTGACGTTATCAATGTAAGTTCAGATAATATTTGTATTTTTACAATGTGCATTTCTTCGATTTTAGTTGAAAATGGAAGGTTTTGCATGATCACAGATCATTAAAAAAATTATATTTCAAAAGTGCACCAAGTAATACAATGATTTGTATTCTGTAATTAATCTTTCATTAACAGCGTTCTGTAATTAAGCAACGAAATCTTCTCCCAATGACATCAAAGCTGTAATCTTTTTAATTAGATGTCGGGCTGACGGTGCATAACTATATGTTAATAAACCTTACTAGTTCTTACTTTACAAGGTTTAGTAGACGAAGTAAAATATTACTTTCCACATAATACATTTTACGTTTTCACAAACACAATGTCTCTCGAAATAATCAAGCAGACGATGTTGAACAAGAAAGATCAATCATGCATAAGCATTGATTATGAAACACTTTCCAACTGAAATGCAATTTCATTTAAAAATTTCTAAAATGTGATACATTCAGTGGTGATATCTTTTACATTATCAAAGTACTACAGTAATTTATTATACTTAAATATTTAAAACTGTATCGAAATATAAATCATCTGATTCTTTATGCAAAATCAATGAATATTTCATTCATATAACTTGTATTCCAGACTCCAGAGCTAAATAATTTTGTGTGAAAAAAATTCAGCAATTCTTATGTAATTCATCTTACAATCGCTTGAGATATTTGCATTCTGCATATGTTAAAATTAGGCTTCCTTGAAGAAATAATAAAAGTTTAGGGATCATTTAAAATCACAACTATTGTAATTGCATAGGCACGGAATTTAGATACACAGATAATACACAGATAATATATATGTGTATGTGTATGTACTCAAAGTATTGGAATCGTGCCGAAGATCGGAACTCGAATTTTCAAAGTATCTACACGTTTTGGGACTTCTAGAACACGAAAAAACTACTTTTAGGAAGACGTCTGTGTGTGTAAGGGTGTATCTGTGTATGTTTCTGTGTGTCTGTGTGGATATTACATCCACTCTAATTGAAAAACTAATGGACCGAATTTCATACAATTTGGTAGGTATGTTTTTTGTGGGAAATCCTGATGTTCATTAGATTATAGTACGATTCGTAATAAAAGAATCTGCCTTCTTTGCGAAATGGCCGCAGAAATTGCCTTTATCCACTCTAGCTAAAAACTAATGAACCAAATTTAACAAAATTTGGAGTATAATATTTCAATAACCTACAAGTGATTTATATACCAAATTTAACAAAATTTTGTATATAAATCATTTGTAGGTTATTCTACTACGATTCGGGAAAAAGGAACGGGCTATTTTTGCGAAATGGCCAGCAAAAATCGTTATATATAAAAATAAAAGAATACGTGTGCTCAATTATATCAATTAAATTCCTATTTTATATGTGATTTTTGACAACAAAAAGAATAAGACTAACCCCATTACTCTAGGACTAGCCGTTCTTGAGATATTCTAGTTTTTTCGCGTTTTCGCTACGCCACCTTTGACAATAAGTCCAGCTATCAAATGAGAACCAAATTTAAGTTTAACGTGTAAATTCAATGTCATTTAAAATACTTATGTTGTGCAGATAAACTCAAATTATCATTGAATAAATAAAGAGAACGAATATGAGTCTGCAGGGAAAGACATGTGCTGTCCACATCAGAATTTTTAACAATATTACACCAATGATTTATAGAAGTAAACGGGGATTATTTTCAGGCCATTTCGAAAAAAATGTATGATCTATATTTAAAGATCCATCAAATTTCTGTCGAATAAGATGTTCAACAAATTTAAGCTGTGTACCAAATTTTAACTCTCTAGGACGTAGGAAAGTGCATTTAAAATGCCATCAATTAAATTTATCATGAAGAGTTATATAAAATTAAAAAAAAATGAAAAATTGTTATCTACCAAATTTATTTTAAAATATGAAGCCACTCCCATATGCAAAACGTTTAAACAAATGGAGAGATATTTATTATATAATATCTCTCTCTTTTCTTTCTGGAAGATATCCCAAAGTCAGAATTTAATTGAATTTGTTTTTTCCCTATATTAAATAATTTTTTTAATTAAAAAACTACTTAACATATTTTACTGAATTTTTTTTTATATATTCTATGGGATAATGTGAATATTTCCTAAAAATTTCGAAGCAATTCGAGAATTTTAAATTTACTTAAAAAATGTTTGAAAAATTAGGTCCCATAGGGTTCAATGTATTTCATTTTTTCAACCCGGGTTCAATAAAAAACTAATTGGGTGATATTATTTATTTATATTCCCATAGGTCCTACAGACCGTCTGAACAACATACTAAAATTTCATTTTGATAAACTCATTTTTACGGCAGTTATCGTGCTAACGGACAGACAGACAGACAGACAGACAGACAGACAGAATGAACAAAGTCATAAACACTTTTCAACTTTGTTGTAAAGTGTTAATAATAAAAAGATTACATCAGAATATTTCATACAGAATATTTCATCCGAATATTTCATTAAAATCCATCTCATGTTCAGGGAATATTTAAATTAAAAGCGGGCATTGAAATATTCCCTTAAAATATTAAATGGAATAAAACATTAAATACACACTGCTTATTATTTCCCTACTATAGGGAATTTGTTGGTAATGTATAGGGAACCTATTGAAATGGGGCCAAAAATCAGAAAAGTTTTTGAAGGACACAATTCAGGCGCTCTAGATTATGAATCTACCACTTTTGCTTGGCATCTGTGTGTGTATGTCTGTTTTGTTTGTTTGTCTTACTGTGTATTTGTATGTATTCACTCTAGATAAAAAAATTATTCGATAAATTGTTATGCAAGTCACTTATGAATTACTTTGGTGCTAAATATGGGCACAATTTAGAGAAATACAAACCGCCATTGATTGCGAAGTGGCTGGCAAAATCCATCGATATCTGAAACAAAAATTAAATATCCCTAAATGTATTAAATGAATACGTGTATCATACGTAATTCTCGACATGGAAAATAATGATATCGGCACATTACCCGAAGATGAACCGTTCTCAAGATATTTCAGTTTTTCTTTTTATCTTTTTTTTTTTTTGCAATTTTTTTTTTCAAATCCAACACTTAAAAATAAGTCCGGTCGCCAAACAGAAATGAAATTGAATTAAAACAGCAAATTTGGCGTCATTTCAAATAAATATATTTTTATTTTGTGTAATTAATTTCAGTTTAATGCATTATGAAAGATGGAAGGAGGAAATAAATTTCAGTTTGTAGGTTAAGTCATGTGCTGCCCATACTAGATTTTTACTTTCAATACTTATCAACCCGTTTTAGTTTTGTATTTTACTTTCTCTCAGAAAGTACAGTCGACATAGAATAAAATCACTTTTCAACGAAGTGCAATATGACTAAGCTCCTCTTGATCCCTTTCTACGTATATTTGTCAACATATTCGAGGAAAATTTGACAATGATGAAGCGGGATTTGTCACTCGGTTTTCGACTCACAGATTCGGGAGTCTAACATTCAACGGAACGCTTAGTGGAACAGACAGCATTTCATTTCTCACCTTATTTTATTTACGGATTTTTTTAACCATTCTTTATGCTGTCTTCACCAAGCCGTATATGAAAGAGATTGTTGTTGACATCACAGGTTAGTGCCTGTTTGCGCAAAATAAAGTGAAATTTCTATCACTCAAATATCTTAATCTTCTAGAACTTGGAGTTATGGTAAACTGCACTTACATGATATTCAAACTTGGATATTTCCCTACAAAATTTATCTGTAGTTTACCATTGATATAGCAACTTTTAGGAATGTCATGTCATCAATAAATGTCATCAATATAATCTGTACCATTATTATATTAAATTATTCTCAATCCTCATTAGTATGAGGCAAGAAATTGAATCAATAAATTTAATTTCTACATTACCCTGCAAACTCCCATCATATAAAATGAAATATGAACGATCGCTTACTTGTGTTAAACTTCTTGAATGTACTTTTGCATATGCAAAAATAACTCAATTTTTTATTGTAACTGACCAATTTAACCGTTTAATCGATATGATCTCACGCTAGATTTCTTCAGCAAGTGATCGAGCAGTAAAGGCGGATATGCTACAACTCTTTAACAGGCTTGTGATGCAATAATGGGCAGGTATGCCACAGCACTTCTTTAGGCATGTGATGGTACAACAATGGCGAATAGCTCAACAAATCACTATCAGGCTTGTAATGGAACACTATAGCTGATATTTAGCAAATCTTTTCCAGGCCTGAAGATAAACTTAGCAATTATTTTAATGTAACTAATTTTTTAGCGTAACTGAGCGATTAGACCGCTTATTGCATATGATCTCACACTAGGCTTCTAGGCTAGATCTCTCACGGAGGCAATACAGATAAGAAGTCATGATGACCTTTAAGGAATCCAAAGGCAAATGTGAAACGACAATGTACTGATTACAGGTTCCAGAAGTGTTCAAGAATACAATGAGCAAATGCAATACGAGCAAGGAGTCCAACACTTCGAGTTAAGGCCAGTACGATACACGCCGATGCAAGAATTGTGGTCAATGACACAGCAGAAAATGAAGGTATGTGCCCATTAATGATTATTGAAAGTCGTAAAATACATTTTAGGGATTTTAAAGCCATAGTCTCATATTGTCTCCCTCCGCCGCAAAAATTGGATGATTATTGTAACTAATTTAATGATTAAGATAATATTAATAATAAATGATTTTATGTTAAGTTAAAATGGTGCAGTTAATTATAGGCTTATATTAATTAATATTCTATTCCAGGACTCACGTTAAAGATAAAATAAGGTGGGTAATAGCGGCACAATGCAATATTCTACGATGTACGATAATTTACGGCCATGTTAATATAGTATAATTTAATACTCTAAAATACCAGCTTCAGGCTCTCTTAAATGTGAACCACAGATACCATTTATTTTTTTTATAAAACAGGGTGGCGCGACTATGCCTTTTAAAAAGAAGAATTAATTAATTAAATTAATCCCTGCCTTAAATCCCGGGAAATGCGAGGTTCATTTTCTAGTCTTATGATACACTTTTCTTGGTTCCTTTTTGTGTACAAGAATTAAGTTTATTCCACAAAATTGTGACAACTATAAAGCCAGACTTGTCATTCCGATTTCAACTTTCGAATTTGGAAATCTAACATACCACGAACGGCATATGGAACCGACATATTTTCATTCCTCACCTTCTTTTATTCACAGCTTTTTTTTAAGCCACTTTTTTTTCAATCTCCGACACGTCGTATGTATTCAATAGAGGCGTTGTTCACATCGCGAGTTACTCTCTGTTTAGGCAAACATGTTGAATTAAAACGCTGATATGTGATGGACAAGTATTCGTTTGGAATAACATTTTTATATACTGTAAATATGTGGCTATGCGATTTAAATATAATATATATTTCAGAGAAAAAATAAATTAAAATAAATAAATAATGTAGATAAAATTCATAAGAAGTAGAAGAAATAATTCAAAATTTGTGAATTGTCATTTTGCTCCAGCACTGGAGTAAGATAATTTTTTTTTACAATATGTTAAAACATGTTTTTGTGTAGTTTAATTTGGGAGATTACCCGATATATTTTTTTTTATTAATAATGGAACGTATGAATAATTTATTTATGTTGCAAAACATATGCTTTATAAGTTTTAAGAATTAAAAAAAATCAAATTCGTTAACATCGTCATCTTACCCCGGTCTCCCCTATATAAAATGTTTAAGATATACAAAACGAAATGAAATTTGCATTTCATGACCGCTAAAAGAACCCTTTATATCTATCTACAGATTAGTAACATCATTCTTACTTTTATCTGATTGATAAAATCTCCATTCATAGAAGAATCACGTGTCAGGTTGAAGCTCCACCCCTCTCCATGAGGTGCACCTATGTTTGAACATCAAGATATATAACACCCGAATATGCCCCATGTTAAAGTATAGCACCAGATGAGGGAAGGCATACAATTGATATATTATTACGATTATTATACTACAAAACGTATAGAAAAAGCAAACTTTAACAAGAAAATTAATCATGCATAAAGCATTGATTATGAAACACTTTCCAACTGAAATGCAATTTTATTTAAACTGCTCTAAAATGCGATACTTTCTGCCCTGACATTTTTATTTTCCTTATATACATAATGTATAAGGAAAGTATTGTGACGGGGTCGAAAATTCGAATTCGAGTTTTCGACAGGAGAGCACGTTTCAAGCATCCCTGATCCCGAATAAAACATTTTTGAAGTGATGTCTGTGTGTGTGAGTGTGAAAGTATGTGTGCGTGTGTGTGAGTGTGAAAGTATGTGTGTGTGTGTGTGTGTGTGTCAGTGAGGCTGTGGAGACGATAACTGACGAACGAATGGACCGATTCGAAACAAATGTGGTACAAAAATCACAATCCGTAAACACTGGAAGCCTATTGTTTTTATACGCAATCGAATGTTCAGAATCCCCTAAATTTTCGAATGAAATTTTGAAAAAAACCGTCAAAAAATCAAAACCACTGATAAAGTTACGCAAATAGACATTTCTTATGTAATTTTTCATTATTAAACGATTGATACAAATTTTAGAACGCTAACATTACCCGTTCTCGAGATATTACACATTTTTTAAAAAAATTATCAAAAAGTCATATAAAATAAAAAAAATATTTCCCATTGAGAAACATGTTCACTTTTCATATGTAATACCATGCGATAAATTCGGTGACATCATTCTCGTGGATCTAGCTCGTTCCATTCATGAAAAAAGATACTTTGAGTAATACTTTTGTATTTGAACGCCAATAGTCATTTATCTGCTGTAAGAATAACTTATTTCTTCGTCCATAATGCTTGGCGAGATTTTGGCGACGAATTTGGCGTAATGTCGCCAACTTGGCGACTTTTTGAAATGTTGCCAAATTAACGAAAATCTCGCCAAATGGATAAAAATGACGCTAAATCAATGAAAATGACGACCATTTGTCGCAAATTCAATACCTTGGAAAGAATATTAGTATCTACTATAAGAAAAACCTATTTTTTTTAATGTAAAAGTAGTAAATTCATTACATTATATAAGGAGAGTCATGTGTTGCCCACATCAGATTTTTTAAATTATCGCAGTACTACAATAACTTATTAAACTTGGAAACTTAAAACTTCATCAAAAAAAGAAATACAATAAATCATCTGCTTCTCTATGTAAAATTAATAAATATTTCATTCATATCACTTATATTTCAGACTCCAGAGTTAAATGTTTTAGCATGAAAAATTTAGCAATTCTTTATACAACACATCTTACAATCGCTTGATTTGTTTACATTCTGCAAGGTATAGAAAATAGGTTTCGTTGTAGAAATAATCAAAGTTTAGTGATCATTTAAAATAAAAAATATTGTAATTGCGTTAACACAGAATTTAGATACGCAAAACATGCGCAAAAATCGGTTTTAGGACGGATTCAACACTGTAAATGTAAAAGAGCTTTAAAAATCACGATTTTCACACTGGGAAAAAAGATGGATGTCATATTTTAATTTGAAGTGTGCCACGTAATCTCTTCACATAATATGAGTGTAATTATTAATTCAATTTTTATTTTAAGAACTACAGAACATATTTTGTTGAATTTTTTTTATTTATTTTATGGGAGAATTTGAATATGTCCTAAAATTTTCGAAGCAATTTGTGAATTTTAGCCTCGCTTAAAAAATGTTTTATATGTTAGGTCCCATAGGGTTCAATGCATTTCAAGTTTTCAACCCGGGTTCAATCCAGAACTAATTGGGTAATATTATACATTTGCATTTCCATATGTTCCATAGACCGTCTCAACAACATACTAAAATTTCATTTTGTAAAGTCATTTTTACAGCAGTTATTGTACAGACGGACAGACAGACAGAAACAGAATGAACAAAGTCGTACACACTTTTCAACTATTGGAAAGTGTTAAAAATTGAAATAAAAGAATAAATACATGTATTAATCAAATACTTGTTTTGTACCTAATTTTTCACAGCAAAACTCAACTTATTTGTCTAAACTTAATTCGATTATACTGACCGTTAAACATTTTAGGATGTTTTTAAACCTCATATATGTTTCTATTTATAAGTTTTGTTGCTTACTGTTTTATGTGTTGAGTGGTGAACACCGTTGTATATCTATTTTTATCATGTTTATATGTATTTTGCCATTCTTCCTAAAACGTAATACCACTAATGCAGTAAACTGATTGATTAATTGATAACAAAACTAACAAAATCGACAACATTGCTGCGGTCTAAACCGTTCGAATAATATTATAGCCATTAAATTTTAGCAACTTGGCGTCATTTTAAAATCGAGCCAAATATACATTATTCTTATCCAAAAATTTAATATTGTGTTAAATAGTTATCATGTTATGTGTTGATTTATGCAGCAATAAAACTTAAAAAAATCTGATGTGGGCAGCACATGACTTTCCTTATATAATGCAATGAATTTACTACTTTTACAGCAAAAACGAATATATTATTTTTATAGTAGATATTTATATTCGTTCCAAGATATTGAATTTTCGTCAATGAGTCGTCATTTTCATTGATTTAGCGTCATTTTTATCAATTTGGCGAGATTTTCGTTAATTTAGCAACATTTAAAAAGTCGCCAAGTTGGCGACATTCCACCAAATTCGTCGCCAAAATCTCGCCAAGCCTTATGGACGAAGAAATAAGTTATTCGTACAGCAGATAAATGACTATTGGCGTTCAAATACAAAAGTATTACTCAAAGTATCTTTTTTCATGAATGGAACAAGCTAGATCTACGAGAATGATGTCACCCAATTTATCGCATGGTATTACATATGAAAAGTGAACATGTTTCTCAACAAGATTTTTTTTTTTTTTTATATGACTTTTTGATATTTTTTTTGAAAAATGTGCAATATCTCGAGAACGGTTCATGTTAACGCTCTAAAATGTATAGCAATCGTTTTCTAATAAAAAATTACATAAGAAATGTCTATTTGCGTAACTTTATTAGCGGTTTTAATTTTTTGACGATTTTTTCAAAAATTCACTCCAAAATTTAGGGGGGTTCTGGACATTCGATTGCATATAAAAACAATAGTCTTCCAGTGCTTACGGATTGTGATTTTTGTACCAAATTTCGTTCCAATCGGTCCATTTGTTCGTCAGTTATCGTCTCCACAGACTCACTGACACACACACACATACTTTCACACACACACACGCACAGACATCACTTCAAAAATGTTCGATTCGTGATCAGGGATGCTTGAAACGTGCTCTTCCGTCGAAAACTCGAATTCGAATTTTCGACCCCGTCACAATACTTTCCTTATACATTATGTATATAAGGAAAGTAATAAATGTAAACAAAAAAAATGAAAAAATCAGATTTCTTCTGTACAGAAAACTATGTGCAACTGCTCATATCAGATTCTTTGTAATTGGGACTAAATCAATCATGATATATATCTTCGGATTGCGAGGCAACTGTTGGCACTAACAATTTATCGCAACACTCACTTAGTTTCAAAGAAAAATCCATTTTAAAACAAATCTCTCAGCAAGTGATAAATCGACATCTGTCAAGAAATTTACCAATTCAAAAATGAAGCATTACAGATTCGAAAAAAGAAATAGAAGTGTTCTCCTTTCTGCTGTATACTATGTCTAAAATTCGTATTTGAAAAATATTTCTAAACTGTAGAATTCAATTTTTATGAAAAAAATTTAATAATAACTTCGCGGACAAAGAAATTATTTATACGCAGAGAGAGAAAAATTATTTTTGTAAGTCTGAAACAGTAACATTTTCGCTACATCACTTAGCAAAGGAAAAAAACAGCCCCATTTTTTATATCAGCAAGAAAATCCCACCTTGCTCTCGTGATTGTAGATAGTCGTGTCTTATTGTCTGAAGAAGAGGTCTGTTGATAGAAGATGATTTGATAGAAGGTGCTTTCGAAACTTGTTGACAGCATTTTATTTGTTTTATATGCCGCTTTATCCAAAGATTTTTATCCATTTTACCTTACTATAGCAAGTTGAGCGGGTATTTTTAATAAAAAAGATTGCGATGGGTCAAAATAATCTAATTCTCAGATTGTTATGCAGTCCTCTCAAACTGCGAAAAATTATCATCAAACCTGAGCAAAATTGCAGAAGTTTTTTAAGTGGTTTTCTTCTCAGAAATGGGAAGTGTTTAATATATCCAAATTCCGACAAAATCGAGTCACGGGAAAGCTCCGAATTTCAAAATGGCAGTCATGCCATAATGGATTGTTTTTCATTCTGTCCAAAAAAAATGGATGCTTCAATAGAAAAAAAAATTACGTCTATAAAAATTTTTAAAAAATGACTTTATATTTAATATGTTTCAAAATATCATTAATATATGTAATAAGATCTTTAAGACAATAATGATATATGAAGAGTCAATTGCATCAGATAATCCAAGAACATGATAATCCAAAATCCAAGAGCAATATAACACAAAACACAAGCAATCATCTGCATCACTGCTGCAGTCTTCATATTCGTTAGTATCAAAATTATCGCAGCCACCGACTTTTCACTCTCCAGAAACAGCACAGCATGACATCAGATTATTTTCACAAGCACTTCTCATGGTTGCACAATGTGTATGTCGTACAGGAACAAAGTATCATAATCAATAACAAATCCGGAGCTGGGGAAAGTCATATATTGTGGTATTATGGGGTAAAATAAATTACTTTTCATACCAATCCAATTCCTTCGGATTTAGATTCTTCGGTTGATTGCCACGCTCTGATTTGATAGAAGATGTGAAAGTTGTGGTACTTTGTGGCACACTCGGATGACTGCAATCGTTCTGGTGTAACAAATTATTTAGCAGCTACTACATTTTCTAACAACACTCTATGGCGAACTGTGTTAATGTAATCCATTTTCCTGGACCGAAAACATTTGCAACTACGTGGAATTCCTTTTTTTATTTTATGACCGAATAATTTGCCCTTTCGAATAGAAAACATTTTGGAAGTCGTGTAGCAGAATAGCAGATACTTCAAATGTCAGTGCCGAGCAAGGCCTGAATAGAGAATATCATATACAAGATTCCTAGATAATCCCCGTTTTATGTCGCTAAGAAAATACAATTTGAAACCATAGTTCTGGCATGATACAATAGAAGTATTAACAAATATGTATCTTCCTCTATGGTGGTATTGGATGAATGTCTAGAAGACAAAATTGCAGCAAGTACAATATCAATATCTCCAATAGCATGTTGCAAGGTACATTCACGGTACAACTTCTTAGTTATGAGTAAAATGATTAGCTGATTTGTCATTTAGCAAGAAGTTATATTTCTGGCTAACAAACTGCATATATTTTTTAATTTAACAGCTGTGTTCATCTAAAAATTCCATCGCCTTGTCATGTCCTTGGTGGATAGAGAATCATAGTAACAATCGAACACAATGAGAGCTTTCCCATATTGTTTAAATGTGAAACTAGCGTAGGAGTTCAAAATTCTTGCATATATCATGTTTGTGCCACAGAATGTGTTGCAATAGTAAGCCATCATCTGTAACATATTGATTAGTAGATTGTATTTTAACAAGCTCAGTGTGTAACTCATCAAATTTCTTTTGTATTGTATGTTTTGATTGAGACTTATCAGTCTTTCTTAACATACTGTGATATTCAAATGCAAGAGGAAAAGCACAAAACTTGTAATGCATGATATCTGCAAGATTCGTATAACTGAAAACAGCTACAGCCATCAATCCTTGAAACAACAATGTTGCTTTCTAGAACAGAGGCCTATAAAATTTAACAATGCATGGAACATTTTGATCATGTGCAATTCTGCTCAGGATTGGAGCTAACCGATCTGGATCAGACATATTAAGGCCATTGGGCGGATATCTTGCATAATGCTCTGTCCTATTGAACCTACTTTAGTTGAGACATATTTTCCTACAAATAACTTGGAGCACAACAATCACAAACTACTGGAAAGCTCATCTGAAGCACTTTCAGCATTAAAGCCATGTGTAGGTGGATATACGTCTGTTCTTTCCGAGTGAGCTGACTTGACATCAATTTTTATTAGTTTTTTCACCCCTTCTACTATATAGATCTTCTGCAGATTAATGTCACAACCTTTTGGCTTGGAATGATAAATTTAAAGAATATTAATAGATGTTTCCCGAAGAGTTACCACATCAACTTTTCCATTGTCCACTGATATAATTATACCATCTCCATAATATTCTATAAGCTTCCTTTTCATGTGTTTACGATTGTGTGCTTGTTTAGTAGATCCTTTCACATATTCTTCCATTTTATATATTAGGTATGTAATGCGCATTTTTTTCTTTATCATTCGAGTCTAATCACATGTCTTCAGAAAAGGTTCATGTTGCTTTTCATTACTTGGACGCCCTACTTTCAACTTCTTCGATTGCTGTTCGACAGTTGAAAATTCTTTGGGAAGGTTCTTTTGCGAAAGTTTACACTGGAAGATTGATGATAAAAGTAATCTGTGGCAAGAAGATCTCACAGAAAATATTCGGTATTGTCTGATTCTTCAAACGAACATTCATCATCACAACTTTCACATCAACTTTTTATATTTTTAGAGAATTAATATGTCCCTAACGGACACATGTTCTGTTCTGGACGTGTTCTTGCACAAAGGTTCAAGTGAGTTCGGGAAAAAAAAACAGTCAGTCGCACTGGAAAATATCCCAATAACCAATCGAGAACTTCTCTTTGCAATACATGCTGTACTTGACTCTCGAATCTTAACTCCAATATATTTCTATTCAATAAACTTCTTCCGACATGAAGCATGAAGAAGTTGCATAAGTTATGATGACATAATTTCCACGGTTTCGACAGACAGTGTTGATTCCCTCAGCTCTTTTTTCAGCCAACATTAGAATCTTCTAAAAAGAAAACTTAAGCAACGTGAAAGCCCCAGGCCGTCCGGCTCGTCCAGAGGACTTAGAGCAGCGAGATGGACGACCGGGAAGGAAAGTTAGCGGAAGCCAACTTCCAAACTTAAGCAACGTGTATGAGTACAACTAAAAATGATATGAATGATAAAAAGAACCAAAAAACTCGAAGTCCAAAAGAGGAATAGGTCTACCACACCCATTCCTCTTTTGGATTTCGGGTTTATTTGTTCTTTACCACTGATGAATGGAATACAACGTATCCCCGAAACAGCTGTATGCTGTATTATCATTTTATTTATGTATTATCATTTTCTTCCGACATGAAGCATGAAGAAACGTTTCTCAAGTTTTCCTTATCCCTTTGCAAGAAGTGAATTTTTCTTAGTAATTTCGATCTTTTCTCCATCGTGCAATTTCACTTTACAAATAGGACACTGATGTTCAAGGTTAGTCATAAGAAAGAAAATAAGAGGTAAAGGAATAAAAAATCAGTTAATGTTCAACGGTTTATCTACTATATAAGTATACAAGTATATTTAAAAGTGACATTTGTTTCCTTAACTCTCTCGATAAAACATTTTCTATATTTACACAATTTTAATTCTATAGTTACATGCAACCATTTTGAAATGTGATTTTCGGAACTTTCTCGTGACTCTATTTTATCACATTTTGGATATGTCAAATAGTACCTATTACTGAGTAGAAACACACTTACAAAGCTTCTATTTCAATTTTACTCACGTCTTACACTAATTTGACTGGACTCAGGGATCTACGCACTCAAAGCATCTCTGAAGATGAATTAAGCATTAATGTATGTGTGTCTCACAACATTAATGATTTCAGCGACCAATTTGGCAAAATATTGCCAGCTTGGCGACTTTTGATGAAATTGAATACGTTCAATAATCTAAACTATTGGTCAAGAATTTCCCAAGTTCTATAGAGCGTATATATATATTCAATAAAATGTATGTATAAGAAAGCTCGACGTTCAAATAAAAATGTTATGTGAACAAAGAAATGCTTTGAATTATAAATATGTCAGTGTTTTTGTTTTTGTATCTAAAATCTGTTTTGGGATTTTTAGATCACAGAAACTTGTTATTAACAGATTCGTGCTTCTGTTTATGATTGTTGCTGTTTTTAATAAAAGCTTAAGTTCTCCAGACCTTCGAACTCATTCCTGTAGCTTGAGAATATACGCCCCGAATATAAAGGATACGTCATACACCCCGAATATAGAGGATACCCCCTCACCTTTGTATCTTACGGCCTCCCTTTGGCCCAATAAGAAATCCGTCTCTAGCTAATGTCCACAACATCGCCTCGATGCCAGTATTAATAAAATTCAAAGAGGAATCCCAAGCCCTGCAAATAAAATCGAGTACAATAATGAGTCACCTACTTGGATTCGGAAGATGTAACGTTACAAACCAAACCACGATTTCACTATGCTACATCTTTATGTATTCTAATCATTTTATTTACAAACCGTGTCATCTAGTTATAATAGTTTTTAAATAATGCATATATGCATTAAATTTAATACCCATACCTACATTCGAATTGTTGTATGCATGGAATTTAATATCTATAAGCATATTCGAAACGTTGTACTAGCTTGCCCTCACACCTCACAGACATAAACATACTCAGACGTATTACCAGATTCCAGTCCTTAAACCGTACTTTTCCGGAAACAATATAGACATCCAAATTTTTTTTAGAAAACAATACTTTATTATACATGAGTATTACAAAATATTCCCAGCACTATTGACTCGTTTTCAGATTTTGACAAATTGCGATTTCCATATTACTTCCAGAAAAAAAATATTGAAGTCCATAATAAATGTCTCGCTATCATAAAGCTGCATCTGGCACAAGATTTACGAATGTAAAGTCAAGAATTTCAGATGCGAACAAATAGACAAAGCGCTTTTTAATGTTTTCCATATGTCGCTTGTCCTGCATCCATCCAGTACGCATCTTCGAAAAGTATTTAGTAGCGGTAAATTTCAACGCCAGTAGAATAAATTTTAATATATATATATCAAGAAATAGAACGGAATATGAAAAGAGTTAAAATTGAAAAATATTTTCTCTAGCTAGTGTTAATACTAATCGCATTTTGAGTAGATAGTTTTTATGATACATTAATACCGCTTTTTATTTAGATTCCATTATATAAAAAAAATCTGATGTGGGCAGCACATGACTTTCCTTACATAATGTAATGAATTTACTACTTTTACAGCAAAAAATAGCTTATTCTTATAGTAGATACTTATATTCTTTATAATAGTCTCGAGATATTGAATGTACGTCACACAATTAGTCGTCATTTTCATTGTTTAAGTGTTATTTTTAACAATTTAGCGAGATTTTCGTTAATTTGGGGACATTTTTAAAAGTCGCCAAGTTGGCGACATTCCTCCAAATTATTCGCCAAAATCTCGCCAAGTGTTATGGAAGGAGAAATAAATTATTCTTACAGCAGATAAATGACTATTGGCGTTCAAATACAAAAGTATTACTCAAAGTATTTTTTTTCATGAATGGAACGAGCTAGACCCACGAGAATGATGTCACCTAATTTATCGCATGGTAGTACAAATGAAAAGTGAACATGTTTCTCAATAGGAAATATTTTATTTTATAAGATTTTTGATATTTTTTTTTAAATGTACAATATCTCGAGAACGGTACATGTTAACGTTCTAAAATTTATGTCAATCGTTTTCTAATGAAAAATTACATAAGAAATGTCCATTTGCGTATCTTTATTAGCGGTTTAGAATTTTTGACGATTTTTTCAAAATTTCACTAAAATATTTAGGGGGTTCTGAACATTCGATTGCGTATAAAAACAATAGGCTTCCAGTGTTTACAGATTGTGATTTTTGCACCAAATTTCGTTTGAATCGGTCCATTCGTTCATCAGTTATCGTCTCCACAGACTCACCGACACACACACACACACACACACAGACAGACATCACTTCAAAAATGTTTGATTCGTGATCAGGGATGCTAGAAACGTGCTCTCCCGTCGAAAACTCGAATTCGAATTTTCGACCCCGTCACAATAATTTCCTTATTCATTATTTATATAAGGAAAGTAAAAATGTGTAGTGTAGATCAACTCAACTTTCTCATACCAGAATTCAATTATCCTTTCAAATTATTTTACAACAAAAAATTTAAAAAATCGATATCGTGGATCAAATTATTACAACTAGAGCGTGTTACCCTTGACTTTAAAAGTCTTGCAAAAATATTTCAATTGACACCATACTTGGCTAAGTATCCCCGGCAGGGGGCTAATGATGTCACGAACATAAAAGTTGTATCGCGGCTATTTTTCGCAACAATGATTGAAACTATTAAGTCTCGTGATCATTGAACCATAAATGGACATCATATCAAAATTAGTCAGAAAGTGTTTAGAAGGTCATGAAACATATTGGCATCAAAATCTCGAAATCCAAAATTTTCGTGAAAACAATAGTCTTTGCATACTACGTATGAAGAAGTAAAAATCGGTAATTGTTAAAATTTCTTGCGACTGAACTTATTACAGATTCAAAATGAGACAGTTCATGATTGTTCATGACTGTTCAAGAAAGGCATATACGGGGAAACGAAAAAAATCTAATGTGGGCAGCACATGACTTTCCCTGCAGATTCCAATTCAGATATTCTTTATTCCTTTAATAATTCATTAGATTGAGTTTAATTGAACCAAATAACACTAAATTTGTATTTCTAATTCAATTTCTGTTTTTATTTGGTAATTGTACATTTTTCCAAAAGTGGCATAACTAAATGCAAAAAATCTCAAATATCTCGAGAACGGTTAGTCCTAGAGTAACAGAGTTGTTCTTATTCTTCTCCTCATCAAAAATTACATATAAAACAAGCATTTAAGTGATATCTTTGAACGTACGTAGCTTTTTTTAGATTTTGGCGATTTTTGAGAGCCATTTCGTAAAAAAGGCAGGTTGTTATTTTCCGAATAATACCAAAATCTAATCAGCACTAGAATAACCCACAAATAAGTTATCTACCAATTTTTTTTTAAATTTGGTCAATTAGTATTTTAGCTAGATTGGATACATGGCATTTTTGAGGGGCCATTTCGAAAAAAAGGTAGATTTTGTTCTTTTCCAATTAATACCAAAATCTAATCAGCACGAAAGTATCGTGCAAGTAACTTGTCTATCAAATTTTTTGAAATTCAATTAGTATTTTAGCTAGAGTGGATACATGAAATTTTTACTGGCCATTTCGCAAGAGAAGGCGGGTTCTGTTTTTACGAATCGTACCAAAAACTAATCGGCACCAGGGTCATACCCAAGTGACTTACTTACCAAATTTCATGAAATTCGGTTCATAAGTTTTTGAGTTAGAGTGGAGACATACATTGCACAGACACACAGACAGACAGGCAGACACACAGGCAGACACACAGACAGACACACAGACACACACACAGACGTCACGCTAAAAATAGTTTTTTCGTATTCTAGAGGTCTCGAAACGTGTACATCCATCGAAAACTCCAGTTGCGATTTTCGGCATGATTACAATACTTTCCCTATGCATTACCATGTATTGCAGGGAAAGTTAAAAAAATCGTCTGTCCTTAACATATAATACTGACGAAATATGGAATTATATTGTAAAATAGTGAATGAAACCGGAATTATGTTATAAAATGCTGGAGAAAACAGGAATTCTAGTATAAAGTGATGAGGGAAACCGGAGTTCTAGTATAAAATGCTAGAGGAAATCGAAATTTTGTATAAATGCTGGAGGAAACAGGGATTGTTTAGCTTAAAAGTGCAGAAAAAAACCGTAAGTCTTCACCATAAAATGCTAGAAGAAACCGTGAATCTTAAGCATAAAATGCTGGAGAAAACTGTCTAACAAGCAACGTCAGCAAATGTTAGAAACTGTCTTTCTGAACAGGCGTTTGTTGCTTTGCTTGCTTCGTCTCTTTTATAAAGAGACTTGTTTTCCTTCGAAAATCAGTAGATAGTAAGTAGGGAAAATGAAAATGTAAAGCTAACGAAGATTTTTATTCAAAAGTATTTTAGTTGTCCATCTATGACCGAAACATTAGTACTTTGAATGTCAGTAATAAAAGCGCCGAATGTCATTTTCTTTTCTGAGTTTAAATGTTTCGGGAGATAGGGGTTGGATGCATTCAGTTTACAAGAGTCGAGAAAAGAATATTTTGCAAAATGAGGTTGCATTTCAATTAAGGAAAAATTTATGTTACGCGTTCTAACCGTGTAGCTCAATTGGTGCACAGCTGATTTCAAAATCCAGAGTCAAAGGTTCGAATTCTACTGTTAGCTATAACTTCATTGAACACTACACCGTGCTTAAGCTACATGTTAAATTCAGTGGACAGCCAATATCATCTAACCTTGATATATAGTTTGGTCAATGTATATTACATAACTTATAGCTTAACCCGAGTCATTGTTCAGCGTTCTAAAATATTGTTAAACAAACTACAAGCGTATTAAACAAACCACATACTGCTTGTGCATTGTTTTGCACATGCTATATGTGCTACTAGGGTAATAAAGCTCTACATGTAGCGGACAAGTATGTGATCGACATCAACAAAAAGAAAGATATTGCAAGTTAAGGGTTTTTACAAAAAGCGGCCGGACTTATCGTCGAGGACCGCTAATGATTCATAAACTTCCATTTTGAAATTTTGTTGTATGCAGAATTTAGCCATTTTCTTCTTTTGCAATTCTAAATTTGTACCTGATGGAATTTTTTTTATTTCTTTACCTTGGAAATTGATTTTGCGTTTTATAAAGAACTAACAGCGATTACCTGGCGTTGCTCGGTATTTACGAGACAAAACTCTGATAAAAATTACACCGGAACATATAGGGCCGTGAATCTTATACATTGTTTTCTCACTGTGAAAGAAGTAAATTCATTGCATTATGTAAGAAAAAATCTGATGTGGGCAACACATGACTTTCCTTATATAATGCAATGAATTTACTACTTTTACAGTTAAAAAAATTGTTATTCTTATTGTAGATACTTATATTCTTTCCAAGATATTGAATTTTCTTCAATTAGTCGTCATTTTCATTGATTTAGCGTCATTTTTATCAATTTGGCGAGATTTTTGTTAATTTGGCAAACATTAAAAATGTCGCCAAGTTGGCAATATTCCGCCAAATTTGTCGACAAAATCTCGCCAAGCGTTATGGAGGAAAAACAAGTTATTCTTACAGCAGATAAATGACTATTGGCGTTCAAATTCAAAAGTATTACTCAAAGTATCTTTTTTCATGAATGGAACGAGCTAGATCCACGAGAATGATGTCACCCAATTTATCGCATGGTATTACATTTGAAAAGTGAGCATGTTTCTCAATAGGAAATATTGTTTTTTATTTTATATAACTTTTTGATAACTTTTTTGAAAAATGTGCAATATGTCGAGAACAGTTCATGTTAGCGTTTTGACATTTATGTCAATCGTTTTCTAATGAAAAATTACATAAGAAAATGTCTATTTGCGTAACTTTATTAGCGGTTTTGATTTTTTGACGATTTTTTCAAAATTTCACTCGAAAATTTAGGGGTGTTCTGGGCATTCGATTGCGTATAAAAACAATAGGCTTCCAGTATTTACAGATTGTGATTTTTGTACCAAATTTCGCTCGAATCGGTCCATTCATTCGTCAGTTATCGTCTCCACAGACCCACTGACACACATCACTTCAAAAGTGTTTGATTCGTGATCAGGGAGGTTTGAAACGTGCTCTCCCTTCGAAAACTCGAATTTCAATTTTCGACCCCGTCACAATACTTTCCTTATACATTATGTATATAAGGAAAGTAAAAAAATGGATCTGATTGGCCACTATTTGGCCATTCAGATCCATTGGCTCATACATACATACTTTTCTTCTTTATATACGTATATATATATATATATATATATAGATAGATAAATAAATGAATATGAAAATATCTATCTATTATTCAAATTACAATTTGTTGAGCAAGCCAGTGAAAATAAACTATGGGTATAGAGTTTCTATTTAAATTCATATTTCAAACCTGCGATTTTCAAAAGTGACTAATACGTTCAATAAACTCCCACAAAACTCAGAGATTTAATTGAATTTCACGTTTTAAACCAGCGATTTTCAACCTGTTTCGTTGGGAATCATGGAGTTAGAGAGTAGAACTCCTAGGAAAAAGTTTCGTTTTCCATTAATATCTCGACAACCCCTGATCCTAGAAACTCGAACCTTGGACTAAATTTATGGGGGCTATTTCAAAGCCACCCACAAAATTTCATTAAATTCTGTGCAGCTGTTCTCCCGTGATGATGAGACAAACAAAAGTTTGGTTTTTCATTAATAGTGCGACAACATCTGGTGTTAGAACCTCGAAACATGGACTAAATTTTAAGTGGGACTATTTTAAGACTATCCACCAAATTTCATCAAATTTGGTTAAAGCGTTCTCCCGTGTTGTTGGATCATACAGGTATATACATACATACTTTTCTTCTTTATATATATATAGATAGTTTTATTTATTTTGTTACTTTTATCACATTTGTCTTAGAAGTTGTTTAAACATGGATATTTTATCCATAATCCCCGTTTTTCATTCTTTAAAAAGTGATTGAAAAGTAATAATTTCGTTTCTAGACTAACGTAATACCATATAATATTTATTTTCAGTGTTTCTTTCAAGTATTTTTGGCCAAGGGGGGGGGGGGGCGAAGGAAATTTTAAGCGGGGCAGTTTTCTATTTCCCCTATATAAATTTATCATATAAATAGAAACTAGGTTAATATAAAATGTCTCGGGGGGGGGGGGGCAAATCTTTGTCTCCAGGGAGGTATCGCCCTCCCGCAGGTATGCCTAAAAGGAACACTAAATAAAAATCAAATTTCATAAGTATTCAAAGGACAATTTTCGAGGAAGGCTTGAACTGTGTATTGTCTACACGCACACACCCACACATAAACACATAATTTGACGGAGTGCTAAAAATAGTTATTTCGTATTCGAGGTATCATAAAAATATGTAAATCCGTCAAAAATGGAATATCGATTTTTTGTCCCCAATACAATACTTTCACGATAAATACACCTTGTATTATATAAAAGTAAAAACTAACATTATTATATATTTAATGTATCTTCCAGTTTATTTTAAAAATTACCTACTTCAATAAAATAATCTTCTTTAATTCAGAAATATTAAATCTAGCAAGAATACTTTACAGTACAGTATAACATCTGCACTGAAAAATGAATTTGTGAGACCAGAATATGCTCTCACATGTAGTGAGACAAATTTATGCGTAGATTTATGGTGTCCTTAAAGGCAAACAAAGCATTAGTCTGGCTGGCGCCGATTTTATGAGAACTTGAACTTTTAGGTCAAAGGACAGTAAATTTAGGAGACCATATAAGAGTTGGGCCGGACTGGGCCAATCAGTGCCATGGAAGAAGTAAGGCGGATTCCCCCCCCCAACAAGTGGACCTCAAGTTTGGATCCGAGAATCGGCAGTATAGGTTTTAGTATTAGTATGAGTATTTTGTAATAGATAGTAGTAGAACATGAACAAGTAAGATGACTTAGAAGCAGTTATAGAAAGATTTGAGTATTAGAGAAATCATGACTTAGATGCATCAGCATTATGACTTAGCAACATGAACAAGTAAGATGACGACAAGTATCATCGTAAGCTTAGCAGATTTCAAGTAGTGAGAGTATCATCTTGACATGGAGAGAACAACTACATACGAATTCGACCACGGTTCCCAACAAGGCCCAAAACTCAAGGTATGTGTCATCAACAATCCAACGGTTAATGAATATTTAGATATTGGTTCAAGTAGTTTCACATGTCTCCATCCCAGTCTATTTTAAGAGTAATATAATGTATTGGAAGTTAATAAGTAGTTATGTAAATTAATAAATGTCATTGTTAACTTTAAATGGATCTAATCTTTTAATAATGATTAATGAATTCCTTTACAGGACTCACACTTTAAGTTAAAGTAATTGGAGGGTTATTGCTTAAACACAACGCACTTATAATCACTAAAATTCAAGATAAACAATTAATATTAATATAGTTTAAACTTATAAATTAAATGATAAATTTTATTACTCGTGCCACAGAATTCGTCCTGCGCCAATTTTAGTGGTAAGAAAATGGGTTTAAAGCATGGGGATTATAACAATAATTTCACCATAACTAATTATTTTCAATAATGTAAAACGTGTCACGCTCTATAACAATACTAAAAAATCTGATGTGGGCAACACATGACTTTCCTTATATAATGTAATTAATTTACTACTTTTACAGTAAAAAAATGTAGGTTTTTCTTATAGTAGATACTAATATTCTTTCCAAGATATTAAATTTTCGACAATTAGTCGTCATTTTTATCCATTTGGCGAGATTTTCGTTAATTTGGCAACATTTCAAAAAGTCGCCAAGTTGGCGACATTCCGCCAAATTCGTCGCCAAAATCTCGCCAAGCGTTATGCACTAAGAAATAAGTTATTCTTACAGCAGATAAATGACTATTGGCGTTCAAAGACATGTAAAAGTATTACTAAAAGTATATTTTTTCATGAATGGAATGAGCTAGTTCCACGAGAATGATGTAACCCAATTTATCGCATGGTATTACATATGAAAAGTGAACATGTTTCTCAATAGGAATTTTTTTTATATGACTTTTTGATAATTTTTTTTTTAAAAATGAACAATATCTCGAGAACGGTTCATGTTAGCGTTCTAAAATTTATGTCAATCGTTTTCTAATGAAAAATTACATAAGAAATGTCTATTTGCGTAACTTTATTAGTGGTTTTGACTTTTTGACGATTTTTTCAAAATTTCATTTGAAAATTTAGGGGGTTCTTAACATTCGATTGCATATAAAAGCAATAGGCTTCCAGTGTTTACGGATTGTGATTTTTGTACCAAATTTGGTTCGAATCGGTCCATTCGTTCGTCAGTTATCGTCTCCACAGACTCACTGACACACACACACACACACACAGACATCACTTCAAAAATGTTTGATTCGTGATCAGGGATGCTTGAAACGTGCTCTCCCATCGAAAACTCGAATTCGAATTTTCGACCCCGTCACAATACTTTCCTTATACATTATGTATATAAGGAAAGTAACAAAATGAAATCTTAAGGGGACGGTGGACTTTGAAATTTTTATTATTTATTTATTGACTTAGAAACATGAAAATTTGTATAAATATTCCTTTTAACATTACTATATAAAATACCGTTAATTTATTTTTCAATTTTGTTTTAATTTCATATTTTTTTAATTAAATTTTTTTAACGAAAATTTGAAAATGATCCTTACGTGCCATTTGTTCACAATTTTGATTCATTTTATATTATAATCACTCAAAAACACATTATGAACAAATTTGGGTATTGATTTTCAAATCCCTTAGAAAGCTAATTTTTTAAAAATATTTTTCTGCATTAAAACTTAATTTTCATCATTTAATTAGGTTCTTATTCACTTTTAATTACCTTAATAAGGTCCAATTATAAAATGCATACCCAGTTTCATTAAAAAATATGAAGGGCGTCTTCTTACCAAATTTCATGCATCTCAAACAAAAATTATGACGCAAGGAGCATTTTAAAAAATGTAAAACCTTTGAAAATTCCGTTTAAAAAAAATGCATTTAACCTTTTGCTTAAGGGTGGGACAGCGTCTATCCCAAACGAAGAATATCCTAAAAAGACAGGTATTTGATATACCCTATCCCAAACAGTTCGACCCCCCCCCCCCCTTTGCAGGCATTGGCGTCCATTGGCATAGACGACAGAAGCATTGTACCTGCTGCGTGCAGCAGGTGCAATGCTTCTGTCGCCGATGAATGCTTCTGTGATAGACGCTGTCCTGCCCGTGAGCAAAAGGTTAAATGTGTAAAATAATGTTATATATTAAAAAAAAACCTATTTTTTAGTCGATTTCTGCTCATTTCAACGTCCACCGTCCCGTTATAGGAACTTTCAAATTTGAAAATAAAAAATTTCGCTCGAGACATTAAAGATGGCACCATAATTTCAAAAACATTTGCCTCGGCGTCGGTACGTCACATGTAAATATTTAATATACGCTTGTAGCTTAAATCTCTCGTGAACCACGCGATGGATTGAGATGTTTTTTCTCAAGCAATGAGATGCAGCTCAAAGAATATTCTGCTTCAAGTAATCATCCTACAACGAAGTGAGAAATAATAATAATTATAAACTCATTTCTGTCTATCTGTCTCTCATGGTCACTTATAACAAGAGATTCTTATTTTTTACATTGGTTTATTATGTTCTAATAAGTAACTAGTTTATGGTTAAGGTGTTTTTGATTTTGAAAAGTGAAAATAACGAAATATTTTTCCAAGCTAAATATCAACTGAAATACATAATCTGAGTTAAAATTTTTCAAGCAACGAGATTAAGTCGACGGAATTCTTTAATATAAATTCTATCCTCCTAAACCTCCTCACAGAACGATGGGAGTAAATGCCTGTTTTGTCGGTTTGTAATGACGGCTTATACATCGAAAATGTCTCCCCCTATTCACATGCTTTACTTTCCTTATATACATAATATATAAGGAAAGTATTGTGACGGGATCGAAAATTCGAATTCGAGTTTTCGAAGGGAGAGCACGTTTCAAGCATCCCTGATCACGAATCAAACATTTTTTAAATGATGTCTGTGTGTGTGTGTGTGTGTGAAAGTATGTGTGTGTGTCAGTGAGTCTGTAGAGACAATACCTGACGAACGAATGGACCGATTCGAACGAAATTTGGTATAGAAAGCACAATCCGTAAACACTGGAAGCCTGTTGTTTTTATATGCAATTGAATGTTCAGAACCCCCCAAAATTTTCGAGTGAAATTTTGAAAAAATCGTCAAAAAATCAAAACCGCTAATAAAGTTACGCAAGTAGACAATTCTTATATACTTTTTCATTAGAAAACGATTGACATAAATTTTAGAACGCTAACATGAACCATTTTTGAGATATTGCACATTTTTCAAAAAAATTATCAAAAGGTTATAAAAATAATAAAAAGTATTCCCTATTGAGAAACATGTTCACTTTCCACATGTAATACCATGCGATAAATTTGGTGACATCATTCGAATAGATCTAGCTCGTTCCATTCATGAAAAAAGATTCTTTGAGTAATACTTTTGTATTTGAGCGTCAATAGTCATTTATCTGCTGTAAGAATAACTTATTTTTCCGTCCATAACGCTTGGCGAAATTTTGGCGGCGAATTTGGCAGAATGTCGCCAACATGGCGACATTTTTAATTGTTGCCAAATTAACAAAAATCTCGCCAAATTGATAAAAAAAATGACGCTAAATCAATGAAAATGACGACTTATTGAAAAAAATTCCATGTCTTGGAAAGAATATAAGCATCTACTATAAGAATAACATTTTTTTAATTGTAAAAGTAGTAAATTCATTGCATTATATAAAGAAAGATTGCATTATATGTAGAAAGTCATGTGTTGCCCACATCAGATTTTTTTTTTACTGCATTGGCTAAAATGATTTAAATATTCCATTTCACTTTAATGTTATTTCAGTGTACGTCAGTAACGTCCAGTATACGTCAGTAACATTCAGCATACTTCAATAACGTTCAGTATCACATTAATTTTAGTTCAATAGTAACTCGAGTGAAGGCGGGTATTTCTGCTAGTATAAACATGTATGATATATTCAAGTTTCATATGCTTTAAAAATATATCAGTTAATAAAGCAAAAAATAATGTAACAGACGAATTGAATTTCATTTTACTATATATATGCTGTCACAATAGCATTGCAATTGATTTCGTATAACAACTCAAGACATTATATGCACCTTATCTAAAATGCGAGACAATTCTTTAAAAATTACATATGACTAGCTTTTACGAAATACGGTGTAAAATGACAACCAATATCAGTTTTTAGACGCTCAGACTTTAAAGATATTTTAACTTTGCAGCTAAAAGCGTATTACTTAGCTTCTCAAATATTCAATTTTTCAGTTTTTGACATATACGTCAATTTATTTTCTTGAAATCTAGTCTCTGCCAGTCTTGACACCCTTTTAGGAAATATTTTGAATAAATGTGGGAGTAGGAAAATTTAAAGTTGCATTTAAAATACGTTGCATCGTATTTGAGTAGAGATAATTTTATTTTAAAGCTTGTTATATGGGTATGCGTTTTCTATCCGGAGTCATCCGTTATTCTACAGAAATAAATATATTTGAAAATATAATTAAAATATTATTCTTCAATAATAATTTTCATACTTTTATGATATATAAATAAATATATATATATAATCATACGTTCCAGTCAGGGGGGACCGTAAAAGCGATGCGCAACGCGACACCTGTTTTCGGAATCTGCGCATGACGTCATCATCGAGTCAAAATTTCTCGATTGCTTGCTGCTCTTCCCGCCGTTTCGTTGACCTTGGATTTACATATTGTTTTGCATCCTTGATTTCTTTTACACATTCAAGTGTAGCTATTTTACTTTTATTTAGTACTTTATAATTTCATTAACATCATGCCGAATTGTGCAGTTACTACATGTAAGAACACAAATCGCAACACAAAAGGTATGGGAATTATTTTTCATAGTTTCCCTAAAGACGAATCTATGCGAAAAAAAATGGTACATTAAGTGCCAAAGATTGGATAAAGTGAATTTTTCAAATCCATGTGTATGTTCCGAGCATTTTGTGGAGGAGGAATATGCTAGAGATTTAAGAGCTGAAATTTTACAATTAGCCCCGTCAAGAAGATTGAACCTCACTGCTGTTCCATCTCAGAAATTGAATACTTCTAGTCCAAGGCCAAGCACTCCAACAAATAGTAACTATGATTTTTGAAGTAAAAATTTCGAAGAAAATTGTATTGTAAACACGAAATCGGAAAGAAGAACGAGATGTGTATCCAGAGAAGTGAGGAAACGTGCTCTTTCTACTATTACTAGCATATCACCCCCCAAAAAAATCTGATGTGGGCAACACATAACTTTCCTTATATGATGTAATGAATTTACTACTTTTACAGTAAAAAAATAGGTTTTTCTTATAGTAGATACTAATATTCTTTCCAAGATATTGAATTTTCGACAATTAGTCGTCATTTTCATTGATTTAGCGTCATTTTTATCCATTTGGCGAGATTTTCGTTAATTTGGCAACATTTCAAAAAGTCGCCAAGTTGGCGACATTCCGCTAAATTCGTCGCCCAAATCTCGCCAAGCGTTATGGACGAAGAAATAAGTTATTCTTACAGCAGATAAATGACTATTGACGTTCAAATACAAAAGTATTACTCAAAGTATCTTTTTTCATGAATGGAACGAGCTAGATCTACGAGAATGATGTCACCCAATTTATCGCATGGTATTACAAATGAAAAGTGAACATGTTTCTCAATAGGAAATATGTTTTTTTCATTTTATATGACTTTTTAATAATTTTTTTGAAAAATGTGCTATATCTCGAGAACGGTTCATGTTAGCGTTCTAAAATTTATGTCAATCGTTTTCTAATGAAAAATTGCATAAGGAATGTCTCTTTGCGTAACTTTATTAGTGGCTTTGATTTTTTGACAATATTTTCAAAATTTCATTTGAAAATTTAGAGGGGTGCTGAACATTCGATTGCGCATAAAAACAATAAACTTCCCGTGTTTACGGATTGTGATTTTTGCACCAAATTTGGTTTCCAATCGGTCCATTCGTCCGTCAGTTATCGTCTCCACAGACTCACTGACACACCCACACTTTCACACACACAGACATCACTTCAAAAATGTTTGATTCGTGATCAGGGAAGCTTGAAACGTGATCTTTCGTCGAAAACTTGAATTCGAATTTTCGACCCCGTCACAATACTTTCCTTATACATTATGTATATAAGAAAAGTAAAAAGAAATACGACAAAGAAACATGGACTGAATGTGAAGGAAAAGCGTCTACATGTAAATAGAGAAATTTGGTGGTGAATTTCAGAGCCTGAAATTAATAAAATATTTAGTATTGAAATTCTCATGTTTGATTTTTTTTTAATTGAAGGAAAAGAAAAACACTGAAACAATGTAGTAGACCAATTAATTTTGAGGTTTGGAGTCAATTTTGTTATGTTTTGAGAAATATTGAAAACTGATTGTTTTTTGAAAAAATCATATTTTTTTTTTTTTGGGGGGGGGGGGGGTGATTTTTCCAATTGTTTGTTAGCAAACCTAAGTTTTAAGGCAATCGTATTTGCCTTTGGCGAATTTATTGGCTCAACCGAAGATTAATAATATCGCAACCCTTCGCCACTGATTCGTAGTCTATATTCAATTGATAATTTTTGCTGTAATATTGGACTACAAGCAATTTATTTTAAATAAAAGAAGCGATAGGGGCTCAAATAACGGGCTCAATTTTGATGGTGGTGATGAAATTTCTAATAGAGATTTTAATTTTGTCAAAATATTTTGGAAGAGACGTGTGACAAGAAGTTGGGATATTTAAAATACGCGATTCTTGGGCTTCGCCATTGCGGCTTGGCTCTGACTTACTCGATGGTGACGTCACAATCAGTAGCCAATGACAGCGAGCGCATCGCTAAAATCAACCTATTTTAGGATATAGTAACCTTGCGTTCCAGTTATATTGTATTTCAGATTCGAAATAATTTTATTTTCACATTTACAACACACAGTAAATGGAAATGGAAAATATTTCGATAGGGTCATAAACAAGTATGCCAATTTAGTCTTTTAATGACTATATTTAGCCATTTTCTGGATTATTTAACACCTAAAAATGGATAAATTTACCCATTAGGTGGAAAAGTTTTCAACTACTTTAAAGGGCATCTATCAAATCCAGCTATTTTTACTTTCCCTGCAAAACTTAGTAATGTATAGGGAAAGTATTAGAATCAAGTCGAAAATCGCAACTCGAGTTTTCGACGGATTTACACGTTTTGAGACCTCTAGAATACGAAAAACTATTTTTAACGTGACGTCTGTGTGTGTGTCTATCCGTGTGTCTGTGCAATGTATGTATCCACTCTAACTAAAAAACTACTGGACCGAATTTCATAAAATTTGTTAGGTAAGTCACTTGGGTGAGACCTTGGAGCTGATTAGTTTTTGGTAGGATTCGTAAAAACAGAACATGCCTTTTTTTTGCGAAATGGTCAGTAAAAATTTCATGTATCCATTCTAGCCAAAATACTAATTGACCAAATTTCACAAAATTTGGTAGATAAGTTACTTGTAGGATACTCTGGTCCTGACTGGATTTTGGTACGATTCGGAAAAGAACAACCGGCCTTCTTTTGCAAAATGGCCCACAAAAATTATCAAAATTTAAACTAAAAAACTACGTATGCTCAAATATATCCATTAAATGCGTGTTTTATATGTGATTTTTAACGAAAAAAGAATAAAACCAACCCCATTACACTAGCTGTTACACTGCACTCCATTACACTGGCTCGATATATTTTAGTTTTTTCTCTACGCCACCTTTGAAAATGAGTCCAGTTACCAAATGAGAACGAAAATTGAATTAAAAGTGAATTAAATTTAATTAAAATAAAGAGAACGTGTATATAAGTCTGCAGAGAAAGTCATGTGCTGCCCACATCATATTTTTTAATATTGTTTTAGCTAAAAATTCATCCAAGTGTTGGTAACCCTGGTCATAAATTAGCAAAGTGTTACCAACATTTGGAGGAACTTAATGGGTAGAATTACAGCACAAAAAAGCAAGATTTCATGAATAGCCATTATAAATAAATGTGAACTTAGCTATTTTGTGTCTCGATTTTGCAATTTTTCGGAACTAAAAAATCCAATAGTAGCTACATCTAGATATAGAATTGCTAAATTGGCAACTATGAAATCAGCTGGTGTCTAAACAGACAGGCACTATTGAAGTATTCTTGAACTGGAGCAAATCAATTATAGAAATTAAAATAAATCGCCCAAATTGATTAAATAATAGCGTGAAATATTCGTTAAAATACAATTATTAACGGTATTAATCGTTTCGAAGGAAAAAAACCAACGTCCTTAGCTAAGATAAAAAATCTGATGTGGGCAACACATGACTTTCCTTATATAATGTAATGAATTTACTACTTTTACAGTAAAAAAATAGGTTTTTCTTATAGTAGATACTAATATTCTTTTCAAGATATTTAATTTTCTACAATTAGTCGTCATTTTCATTGATTTAACGTCATTTTTATCCATTTGGCGAGATTTTCGTTAAATTGGCAACATTTCAAAAAGTTGCCAAGTTGGTGACATTCCGCCAAATTTGTCGCCAAACTCTCGCCAAGCGTTATGGACGAAGAAATAAGTTATTCTTACAGCAGATAAATGACTATTGGCGTTCAAGTACAGAAGTATTACACAAAGTGTCTTTTTTCATCAATGGAACGAGCTAGATCCACGAGAAGGATGTCACCCAATTTATCGCATGGTATTACATATGAAAAGTAAACATGTTTCTCAATAGGAAATATTTTTATTTTATATGACTTTTTGATAATTTTTTTGAAAAATGTGCAATATCTCGAGAATGGTTCATGATAGCGTTCTCAAATTTATGTCAATCGTTTTCTAATGAAAAATTACATAAGAAATGTCTATTTGCGTAACTTTATTAGTGGTTTTGATTTTTTGGCGATTTTTTCAAAATTTTATTCGAAAATTTGGGGGGGGTTCTGGACATTCGATTGCGTATGAAAATAATAGACTTCCAGTGTTTACGAATTGTGATTTTTGTACCAGATTTGGTAAGAATCGGTCCATTCGTTCGTCAGTTATCGTCTCCACAGACTCACTGACACACACAAACACACACAGACATCACTTCAAAAATGTTTGAATCGTGATCAGGGATGCTTGAAACGTGCTCTCCCATCGAAAACTCGAATTCGAATTTTTGACCCCGTCACAATACTTTCCCCATACATTATGTATATAAGGAAAGTAAAAAGATAGAACAGTTATGCCAACAAAGGCAAGAACGGGTATATAAATCCATGCTTATCATAATCTCACAAAAAAAAAAAAAAAACATTCTGAGCACATTACTATGTGTTTGTATAAAATAGATTCTTAATTTATATAGGGTCATATACTTATTTCAATATCAAAATTTAAAATGGCTTTAAACTATTTTAAACAGGGGTCCCAATGTTCGGTTAGACTTGGGACCCCATTGCCTTGACTGGGCTCTTTGATAAAGAAGCCTATTGGTTTACCATTAGCAAAAATTGTCGTTACCAAAATATTTTAATCACGGCACACAGTTTAGGTTTGTGAATATTCGCTGAACACTGAGTATTGCTGAAGCTCTCTCATTTGAATCCAATATTAAAACACCTTATTTTGCGAAATTAACAATATAATATCTCATAACACGAAAGGATTTTTTTGAGGAATGGATATCGTTGATCCAAATTCTTACAATTATAGCGTATTACTTACAATTATAGCGTATTCACTTTAAAGTGCTTGAAAAAATATTTCGATTGATATAATGCTTGACAAAAGGAATCCCCATACCCCCCACCCCTCAACGATACTAATGACATCAAAAGCACAAGCATTTTTATCGTGAATATTTTTCACAGCAATGATTGAAAGTTTATGTCTCGTGATCATTTGTGCCATAAATAACTCCTTGTATGCATGATTGTGACAAATTTTGTCCTATGCTGCCATGCTAAGAAAATATAAAATTTCAAGCGCTTCTCTTTAATGAAATTTCCAAGAATCCAGAAATGTTAAAAATATAAAGCACACAAGTAGTCAATTTTTAGCAGCGGCATGTGTTATCTTTCTGAGCAGCAAGCTGTGATCAATTAGCAGCTCACACATGGATTTAAGAATGGGCGGTTATATTGCATCTGTGTTTCCGATCAGAGTTCCTCAATCAGCAACACTTTTAATACTTCCTTAAAGAAAGCAGACATATGCAAATTGCATGACAACAATTTTTTCGAAGGAGTTTTGCTTAGCTTTTGGCAGTTCTTGCTTAGCATTTGGTAAGCAAAGACATTGTTTTAACCTGATGAAGAGAAATCAAAATCCACTTGAAAAAATTGCTGTCACATATTTTTCATATATCAACTTTCTTTAAAGAAGTATCGAAAGAGTTATTCTCACAAGCAGAAGTTTTATTTTTGTGATTGCTCTACCAGATCTGGCGTAAGAAATCGCGAGGCAAATTCATAGTGTGAGGTTCCAACCCCTCTCTCCTCAAGTCAAAAAGAAAGTTCTTGTAATAATTTATATAGGGTGTTCAAAAACGAGTAAGTCAAAAAAGAAATACCGTTATATTTGTGAACACATTTTTTTTATTTAGTTATGAATAAAGGACCTTTGTAGCTTCTCATTACCAGTTTTTCAAATTTTATGAGCCCAAAAAATGCCATCATTTTGTTTCCACAATTTTCAATGTCATATAAAAAAATCGCGTTTAAGTGTTATTTGGCGGATGCCCCTGAGTGCTGTTGTTGTTGTTGAGATCCAGACCGTCCGACCTACCAGAAAGGTGTAAGGTAACTGTTTGGACGGCCGGGAAGTGCAACCCAATTTAGACCGGAACCCAGTGGAGGAGGCATCCACAGGGACCGTACCCTCCTTCCCCTACCACCAACCTCTCGGAAGGACTTACGGACCCACATGTTTAACGTGATCGTACTCCGCACGAACACGACGGCAGTTGTGGCAGCGAGCAAATCCAGCGCGCAAACCACCGGGCTACCGCGCCCGAAATGTGCCAACAGCACGCGGTGTTCCCAGGTGGTCACCCACCCAAGTATTAACCGCGCCCGATGCTGCTTGACTTCGATGATCTAACGAGAATCGGTGTTTTCAGCACGGTACGGCCGTTGGGTCGGATGCTCCTGAGTGTGTAAGACCCAAGAAGGTTGCTTTGCTCACCTTTCTCGAACGCAAGCCTTGTTCTCCACTGCTTTGTGTTGGCCATTTCCTTATGGCCCTATAGAAGGCATGATACACTCATAAACCACATAACTCACTAAAATTTAATACTTTAAATAAAAACTTAAAACGTACATAATTTAAATCATAATTCAAAACTTAAAGCATACTGGCCAAGGTAAAACAGACATAATGACACAAAAAAAAGACATTACAGACAGACAGTTGGTAACTTGCCAGTTACTACAGCAAAAACATAAACAAGGTAAAGAGAAAGACGCGAGCAAAGTCTGTACAATTATAATTTTCACGTGATTTGCGTCACAGAAGAAAATTGGTTCCCTGTGGCAAAAATGGCACAACTTAAATAAACCTCGTACGCAAATCACCAAAACATAATTAAAGTGCTATCTGTAAAAATTAAGTTTCGCCCAAATGCACACTTGAGCCGCTAACAATATAGGTTGTTTATTTAAAATTCATGCATAACCTTTATTTACAGAAATTTAGAAAATCATTCAATTAACTTACAGTACAAATAATTTTGCATTTCTGCGAGTTATTCTAAATATATTCTTATTTCTGAACATATTTACTTTTGAACAATCAGTCAGTAATTTTATATTTTTAGCTACTAATTTTACCACAGAACACAGTTTGGGAAAGAAGGTGATAAACCATATTTGCGATGTAACCAACTATTAAATCATCAACTCCCTGTCCGACATACTAGTGTCGCCTATGACGCATTGGGCCTCTTATTAAACTCCCCTTTGAGTTTTATAGGATTTAAACATCCCTCTAATGACTGTGGTGTTGATAAGCAATCCCAACAAGCTCAAATTCTCCATACAATCACCAGCTGTTCGGGACATTGCAATAGGAGAATCTTAACGTACAGTTACAGAGGATCAAACAATAATTTAAACCGTAGTCAGCCAACGCATTGACAAACAGCGAATTCCCCAGAACCGTATTCTAGGCCCTGTAGTGCTGGTTTTGAAACGTTAATACCTTGTAAATTGCTCTTCCCTTGCATGTCACAGTTATAACTAAATACAACATTCATATGTTTGATTTATTCAGAAATGTTTGCAGATTATATTAAAATTTGCAATGCATACCTAAAGTGTTTGGTGTGCATTGTTAATTATTTTGTATAAGTTCACCCAGATAACATACTATTTGCTTATTATTCGCATGCTCGATTTCATAAAATAAAATTCTGATGTGGGCAGCACATGACTTTCCCTGCAGACTCAAATTCATATTTTTTTTCTTTAATAAATCATTAAATTGAGTTTAATTGCACAAAATAACACTAAATTTGCATTTTTAATTCAATTTCTGTTTTTATTTGATAATTAGACATTTTTCTAAAAGTGGCATAGCTAAATGCGAAAAATCTCAAATATCTCGAGAATGGTGTATCCTAGAGTAATAGAATTGTTATTATTATTTTCCTCATCAAAAATTGCGTATAAAACAAACATTTAATTGATATATTTGAACATACGTAGCTTTTTTTAGATTTTGCGATTTTTGAGGGCCATTTCGTTAAAAAAGGCAGGTTGTTCATTTCCGAATAATACCAAAATCTAATCAGCACCAGAGTATCCCCCAAGTAACTTACCTATCAAATTTTGTGAAATTTGGTCAATTAATATTTTAGTTAGAGTGGATACATGACATTTTTGCGGGCCATTTCGTAAAAAAAGGCAGGTTGCTCTTTTCCGATTAATACCAAAATCTAATCAGCATCAGAGTATCGTACAAGTAACTTATCTACCAAATTTTGCGAAATTTGGTCATTTAGTATTTTAGCTATAGTGGATACATGACATTTTTACGGGCCATTTCGTAAAAAAAGGCGGGTTTTGTTTTTGCGAATCGTACCAAAAACTAATCAGCATCAGGGTCATACCCAAATGACTTACCTACCAAATTTTATGAAATTCGGTCCATTAGTTTCTGAGTTAGAGTGGATACATACATTGCACGGACGGACAGACAGACAGACACACAGACGTCACGTTAAAAATGGTTTTTTCGTATTCTAGAGGTCTTGAAACGTGTAGATCCGTCGAAAACTCCCGTTGTAATTTTCGGCATGATTCCAATACTTTCCCTATTCATTACCATGTATTGCAAGGAAAGTAAAAATCTGATGTGGGCAGCACATGACTTTCCCTGCAGACTTATACCCACGCTCTCTTTATTTTAATTAAATTTATTTCACTTTTAATTCAATTTTCTTTCTCATTCGGTAACCGGACTTAACTTCATAGGTGGCGTAGAGAAAATACGAAAAACTAAAATATCTCGAGAACGGCTAGTCCTAGTGTAATGGGGTTGGTCTTATTCTTTTCTTCGTTAAAAATTACGTATTAAACAAGCATTTAATGGATATATTTAAGCATGCGTCGTTATTTAGTTTAGATTTGGATGATTTTTGCGGGCCATTTTGTAAGAAAAGACAGGTTATTTTTTTCCGAATCGTACCAAAATCTAATCAGCACCAAGATGATGACCCACAAGTGACTCATCTACCGAATTTTGTGAAATTCGGTACAGTAGTTTTTTAGCTTGAGTGGATACAAGCTTTTGCGGGCCATTTCGCACGAAAAGACGGGTTCTTTTATCCCAAATTGTACCCAAAACTAATCAGCCCCAGCCCCGCCCACAAGTGACTCACCTACCAAATTTTGTGAAATTCGGTCCATTAGTTTTTCAGTTAGAGTGGATACAAAATCTGCACAGACAGACACACAGACAGACAGACAGACAGACACACAGACAGACAGACAGACACACAGACAGACACACACACAGACGTCACGTTAAAAATGGTTTTTTCGTATTCTAGAGGTCTCGAAACGTGTAGATCCGTCGAAAACTCGAGTTGTGATTTTCGGCATGATTCCAATACTTTCCCTATGCATTACCATGTATTGCAGGGAAATTAAAAAGTATACACTTTACAAGTAGGGTATCTGAGTATATGCTTGTTTGATCGATTTGAAAAATCGAATATATGAAGTAGAGGGTCCCTTTATAGCCCACCTATTTAACCGTTTCTTGTTTTTTTACTGACTATAAAATAATTTTTCCAAGAAATAACTAAGCTGATGGTAAGAGGGGTTAAGTGTGCAACTAAAATATGTACCTGGATTTTGTTATTGTCATGTATAAAATGTAAAAAACAGAAATAAGAAAAGTGACATTCGAACTTTATTGGGAATAGGATGCCTCCAATATGACCCGACCCACTTTGTAAATTATGAAAAGAATGCAAAAATTCTCCCGAAAGTAACAAAAAGAAACTACAAGAAATTCTTTATTACTCTGACTTAAACGCGCATTGGTTGAAACTTAAGATTAGAAAGAAATGTAAATTCACCTTATTGGGAATAGGATGCCTCCAATATAACCTGACCCACTTTGTAAATTATGAAAAGACAACAAAAATTCTCCCGAAAGAAACAAAAAGAAACTACAAGAAATTCTTTATTACTCTGACTTAAACGCGCATTGGTTGAAACTTAAGATTAGAAAGAAATGTAAATTCACCTTATTGGGAATAGGATGCCTCCAATGTAACCCGACCCACTTTGTAAATTATGAAAAGACTGCAAAAATTCTCCCGAAAGTAACAAAAAGAAACTACAAGAAAATCTTTATTACTCTGACTTAAACGCGCATTGGTTGAAAATTAAGATTAGAAAGAAATGTAAATTCCCGAAATGTAAATCCCCCTCAAAAATGAATACAATCTTTAAAAATTTAAGGCACATGAGTACGCATGTGCCTTAAACTTTAAACCTAAGTATTAATAAATCAAACTGTTTAATAATGTGAAATTTCACATCTGGAGCAAAAGAAAATATCTCTTGATCTTCTACTGCAAGTGATGAAGTTGATAGACTAGACACATGGTCATATTACGCATTACGAACTTCTGACACTTTTTTCTTTGTTTCTACCCAAGCATGCGGCTAAAATAATCAGATATTATAGAAACATAAATTGTATCTTAATGCAGGTTAACAGAGCTACAAAATCCAGTTTTACATCAGATAAAATATTAACAGAGGATAATGATACGAAATACTACTTACATAAACAAAATAATAAGACGTATTTCTTATAAAAATCGCACTGCAACTGCTCATGGCGATGCCTACGTAACTGAAGTTTAACTGGCCTGTACACCCTTATTCTCTATCATCATGAAGGTCTAGTTTGTGATGCAATGTGTCGAATTCTATGAACATTTACTGAAAGCATGATGTTGGGCCATATTCGGGTCTCATATTTTACATAATTTGGAATATTCGATTTTCCAAAACATATTATTTGAAATGCAGCCCAGCCTCAATCGCTCATTATATATATATATATATATATATATATATATATATATATATATATATTAGCAGCGATTACCCGGCGTTGCTGAAGATTTACGATGCAAAACTCTGAAACAAATTAGACCGGAACATATAGGGCCTTGAATCTTATACATTGTTTTTTCACTGTGAAAGAAGTAAATTCATTGCATTATGTAAGAAAACAAATCTTTGCATTATATAAATCATAGCTGCTTCCGGCGTAAGCCTGTGAAAAAAAAACCATGGTGATAGAGTTTCCATTTAAATTCATATTTCAAAGCTGCGATTTACAAAAGTGACTAACTAATAAGTTCAATAAACTCACATAAAACTCATTTAATTGACATTTGATTGAGATTTAATTGACTTTCACGTTTTAAACCAACGATTTCCAACCTTTTTTGTTGGGAATCATGGAGTTAGAGAGTAGAAATCCTAGTAAAATGTTTCATTTTCCATTAATAACTCGACAACCCCTAGTCTTAGAAACTCGAAACTGGGACTAAATTTATGAGAAACCATTTCAAAGCTACCCACAAAATTTCATTAAATTCGATGCAGATGTTCTTCCATGATGATGAGACAAACGAAAGTTTCGTTTTTCATTAATATCGTGACAATCCCTAGTGTTAGAAACTCGAAACATGGACTATATTTTTAGTGGGGTTATTTCACCAAATTTCATCAAATTCGGCTCAGTTGTTCTCCCGTGATGTTGGATCATACATACATATATACTTTTCTTCTTTATATATACACAAGGAATGTTTATTATATATATATATATATATATATATATATATATATATATATATATACATAATAAACATTCGTCGATGATTAATACAGTCACATTCCGTCATTACAAAATCCACTGGTTTTGTACAACCAAAAATGTGCTTAAAACTTCAAAAAGCATGGATTTTCTTTTTTAAATTCACACAAAATGATAATGCAGACACTCGTAGTAAAAGATTGAAAGATCTGATGTTGTTAATGTGGTTCATAACATCTTGTTCTCTACCTGTGCGGATACACTTTTTCTGTTCTTTATATACATTAAACCAAGTTTTATTCCACAAAATAATACATGAAATTGGCATTTTAAATTTCTCAAATTTTCAGTTTAAAAACCATTTTTTTTTTATTTGGAGTATACGCGTATTTTATAGAAAAGATGGTGATTGAGTCAATATCCTACCTACAGGCCAAACTATCCATTTAATTCATAGCTGATTAAATAAAGAGAACATCACTATGCTTACCAATTATTTTTATGCGGTAGATTTTTTGAAGGATCACACCAAATGCAAGTCCTTAAATCGCCTAATGTTTTTAGTAAAAAATCTTCTACCAAATCTCTACAAACAATAAATGGATACATGTCACCACAGTTCAGATTTAAATATTCTAATATTTTATTACAATTTATTTTATAGAACCGTTAATATATGGAAGGGCTAACTCAGCCTAAAACAGTGGTATCATGTTTTGGCCCACTTTACCATACCACTATCATTAAATGCTAACGTTTGCATTCAAAGCATATTGATATTGATAGATAATTCGTTACAATACTTTTTATCCAAAATGCAGAAAATTTCAAAATAAGTGGTTCCTGTGTAAGAGAATATTAAAATTAAAAGTACTTTAGATCAAATAGATTAAGAAACCAAGTTTTCTTCTTCAAATATACAGTATACAGATAAATATATAGTAAAAGATTATACAAGGTGTCCCATCGAGACAGCCCAAACTCTGCACAGCCGGATTCTTTGCTTGGAATACATAAAAATTGGCCAAAAAACTGTACCTCTACGACCCATAGTTTTCGAGAAAAATGCGAGAGAAAAGTATGACATCATATCCGGTGTACGAAAAAACAACTTTATTGGAAACATGAACATCGGTATTTGCATACGTTTACATAGGAAGATGCTCAAAATGTTCACCGCGCATATCGAGGCATGCATGCGCTCGCCGTGGAATGGCTGACTGCACACGTTGCAGCAGCATGGTGTCTACAAAAGTACACGCAGCATGAAGATGAGCAACTAAGTCACTTTCTGTAGTAACTAGGTCTCGATAGACCAATTCCTTCAGATGGCCCCATAGGAAGAAATCCAAAGGTGTCAGATCTGGCGATCGTGGCGGCAATAAATCCGGACCCCTACGTCTAATCCAGCGGCAAGGGTATTCCATATCCAGCCAATTACGTACAGGAGAGCTGAAATACGCCAGAGCTCCATCATGCTGGAACCATAGGCCATATATTGCCGCTAAGGGTATGTTATCTAGGAAATCGGTTAATACATCACGGAGAAATACTAAGTATGAATGTCCCGTGAGCCATTTAGGCAGCAGATATGGTCCAATCATGCGATTGCATAGTATGCCGGTCCGCACATTTGCAGACCATGGCGCGCGCATGCATGTCTCGATATGCGCGGTGGACATGTTGAACATATTCCTACGTAAACATATGCAAATACCGATGTTCATATTTCCAATAAAGTTGTTTTTTCGTACACCGGATATGTCGCCATACTTTTCTCTCGCATTTTTCTCGAAAACTATGGGTCGTAGAGGTACAGTTCTTTAGCCAATTTTTATGTATTCCAAGCGAGGAATCTAACTATCCAGAGTTTGGGCGGTCTTGATGGGACACCCTGTATAACATGACTTTAAGAATTTATTGTGTAAAAGAAAGATCATAATTATATGATTAAACAAAAATATTTATTACCAATTTCAATCCTTACAGAATTCCAATACAATTATTAAGCGCATGATATTTGAAAATCGCACAATTTGCAAATTTGGTATAAATGCCTCAATATTTCCAAGATTCATCACGATACTAATGACAATCTACCAAATTTTAACTTTATTGTATGTAGTACTAACATGGCTTTAATGATTGCAGAATCCATTGGTAATTCCAATATGCGGCTAAAATTCTCTGTACAATCAACAGCTGCTCAGGACATAGCTATAGGATAATTACGCCGTACAGCTTTATCAGGAAGGATAATAATTCAAACTGCAGGCGTATTTGCAAAGATCAGGTTTATAGAATCGCAATGGCTTCGTAATATTAATAGATTGTAAATTGATCATCAATTGAATGCCACAATTTCGTTTCGAAATATATCAGTCACTAATTTAAAAGACAAAATAGTGTTCGGCTGCTTATGGGAAAATATATTGGTACAAATTTAGGCTTATCAGTCAGATCATGGCTAAATTTAAGAGAATTAGTAGTCCTAGACTATAATTTCAAATCTAACATATCCAAAATCTTCACTCACAGAATCGCTGTTTCATCGCCAATAATAGAGATCATGGTAAAATGTTGATAATTCATATTCCCGATACCTTACCTATGACAAACATTTGTCTTGTCCAACATATGTTTTCCACAAGGACTCAAATCCAATTTCATTTTTCTCACATAATGCATTTACTTGTGTTTCATCGCATAGAAAAACATATGCAATCCATAGTATGAATTTACATGTAATTCTTAAATTAAACCATTCCATTTTTATTTATAAACTTAAAATACATTCGGCAACTTAAAATTGCTCCCGGAATAACAATTATTCAGACTTATTTCAACTTGTAAATGAACTTGTGTTCGAATCTTAGAAATTACAAATATTATATTAAGTTCAATTTTTTTTCAATGCACAAATAAAATTTAACGGTTGGTGTATTTATTCCTGAGCTACCCTGTCCTCAACATTTAAACATACACATATGCGATTGCCCACAGAAGACGGACATATTTACTGCAAGTTCGAAAGCGTTTTCGTCAAAATCTAGAATGAGAAAATTTCTGCGAAAGCAATACTTTTTTATACAATAGTGATAAGAAAATAAAGTGATAAGAGAATAATAACGTTGTAAATATGTACAGAATTTTTTAAAATATTTAAAAGGTCTTAAAAATAAAAATTCAGACATATTTAAAGAGGTATCGGGACAGACAACGTATGCCACAAGCGGCCTGTTACTCATACGTAAGATACTAGGTCAGTTGTGCCAACACGAAACTTCACCTCCTTTCCCCATATACGAGAATTCAACAATTATGAGAAACAGCAAAGCATTTATCATAAAATTTTACCAGACCAGATAAATATCCACATTATAGGCAACCAAAGTATATTGAATTATGTTGAAATGTTATAGATCATAAACATTACTTTATTGTATTTTACATGAGTTGGTTGGTGTGGTTGACAGTTTTAATGTCACATAAAAACTTACACCACTCAATTGTTAACAGATAATAACGTTCGCCGGGTTTTTTTTTTGTGTGTGATTATCCTGTTACAATATGTATCTTAATAAGAAATCTAGATATATTTGTATTTATATTTTCTTTCGCTTAATTTATTTATAATATTTTCTTCGTTTATAATATTATCTTTCGCTTAATTTGTTTATAATATTTTCTTTCGTTTCGCAGAGATATTTTGTTGAGAAAATATGCTTTCTTTTAGACGTCAACCACATATTAAATATCATTGATGTGACATAATCTGTTTTAACTCTGAATATTGCTTTTTCTGCACGAAATTAATTTTTAAATCCAGTAGAAATATGTTTTTTTTATATATATGACACCACACGTAATTTTGGATAAAATTCCACCAAAACATTGCTATTTAAAAGAATAGTTTTTCGAAACTTAATTAAAGCTTTCTAAAATATCCCATGACCCGATGTAATATATTAATGCGCAACTCATAACTACAGCCCGCTCTCTTATATATGATCTGTGTCTTTGTGTGAAGGATTAATAGAGGTATTGATTGTGCAGCAAATGAGCTGTCAGAAATAATATGTACTCGAATTTAGCAAATACAGGATGTCGTGTTTAGGATACTCCTATGGCGCTACACAAGACAATTGGGTTGGGGGGAGGGTGACTCATTTTTTAGCTTTTCGCTAGAGATAGGCAGAAGATTCGATTACAAAGTTGTAGATCGTTGCAAAATGAGTACTAATCATTTTTGTCCCTTAACGAAAGCTTCAGATTAACTCGAACAATAAGGATTAAAAGAGATAATTTTATCAATCTGAAAGAGATAATTTTATAGGTACTTCCTTATTATAGCGACCGCGGCAATTACGACCGAGAATGTATCGCCAAGGTAGGTTGTAAAATCTCGCCAAACGTTTGCAGTCCTAAAGAAACAGTATTATTTGTTGTCATTTTTACAACATACTTTGGCGATACATCTCGGTCGCTTGGCGATTCATTCTCGGTCGTAATTGCGGGGGCCGCTATAATGTGGTGTACAATTTTATCAATCTACTTGTAACAGTGTAAACGCAGAAACGTGGTGTAAGCGGGAAATAACACATTTAATATTCTCCATTAAAGGCGAACAATTGCAATTTTATTTTCATCAAATTTTACATTGTTGCGGACATGTAATATTTCCTTTCTTCTGGAGACTTTCGTCTCTTTCAAAGACTAAACGGAGAAACACCCGTACAGGTATTCTTTCCAGTGACGTGAGCCATGGGTTGCCATACGCTGAAGGTCGAAGCGGATTGCCAGATTTGGCGAATTATCAGCAATTTGGCGAGTTTTCGAAAATTCGTGAAGAACCGCAAAATAACGATTATTCTAAGTGATATGAGAGACTTCCAGAAGTTTCTATGAAGAGTCTATGAAAAGAATCATCACTCAGTCGGAGAGCAGTTGACGTTATACGAGTTAACATTAAACTACGATTTTTTTTATTGTTTTGAAAATAGTAGAGGCTGTTTTGTAAAATTACTTTCCTCAATGTTTTGCGAATAATATCAGTTATTTTGTGAAATTAGTGGAGCATTTAAGTGTTGCTTGATTGTATATTGTTCCTGTTACTGTCATTTTTTATATATGCAAATCAAACAGTTTTGAGCGCGTCCGTTCTATGAAATTTTGAATGACACGTATTGAAAATCTGCTAACTAACTAGCTCAATTATTCATGGATTGTTTTATGTGGAAATTCCGAACAAATTAAGTAAATTAGAAACATTAAGTTTTTAATTTACTTAATTTGCAACATTAAGTAAATTAAAATTAAGTAAATTTTATGAAGTATTTAAGTTAAATTATATTTAGTACTTATTTAGTAAGTATTTGCAACATTAAGTAAATTAAGTAAATAATTCTCAACATTAAATAAATTAAAAACTAAATGCTAGTAAGAAATTAGCTTTGATTTGTTGTTCCTCGGATTGTCCAGAGTATCTTTGCATCAATCAAATTTCGCAGTTATCAGTTGCTTGGACTTTTTGACACAGCGAGAATAAACACAGTCAATACATAGACATATATTGCTTTTTATTCTTACACCTTCTGAGTGAGAAACAGATACTGAAAATGTTTTATGTGAGCTAATCATTAAAATACTTAACACCACTGTTTTACTCACGCTATATATAAAAATGAATATATGCTAAAAATAATTTAAACAGAATTGCATTCCAAAAAAGTGTGAACGTAAACGTAAAAGTATGTAAAAAAGTATAAACCGTTATCTTTGTGTCTTGGTAAACATGATGAATAAGCAACTTTTGAATAGAGTAATTAAAATGCAAAAACTAAATAAACAAATAAATGCCTTAAGGGCTTAAAAGAATAAAATAAAGAAACAATTACGCCATTCAAATTTAAACCACTGCCCCATGTTTTCACTTAATCGGATTCCTATGACAATAATTAAGACTTAAATTCTCCGGAATAAATAAGTAAACAATTTAAAGGATCGTATGGTGATTGTAACCAAAGTTTCAGGCGAAAACCATTGTTAAATAAATCATAAAATATTAAACAATATATATATATATATATATATATATATATATATATATATATATATATATATATATATGTATGTATACGTATATATATATATATATATATATTGTTTTCTTTCCTTTTTGGCATACATTTGACTCATATTTTTTATCAAGATGCAATAAATATAAAAAATATCATTTTTACACTGATAACAACAAATTGCTTAGCATTATTGTGATGAAAGAGCGTCTACGAGTCTGTGCTTTGTCTCGCTTGGTATATATCGTAAATCTTCTAATATTAAAACTGCCCAAATGACTCCTGGTCTCATAATTATAAAGCTCAATATGAATAAATTTTATAATTATATTAAAAAATGTTTCAAAATATTACATAATTCATAATCTTGCATGTAGATAAATTATCTAAAAAATATAGAGTAAAAAATAATTTATATATATATATATATATATATATATATATTAAAAATAACTCACATGTCTTGAAATTAAAATTTCGCAACGATAGAAAAATGTGTCAAACACTTTATATGATACGTAAGAGAAATATGTATCACGATTTATAGTATGAAAAACTTTATGCACCGCCATTGACATTTTCGTAATAAAAACTCAAGTGTGTAAATTCCTGAATTTTTTTTATAGATTTGCGGTAACTGCTGATGTTGATGCACAGTACTATGGATGCAACCAAATGTGATTAAAACATGCTTTCTCGCTAGTATCTAAAAAGTATCATCTGCCACCTGAATTCTTAATTCTTTATTGAATATAAATTCACTATGATGACTTATCATGATCCTCTCATAGTATTTGTTTGCACACTGATCAATATTAAAGCATATTACGAAGCTGTAATGTCGTCAATACACGTCATAAATTTGCAAAAGAAAATGCATTATTCAATGTCTTCTGTAATGGTACGAAAAGACACGGCATACTATCCGCTGCATTCTCTGCCTTTCATTTTGTCCCAAAAACTGTATCAACCTAACAAATCCTGCTGTCCTCTGTGATGTTGGGCCAAAGCATGTTGAGCCACTCTGCAAAATGTTCTCAAAAGCAGCCAATTGTATATTTTTGTAAAAGAATAATTTTGAAATTCATAAATGTAACCGACCCCCATGAATGGGGAAGGTACAATTTTCCCTACTCACATGTACAATTTTTGTGTGGAACTCTCCAAAAATTCTACTGATCAGCTTAGGCTAGTCTCCTATAGGTTCACGTTATTTCCTCACGTTTAAAACTTAAGGGTGGTAAATGGATTTTTTCCTAAGAATCCTATATAGAAAGTGTGTGTACATGCGTGTATTTCTTTAAAATGTTTAATATAAAATTTTAACTGCCATATTTTAATGTGTAGTTGAATGCAAAAACATCGTGACAGAATTAGTGAATTAGCACCTAATCGGAATTCGAAACATGACAGTACGTTGTAGGGCTATTAAATCAAACATTAAGTTACGGCAAGGAGTGAAACAGTAAACCATTTAATCCTGTAAATTAAATTTTGCCATTTGGATTAAATTAACGCACCGAAATCATTTAATTATTTGACTTCAGTGTTTACAGCAATGATAATGCAGTATTTTATTGAAATCACCTGAAGGAATTCCACATTGGATCACTCTCTATCGGATAGTTCACTAATGAGATTACTGTTTGCAAGAATACGTGATTAGAATCCATTTTAAAAAAGTGGTACACGAATATTTAAAGTTTGAGAAACACTATTTCAGAGCGTTATTCTTAGTGATTTTGCCGACATGCAACCGGAGGACTTTAAATTTAAACTAGTTGAACTTGTTGTGTAAAATTTGGCAACGAAATGTGGATGAATTACTTATCAAATGACTTTTTACTTTCCCTGGTAATGTATAAGGAAAGTATTGGAATCATGCCGAATATCGCAACTCGAGTTTTCGACGGATCTACACGTTTCGAGACCTCTAGAATACAAAAAAAAAACTATTTTTAGCGTGACGTCTGTGTGTGTGTGCGTGTGTGTCCACCTGTCTGTCTGTTTGTCGGTGCAGATATTGTGTCCACTCTAACTGAAAAACTAATGGACCGAATTTCATAAAATTTGGTAGGTAAGTCACTTGTGGGGGAATCTGGTGCTGATTAGTTTTGGGTACGATTCGGGATAAAAGAATCCGCCTTTTTTTGCGAAATGGCCCGCAAAAGCTTTTATCCACTCTAGCTGAAAATCTAATTGACCGAATTTCACAAAATTTGGAAGATAAATCGCTTGTGGGTTACCTTGGTGCTGATTAGATTTTGGTACGATTCGGAAAAAAAATTCTGTCTTTATTGCAAAATGGCCCTCAAAAATCGACAAAATCCAAAATAGAAAACTACGTATGCTGAAATATATCCATTAAATGCTTGTATTATACGTAATTTTTAACGAAGAAAAGAATAAGACTAACCCCATTACACTAGGACTAGTCATTCTCGAGAAATTTTGGTTTTTTCTTTAAGCCACCTTTGAAAATGAGTCCAGTTAACAAATGTGAACGAACATTGAATAAATAGTGAATTAAATTTAATTAAATTAAAGAGAGCGTGTATATAAGTCTGCAGGGAAAGTTGCGTGCTCCCCACATCAGATTTTTCATATTAAAGGAAAGGGATCTTCTAGTGTCCAATATATGACCTTCCCTTGAACTTGACAAAAATGTCAATACTGTAGGGAACAGAATACGAATTAGAGATTTCTTATAAATATATCATCTCAATAAACTTAAGAGTTTCGTTATTATCGTTTAAAATTAGTGTGACAAATTTCATTTAAATCCGCGTGAATATATCCAAGAGTATTAAATTTCCAATTGGATATCTGATAGATCTAATACACTACGTGACAGTGAAAATGGGACACCAAGAAGGAGTGGGCAGAAAAATATGATTTTTCAAGACATGGATTTTAAATATGTTCCATTTTACTTTCTCTGCAATACATGGTAATGTATAGGGAAGGTATTGAAATCATGCCGAAAATCGCAACTCGAGTTTTCGACAGATCTACACGTTTCGGGACCTCTAGAATACGAAAAAACTATTTTTAGCGAAGAGTGTCTGTCTATCTGTGCAGATTTTGTATCCACTCTAAATAAAAAACTAATTGACCGAATTTCATAAAATTTGGAAGATAAGTCACTTGTGCACGAATCTGGTGCTGATTAGTTTTGGGTATGATTCGGGGTAAAATAACCCGCCTTTTTCTTGAAAAGGCCCGCAAAAGCCTGTATCCATTTTAGCTGAAAAACTAATGGACCAAATTTCACAAAATTCGGTAGATAAGTCGTTTTTGGGTCCCCCTGGTGCTGATTAGATTTTGGTACGATTCGTAAAAAATTAACCTACCTTTTTTGCAAACTGGCCCACAAAAATCGTCAAAATCTAAAATAAAAAACTACGTATGCTCAAATATATCCATTAAATGCTTGTTTAATACGTAATTTTTAATGAAGAAAAGAAAAGGACCAACCCCAGTACACTAGGACTAGCCGTTCTCGAGATATTTTAGTTTTTTCGTATATCCTCCACGCCACCTTTGAAAATAAGTCCAGTTTTCAAATGAGAACGAAAATTGAATTAAAAGTGAATTGATTTACATTTAATTAAAATAAAGAGAACGTGAATATAAGTCTGCAGGGAAAGCCTTGTGCTCCCCACATCAGATTTTTACTTTCCCTGCAATACATGGTAATGTATAGGGAAAGTATTGGAATCATGCCGAAAATCGCAACTCGAGTTTTCGACGGATCTACACGTTTCGAGACCTCTAGTACACGAAAACACTATTTTTAGCGTGACGTCTGTGTGTGCGTCGGTGTGTCTGTCTGTTCGTGCAGATTTTGTATCCACGCTAACTAAAAACCTAATTAACCGAATTTCATAAAATTTGGTAGGTAAGTCACTTGTGGGCGAATCTGGAGCTGATTAGCTTTGAGTACGATTCGGGATAAAAGAACCCGCCTTTTTTGCGAAATGGCCCGCAAAACCTTGTATCCACTCTAGCTGAAAATTGAATTAACCGAATTTCACAAAATTTGGTAGATAAGTCGCTTGAGGATCACCCTGGTGCTGATTAAATTTGGTACGATTCGGACAAAATAGCCTGCCTTTCTTTTGCAAAATGGTACGCAAAAATCGACAAAATCTAAAATAAAAAAATACATATGCTGAAGTATAGCCATTAAATGCTTGTTTTATATGTAATTTTTAATGAAGAAAAGAATAAGTCCAACCTCATTACACTAGGTCTAGCCGTTCTCGAGATATTTTCATTTTTTCTCTAAGCCACCTTTGACAATGAGTCCAGTTACCAAATGTGAACGACAATTGAATTAATAGTGAATAAAATTTAAAAAAAAAATAAAGATAATGTGTATATAAGTCTGCAGGGAAAGTCATGTGCTGCCCACATCAGATTTTTTCATATGCAACATAGAGCGCAACGCTTTGTCGGTTTCCCTTATCCACTATGTCCATATTAATTAACTGAAGTGTGATTCCACTCAACTTTCCCATACATTTTTAAGTAGCTTGTGAGTTTTCTTTTTTTTTTTCAAATTTTACAAAGAAACTTTTGAAAAATAGGTATCGTTGTACTAAATGATTATGGAGTATTTACCCGTCACTTTAAAGGATTCAAAAAGATATTTCCATTGATACCATATTTGAAAATCTCGGGAGGGGGGAGTAACTAACCCCCGGAGTGAACTAATGACGTCACGAACACAAAAATAGTATTACGGTTATTTTTCATTATAACTATTAAATCACGTGACTTTTGAACCACAAAAAAAAACTTTAATGCATGATTATGTAAAATTTTGTCCTATGCTGCCATGTTAAAAAAATATAAAATTTCAAATGAATTTTTCGCACGAATTTAAAAAGAAATTATATCTAATTCTAGATTTTTTTTTATAACAAAGCCGGACATAATGTTTCGTGAAATTCCATTAATATTTGTGGTGGCTATCTTGTACACAGGAAATCCACCACGGACATACAGACGGACATCACTCCAAAAATAGTCAAAATATGTTGGAGAGGTCTTAAAACATATATTGGCATCAAAATCTCAACATTAAAAATTTCCCGAAAACAATACTTTCTCAATAGCTACACGTATGAGAAAGTAGAAATTTCAAATGATCTAACAAGCGGCACAACATGACTAAACTCACGCTATGGTAAATATAGGCAAACTTCATTAAAGGTTTCTTCAGTTTAAAAGCAAAATCTCAAAAAACCGGTCCAGTGAATTCAAAGAATATCCTGGGGACATTAAATAGTAATGAGTCACATTTTAAGCGCGATCCACAGTTAGGCAAAAACTTTTGACTAATCAGGAAATCAAGACCCTTTGTTGCAGTAGATCAATAAATCAACGAATCAAGAAATAAAATCTTGCAAATGAACAGATTGTATTCCTCGAATAAATTTGACCATCCGATATGGTAGATATCTAGATTCAAGAAACGGTCATAATTAAAATTCGAATTTGTTTATGATTTAGACAAAACTTTTACCCTAATCTGCCAGTCGATATCTTTTGTTTAAAATAAAAATTACAAAAAATTGTTGAGTGCATCGAGAACATACTGAGAATAATAAATGAATTAATCAAATTGCCATACAGTAAATTGAAATGCGTTCTCCAGTTAGGTAAATTATTGGGCAAACCCGCTGGTCGAAATTTTTCGTACATATAAATCATGAAATTCTCCAGGACGATCTATGCTTTCTTACCACTCTTCTTCTGTTTTTACTCTTGTTTGAAAAACCTTGCGTTTTTCAGAGGACTATTTGCTATCCCGCCTTCCCGTGAATGTTAAAACTATTGCTATGCAACTTGACTTTGATCAATATCAGCTGTTTATTTTTAAATATTAATATGAAAGATTGATAAATTCTAGCTATATGCTTCTGACAAAAATGAATCTTGGAGACACAATTTTGTTAATTGCTGAAAATATGAAAAGGTTTGTCAAAAATATCTACTAGACCTGTACAGTATTTACGAGTTACTGATTTCATCCTGTTCAAAAGGGCAGCCAAATTTTATTTTCTTCAATGTTATTTATTACATCATTCGTACCCCATTTTATAACCCTCGGTATCTGATTTACAGTTATTTTTGTTGATATAATTAAGCTTATCTAGCTAAATTAAATTCTCACTATTAAACGTCTAGGGCTGTTTCTAAACCTGAAATGTGTTCTGTGATACAGTGGGTTTAAAAAGTGTTACAGGTTGCACAAATTGCAAAGCCACAAAATGGCGCAAAACTCAAACAAAAAGACGCCAAGTTTTATTATAGGGCGAACAATAATTTACGATCAAGGCAATAAATGATGACATCACATAGATCATAATAGCTGATATTGATCAAAGCGAAATTGCATAATAATAGTTTTAACAATCACGGAAGGCAGGATAGCAAAATAGTCCTCTACAAACCGCAAGGTTTTCAAACAAGGGTAAAAACAAATGGATGATAAGAAAGCAAAGATATTTCTGGAAAATTTCATTATTTATATGTACAAAAAATTTCAACAAGCCACGTAAGAGCCATTGACTCAGTCGATATCGTGGGCTTCGCAAAGTCTCCAATAGAAGCCCGGCCAAAGCTCCTCCCAGAGGCAATAGGCAAACAGATACCGGAGAACCAATGGAAGCCAAGGGGAGCTCTCTTCATTGTGCTCATTGTAAATGATTATGTTAATCAGTTTATTTTCAGATAACACAGAACAAAACACAATGGCGAGTTATCCCAACAGAAACTACAATTTAAAATTCACGATTACTTTACAAGGCATCACTACAATATTAATAATTATATAATATTAAAATTACGCTACATGTTGTTGCATGACCACCTTCTCTATTAATTTTTATCACCACATGTTCCTTTTGTAATTTTTACATACCGCTTTACATTTAAAGTTAGGAGCCCAATTGTATGTCTATTTTTTATCTTGTGTACACTTTTATCCAAACAGCAATTTTGCTAAATAAATTTTTGCTAATAATTGTCCAAACAGTAATTTTGCTAATAATTGTTGCTGCATTGCCACCTTCTCTATTAATTTTTATCACCACATGTTCCTTTTGTAATTTTTACATACCGCTTTACATTTAAAGTTAGGAACCCAATTGTATGTCTATTTTTTTATCTTGTGTACACTTTTGTCCAACACTAATTTTGCTAAATAAATTTTTGCTAATAATTGTCCAAACAGTAGTTTTGTCCAAACAGTAATTTTGCTAATAATTGTTGTTGCATTGCCACCTTCTCTATTAATTTTTATCACCACATGTTCCTTTTGTAATTTTTACATACCGCTTTACATTTAAAGTTAGGAGCCCAATTGTATGTCTATTTTTTATCTTGTGTACACTTTTATCCAAACAGCAATTTTGCTAAATAAATTTTTGCTAATAATTGTCCAAACAGTAATTTTGCTAATAATTGTTGCTGCATTGCCACCTTCTCTATTAATTTTTATCACCACATGTTCCTTTTGTAATTTTTACATACCGCTTTACATTTAAAGTTAGGAACCCAATTGTATGTCTATTTTTTATCTTGTGTACACTTTTGTCCAACACTAATTTTGCTAAATAAATTTTTGCTAATAATTGTCCAAACAGTAGTTTTGTCCAAACAGTAATTTTGCTAATAATTGTTGTTGCATTGCCACCTTCTCTATTAATTTTTATCACCACATGTTCCTTTTGTAATTTTTACATACCGCTTTACATTTAAAGTTAGGAACCCAATTGTATGTCTATTTTTTATCTTGTGTACACTTTTGTCCAAACACTAATTTTGCTAAATATATGGCTGAATCCAAAGCATCATTCTGGAATTTCTGGAATTAGTGAATTTATGCACAATCTGAATTCTAAACATGACAGTACACGGTGATGATCCATTTGCATGTAATATTAAATCACATCAACCGGTAAAACGGTTATAAACCATTTATCCTTGCAAATAAATTCAGCACCTTGAGTTACTTAATGCACTGGAACTATCAGATTGTTCGGTTTCGATGTATATAACGATTGTGTGTGGTCTAACGATAAGGAGCATTTGCAAATGATTGTGATTAAGATCAAATTAGTACCCTACTCTATTCCAATATGTTCCATTAGATATATGATGGTAAATTGATCGTATAATATACATCAGATGGATTTGGTAGTGCACCCAAAAGGGATACAACGGACTCAAATGTAACCCAGCGAATTTATAAAATTTAATATACAGGGGCACATATCAAGTTCTAAAATAATATAATACACCAAAAATTTTATTTAGCCGATTTTTTTTTCATTTAGATGGCACTAATATACCCGCAAAAGCATATCTGAAATATCGTTTGCTGTTTTTAATACGTTAGACGATAATTACAGACCCATTTTTTATAAGTTAAGGAACATGGCATTTTTCCAGAATGAAAAATATGCTTAGTTTAGAGAAATATTTCTCTAGCCATTCTTATGAGAGTATCATTTAAGTGTTTCAGACAGTTTATCCTGAGTTAAGAGCGGAGTTTTCAGACAGTTTATCCTGAGTTAAGAGATCCAATGCTTAATGCACTGGGATTGCACTCTGATGACCTGAATTCGATTCCCGGCTTTGTCCAAACTCTCCCTGTAATTAAGCGGAGTATGGGCACGTTAAATCTGTGGGTCCGAAAGTCCTTACCTAAAGCCCTATTCAGCGATTTTTTAAACAACATTTCTTTAGACATTCTTATGAGAGTGTCATTGCAAAGCTTCAGAAGAAATACCAACAATCCAAAATTCTAATAATTCAACATTTTCGAGACTAGTAAAAAGTTTTCGAGAAACTGGATATGTTGCAGATGGAGCGAGAAAATGTAGGTCTTTTATTTTAACTCAGGATAAACTTTCTTTCGACCCAGGCTGTCCGATTTACTCAAAGGTGTAAGTTATCTAATTGGACGACCAGGACAACACCATCCAATTTACATCGGAAACTTGTAGGGACAGCATTCACATGGACCGAACATCCACAAAGACCGAACATCCACAAAGACCGAACATCCACAAAGACCGAACATCCACACAGACAGAACATCTACAGGGATCGAACATCCACAAGAGCCTAACATCTACAGAGCCCAAACATCCACAAGAATAGAGCATCTACAGGGACCAAACATCCATAGGGACAGAACATCCACAAGAACAAAGCATTTACAGGAACCGAACATCCACAAGGACCGAGTATCTACAGCGTCCAAGCATCCAGAAGAACCGATCATCTACAGGGACCGAACATCCACAAGAACAGAGCATCTACAAGGACCGAACATCCACAAGGACCGAACATCCACAAGGACAGGTTCGAAAAGTGTTTTCGAAATAAAAAAAATACTTTTTCCAAGAAAATAAAATTCATTTTGAAAGTTGTTAGTGGTATATTTTGTTAAATATCTTCTACAAAATACATCGAAAATGTTGAACGTTCCATGATCATGCCTCCGAACTTTTTCCTTCCTCTTAAAGCACCATTTTTTCTTTTTCGATTTTCCATCTGCCCTGTAATGACCCTTCTATTTTTCACACCACCACCCCCGATTGATTTTTCCATCACACGGAGCATCGTTTGATGACTATTCGCAAACATTGCTTAATTTCAAAGTTTCGAGAACCGGGGAGAATGGAGAGGTATCAAAGCAAATAAGATGACTATCACAGATGTCTATTTTTCGGTAATAAATAGTTCATATAGATATATGGTAAAATATTGCATGGGGCTGAAATATAAGTTCATTTTTTCAGCAGATTCTGCGCAATACGTAAGATGTATGTGCTGCATGGGTGTGTATTTGTACAGTGCACGCTTTCTAACAGCTCCAAAACAGTGCTATATTTTCATTTTAAGTTCAAACAATATATTTTGCTTTACAATGCTCCTTAACTAAAAATTATATTCTATTTAATTTATTTATTAAATGTATCCTCACGTATAATTTGATATATGTGTCTGAACATTAGTTCCGAACTTATCCACTGCTCACAGACACTTAAACACACATACATGAGCATGTTTGCGAAAATGCTCAAAACTGTGTTTATGATGTCTTGAAATGTGCTTAGCTGTCAAAATCTCAAATTTGAAAATGTTTGTACTTTCTCAAAACTTTACTATCTATAGTCTATACAATAGTATGAGAAAATAAAAAGACCAATTGTGTTAAATCGTATCATTTATATCATGAGCATTGATATTAATAAGTTAAATATATTTTATGCGAAGGATACGGAAAATTTGAGCAATGTAAATAATGTGTATAAACCCTGAAATAATACAATTATTGTATTATTTATGCTTACAGTATATGTTGTTCAAGTTTTCTTTTCCATATCATTTAAAAATCTGTTTTATGGGTAATTTGTCAGTACGACAAATAAAACCATTTATAGTATTCATTATTATTTCTTTTAATGGTGTAAAGTTGGCGTCAATTATAAGACAGAAAAATCTTCAAATAAAAAGTGGTTTATGTAAAAATAAGATAATAGTAAATATCTTCCACAGAGAGAAAGAGAGAAATTTGAGTCTGCTAAGTCACATACTACCAGTAAAAAATTTATACTTTTTCATATTATTAATAAAAAATATTGTTACCCAAAAAATTCTCAAATTCAAGATTTATACAGAAAATATATGTACTTCTCGATCGTTTGTAGAAATATACTTGTAAGTGCTCATGTATATAAAATATGGATACAATAACTTAAGAATAATTGCTAATATCACTACAACATTTTATATGTTGATGCATTAAGTAAAACCAAAACTGTGTATGTTTATTAAATTCGCATGACTATGTTAAAGTTTATTCGAAATATAAGATTTCAATACCTTTACTACAAAATTTTATATGTAGATGCATTTAATAAAAAATCCAAAACTGCATATGTTTATTTAATGAGCCTGATTAAGTTAAAAATTATTCGAAATAAAAAATTTCCGTACCTTAAGTACAAAATTTTATGCGTAGATGCATTAAGTAAAAAATCCAAAACTATGTATGTTTATTTAATCCGCATAATTAAGTTAATTATTCAAAATATAAGATTTCCATATATTTTCTAAAAACTTTTTAATGCAAATACATTAAGCAAAATATCAAAACTGTATATTTATTTAATCCATATGATTGAGTTAAAAATTATTCGAAATATAAAATTTCCAGACCTATATTACAAAATTTTACGTGTAGATGCATTAAGTAAAAAATCCAAAACTATGTTTATTTAATGCGTATGATTTAAGTTAAATATTACTCGAAATAAATTTCCATACCTTTACTATAAAATTTTATATATCGATGCATTAAATAAACATTACAAAACTGTGTATGTTTATTTAATACTCATAATTAAGTTAATTATCCAAAATATAAAATTTCCATACCTTTACTACAAAATTTTATGTGTTAAAAAAACCAAAGCTGTGTATGTTAATTTAATGCGCATGTTTAAGTCAAAAATTATTCCAAATATAATATTTTCATACCTTTACATTCGAATTATAAATGTTTCATGTTGAGATGAAATGAATAATTTCGCAGTTCTTTCAAAACAAAGAAAATTATAAATGCTAGTGCTGCAAAATATTTACAAGTTTTGAAAACGACAATTTTCAAAGGCCAAATGACATTTTAAAAATGCATCACATATTGTAAATCGAATAAGTAATTTCAGAAATATTACAAACTTGTTCAAATACGCATGTGCGTATTGCTCGAGGGGCGGAAAAGTTTTCAAAGCAATCGTGATATCGATTTACTTTTCATATTACATTCTATGACTGTGCTAAATTATTTCAAAATGCCTTGTAATTTTGGGATCGGAGGGAGAGCTTTTGCATCGATTTTGTGCAAACAAATTGCACAATAGATTGACGAAATATTGAAAAGTGATTTTTATGTTTCCTCGAATTTATGCACCCTCGAACACGATCAAGTTTTCAATTTAACCGAAAGTGTCTTTTCAAAACGCATATTTGCTTCTTTAACCGAAAAAATAAAATATAATATCGAAAATTGATTGTAATATATTTACGCTCTTTTCCGAAAAGCTTAAAAAATATTGAAAGTTCTCACAGACCACTGGCGCCAAACATTTCCTTCTCTGTATCACACCAGTTCTCTTCAATTCTCCGTCTGACCTGTAATGACCCTTCTATTTTTCACACCACCCCCACCAATTGATTTTCCAATCACCCGACGCATCATTTGATGGCCATTCGCAAACATTCCTTGATTCCAAAGTTCCGACAACCGGGAAAAATGAAAAGATATCACAATAAATAAGACAGCTGTCACGGACCCTTTAAATAAACAATAACAGCAATATATATATATATATATATATATATATATATATTTATATATATATATATATATATATATATATATACATATATATATATATGTATATTTATATATATATATATTTATATATATATATATATATATATATATATATATATATGTATATTTATATATATATATATTTATATATATATATATATATATTTATATATATATATATATATATATATATATATATATATATATATATATATATATATATATGTATATTTATATATATATATATATATATGTATATTTATATATATATATATATATATGTATATTTATATATATATATATATATATATATATATATATATATATATATATATATATATGTATATTTATATATATATATATATATATATATATATGTATATTTATATATATATATATGTATATTTATATATATATATATATATATATATATATTTATATATATATATATATGTATATTTATATATATATATATATATATATATATATATATATATATATATATATATATATATATATTTATATATATATATATATGTATATTTATATATATATATATATATATTTATATATATATATATGTATATTTATATATATATATATATATATATATATATTTATATATTTATGTATATATATATATATATATATATTTATATATTTATATATATATATATTTATGTATATATATATATATATATATATATATATAAAATATAAATATATAGAAATTGAATTATCAGAAATAAAAGTGTTATAGTAACGTTTGCGCAAAGCAGCATGACGTACCATACACCATATATTGAAAAAATTAAAAGATAAAAAGTGAATAAACATTGAAAAAATGAAGGATGGCTTAGCAAAAAGCTTACTTTATGGCGGTAAGGGGTTGTGACCTAACTCCCCAGTTCAACGAGCTCGTCAGAAACGCCGCGGCTTTTCTGATAAATTTTTGGATTTGAATATCAACTTTTGTCAAATCCCGATCCTATTTACCATCTATGACAAAAGAAAACAATTTAAATTACCCATTAATGGAATAATACATTGGCACTCCAACATACACTTGAATGTGTTTCGCAATGTATTCTTGGGAGGTTTGTTCAGAATAAAAAGAACTATTAAAGAAGAGCATTTACGTATTAATTTTGATCAAGAATTTTTAAAGCAGGCATTTTTTCAAAAATATCCAATATCTTTTATGCTTAAAAATATTGATAATTTATACAGAACCAATTTGGCATATGGTGTAAGGCTCAAATATTTTTTGTGTTCAATCAGACTAAAATTTCGAATCATTCATATGAGTCTGCGGTTCTGTTGGCTATTTTTGTGGTGTTATTGCTCTCGTCCTCGTTTCTATCCTGGTCTCGTGATGATTTTTAGTGTCACTCCGGAGGTTGGCTTGAGCCAAAGCTGGCGACCAGGATTAAAAAGCCGCGGCGTTTCTGACGAGCTCGTTGAACTGGGGAGTAAAGTCACAACCCCTTACCGCCATAAAGTAAGCTTTTTGCTAAGCCATCCTTCATTTTTTTAATGTTTATTCACTTTTTATCTTTTAATTTTTTCAATATATATATATATATATATATATATATATATATATATTTATATATTTATATATATATATTTATATATATATATATATATTTATATATTTATATTGTATATATGTATATATATATTTATATATTTATATTATATATATATATATATATTTATATATTTATATTATATATATATATATATATATATATATATATATATATATAATAAATAAGTTGTTTAAATATTATAGTTTCAAATATCATATTAATATAAAATTTCTAGGGGTAGGTTTTGGATTTTTTACTTAATGCATCTACGCATAAAATTTTGTAGTACTAGGGGTAGATATATTTTCATTTTATTCTTTTGATATTTCTTTATAATACTTTGTATCCTCATTTCAATAATTAGCCACAAGCTGGTGTAACAGAAAGTTTTATATTCATGATTGATTTTTTTGTGTATTTGATCCACTTTGTCTTTTCTTCTACGTCGGGCCATGTACATTATTTCTGTAATACATTTTACAGTAGTGTACACAGAAACGTAGAATCAGCATTAATGAAACATGTATGGCCCTTGATAACGTACATGGTTTCAGAAATGCTTTTCATATTCATTTTATTCTTTTAATATTCACTAGATTCCATTTATTCCATTTCCAAACTTCTTGGGAGCTATAAAGGGCCTAGCTCATCGTGCTACACTTGGCTTCTGATTTACAAAAAATTTTTACCTTTACCTTCAGTTTACAAGCAATTTTCTTTGGTATTTCTCGGGTATATATATTACAAGTAATCATAAACATCTTCAATTATATATATATATATATATATATATATATATATATATATATATATATATATATATATATATACGAGGGTAATCCAGAAAGTAAGTTCCTTTTAGCAACACAAAAAAAGGAAACAATCATTTGGAACTAACCTTTATTAAATAATGGACTACAATGGTCAGATTATTTTTCGACATAGGTACCACCATTGTTTAGGCCTTTATCGTAGCGGGGCACGAGTGTTTGGATGACCTCGTCAAAGAACGATGCCGCCAGCGATTGTAACCATTGGGTAACAACGGATCTGACCTCGTTGTCGTCCCGGAACTGCTTGCCAGCAAGAAAGGACTTCAGGTGCTTGAAAAGCTGAAAGTCACTGGGTATATATATTCATATATATATTTATGTGTGTGTGTGTGTGTGTGTGTAGAAACTTCCAGAAGGGCTCGTATCTCCTAAAATATTTGTTAGATCATAAACGTTTTCGAATCTTCAAAAATTTGCCAAATCTGCGATAAATCGACAAATCTTAAAATTCTGCAACTAGTGTTCAAGTATGAAACGTAACGTAATAAGAATTGCTACCTGTAAAGGTGGTTTCCCCTTCTGGTCCTCAAAAGAGCCTCCAGTGTAGAAATTTTACATATTTTAACACGCCTCCCCCCCCCCTTTAAGACTGCACGTGCCGGGCAGTATCATCCTACTGGGGTCCAAAATATGGGGCTAATCTGTCAATATGAACAACATTTAGCTTGGGTAAAGACGATTTCTGAATTCGATAAACTATAGATTCCTTCGCAGATGTTCTGTAATTTTGGCGAACATTCTGGTCGTCGCTGAGGATTGAGCATCTACACTTTGTCGCCTTCTTGGAATAGTTCTTCATTAGCTTTGGTATTGTTCCGGGAATTCATTCTATCGGTGGTATTGTTAATCCTCTTACGAGAGAACAATGAATTTGCTCCAACTGTGCTTGCAGATCCAACACATATTCATAGGCCGATGAAGGGGCATCAAATAATTGTCCAAATTGATATACACGATAGCGTAGATCCCTTCCGTAGAAATAATGATGGACATGATCTACGGATTTAACAATTGCCAACAGTTCTTTCCTTGTTATGCAATAATTTCTTTCGGGTTTCAACAGGCACTTTTTAAGATATGAAATGGCACGTTCCTTCCCGCCTGCGCCCTGGGAGACAATTGCTCCTATTATGTCTTTACTAGCATCGGCATCTAGTATAAAGCCTATGTTGAATAGGATCTTGAGGATATGCCAAAATAGAAGCTTAAATCAGCATTTCCTTAAAGTGATTGATAGCGTCCTCACATTCGACGTCCATTCTAATTTCTAATCTTCTTCCGTTAACCAATGGTTTGTACAGCAGATATAATTATGTAAATTATTAATACTAGATTGATTTTTTTATAATTTCCGCGATTAAAATTAATCATTCGAAATTTAAAATTTTAATAGAGATAGTTCGATAATGATAATGCGAAAAATCATAATTCCTAAGACGACGTCCCTAGCAGGTTTAAATACTATAAATAGGTTTAATGCAATTAATACAGTGACTTAGCTGAATTGCTTCAAACTTTTTCAGCACAAATTAACTTTTAAACGAAAATTTAAAATATTTATTTTCTTATTACTTTTCTGGTTGTTATACACATGACGTAAAAATTTAGAATATAAATGTAATATGTATAATAAATATGAATAAATATAGAGAAATAATATTTTTAGAAAATATATTTGGTGAAAGCGTTTCGTAAGCATTGAAAGTTTAAAGACCCTCATCTAAAATTCATCGACGTTTTTATTTCCTCTTCACAAAGTCCCTCTCAATTCTCTGACTGTTCCATAATGACCTCTTATTTTTCACACCATCCCCTCAAATTGATTTTTCAATCACCGGGAGCATCATTTGGTGGCTATTCGTAAACATATCTTTATTCGAAAGTCCTGACGACAAAGAAGTAGAGAAAAATATAAAATAAATAGAGAATTCACTTGAAAGTCAGTTTTGCTTACCCTCAACAACTAAGTACATAATAAAGCATTATAAATGGGTCATAAACATGGTTCATAAATGTTTAGGAATCCTCATTATGCAAATAAGCGAAATATGTGAGTATGATTTCAATGTCTAGTTTTGTCCTTTAGTACATCTGGGAGTATTTGGATATGATTTTTCAAGAAACAATTACAAGATGTTCATGAAATTTGACGTGGTTATTTAAATGTTAAATAGACTGTTTTTCGACATTTTTGTTTTACAAAATATTAAAAGCATTGGAATCACTTTTCCAATTCAGTGATCGGAACCGGTAGATCGGTTTAGCGTTTACTAGTGCTCTTCAGTAGCCTACCGTGGAAAACTTAACTGGATTCAAGAAAACATTTTAAGTTCTGGAATTTTATCAGTTTTTTAATTTCAGGAATCGAATATTTCATGCTGAAAGCGAAGGATGTGCAAAACCGATCCATAGATGCTGTTATCTGCAGTAGGATCAGGATCCTAAATACAAATTTGGCAAATTTTAATCAAGTAATTTAATTTTAAGTCCCTAGAATACAGACATACATATATCCTACGTGTTCCTAGTTTATATTTTTAAACCACTATTTTATATCCATAGCTTTGGAAAAGCATAGATATTCAGTTTGCATTCCAAATTTCATGAGACTCGCAGGAATAAAATTCTTCAATTGTGACGCATTAGTATTCCCTTTTGTAACTCTTCTTTGAGAAAAAGGAACAGCATGTTCTGTTTCTTTCCGTCCTAGCGTTCCATTTTCACAAATAGAATGAAGCATTTAAAATAATTTTTTTCAACTGAAATAGAATTTAACAGAAATTGAAATTCGATATACGGCTAAATTGCAAAGCGATTTTAAATTCTCCGAAGAGCAACCACTTTCTATGGAATGTTATTTTTTTAACTTATCTGAAAGAAATGTTAGGTAACTGTCTCCATGAAAAAATTAAGGTGGTGTAAATAGCTCTCGTACATATAAGGATGAATTTACTGTTTTAATTGCGAAACAATTACAAGCAATGTAGATGGTATATTGAACACTATCGTCTTCGCAGTTCGATCCAATTACTGGCGTTGAATAATCATGTTTTAAAATAAAATTTGACATTTTTGTTGCAGACGACAAGATAACAAATGTAAAACTAACTATGTGGCTCAACTATATTTCTTTTTACCAGAATTCATTTTTTTTCAAATTTTACAAGAAAATATTTAAAAAATCGATATCGTGGGTCCAAATGATTGCAACTATAGCGCACTACCCTTTACTTTAAAGGACTTGGGAAAACAGTTCGATTGATACCATACTTGACAATGTACTCTCTCGAGGGGGGGGGGGGATAACTTGACCTCCTGGAGGCTAATGACGTCACGAACAAAAAAAAATTGTATACCGAATATTTTTTACAACAATGATTGAAACAAATAAGGGTCGTGATCAATGATCTATAAATGTACACCTTATGCATGATTATGTTAAATTCTGTGCTATGCTGCCATGTTAATATAAAATTTTGCATATAATTTGGGGGTTTCGCTCGAATTTTAAGAAATTCTACATAGTTCTAGATATTTTGATAACAAAACCGGATATAAAGTTTCGTGAAAATCCAGTAATATTTGTGGCTGCTATTATGAACACAAGAAATCGACCACAGACATACAGACGGACATTTCTCCAAAAATTATCAAAACGTGTTCAGCAGATCTTTTAACCCATATTGGCATCAAAATCTCGAAATCGAAATTTTTTGTGAAATCAATTCTTACTCAATACTACTTATGAGAAAGTAAAAAAAAATTAGAGTTCTTCCCGGGAAAGGAAAAGTTGGTTGCTTTCTTTTAGAAAATGAAGTTTTCCGAGCCCTATAAACGCTTAAAAAGTTATTTTCTAGCTACACTTGAAACTTCTATCTCAAATAATCAGAGAAATAAACTGCGTAGTTATTGACAGCTTAAGATAGTTGTTTAGATGTACCAACTGGTTTCGAAAGAAAAGTAATCATTTTTCGTAATTAAAAGAACAGCCCTTACAGTTTCAATGTATAGAACAATCTATAAAAAAATTATCTTAATTGTCTGTAAAGACTTATACAGCATTAAAAGGTGAAACAATATAGTTAACGCAAACTGCAAATAAAAACAATACTAAAGCAATGAAGCATTTACAACATCGTAGCATTAACGAATTCTACAACAGTTTGCAGCATTAAAGAATTCTATAACAAAGAATTCTATAACAGCTGCTAAAAGAGCTTTCAATAAAGAATTCTGATCTCAGCATTTTACACAATATTTCATAAAGTATATTGCAAATCAGTCAAACTGCAGCATGAGCGAATTTATAGCATTACAACAGAATTCTAGGGTAACGACTTGAAAAAGTGCACAATAAATAATTTTTGTCTCAACACAGAAACAAACCATAGATTTCAGAGTGATCAAGTGCAACTAAATGTACAGTAGCTCTACCTTCCTAATTATTCTGGCAAAGGTTTTTATTACCTCCCGTCAGAACATTTACTCCATTATCTATTTCTAAAGAAGTATTTTAATTTTCAGAATATTCCCTAAAGTCGCAAATACAGACAACGCTAATAACGTTTCAGTAACATTTGCATGTTCAGAAAAATATTTTAATTACGGGATAATTAATTAAAAATTTGTCTTGGGAATGAAAAGGGTTAATGCCCCTTCTATATATTTACATTAGCCTACATAGCTGATAATTTAAGAGGTCAGGAATTTTTAAAGGACATTCGAACGGGATGTAATGACATCCAATTTCAACAACAGGAATTTTGATTATAATCAATTGTGTCCGATTTCTGAAGTAACATAATTTTCTAAATTAATTTATTTTGCACTATATTACTTTAAAATATATATAAATTTTACGCATTTATTATATATCGCTGCGTCCTTCACGGAAACAACTTTTTAAAGAGTAAATATAAAATAGCCAAGATTCATCTTTACGAGGTGCCTGTATCGGAGCACTCAACCCCACATCGAAAATAGCAGATGCGTACACCTCTCTCTCGGTGTTGGACACGGTTTTACGGAGCCCCTAGCCTCTATGGGCTGTACATGCACTATCAACCAGGAGATAGTGCATGATAATAAAATCCTATGTGCTCCCTAAGGCAAGATGGGTGCTGCTCCATATAGAGCAGACTTTTCCATACAGTTCTCCTAGGAGAACAGGTGACTTCTGATTGGCTCCCAAGTGGGATTGGCCATATGACATTGCTTTCAAAAGTTTTTTTTCCCTGGATGAGGTACAGTGAGTTTATCAAGGTTTCCGTAATTATTACATTATGCCAATATGTTCATGTTATTTTTAATTTAAGTTTTAATTTTATTTTAGATTAATTTTAATTTAATTTTTATTTAGGATAGTGGTCGCCCTGGGGCGTTTTCTGCAATTCCACTGGTGTGGGCGCGTACAGCTTTCTATGAATATAGCGTATATATAAGATTAACGCTGGCGCTCAGCTCCGAGGAGAACTCTGATTGGATGGTTGCTTGTAGATGGATTTCGATTGGTTGAAGAGTATCTTGGACGGCTTCAGCCTGCAAGTCAGTGAAAAGGGAAAGGGAGGGAAGTGGCAGAAATACCGTGAGAGCAAAGTTTACAATTAAAAGAAGAGCGCTAAAACTCTACAAGATAAATTTAAGTTAAAGCAATTTAATTTAGAGGTTAATGTTTAAAGATTAAAGATTTAACTCTTACAGATTAATTTACGGATTAAGTTACAGATTAAATTCGTTCCGTTCACAACAAAAGAAAGGCACAATTCAGAGACACTAAGAATTTACAAATTAATTTACAATCAAGGAAAACGTGGATTGAAGTTAAGTACTGGTCTAGCATAGTAAAAACGCGGGCAAAAGCAAGCAATTTGGTTGGCCAGTGGCTGGGCCAGGAAAAAGACGAACAGAACGGAGAGACGGTAAAGTGCCGTCATCTACCATTGTTCAAAGTTACGAGAAACCTGATTGGGGAACGATAAATCCACGCTTCTTCCATTTGGTACATTGAGTGCCAAGCAGAAGATGCATAGGTCTGCGCTTCCTGAGATAGGAAGGCGCGATAGGATTGTACGTCTGATCAACGTCCCTCAAGCAGTGTCTACTAGAATTTTTCTTGTTAAAATTTAGTGAATGGATCAAAATTTGCTCGATAACTCCCGAGACTTTCAGGTCATGATGAATTACTTCTTTTCGGACATACCTGGGTGCATTAGTGATACAACGCAGAATTTTATTTTGAAAAACTTGCAGTTTCTGAATATGGACGTTTGCCGCCGCCCCCTATACTAGGCAGGCGTACAAAAATCCAGGTACGATGATCTGTTTGTAAATAATTACTTTATTATTAAGGGAAAGGTGGGATTTTCTACCGAGAATGGGGAGGAGGGCATGATAAGTGTTTTTAGCAGAATCTAATTTGGAGTCAATGTGATCTCCGTAAGTCATATGGGCGTCCAATGTGACGCCCAAATATTTAGCGAAGTTGCAAAAGGGGATGGGCTGATTAAAGATACTCGTATTAAGTACAAAATTATGATTTAATTCTCGGTAGTGCGGCTAAAGATGACTACTGCACTCTTGGAAGCATTAATATGGATTCTCCAGGTAACGAGCCAGTGCTCAAATCTATGTTTAATGTAACTTTGAAGTGTGTTTACGGAATTGTGTGGTGATTAACGCCGTGCGATTAACGCCGTGTCATCTGCAAAGATGGCCAGCTTAACTTGAGGTATGCTTGGAATATCGTTGATGAAGATGTTGAATAGAAGTGGACTGAGATTTCCTCCTTGAGGAACCCCGGTCTTGATTAGTCGTCTAACAGAAGAGAGAGATTGATCAACTCGTACGCGAAAGAATCTATTAGTCAGATACGAGTTGATGAAGGTCAAAACTTTAGTCGAAATGCCAAGTCGCACCAACTTGGTAATAAGCCCGGGCAAGTACGTTTTATCAAAGGCTTTCTCTACGTCCAGAAATACAATAGAAGTATACTGCCTGTTGGTAGAGTTTTTATGAATAGTTTCTACAACCCGCATAAGCTGGGAATGCGTAGAATGCTCAATACGAAATCCATGCTGATTGGCTGAAATGATATTATTCGACTGGCAGAAACTAGTCAAACGTCTAAGCAACACCAATTCGTAAATTTTGGAAAAACTAGAAAGCAGGCTTACTGGTCTGTAGTTCTCGGGAAGCTAGAGATTTTGAGAATTTTTTAGAATAAGGCAAATAACAGCAGTTTTCCAGCTTTGGGGGAAAAAGCGGTAGTCCAACATATAATTGAAGAGCATGGTTATCCAACATAAGTACAGGTCTGGAATATTTTTAAAGATGAGATTGCTGATTTTATCAAGACCGGGAGATTTTTTGACATTCAATCCATCAACGATATGTAGTATTTCAGCCAGAGAGACTCATTCAGATAAGTCATTAGTTGCTTGTACGTGTAAAGCTTTGTGATTGGTCTGTTGTAGGTTGGTTTCAGTTTCATAAAAATATAGACCAAGCGAAAATATGTATTATTTAATTATTTAATTTTAACGGTAGATAAAATATAACACATATTAGTGACTTTCTGTGAGTTGTAAAGCCCAGCTATGACTGACTGTAACCTTCCTCAAAACCTTAGAAAACGGGTTTGATTCCTATGTACGAGTGGAAAAGACTGTGTATGCATGCTCGGGTTTATGCGGAATCCACTTTCAACTGTAGTTCTCAGTTAAAGCAGCTCTAATGCGCATAAAAAGAACAAAGGAATGCCAAAAGATTTCATTTCAGGTCCATTACATGTATAAATGTATCAAACGAAGACGGTACGGCTTTACACTTCACCGAAGTCTCTATGCAAAATTAAATTATGCCCCTATAAAACTTTTATTATGTAAAAAGTACATTGATTAAGGAAGATGGGACCCCAGAATTTTCCTACTTTGCCTGTAGTCAAAGACTGCCTTGAATTTTGAGCAGAAATTCTTCGTTCAATAAGAAAACTTTCTGCTTCATACATAGCATCTAAATATTTTAATTTAAAAGACAGCTGCACTCCGTCACATTTTAGCATGTCAAAAATAATTTGCAGTACAAAAACATCGACACAAAATAGAAACATAGGAATAAGGGTCTATATTACTCGGTCGTCTTAACATCCTATGTCTGACTGTACTATTAGAAAAGGAAAACATGTGTATGAAAGTAATAAAATGAATAAAGTAAAAAATGACGAAATACTCCTACGGAAGAAATTGCTATACGACGTGACTTACCACTTGTTCAGAAGTTATAACTGCAATCTTATTGAATATTCTTGTTCTACAGAAAATACGCATCTCAGTCCTGAAACGTAGTTGTTTCAAATTCAGTTCTCGATTCAAGTTCTTCTTTTGGCATTATATTTGCAAGAATGAGGTTATTTCGTATGGGCTAGCATATTGGAAAAAAAATGTTCAAGGTAATATAGTGTCCTTTTCTTCCTTTTACAGTTAAACTAGCAGATGTACCCGAAGTTTCGAGTGATTTAAAATATGTGCACATTTTAAAAGCATTCTAAATATTAATTCAAAAAATGTCCTTTACCTATAAAAAATGATACTGAAGTATAAAAAATGATAATAAAGTTTGAAAAATAAAAATAGCTGTTTTATAATAAAATAACTCTTTATTCATAGCTGTAATTGATTTACTAAATTTCCCAATAATTTTGTAAAGATAGGTTCACGAGTGTACACGTTAGGGCTATCTACAGTAAAGTGACCACATTCGATCCAATGAAAGGGATTGCAGCGCCTCTAACGGAAAACTGAAGAAGCTAGAACCCAAACTCGGCAACAAATCGTGATGGGAAAAAATTGTGAATAAGGAAATTGTAGAACATTGTGTAATCAATAAGAATCGATAATAAATCGATTGCAGAAGGTATTCATTTGGCACAATGTGCTTATATACGAATTACTGTCGTATTCAGGACTGATAAAATACACAACACTTACATGCACATAATTTAGTCTAAAGCCGGTTCAAAATGTTGCCGTCAGTGACTCTGCATATTTGAATTCGATAAATATGTTGGCGTACTTTGATAAGCATTGTAGATGTCACTGTTCCACAGATATGAAATATGACAAGTATAGCTTGCCTTCCATATAATCGTTCCATGCATTCATTTCATAGATTCCTACTAATTATGCTATGATATACAACTTTGAGCTGCAAATTTGATTGACATTTAATTGTCATTATATTTTATTAATTTCATTGACATTTTATCTCGCGTTGTTGCGGTTATATGTGTTACTGACTTTTTTAATTCTCCTCTAGAGGAACTATAATCACTTTCACGTGATCGGGCATGGTCACTTAACTATACCTACCATGTACACTCATGCACCTTTCCTTAGAAAGATTATGAGGTGCTTCAGGACTTACATAAGAACCTATACCAGTCTCAAGAAAATGTTGGGTCTTGCGAAGCTATATACGTAAAAACAAAAAAAGTCACAGACAAAGATGAACGCGGCTTAAATAAATAGCAAAAGTGATTCCTGTGACATATTAACCCATTGTAATGATCAATTATACGCAATCGATAGTTTAAGAAGTTTGAAAATATTTTTCAAAGAATAAAACGGAAGACGCAAAATTTAACATAGTTATCGTAGTCTTGATTTATCCAGTTACACAAAACCATAACATAAATTTCAAAATTTAATATTGTCTATACTTACGGCAAACGTAGCTTAAATACACGGTGAAACAATGACTGTCTAATTGCACAGTTGTATTCATGCGACCATTATTATATATTGGTTTCCATATAACAGATTCACTTTTGAATATCAATCAGGAATAATTTTTATGGAATATGAAAAACATGAATATAATTTTGAATTTTATTTACATGAAGGTTAATTCGAAATTAAACCATTGGTTCAATACAGAACAAGTAACAATAGCTAACAATTATTAACAGCGTTTATAGTTTAATAGTTCATAATATAATAATTTATTAAATATATAATTTAATAGTTTAAATTAAATATATGCTTTAATATATTATTTAAATTAACTATATTATTAAATAGTTTATAATATAATAATTTATAGTTAAATAGTTTATAATTTTGTAGCGTTATTAGTTTATAATTTTGTAGCGTTATTAGTTTATAATTTTAAACACCGTTTAATAGACTTTACAACTTAGCAGAAGTTTACAATTCTTCCTATGCTAATCTACAGTCGTGTTAGCTGTGCCACATACATTTATAACATTAATTATCTGAGTTTTGTTTTCATTATTAATGGGGAAGGAACTGTCCCTTATGCAGCACATGACTGATTGCCGTTTATTTAGAATAAAATCAATTTTCGATGGTAGATAGCTATCCTTTAAATTAATCATCAAATAAAATAATCATCAAATAAAATGAAATACATGAAAAGAAATCATCTGCGTAATATCATTTCTGTGGAGGTTTGCATTTATTAATAACTGAACAACCACTGGGCCATAAACTCGAAACATTAAAGCAGTTATCCTCAAGGAACAACCTTACCAAATTGAAAATCATCAGTCAAGAAAATATGGATTAAAATCAATTTTCGATGGTAGATAGCAATCCTTTAAATTAATCATCAAATAAAATAATCATCAAATAAAATGAAATACATGAAAAGAAATCATCTGCGTAATATCATTTCTGTGGAGGTTTGCATTTATTAATAACTGAACAACCACTGGGCCTTAAACTCGAAATATTAAAGCAGTTCAGTTATCCTCAAGGAACAACCTTATTAAATTGAAAATAATCAGTCAAGAAAATATGGATCGATTTGTATGCGGAACATACAGCATTTTGAATACTGCCCCACTTCAGATAACTGCATCCAGAGACAGACTAAGGGCAATATCCTCAATGGCAACAATAAAAGTTGTTGTTTGTCACAATTTTTTTCGAACTTTAGTGGAAACTAATGCGTTTATCACATGCTAACAAGAGCATAATAGAATCGAAACCGGTCTTGGATTCTGCTATCTGCAGTGGAAGAGTATTCCAATTTTTTTAGAGTGCCCCCTACAGGTGGGTTGTCCGACAAAAAAGAGACAGAAAAATGAAAGCCTGTCTGTCATTCTATGTATAAAAATCTGATGTGGGCAGCACATGACTTTCCTTATATAATGCAATGAATTTACTACGTTTACAGTTAAAAAAAATATTATTCTTATAGTAGATACTTATATTCTTTCCAAGATATTGAATTTTCGACAATTAGTCGTCATTTTTATCAATTTGGTGAGATTTTCGTTAATTTGGCACCATTTCAAAAAGTCGCCAAGTTGGCGACATTTCGATAAATTCGTTGCCAAAATCTCGCCAAGCGTTATGGAAGAAGAAATAAGTTATTCTTACAGCAGATAAATGACTCTTGGCGTTCAAATACAAAAGTATTACTTAAAGTATCTTTTTTCATGAATGGAACGAGCTAGATCCACGAGAATGATGTCACCCAATTTATCGCATGGTATTACAAATGAAAAGTGAACATATTTCTCAATAGGAAAGAATTTTTTTTTTTTTTTATATGACTTTTTGATATTTTTTTTTGAAAAATGTACAATATCTCGAGAACGGTTCATGTTAGTGTTCTAAAATTTATGTTAATCATTTTCTAATAAAAAATTACATAAGAAATCTCTATTTGCGTAACTTTATTAGCGGTTTTGATTTTTTGACGATTTTGTCAAAATTCCATTCAAAAATTTAGGGGATTCTGAACATTCGATTGCGTATAAAAACAATAGGCTTCCAGTGTTTACGGATTGTGATTTTTGTACCAAATTTTGTTCGAATCGGTCCATTCGTACGTCAGTTATCGTCTCCACAGACTCACTGACACACACACACGCACGCACACACACAGACATCACTTCAAAAATGTTTGATTCGTGATCAGGGATGCTTGAAACGTGCTCTCCCGTCGAAAACTCGAATTCGAATTTTCAACCTCGTCACAATACTTTCATTATACATTATGTATATAAGGAAAGTAAAAATATATTACACCAATTTACATGTTGTTTATACGCATATAAATATAATTATTTTAATAGGTTCTTAATAGGTTATCATGAATAAATTAATTATTTATATTTTATTTTAAAAAAATAAAAACTATTTTGTTGTTTAATATGGAACAGATGGGTTATATAGAACGCTACAAAGTTAAAGAATTTATTTTTATTTAACTAATTCATACAGAAATATTATAAATATTAAAATTATGCGTGATTTGTTTTTAAAGAAAACAATATTTTGAAACTTTTTTTGCTGTTAAGTATGAAATTGCATTTACGTATTATTACTGTGTATAAGTCACACGCATAAGTTAAATCTTAATCATCAGCTCGGTAATTCGTGCCCATGTATTACTGAGACCCATATTTCACCTTTCTTTCTGAAAACGTGTTGTCATACGAAATGCATTGAATCAGTTTTGTCCTATATTTTTTGTCCCACTGTAATAAACCGGTTGCTTGGTATGACATACATTAGTCAAAGATATGTAATATTGCTGCACATAGCAAGTTTTCTATCAGTCACATTATTGGCGATTCCGTTAAGAAAAACGCAATACTGATCTACAGACACTGGTGCATTGGGAGGTTAATGGTACTTTCTACATTGGGAGAGGAATTCCTATTTAAGGCGTTGTTTTGAATAAATGTTTAAAATCTCACCATTTACTATTAGAAATATGAACTATTAGAAATTATCGTACACCCTAAACTGCAATTCAATGTTGAAATGATATATAAATAGATATTTGAGTACTGTTCAGTATTTTAACATTTGTTAGAAAATGAAACACGCACATAAAATGGGACCTCAATTAACGGAAACCCTATAGTTTAGGGACATGTTTTAATAATGATAATTTTTCCTGATCCCAGACATTCCTGACAATAAAGCATGAGTCTATTTGGAGCAGACAGTACAATAAAAAAACGGGGATAAATTTAAATTCAACTGATTTTACTTCGTTATTTGACACTTTTTCTATAAAATGATAAATATTTATTTCATCTAATATTTCGCAGACACTTTTTAAAAAATGATATGAGAATGAAAACGTTTTCTGCTTAAAATGCTTTGAAGAATTCAAAATTGTTAATTATGTTTCATGAAAACAATTCAAGCATTCATGATGTTTCATGAAACATTCATGACCTTTCAACATTTCTATGTCACTAAAATCATACAAGATGTTTCACATTAAATAGTTAGCTAACGGCCCTACCGTGCAGAAAACACCGATTCTCGTTAGATCACCGAAGTCAAGCAGCATCGGGCGCGGTTAGTACTTGGGTGGGTAACCACCTGGGAACACTGCGTGCTGTTGGCACATTTCGGGCGCGGCAACCCGATGCTTTGCGCGCTTGATTTGCACGCTGCCACAACTGCCGCAGAGTTCATGCGGAGTACGATCACGTTAAGCATGTGGGTCCGTAAGTCCTTCCGAAAGGTTGGTGGTAGGGGAAGGAGGGTACGGTCCCTGTGGATGCCTCCCCACTGGGTTCCGATCTAAATTGGGTGGCATTTCCCGGCCGTCCAAACGGTTACCTTACACCTTTCTGGTAGGTCGGACGGTCTGTGTAACAACAACAACATTAAATAGTTAATTTTCTATGATTAAAAATCGTCAAATCTTTTTTAAAGTATTTCAATAAATGAAATGTAATTGCACACCAAAATTTATTGAATTTGGTAAAAGTTTATGTCATTGACATTTATATTTCGGGGAAATCTATTGAGGCGAAAATTTTTAATTAAAAGAGTAAACATATAGCGGTGTTATATTAAAAACACCGACCTTCCAGAATAAAACCCAGTAACACGACATTATACTGTTACTATTTTTGCTTATGACATAAAGCTTATGTTGAATTATAATTTTACATTATCATACAAAATTTTACGATTAAGTTTTCCTTCATGAAATTGAAATTTTTATGTTCGTCGGTTTATGTTCTCCAGTGATCAGCAGAAGCAGCAGATTTATGTCAGGAACTCATTCACGATATTAGTACCAAATAGCCGGTAAGTGCACTTGCAAGAAGAAAACTTTGTAGGTGTCGTAATTTTGTGAACAATTGTGATGAATGAAGAAGTTCGTCAAACCATGCAGTGTGCTTCAAACTACTGTAAAACTGATCTCAGACTGCCAGAGACTGTAATACTCGAATGCATTCTCATAAGACACGCACTAAATAATCGATAACTGTACTGCCAGGCAGTGAACTTGCTATGTACCGTAATTTTGTGAACGTCTATGGTGACTAAAAAATTAACCAAGCTACGGAAAATTACTTCACATTATTTGAAGACTAGACTCAGACTACCGAAGACAATAATGGTCAAATTCACTGGCATAAAACTCCCATCGACTAATCGATAGCTTCACTGGCAACCAGAAAACTTGCTATGGACAGCAATTTTATGAACGCTTGTAGAAGACCTAAGAAATCAACTAAACCTCGGAAAAATACATATTGTCGACGAAAAATGCATATTGTCTCCCATTGAGTAATTGATAACTTCACTGGCAACCAGAAAACTTGCTATGGGCAACAATTTTTTAAACGTCTGCAGCAGACTGAAGAAATCAAACTTCAGGAAAATACATATTGTCGATTATTGTTAGTGTACTAATAGCATACTGTTTGTAGCCCGCCCACATTTGCCCACGGATTTTTATCAACGTTGCAGAAGTTGTATAGTTATTAATAATGAGGTATAATTACTTTGTTGTAATTATGATTCATAGTTCTTAAATGATGTTTGAATAATATGCACAGCGATATAAGAATAAGATTTATAAGTTTATTCAAATATGATTTTGTCCCAAAATTATGAAAGTAAGAAGGGCCAAAACCTGTACTGTAACTGAATCCTGTAATTGTAGAATCGCTCTATCTTTTGGGAAAATATAAATTGACATAAAACTCTATTAAAAAGTGGTATGTACAGGCCTTCGAAGAGTTTAATTCTTTGTCACATTATATTCTACAATTTTTCAATTATATTACATATTATTTACGTTAACTTTATCACTTACGTTTCAGAAAATTGTATAAAGAATGTAAACATATAAAGCACATAATAGTTTATGCACGTTTTAAAGAATTTGAAAATTTTCTCTGAGGTTTTAGAAGCAAAATTATCGGTTTTGTCTCGAATTAATATTAATAGTTAGTAATGCAACTGGCAATGGCAAGATTTGTTGTTAAAAGACTATAAATAGAAGTTAATTTCTATTACTAAACGTCTTCGGCAACTCTAGCGGAAACCCGATATTCCTATCGCCAGTCCTCAAACATTTAGATAGTCCATTCTAATTATTTCAAATTGACGTGCAACTTTTTTTTTGCGGATTAGTTAGGGATTTAATTGCTGTTTTATTGTACCTGATTGTTGTTTTGTGATTTTGTAGGATAGTTATTGAGTTATTAGTTGCATATTGTTCCCTATTTAAGCTTATTGGTGCTTTTAGATAAAAGTGTTAGTTATCCCGAAATCCAGACTCAATTTTGTATCCTGAGAGTACACCCTTGATTTGAGATAATACGTCGTAACAATATTTTTCCTATATAGGGTTTCAAAAATATCGCCAGACTAAATTTATCTGGAACGATTGATTTCAAACCCATAGTTCCATTTTAAGAAATGCTTCAAATAAAATTAACTTTCATAATATGACAGTTTGGGTCACGTGACACGTTTTATTAAAAATGTACAGCATTTAACTTTCTATAAGGATCCTCTACAAAGTAAGTCCAATTAAATGATTCCTTATTTAAAGATCTTTTCAAAACAATCTTAGTTCTCTAATATGCAAAATTAGTCGTGAAAAAATTGTCAAAATTATATGACTCAATCCCTTTCCACCCAATCAAATGAAAAGGCAAAAACGTAAATTTTAAAAAAAATTTGTTAGATAAAATTTACATCCGGAAACTTGCATTCGTACCTATATTTAGCAAAATTTTATAGAACTCCTTATTACCAGTCGAAAACTTCAACTAATTATATCTACAATAATTTTGATCATACGACAATGGAAATTTTTTTATGTGACTAATTGGGCCATGGAAAATATTTTTATAATTAAAAAAAAATCTTTGAGACCCAAATAAAAAGTTAAATTTTGTAAATTTTATTAAAAAGTACCACGTGGTCAAAATTACCCACGATGATAGTCAGTCTTAATTAAAACATTTCTTAAGTTGGTACTATGCGTCTATAATCAATCGTTCAAGAAATATTTAATTCGACAATTTATTTTAAGCACCATATATATTATATTACTTATGTAGGGAAAATAACAATGCAACCTCATTTGCCTGATGAAATAAGCTTTGTGGACAGAACATTGTTTGTGGAGCTTATCACAATTTTAGTGTGATAACTAATCTCCAGAAAACAAAGCTCAAACTTCAGCATCTGACACATAAATTGCTGATTATTAATTCCAAGATAACGTTGTTCGTGTCTGTTTCAGAGACAAATTATGCCTTGCAAATTGGCAACACGGTGAACGCAGCGGGCAGAATAAATTGTTCTGTTTGGATCTGATTAGGCTGTGCTATCAGTTTGCAAGCGGGTTTAAATCTATGTATGCCTGACAATTCCGACTGGCTGAATTAATACGGAATCATTGCAATCAGTACAATTCATCTTAGTCAAGTTATTTCTTTATTTTTGAGATTCTGGACGCATTTGTATGGTTTATTTGGCGGTGTTGGCTAAACTCTTTTAATGACTGCCTTACAGACTATAGAAGGTATTATGAACTATTGAAGTTTATAGTGACATACCGTACAAAATACATTGATCTTTTCCACATTCCTCTCTTGACTCTCCCTTACATAATATGCCCCGTCTTCCACAGTTTGCATATTAGTATAAATTTATTCTCAAGCTTCTATTTCCCATAACACAGTATCCATAGACCGTTTTTCCTTATTGTGTACCCGCCACCATGGAATTTCGAATAATTGCAAAGATTTTAAAAGCAGTTATATCTTTTATTTGACATTGCTACCGCAACTCATTTAATGGCAGTCTTATAAACTATAAGAGTCATTATGAACTATTGAAGCATAAAGTGGCATATCGTACAAAATACAGTGATCTTTATGGCACACCTCTCTTAAGAGAATGGCTTGATCTGCCTTTAGTTTATTCAGCTCTTCAATTAGTTTATATATTAACATAATTTTATCCTTCCGCTCCAATTTCCCATAGCAGTATCCACAGACCGGTTTATCCTTTGTGGACTCGTCATTATGGAATTTTCAAATGATTGCAGAGGTATAAAGAAAACTTGCTAAGTGTCTTACATTTACGAAGCTCTACGAAGATCGATAATTCAATCCTACCCGCAACCAGCATCAAATTTCGAAATGACAGAGCTCAATATGGTGTGCAGTTGAAATTTATTAATGGAACTACTATTAGGAAAATAATTAAAATTATTATTTTAATAATTATTACTTGATAACGAATTATTACATAAGGTAATCAGCAAAGAAATTCTAAATGAACAACGTAGATGAAATGCAACCATTCTGAGATTAACACGTTGAGCGCGGAGCTGTTCCTGCTCTGCCTACCGTTCAAGCGGCACACAGCGGCGATGGCTTGACGATGTGTTCGGCCATAGAGCATAAACAGAAGATAGCACACATTCCATAAAGTCACACAAAGTCCGAAGTAAAGACACAAAGTCCGAAGATATTGATCTGACTGTTATAACACAAACCCAAAATCATTCGGCCTCAATACAGCCAGAAAGTTAGCCAACCATGTCGTCATTTTTTTTAAATATGTATTAGACAAAACCACATCTTTGCTTAGAATGTTTTAATAAACTCTATTAAAATTATAACATTTATTTTTTAACCTTGATAATGCCTGTCCCATGCACCGATGTCACCCAAACGAAAAGTTCACTGTCAGTCTCCACGGGCTAACGCCGCTCATAACGGGTTAAAATATCAACATTATCCAATAATTATTATATTTTTTAATTTTTATAATTTTGTATAGTTATTTGTATATATGTACTATTACCATTTTTGTATATTGATATTTGCGTATGTCATTACAACTTTAAACACTGTTATTTACATATATTATTACAATGCTGAAAATTGTTATTTGTATATATTACAATTTTGTACACTGTTATGTGTAAACATTGTTACAATTTTGTACATTGCTATTTGTATACATTATTGCAATGTTGTACATTGTTATTTGTATACATTATTACAATTTTGTATATTGTTAGAAATTTGTGTTAAATATTTTGCTTTAAATTGAAAATTTTGAACATTTGTTTTACAGTAGCAGATAATTTATAGATATTGCATAGGTAATTTTATAGGCAAGTAAAAACACATCTTAGAAACTGGAAGTCAACATCCATTTAAAGAATGTGTAACGTCAAATGAATGCAGGAGAACGATCTTTGTTGCATCTGCGTAAATAATTTTATTTATATTCAAATGCATTTACATAAATAATATTCATTTATACTCTACTTACATTCATATTCTTATGAATGGGCATAAATGATTTTGAATTAATACTCTAATTTCATTTATATACACTTTACATTGCATTTTTTATCATTTCCATCTATATTCTAACGCATTCTCATAAGTAATTTGGATTTATATTTTAATTTCATTTCCAATCTACTCCATTTGTATAAACAGTTTTCATTTATATTCCACTTGTTTTTATATTCTAATACATTGACATAAATAATGTGATATTATTTTCAAAGCATTAGCATTTTATCGTATAAATAATATACATTTCTGTTGAAGAGGGGGAGAGATATGAGTAGTTTTTCCACATAGTGTATATTTCGGCCACACAATTCGCTACCATAAGTCTTTGGGTTGGTCGTGTGGTCTGGGTCTTCAACATAGTGTATATTGCACGTCCCAATCACGTCAGATATTGACTCGTAGCCGGTTGATTGCCGATAAACTCCCGGTTTCTGATAATAAAAAAATTACATTTTTGACAACTCTACTTTTTACGAAAATCAATCATTTAAATTTTTACTCCATAAGTAAAATTTTACTGCATATCATTCATTGAAGGTATTCCTTTAATGCATAAAATCGTTCAGTAAAATCGTTCATAAAATGTAGAAATAAGCGAGCAAAGTACAATTTATCATTACATCTGTTCTACTCTACAGATGAAAAGCGAGGATGAAGCAATTCAGTTTTCCTGTCAAAGATTTGAGAATTTTAATTGCATTATAGCACCGTTTGATTAATAACTTCACAGTTTGGGACAGAAATGTGAAACAGAATCATTTGTCTGGTTTTCTGCTCACTGCATTCAGAGAAATATGGAATTAAATGTCCATTAGTGGTGTAGGTAGGTAGTGGACATACGTCCTCTCCATTGGCTGAATAATTGCACTGGTTTTCCATACAGTTGACATGTTGTCAAACCTACACTGTGAACCTGCCTCTTTACTATAAGATTCGGGCTATAACTATGGTCCATTGGGCGTTAGAAAATGTTTTGCGAAGCTTCGAAATTAAAATATTTTATTGTAATTGCTTAATATAATTATCCAACGTTCAATTTTAAGAAATAACACTTAATAAGAAAAGTATTTTTTCGATCACATTAAAAGACGTTAAAATCACATTCAAACTAGAGCGATTTCGAACGTTAGACGTTCATCCACAGTGGCAATTGCAAAAGGACTCATACTCAAAAACAGCGAACAAAATTTTCATACAAATTATCCGATTACACAAGGGAGAACAATTGAATGAAAATCCGTTAATTATAAAATTCATACAGTAGATGTAAAATGCACTTAACAGCTTTAAAAGTTTAACTACCAGAATTAGATATCTAAAGATTCAGACAAAGAGTTAACTCTCAAGGAGTTCACAATAAAACGCCAGGCAAAACTGAGGTTTTAAATAGAGGCTTAGGTTTCACAATGGCAAATGCGAAAGGGCTCTTATACTCAAAAATAGCGAACAAAATTCAGATACAAATTATCCGATTACACAAGGGAAAAAAATTGAATGAAAACCGTTAATTATAAAATTCATACAGTAGATGTAAAATACACTTCATCTTCTTCGACCCAGACCGTCCGATCTACCAGAAAGGTGTAAGGTATCTGTTTGGACGGCCGGGAAGTGCCACCCAATTTAGACCGGAACCCAGTGGGGGAGGCATCCACAGGCACCGTACCCTCCTTCCCCTACCACCATCCTCTCGGAAGGACTTACGGACCCACATGTTTAACGTGATCGTACTCCGCGTGAACACGGCGGCAGTTTGGGCAGCGGCGGGAATCGAACCCGGGCCTACCGAGTGCAACTTCCGCGCGCTAACCACAGGGCTACCGCGGAACTTAAAATACACTCAACAGCTTTAAAAGCTTAACTACCCGAATTAGATATCTAAAAATTCAGACAAAGATTTAACTCTCAAGGAGTTCACAATAAGACGCCAGGCGAAACTGAGGTTTTAATCAGAGGTTAAGTTTCACTTAGCGTCTCATTCTTGACTTGTTGAAAGTTAAATCTTTCTCTGAATTTTAAGACATCTAATTCTGTTATTTGTGCTTTAATTCTACAATTTTATAATAAACTGATTTCATTCAAAAAAATTTTCTTTGTGAAATCCTACGCAAATTTCGCTCGCGGTTTTTGACAGAGTACAACACCCCATGTATCCCCCCACCTTTTTTTATCACAGATTAGACGTTTGACACCAGAAAGCGCTCTGGTTTCAAGGGATTTTAACGTCTTATTAATGTCATTAAAAATACTTTTATTTAAAATGTAATTATTTGACATCTAATGTTTAAAACATCTCGTTATACAAATTTTAGTATTACACTAGGGCAAATCTACTATTGCCCTAAAATTGTTAGACAATCAATTCGACAGTCGTATATTCAAATTATATTCTGAACCATATGTTCATTTAAATATACACGAAACGTTTAAATAGATTCATTTAAATATGCACATATATTCAAAAGGATGAATAAATTCCTATTATTGTTCAATTTACAATTCTAAAAGAAAATGGACATCTCCTATTTCAGAGCTTAAATTATAATCACTGTGAACTCTCATGAAGTATTAAGCTAACAACTGGAAAACATGCATATACATAAGAAATAGGCAAAAAGATTGCTACATTTAAAAATCTCACCCAGTACTTAAAGTCAGTGTACAAATGAGTAATTTGTTACCTGGAAGAAAAAAGAATGTATTAATAAAAATGTCATTTAAATTGTATGAAATTTTTGTATAAATAATATACTTTCGTTTCGTGACAAAATAAAATATTTACAACAAATAGACAAATACTTTGTAAATCAGAAATTTACTTATATTACTCTTAAAGACTACTGCTTAAAGATAAATCTGAACTATTATGAACATCTATACATGCTTAGGGCACCATCTTTTACAAAGATTAAGCAGTAGCCATTGCAAATCTTTAATTGTAAATCAATTAGGAAGCACGCCATTGTGTCTCCTGTGATCCAAGTGATAGGGACGCTATCTCGAAGGTTACTGGTTCGGTATGAAAAGTTATTTCAATCACATAACTGAAAACTGATGTGGGCAACACATGACTTTCCTTATATAATGTAATGAATTTACTACTTTTACAGTAAAATAAATAGGTTTTTCTTATAGTAGACACTAATATTATTTCAAAGATATTGAATTTTAGACAATTAGTCGTCATTTTCATTGATTTAGCGTCATTTTGATCCATTTGGCGTGATTTTCGTTAATTTGGCAACATTTCAAAAAGTCGCCAAGTTGGCGATATTCCGCCAAATTCGTCGCCAAAATCTCGCCAAGCGTTATGGACGAAGAAATAAGTTATTCTTGCAGCAGATAAATGACTATTGGCGTTTAAATACAAAAGTATTACTCAAAGTATCTTTTTTCATGAATGGAACGAGCCAGATCCACGAGAATGATGTCACCCAATTTATCGCATGATATTATATATGAAAAGTGAACATGTTTCTCAATAGGAATTTTTTTTTCATTTATATGACTTTTTGATAATTTTTTTGAAAAATGTGAAATATCTCGAGAACGGTTCATGTTAGCGTTCTAAAATTTATGTCAATCGCTTTCTAATGAAACATTACATAAGAAATGTCTATTTGCATAACTTTATTAGTGGTTTTGATTTTTTAACGATTTTTTCAAAATTTCATTCGAAAATTTTGGGGAGGTTCTGAATATTCGATTGCGTATAAAAACAATAGGCTTCCAGCGTTTATGGATTGTGATTTTTGAACCAAATTTGGTTCGAATCGATCCATTGGTTCGTCAGTTATCGTCTCCACAGACTCACACACTGACACACACACACACACACACACACACACACACACACACATACTTTCACACACACACAGAGACATCACTTCAAAAATGTTTGATTCGTGATCAGGGATGCTTAAAACGTGCTCTCCCGTCGAAAACTCGAATTTTGGACCCCGTCACAATACTTTCCTTATACATTAGGTATATAAGGAAAGTAAAAATGCATACAGTTCATAAAAATGACATTAAAATCGTAAAATATCCAAATTAATATTTTCCGTGTTAGTGTAATACTGCATAATCATTAATTTTTAAACGTCCATCTATAAAACAGTTCAATATTAGTGGCTTTAATCCGAAGATTCTTGGAAAATTGAAGAATTGTCGTGATGTACCAAAGTAGGTGTTAAATACACTGGCTTCCAAAAGTTAAGCACGGACGGTAAAATCAACAAAAATGGAAAAGCAAAGCTTTGGATTAAGATCGGGGGGAAACGCCGACCACTCCATGCGAGAAATGACGTCACTATCCAGGTATTCGTCAACGATGTTAGCTCGATGGGGACGAGCATTATCGTCCAGAAGCAGGAAATCAAGACCAACTTCTGCAGCGTAGAGTCTTGCAATGGGGTCTAGGACTTCATCCTGATACCGCACAGCCGTCACAGAACCGCCTTTAAAGATGTTAAAGATGTGCAGCTCTGTATTATATCCTATTGAAATTCCAGCCCACAGCATGACGGCGCCACCTCTGAATGCGTGATGTTCGATGATGTTCTTGGCCTGATTGCGTATGCCTCGTTCTCTCCAGATCCTTACACGCTTATCATCTGATTCCAGGGCAAATCTGGACTCGACCGTGAACAGGACGTTTCACCAATTTGAGACAGTCCAATTGACATGTCGACGACACCACTTTAATCTTGCCCCTCTGGCTTGAACGGTTAGTGGAACAAAAATACATGGTACTCGGGCGTACAGTCCCTTCACGTGGAGCCTTCGGCGCATAGTACTGGCAAATTTTGTCTTACCAAGTGCCACTGCAACCATGGAAATAACAGTTGTGGAGGTCACTCGTCCATTCCGCTTGGCTACTATAGCAATATACCGATCATCAGAGGAGGTGGTAACCATTGGACACAGGTCTTCGGACAACTGTTTGATTTGTTTGCAATTGTTTCCATAATTCAGAAATTACCGATTGATCAACGCCAAAGAAAATAGCGACATCTTTGATTGACTGTCTTGCTTCAATGCGTCCGACAGCACGACAGCGTTCATTATCTGTCATTCGTCTTCTTTCAGCCATAGAAACACGAATATCATAGAAAACAATCCTACAAAAGTTTTAAACACTTCGTATCAGCATTTTAATTCAACTCCTCAAACCCTTCGGAATACTGGCGTCTTCAACGACTGCCTAATTAGCATATATTCGGACAGTCAATTGTCACTGGCTGTAACATACCATATGTGCATACTGCCATCTACATCCGCAGCGATTTTCAGCCAATCAAATTCAAATACGCTTTCGAAAAATGAAAATTTGCATTGCGTGCTTAAATTTTAGAAGTCAGTGTATTTAGACCATTCAAGAAAATGACATTAAACAATCAATATGCTCATGCTATTTTTGCAATTTGGTGGAAAGTTGAATGAGCCATAAGAGTCAGAACCCAAAAACAAAAGTACAGCTCTTTATAACCATCATTTTAACTGTCATTTGAAGAGTATCATAAATTTCTTGAAGAAAAAGTTGACAGGTAATGTTTAAAGATAAATAAAGTTTTTTCTCAAAAAAAGATATGAAACGTTTTGCTGTTTGTGTTAGATATTTTTACTTTATTTCGTTTTATTTTTGTGCGAGGAAACAGTAGAAAGAGTTATTTTAAACGTTATAATCATTTCTGCTTCCTTGAGAAATTTTGAATAATTCACTGGTAAAAGTGCTAAAAAGTACTCGATTTAACAGACTTTCTAACTTTTGTCATACATTTAAAAATTTAGTGACATATGCCTCCATTGTTACATTGTGTTGCATTTCTCAATATGAATAATTAAACATATCATTCAGTGAAAGCTAAATATTTGCTGAGCACACACACAAATTATAAAAGTATAATTACGAATATTGCATAATCCACTTCAAATATAAGAGATTGCAATTCTGTCCCAGTAGAACGTCGGCTGGCCAATACATAGATCCAGGTATGGATTCCAAGTGCCGGTACCTTAGGTTCTTTACAATGGCGTCGAGAACAAAGCCACTCTGTAGGTTAGTGCAAAGATGTTGGAGATCTGAGAGTAACTCTAGTACGATTATCACGGATTCAGTGGATTGTGGGATATTGAACGCACTTTCACATGGGGAGGACAACAACCACGTAAGAAGCTAACCTGAAGGGTTAATATATCATCAGGAGACTAAAATGAGGGGGAAATAACAGGACGTGGTCAGTCAGACTGTGAGTTGCACGCCAATATGACATCAGATGGTGAAGAATGCAAAGCCCATTTCATAGCTTGTAATCTGTCCCGGTAGTTCAACGGTAGAGAGCGGCGGGTGGCCATCAACGAAACTCCAGGGTTCGATTCCCGGTTGGGGCAGCAAGGTCTTTTACAATATATGAAATGTCTTCTCGGCATATTGCCTATCTTGGGGGAAATACGACATTTACAGAGTACCATTTTTATTATTTGGAAGTGCCGGTTGCTTGACAGTAACGACAAATTTAGCGAATTATTGCCAATGCGTCAACTTTTAAAGAATTTTGGAAACTACTCGAATTTTGTAGATTGAGCAAGAGTTCCTCAAGCTACATCTAATGTTCTAGAAATTTTCGCAGAAGGTATACCAGCTGGTTATCATTCAGTTAGAATAGTGTTACATGGGAAATATGTAGCATTGTAAGTTTTGGATGGATCGCAACCGATAAAGATAGTCCCTGTATTACTTTTACAATAAATATATGGTTCCCCAGAAGAACACCTGCAAAGGAAGTGAGAACAACGTTTTTTCGACTTGGTTAACGGAGACGTCTCAATTACAGAGGGGCTCACACTGGAGCGCCTTGGAAAGAGGCGACTCTCTTGAACGCCACTGGTCACACGTGCGCCCGAGGTTGGGGGAACTTTCGGCCACCTGACACATATTCATTCTTGGGTGTTAATCAAACCTCCGAGATGACAGCACCCAATAACATATATGTAACCCTATGCCGTTCAATAAAAGTACCAAGGGCTACAGTGTCAGGCCAATGACAACCACGGACGTACTTTTGTAGGAGGCAACAATTTTCAGATGTTCGAGAGAGAGTAAGATTTTGAGAGAAGTACCACACTTGAATTTGTGAATTTGGAGATAGAAGTGGCCTAAAACAACTGCAGAGATGATGGAAACCCGACGCCTCCTAACCCGATGACGGGCCACACAACGAAGTATCGAGGTACGCCATGCATGTCTTTTTATATACATTTTGATGGCACGATTTTCAAACACTCTCTCGACATTTGATTAGCCTTCATATTTGAGATAATTGTTCCTTGTGTAAATTAGTATAACTGTATTTTAAGGCAGTATATGTTTGGACACGAATTAACTTTAATCTTACTGAAATTTAATCGTGATGGAATTTAATTATATGTTTTCAAATATGTGTAATTTTGATAGACGTTCTTGTGGAACGGAACAGATATTATTGCAATGAAATCAGATGTAAATACTACTAAGATTGTATTAATTAGAATAACTTTGCAGAGATGGTATAGAGAATAATCGTGTTTAAGTTACAATGTCAATGGAATATTTTCTTATTATTTTAATCATATACAAATAAATTTGTTATTGTTTTATATTATACTCGCTGTCCTCATTGTCCACTTATATTATTTTATAATCGATTTTCTTGTGTTTATATTCGACACGACCAACGTCTACGTTGACTTTAATGGGGAGAATTAATAATACTTGCGTGCTGACTGGACGTGTGGCTAAAATCCACGCATCAAATAGGTTTTTGGCGAGATATGAGTAAAAGTGAATTGTGAATACGCCTGAATCTTCTGTTTTGTCAATCGAGTATTTAACTGGTGTTTTATTAGACCTGATAGTTGTTTTATGACCTTGTAAGATAGAAACTTTATAGCTGTATATTATTCTGTTTACGTTAAATGGTGCTTTAGGAAAATGGTATTTAGTTATCTAGAAATTCTAGCTCATTCCTGTATCGCGAAAATACACCCAAGATTCCTAGGAACAAACACATCGCAACAGTTTCAACCAGTTTAGGAAGCAAAAAAAGAAGTTGATACCGTTAAAAAATGATTCTATATTTTTTAACGTAGATTTCACACTTTAGCTATTTTTACAGCAATTTAAGTGATTTATTTTAAATTTGTACCATATACTATTTCAGGCAGTCATTAAATTTAACTGCAGTTAGTTTATTGTCTTCAATTGCAGCTTAAATTCATTTATTAGCCATATCAGATCTATTAAATAGATATTCTATTAATTTTTAGAATATGCATTGATGACATTATGATGAAGCACTTGGCGAGTTATTATGATGAAGAAGTTATTATGATGAAGCACTTGGCGATGATTTTAACGGTGGTAACTAAACCTTTTCCTTTCTGTACCTGACGTTTCAAATTGAACAAATTCGAGTCATAAATGGCACTGAATTTCTCATAATATTCTGATAATAGAATTACCACAGTAATATCTTTTAATACGGCGTTTTCGATCTTTCGACAGTGTTAAAATGAAAACATTGGGATAATATTTTCGTATCGCCAAAGAACCAATTTGTGTGAAAATCGCACAAAATCGTGCTACAACATAACTAAAAAATTAATTCGAATTGAATTAAAAAGAAATCTTGTCGATGCGTATCGTCTCAGGTCCTGAAGTACCTGTGTATCAAATTCAATTGCTGTCTAACACTTATATTTCCGCCGTAGACGACACACACACAGAGCGAAAGACAAACACCTTCTTTTATTAAGTAAGATAAATAATGGATATTTTATGTGAAATTGATTTCATATTTATCACAAAAATCAACTCAACGAGTCATAAATAATTTAGTGTGCGTAATTGTTTTAATAACAATAAAATGATTTTATTTTTCAATAAAATTTTTTAGGAAAGCATTATTTTGTGCTAGATGCCCTAAATATTCCAGCTCGATCTAGGCTCACGCGCATAATAGTAGTTACGTCACTGATTTCGCCATTAACTCAGGGAAGGGAAAACTTCAACCAGCTTAAGGTCGCCCATAAGGTTCAAAAACAAATAAATTAAATACCACTTCTCCATCAGTTCTTAATCAACGCATGACACGAATGGGTCGATTCTGTATATAAATATTAGGTGTTTTGTTTAACCCCTTGACATACAATAGCGTCTCGGATACGTCGTATGTTTCATAAGTCATTTTAGACGTCTGTTGGACGTCTGTAGGATACGCGCATATTTAGATTTTGTCATTTTCAAATCTTACAGATATGTAGGGGGCGTGGTTTGTATCCTGTAACTACACTTTCCCTTCACATACAATGGCGTCTCCGATACGTCGTATGTTCCATAAGCCATTGTAGATATTAGCGCAGATTTAGATTTTGCCATGTGCAAATCTTACAGAAATGTAAGGGGCGTGGTTTATATCCTGAAACTACACTTACCCTTGACATACAACTGCCTCTCGGACACATAATATGTTTCATAAGCCATTTCAGATAATGACGTCTGTGGGACGCGCGCAGATTTAGATTTTGTCATGTGTAAATCTTACAAAAATGTAGGAGGCGTGGTTTATATACTGCAACTACACTTAATGTCTCTTAATTCGTATGTCAAGGTGTTAATCAAAATCTCCGATACCATCCTGACACGTTTCGGTGTAGAATTTCTTCTTTTTACTGATATCCGATTCGAACGCCTGGTGTCTAATCTGTCTCACGAGTATTGATTGGCCTACACTATTTCGATATGCAAAATTATTTAAGAATCCAAATTTGTGCGTTGCCGGTATTTTTGTACTGTCTTATGTCTCAATTACCGTGACAAGAAAGGCTCTATTTTAAGTTAAAAACGGGACTGACAATTAATAATAAACTAACCACAAAGAAAACTGTTGTGCAATCAAAGTTTATTAAGCACACATATATTTCGAAAATCTTTGTATTTTCTTCTATCAGCCTGTACCAAAAAGGTCCAAATATGATCCTCAAACTATACCAGTCAAACTATGCCAGTCAATCAAACAGAAAATATCTAAACAACAGAGCCCAATATAGTAGCGTCCCCTAGTGTGGCGAAAGGGAAGCAAAACGAGCAAAACAGAAAATGAAGGAACAAGGACCTAAAAAGCAAATCAGATAAATGAAATAAAATGCAGAGTAAATTAAACTCAGCGTATGGACCAGACAAAGTGCCAAACAGAAATTAGACAAGGTCATGCTATACCTCAGAGAAATATGAGCTATATTTTGACTTAAAAAAGGTAAATATATATAATCAACGACCTTTTTATTTTACAAATGAAGTATTTTTATTTTCAAATGATTTTAATTCATTTGCAGGTGAGCATAAATTTTGTAATAAACTACCACTGACTGAAAATTAATATATTTGTTCGTTTGTATTTGGCATGTTATGGATTTATACCGAAAGCACATGTCTAGACATAAATTCAACAATAAACTAATAAGATTCTTTCGAAATATCATTTCAACAGCTTTTGAATATAGCGTATAAATATAAACCTACGAATTTTAATGGATTATAACTTGTTTGAAGACGAACAGGAATGTTGTAATAAAATGCCACTGATTGAAAATTAATATCTATGTCCAAATATTTACATGTCTTCGGATTAAACTGGTTATAGAATATGTTGAAATACTTAATGTCGAGTCAGAAATATTAATGCAAATTAATTATGGTGGGTTCTTTCGAAATTCTATTTCAACTGTTAAATATATGAACGCAGATTTCTGGTACATTTATATAGTTATCTGAATATATAAAACTGAGTCTGTCTGTATTTGTTCAGCATGTAAATGAAGTATTAAATTAATAGCAACCAATTATATGTTTAAAAAGTCATTTAATAAAACCATCTTTTTCGACTTACATAAGTTTACAAAGCCAAAGCGCTTTCGGGCATCCCCATATCCTTTATCATATTCTTCATTATCTTCCGTTATTTGGTGATGCCCGAAAGTGCTTTGGCTTTGTACACTTATGTACGTCAAGAAGGTGGTTTTATCAAATGACTTTCTAAACCTATGATTGGTTGTCTTTAATTTAATAGTTTATTAAAATTGACGTGCATCCATTCTAATTATACAAATGAAGTTTAACAGTAGACAGATTTATTTTTTTAATGTATTATGATTGTTCTTTTGTCATCTTTCGAGTTTATAAGAACAGTAGCTGATGAAGTACTACCAGAAATCATAAAGTTAGCACTTCCACACAGAAATAACATTAAACAAACGATGTATTTTTTTAAACTTTGTTTGAAATAAAGTATACGATGTTTCGTGGCAACAAAATTACAGTGTTTCATCTCTCTATATTATAAAAGAATTAGCTGCTGCCGGTGTTTCACAAATATCGCATCTTTCAAGTTTATCTGTCATGTTGCGAAAAATCTATAGCATACAAAAATATGAAATTTGGTACATTTATAGAAAAATATTAGGAGAACACGCTGATATAAACCGTTTTTCGATTTAAAATTTAGTTTAGGAAATATTTAATATCAAAATCAAAGGAAGACTTTTGAGCTACAAGTTCGAGTACTGGACAAACTAGCAAGAGCAAGAACTCAAATTTTTGGTAGCGTATACCTACATAGCTGAATTTTTGCAGGACAGAGCCCCTTTTTCAAATTTCGATTTAGTTTATGAGTTATTCAATTTTTATGCTCATTTTTATGCAAAATTTTCTTCTTTACGGACGAAGATTTGAAAATATTATTTTCACGAACATTACAATTTAATTGTTATATTTCACAACAATTATATGTCTCATTGCAAAAATCTTTATACTGAAAGCATAATACGATATTTTGTCACTGTAGTGCGAACAAACAGCAAAATATACAGTTCTGAAATTTTACCGTTTGTTCGTAATGCAATAAGCAACCGTTCTTAAAAATCAGGCGGCGCGACATAGATTGCGATACAGGTTCAGCGATCGCCAGGAAGTAGGAGACGAAGCATGGTGCATCACGCCTGTTCCGATTAATAAGCGGCAGAAATAGAGGGAGGCATCTTGGAGTTTTACGAGCTTCAGCGAGCACAAGACACCTAGGCGGTCGTGTGTGCCAGTCGAAGTGAAAGAGCTATCAATGCGAGCTCCAGGGTTGGAAAATGTCAGTTAACGAATGAAAGTCCCCGACAAGCGTATTATTCCTGTATAGCAGGCGGCACTATAGTGCTCGCGAAGGGATCTCAAAGAGTATTAGCCAGTCGGAGGCGAAGCCTGCCGACTCAGGAAGCAAGTCGCGAGTGCTGGAGAGCGTAACGAACTAAACGTTAGCGAGTACAGGACACTTATGAGGCGGCCGGGTTGATATAGCTCGCGAAGAGAGTTCCAGAGACGATGAATGTCAGTTAATAAAGGGCGGGACCCGGGCGCGACAGCACACTGATCAGAGCGCGGGGATTGCACTCGGTCGACCCGAGTTCGATTCCAGATACTGCCTAAACTGCAGCCGTGTTCACGTGGAGTACGATCACGTTAAACATATGGGTCCGTAAGTCCTTCCGAGAGGTTGATGGTAGGGGAAAGAGGGAACGGTCCCTGTGGTTGCGGCCCCCACCAGGTTCCGGTCTAAATTGCGGAGCACTAAATTATGGGGCGAAGCCTACCGACAGGCGAAGCGAGTCACAGGTGTTGGCGAGCGTAGCGAGCAAGGGATGAAAGCGTCAGCGAGCACAGGACACTTAGGTGGTCGTGTGAGCCGGCCGGATTGAAATAGCTCACGATGCGAGTTCCAGGACTGGTAAATGCCAGTTAATAAGTGACCGTCCCCAACTGGCGTATTACTGCTGCGTAGCAGCTGGCACTGAAATACTAGTGAAGAGAGCTCAGCCAGCAGGGAGCGGAGCCCCTCGGGCATATTACGCCTGCCCCAACGGGCGCATTACGACTGCGTAATAGGTGACATTAAAGTGCTCAAGAAGCGAGTTCAGCCAGAGTTAGCGAGTTGGAGATGAGGAATCCCGACTCGCGAAGCGAGTTACGGGGGTTAGCGAGCATAGCGAGCAGAGGAGGGAGCCCCCTCGTTGTGTAAATAATATTGCCAGTATCTAAGGCTAGGTGCTGACAAGCAAATTTTATTTAAGTAACTAGTTGATCGGGCGGATCGTGCTGCGCTTACAAAAGCAACTAAAATAACAATTGACTGATATATGTGCACCCGTGGCCTTATTTGCACATTTTTTGTACAGTTGGCGGTATTTTACCCGATATTGCACCTTCCGACCTTCTATTTTGACCTTTAATTTCAACCTCCTATTCGTGAACTTCTGACATAATTTTGGAAACTTTAGACAAAACCTGTATCATTACCATATAAAATCGCTGCAAAATTCACTTAATTATTCCAAGTAGACTTGATTTACCCATTTCTATTTATTAACAATATTGCAACTACTGAAAAGCATACCAGTCTAAAACATCTCAAGACATGAACGAAAATACAGCACAAAATTAAAGAAACTATAAATTTCGAAAGCTATATATGAGTTATTTCATCAATTTGCATATATTTTAAACAAGAAACGTTGAGTATACCTGCTAGTTAAAACGGAAATGTTTATGTACAGTGATACGATTTTAACTCCATAACTAGGGTGTTGCATTAAGGGGTTTAACAGCCCATGTAGCGTACACAAAATTCCTTAAAGCAAAGATTTTATAATCTTTCTGGAGGAAACTTCAAAATATTTGCTTGGTACCAGCAACAATGCATGGTATTATTTTAACCCAACCCACTGTTGATAAAATTCATACTTCTCGGTACTACAGTAGATGACTACTTAAGCACATTCTTGCTTGCAAGCAAGTTATGTTGATGCCTGTTAATTCAAGATTCATTAATCCGCATTTCGCTTTATTCGAGATTATTCATATATTCTAATTCTGCAAAATATTCATAAATTTACTTTAGGTAGACTGCTTAACATTAAACTTTTTTTCTACCTAACCTCACTGTTAGGCAGGGAAAAAACACAGAAGTGCTTAAATGATTTCCGGTTCAGTAAAAAAAATCGGAATCATAATAAACCTAAAAGTTATTACCGGTTTTCAAATTCACAATAATTTACGATCATTAGTTTTGTAATTGTATTTGAGAAACCATTCAACTTTTATGACTATACCCAAAGTAATTTCAAGAATAATAGATTTGTAATAATGAAAGACAATATGGAAAAACATAAATAACAGTAGAAAATGACACATCACACGCATTATAAAAATCTAATTTTCGAATTTTATTATGCTTAGAATGAAGGAAATAAAGCTAAACGTATTGCAATTCAAATTTTATCACTGTAATTTAAACAGTTTGATGGAGTCAAATTTAAAGTTGACAGATAATACTTAAATATAAATAGACGTTTCTGTAAGGTAGAAACAAGTGGTAAACAATTTGATTTTTGCAATTAGAAAATTTTCATGTATAGCATTTTACTTTGAGAAAACTTTTAGCAGAATTAGTTTTATCTTAAGTGTTATAACAATATCTTTTCCCAAAGACTATACATTTTCAAACAGCTATTTATGAATTGTAAGTATACCCTTGGCTAGATATGTACTTGCTTCAAAATATGTGTGTTATATGAGAACAAAACAGTTCCAAAACTCGTGAAAATCGAACTGCTGGGACACATGCAGGAGCATCGCTTATCCTCTGGAACATATCTGACCGATGTCATTTTTCGGCTGTTTTCAGTAGATGGTATAGATTACTCAGTATGCAGATGATACAACATCAATACCAAACACTGACCGAATTATAGAACTTACCATCATAGACGTATAGTCCATATCAGCCATTACCGTGGTCGAAGAATTGTTGGCAACAATAAAGTCGATGTTGGCAGCAATAAGTCCAGGATGGAATACATAGAGATAAACACTACAAAGGATAATTGATTCCGTAGCAAAGGAGATGCCCATGATGATCATGCAATAGGCCGATAAATTCAGTCATACTACGAAGTCGTCCTCATAATGTGGCATATTAGCAAGTTTTTGTTTTTGTTGTCATTGCATGATATATTATTTTCCAATTAAGAACAAAAATATGTTAGAAACATTGAGGGTTGTACCCTGGTCTGAGTTCTTCACAGTTTAATAAACCTCTGATGCAGTTCATCTTTCAGGCATACATGCGACAGGCAAGATATTTTATTTTAACCCAGTTTCTATTTGTATGACAGCATTTATATAGGGCAAAGAGAAAATATCTCTTTTTAGGCATCTGTTGTTAGGCATTTTGCTTTCAGGCATCTGTTGTTAGGCATTTGCATTCAGGCATCTGTTGTTAGGCATTTGCATTCAGGCATCTGTTGTTAGGCATTTGCATTCAGGCATCTGTTGTTAGGCATTTGCTTTCAGGCATCTGTTGTTAGGCATTTGCTTTCAGGCATCTGTTGTTAGGCATTTGCTTTCAGGCATCTGTTGTTAGGCATTTGCTTTCAGGCATCTGTTGTTAGGCATTTGCTTTCAGGCATCTGTTGTTAGGCATTTGCTTTCAGGCATCTGTTGTTAGGCATTTGCTTTCAGGCATCTGTTGTTAGGCATTTGCTTTCAGGCATCTGTTGTTAGGCATTTGCTTTCAGGCATCTGTTGTTAGGCATTTGCTTTCAGGCATCTGTTGTTAGGCATTTGCTTTCAGGCATCTGTTGTTAGGCATTTGCTTTCAGGCATCTGTTGTTAGGCATTTGCTTTCAGGCATCTGTTGTTAGGCATTTGCTTTCAGGCATCTGTTGTTAGGCATTTGCTTTCAGGCATCTGCTGTTAAGCATTTGCTTTCAGGCATCTGTTATTAATCATTTGCTTTCAGGCATCTGTTGTTAGACATTTGCTTTCAGGCATCTGTTGTTAGGCATTTGCTTTCAGGCATCTGTTGTTAGGCATTTGCTTTCAGGCATCTGTTGTTAGGCATTTGCTTTCAGGCATCTGTTGTTAGGCATTTGCTTTCAGGCATCTGTTGTTAGGCATTTGCTTTCAGGCATCTGTTGTTAGGCATTTGCTTTCAGGCATCTGTTGTCAGTCATTTGCATTCAGGCATCTGTTGTTAATCATTTGCTTTCAGGCATCTGTTGTTAATCATTTGCTTTCAGGCATCTGTTGTTAATCATTTGCTTTCAGGCATCTGTTGTTAATCATTTGCTTTCAGGCATCTGTTGTTAGGCATTTGCTTTCGGGCATCTGTTGTTAGGCATTTGCTTTCAGGCATCTATTGTTAGGCATTTGCTTTCAAGCATCTGTTGTTAGGCATTTATATAGGGCATATAGAAAACTTGCAACCTTACAGTTTCATTCACACACACACACCCTTCCCGGTCAAAAAGTCCAGACAAAAACACTCCTCTGATGTTCATTAATTAGTTCAATGATAGTTTTAAATATAACTCAATTTGCTGGATAAATATAAAGTATACAAACTCAAAAACACCCAAACAGGCAGGCAGACACAGATGTTTTAGAAAATGGCTGATTCCTACTCATGGATGATCAAAACGTGCAGATCCATTAAAATACTATAGAGTCTTTACCTATATTGTATCTTTGCCTATATTGTAAAAAAAGAAAATAGTTGTTCAACAGTTATAGTTCAATTCTTGAAGATTTATTGATTTATTATTACACACAGAAATTTTAATGATTATTTGAAGAAAGAAGAACACACTAAGAAAACAAAATACGAACATCACTGGATTTTGTCATTTAAAATGACAGGATGGAAAAAAGAGTTGAAACTAAGAAAAAAAATCTAAAATTTAGCTGTATATCTCTGTAACTTTAACTGGTCTTTTGTAGAGAAAGAGAATCATAAATTTCAAAAAGAAAGAACTTGACAGGTAGCGTTTAAAGATGAGTAGATATTTTTTTATTTAAGGAACAAGTGGTTAAACGTCTGGCTTTTTATGTGACGTATATTTGGTTTTCGATATCTTCTTGTATTTTTAAGAAATATGAGAAAAACTCTTGAACTCAAATGTTTTTAGTGTTGATTTTTTTTTACGGAGAAATCTTAAATAAATATTTTTAGACAGGACATTTGTTCTGCGTAAACTCCGAGTATAGGCGCTTTAATTACGGCCAGCATATATATATTTCAAATGTTACAGAGATCGTAAATTAAATTGCGAATGCAACTAATCCAAGCTCATAAATTTTCATTGTAAAAAATGGACTCTCTGTTGTCCTGTAGTAATCAAAAGTCCAGCTATCCGGTGAGAAACATTACATTTTCTTCATAAATGAAAGAATTGCAGTTTAAATAATATGCGCCCAGTTGTCTTGCAGGAATAAAAAATCCACATGTCGTGGGAAGCTAGAAATTCCCTTAATACATACAGAAATTGCACTGTAAGATATATGCACCCACTTGTCCTATCGTGATCAAAAATCCAGACCCCCGTTGGAAGCAGAAAATTTTCATGTTACATACATAAAAAAATTACAATGTACGAGATATATACCAAGCTGCGCTGTGCAAAAAAAAAAATCAATTTGTCCAGTAAGAATCAGGAAATATTCTTGCTACATAAAGAAATTGTTCTGTAAAAATATACACCCAGATGTCCTGTATGAATAAAAAAATCCAACTGTTCGGTAGGAAGAAAGATATTTTCTTGTTACATAAAGAAATATGCACCAATTTAGTAGTCTGTAGGAATTAAAAAATCTAGCTGTCCGGTAAGAAGCAGAAGATTTTCTTGTTACATAAAGTAACTGCACTTTTAAAATATGCACCCAACTGTCCTGTAGAAATAAAAAATCCAGCTGCCCTGTAGGAATCTGGAAATTTTCTTGCCACATAAATAATTTAACAAAACACTTTTTCGTCAGTTCTCGAAGCTTTTGGATTTAATTGGATGATTTCCGATATATTTAAATATTGAAAATATTCTAATATTTCAAAAATATTGCAATTTAGTTGTTTCATTTTAACTCCTAAAATACAGCCATACTAAGCTTGAAAATTTTAATAAAGAGTTATCCTTTAATAACAAGCATTGCTTGATATAGCCTCGTAACCAGGGATGCTGTTCACCAACGTTGGTATTAAATAATAAGTTTTACCCCCCATGTCTACGAACTACCTGTTTTTAGTATCAAAACATTAAATGGCAACAAGGCTTTATTTCGGGACATAACGTCCGAAATGCTCAAAAATAATTTATTTCCATAGGCTTAATATGGGGCCTTTGACTTCAATTATCTGAGCACACAGATAGAATTTTATAATTCTGGCTTCGTCATGAGCCGTAATTTGGTAATTTTATAAAATCCCAAATTTCACACAAATCGGTAAAATAATCGCTGAGACACAGCATCAACAACGCCAACAGCCGTACCGTGATGAAAACACCGGTTCTCGTTAGATCACCGAAGTCAGACAGCATCGGGCGCGGTTAGTACTTGGGTGGGTGACCACCTGGGAACATCGGGTGCTGTTGGTACATTTCGGGCGCGGTAGCCCGGTGGTTTGTACGCTAGATTTGTACGCTGCCACAACTGCCGCCGTGTTCATGCGGAGTACGATCACGTTAAACATGTGGGTCCGTAAGTCCTTCCGAGAGGTTGGTGGTAGGGGAAGGAATGTACGGTCCCTGCGGATGCTTTCCCCACTGGGTTCCGGTCTAAATTGGGTGGCACTTCCCGGCCGTCCAAACAGTTAACTTACATCTTTCTGGTAGGTCGGACGGTCTGGGTCTCAACAACAACAACAACAGCATCAACAACAGGAACGTATTTGAATCGATGTTAAAAAAGCTTCACCCATATTTCGCTGCGCTTCAATTCAAATGTAATAGATTATTTAATTTATTAAAGTTTGAATCTGTAGGAACTATAATATGCTGCCTACATAACATTCTATCCATTTAATTCCCATACAGTAATAAACTGTGTTTATAAGTTTTCTGCATTTATCTCAAAGAATTTCAGTTTGTAAGAAAAACCTTTTTACGAAGAAAATAAGAATTCTCTAAAGAATACTCATTTTTTATTATGAGCAGCAACAATTAGAAATAAGTCACAATGATTAATGGTAATGGCAGCTGATTAATCAACATAAAGTGGTTGATTAATCAACTGTCTTGTTTTGTTGCTAACGAAATATTTTTATTTTCAGATTTTTTAAGACAGCATTTGAAGCGAATTTTTATATTCAAAATAAAAAGCTGTTAGGAGAAATCTCAACAAGGAAGCATTTTACAAATACTACTTTTTATCCCAAAATAAATGGATGTATCGATTTTTTTTAACTGCAGCTTTATTATTGCGATTTTAACTGCCGTTCAATCTGCAGTCAAAGTCACAGTGATAAGGCGATAAGGGGATATATTTTACACTGTAAAGACGATAAACATTTATGCAAAAAAAGAAGTTGGCAAGTATCTAAAGATGAATAGAATTTTACTTTACTCACATAGGCGATAATTATCGAAAATTCGAATTCATGTTTCGAAAGTATTACGCGTATTGCGCACCCCAGAACAATCGTAAACTACTGTAGCATGGCGCCTGTCTGTCTTTGCAATGTATGCATATTCATTTTATCTCAAAAATTCCTCCCTTTATTTTTACACCATTTCGCAGATTAGTAATTTATTCTGTCCCTTGCTGATAAAAAATATTGAAACATATAGAAAAACATCAAAATCAAATAAGTAAATATAATTAATTACAGTTATTATATGAACAATTGCATTACATTTGTATTAAGAAATAGTAAAATATGCCTCTTATTTTTAATGAAGGAAATTTCAACCGGCTGTTCTAGTCAAATGTACAGAAGACTGCGGGTCGAACAGCTTTAAATAGGAAACCCCTAAACATATCACCAGGACTGGGTTCGAAGAGAAAACTAGTACGAGGAAAATCATGTGTTGCTCATATTATATATATATATATATATATATATATATATATATATATATATATATATACTATATAGGGTGTCGCAAAAACAATGACCCCGGCTTTTATTCTTTATTGATCTTAGACATATATAATAAATTACAAAGTTGCGCCAAAAAGGTTCAGAATTTCATGAAATCGTAAAAATTTTCAGGGGATTAAATTTGAAGAAATGCAAAATTTAAATGTTTATACGGCCCCCGTACAAAAACATTTCCAATGAGTAAAATGTGCCCCATACACTAATAAGGTAATATACAAAATTACAGCATTTTATCATAAAAAGTCCCAGAGATATGTTCAAACAAAGTTGATGAGGGATTCATCACAAATTAAAATGTAAATGTTTACAGTAAGAGTGCAAATAACGCAATACAGAAATGCATCATAGGCTTGCTATCAAGCGAATGCAGCTCTATATTGGCATGAAGGGATAACATTCTCAACAATCTTTATAATCTTTGTGTAAAGTTATTATTTCTACACAGTGTAGATACTTGAGTACCAATAAATTACAAAATTATTATTTATTTATCGTTTTATCAAAATCATTGTTTTCTTTCGTAATTTGTGTATGACCCTTGAAACGCGATCTGCCAACATGATTTTTCCCCTCTGAGAACCCATGTCAATGCATCGAAAAGTGGTTTAAGTCATTAGGAGTGTAGCTCACCCGAAGGTTTAGAGCATCGATCTCTCCAATGCTCTGAGAAATGGAACGAGAATATGGACATTGGTAAAATTTTCCATAGGAAAGAATGGGCAATTTGGAATAGAGTGTGATTTGTGGAACACGGTCTTGAGCCAGTGAGAACTAACTGCCAGAGGGCAGGTGCACGGATAGGTGTATATAGTTTTGCAAAACATTCACTCCCATCCGGCTGCCTGGCTTCTAAGATCCCATGACAGACGTGGATGACGTACTCAACACTCTTGACCATTATTATTAATTATTATACGACCCTTATACTACGAAGTAACTTTTAGAGTTAATAAAACGCAATTATAATATGTCTAACCAAACGCAAATCGTGTACAACTCACTAACGTAAATTAGCTGTCCCAAGAACCATCAAACTCGCTATATTTTGAATCAAGAATATTAAACAAGAAACAATAATAATTACATATTAATATTAATAATTTTACATTAGGTATATATTAATATATAATTAATATTAAACAATTTTATAAAGGATCTTTTATATTAAGACAAGCGGCGAATCAGCGTAAGTTTCAATGAAATTGTTAAGTATTTTTATACTCCTTTGCACACTACTTCCGTAAAGTCAGAGGAATTTTCGGCAAAACTAGTAGTAACATTTCCAAATCCGTAAGTGAAGATATTTAGTGAACTCCCCAAGCCCATACAGAATTTGGTGCTGAATCCACACCAGTCATCGTCTTAACTCTCTCTATAACCGATTTTGAGAAACAGATGTTTCAAGGAACAATTTTAGTAAATTATGGCAAATTTTGCTTACTATCAATTGTAATTACTATAAAACGGCAGTGATTATCAAAGAAATGAAATTTAATTTTTCAAATATACAAAAATATTACCTAAAGGGCATTAAGCGTGACAGAACTATTAGCTTGTCTTATATATATGTGTTGATTTGCAAGAAAAGGGCTTTATTGTCCGAAATTTTTAAATTTGAGTTTAAATTTCAAATTTGAGTTTCAAATTTTCGTGCTAACGATATTGTACCAAATTTATGATAAAATTCCCCAATTTTTTGCCAAACGTGATAGAAATTTTGGCTTGTTTTATGTATATGTGATGATTTACAAGAAATAGGTTCAGTGGTCCGAATTTTTTTAATTTGAGTTACCCTGTTAAGTACACCATTTCAAGCTGAAAAGAATGCATGTCTTTGCGATAATTGCAACTGATCTTACAAATTTTGCATTATTATTCATGCGAGAACATTGAAACAGATAAAACAGCTTGAAAGTTTGTAGGTTGACTTTATTTCTCGAAATTTGCAACACATAAAGAACATTTCCCGTATTTGACAAGTATACGGCAACCTAAATCCACTAAAATTATAATATGTACAGTTGTCTATATAAAGGCTATATACCATGTTAAAATTACCGTCAAATGGGATCATTTCTGGTAAATCACATATATTTGTATGCGTTTTTTATGAATTATTGTTTTTTTATTCTAACTAACTCAAAGACAGACTAATTACTGCCTCCACATATATATCCTTAATTCATTAAAAATTCTACTCATAATGTGTTGGTCCTCTTATAACATTCACACATCTTTATTAACAAATCCTTGATCTTCTTAAAATTTATTTCAGAACAAAATTTACCGTTTATGGTTATGTTCGATGATTTGTGAATAATTGTCCATGCATGAACCACAATGAAACTTTTTCTAAAAAAATCACATTTAGAAAACAATGTATATATGTATATGTTAATCACGCAAAGGTACTTAAATCGAACAAATAGAGGGGAAAAAAATGAAAATTTCAAACTTGGATTTTCATTACTGTAATTTAAACTGTCGCTTAGTGGAGAATAATAAATTTTAAAGAAATAAATTCACAAGTAGTTTTTAAAGATACATATTTTTAATATTATTATTTTTGTAAGAAAGAAAGGTAGAAAAAATAATTCATGTTTACTATGGTAAATATATTTACTCATCCATATACTAAAGTTCTAATGATACTTATGTTCTGAATTCTTAGAAATAAATCGGCCAATTTTAGGAGGAGGGAGCATTAAACAAAATCTCTTGTATAATTTCCCACTGTTGACCATTATCTCACCTATCAGCGGCGTATTCTTGGAATCTAATTCTGTCTGATTTTAATGAATCTGATTATGATCTCTGATTTTGATAAATCTGATTATGATCTCTGATTTTGAGAAATCTGATTATGATCTCTGATTTTGATGAATCTGATTATAATCTCTGATTATGACCTCTGATTTTGACGAATCTGATTGTGATCTCTGATTTTGACGAATCTGATTGTGATCTCTGATTTTGACGAATCTGATTGTGATCTCTGATTTTGACGAATCTGATTGTGATCTCTGATTTTGATGAATCTGATTTTGATCTCTGATTTTTATGAATCTGATTATGACCTCTGATTTTGACGAATCTAATTATGACATCTGATATTAACGAATCTGATTATAATTCCTGATTTTGGTGAATCTAATTATGATCTCTGATTTTGGTGAATCTGATTATGATCTCACATTTTGCTGAATCTAATTATGATCTCTAATTTTGGTGAATTTGACTTTGATCTCTGATTGGATGAATTTGATTTTGATCTCTGATTTGGATGAATTTGATTTTGATCTCTGATTTGGATGAATTTGATTTTGATCTCTGATTTGGATGAATTTGATTTTGATCTCTGATTTGGATTAATCTAATTTTGATCAATCAGATCTCTTAGATTTTTTTGGTGTGGCTGCTGTCCAAAAGGAGAATGTATTTTGCCCCCGAAACCCCTTGGTACAATAACCTAATTAAGCAAAACTTGAGCGAATTAATTAAGCACAAATTATTATTCAACGCAGCTCTGAGCTGTTTCAAGAATACTTTAATCCTCTATTTCCGGATAAAAAAGAACAACAATGACGAAGTCGAAAAGGCAAAATAGGCCCCAACATATCCCCGAAAAAGCTGTATACTGAGCTATAATAATTTGTGCTTAATTACGTAGCGTAAACTTTCTTAATTAGATAATTGTACAAATCGGTTTTTTCCATCATTTGCCAAAAGTGGTTTTTCTAATCAATTACTCAATCCTATGATACGTTATTAACATAGTCTTCCATTGCAAGAATACCTTAATATCTTATTATATATCATTAAATACATCGGTTTTCTCATCTGGAATAGAAGACCCACTATCATGCATTGCAAACAGTTACTTCAAAAAACACTTAATCGTTTAGGGTTTTTCCCAAAACGCTATTGGAGTTTTATGAACTTGTTACATTGATCTACGATTAGGAAGATTTATGAGCAATTTTATGGAAAACCACATCGGAAACGTAAAATATTAGTGCTACTTATTCTTTATGGCACTTTGAATGAATACGAAGGGATAAAAAAAGAAAAGTTAATAAAAAAAAATATATTTTTATCACTGTAATTTTAAATGTCATTTTATACAGGTCCATAAATATAATCTAAGAAAGAAGCTGACAAGTAACGCTTAGAAATGAATAGACATTTTACTTCAGAAGAAACAAGTGGCAAGAAATTTAAAGTAATTTATGTTGGATTTGTTTTCATTTTATTTTCCTTTGGGAAAACATTAGAAAACGTTTTTCCGATTTTGAGAGTTTTAACCATTATTTTTCTCCTACATTTCTTATTAACTTCACTCTGTCTCTTTGGTACTCTGTCTCTTTGTTCAACATATATATAACGCGCTTGTTCTCCGCTCCCAGGACGTGTAGAGAGCAGAAACTCAGCACACAGCTTCATCTTGCGAAACATTTTCATCTATCGAATTTTTACAGCATTACATTATGTCGTTACGTCCCTTACTACGTCATCTTTGTTAAACTCGTTTTCGGTTCTCCGATCTGAGAGCTGAAACTCGGCACATAGTTATATGTATTAAATTCCCATGTCATTATGTTATGTCATTACGTCATTTACTGTACCATCATTAACGAACCTGTTTTCAGATCCCAGACCACACAGAGCGCTCAAACTCTGCACACAGTTGCAGCTATAAAAATGTCACACCATTATGTTACGTCATTTACAAAGCTATTTTTAACGGATTTATTTTCGGCTCCTAGAGCACACAGAGAGCTGAAACTCTGCACGCAGTTGCATCTATCAAAATTTTACGTCATTACGTTACGTCATTTGCTACGCCACCTTTGACGAACTAGTTCTCGACTCCCAGAACACGTATTGCGTTAAAACTCGGAACACAATTTCATCTGGTGGCAACTCAACAGGTGACGCAGATGAAGCTCCGCTTCACTTAAAATTATCGATTGAATGGATTATTATTTAGCAAATTTTTCAGACTCGTTTATTTTTAGATAATATTTGACAACATTTGTGCCAGTAGCACGATGTGTTTTGGTAATGTTCTTTGTCGAGAAGGAAGGGGAATTCCGTCACTGAAGCTGCTTCACCCATTCCTGAAGTCACCAGCCGCCACTAATTTCATCCCGCGGAAGTTTTTCATCTGTCAAATTATCATTTCATTATGTTACGTTGTTACGTACATCATGACTATGTTTTTATCCTTTTAATGTATTTTCTTTGTGAATTACAGTTGCGTCTTCTAACGAAATATTTTCCTGGTTCTAACGTTTCGATCTGTGTATACTATATAGGTTTAAACGTAAACTACGTCCAAGAAAAAACGAAACCTTAAAAGTAAAAAATGAATTATGAGAATACCAAATTTTCCAATAGTCTACCGCTACCCTACACAACAGTGGAGCAAGAAAAAATAGAAAATACATTTGAATCGCACACGAAATTAAACCAAATTAAGAGTGTATACAGATTCAATTCAGAACAATGTTATCTATATGAATATTATATCATCATTACCTAAAATTGATATTATAAAAAAATATGGAATTACTTCATCTACCACCATTTTTCTTTCACAATTTTGATTATAAATTTTTTTATAATGATGTGATTTATATAGTACTGTTTTAAATTAAATCTACACCTATACTCTCTATTTGGTTCAATTTCGGGTGTGGTTAAAATTCATTTTCTACTGTACCGTGTCCACTGTACTGGAGGACAAAGTAAAAGAGTGTAAGGTAAAATGTTGGTAAAATTGGTAAGGTGTTGGTAAAATTGAAAATCAGATTACGTTATACTCTGTCCGATACTACATACTATAAGTATGGAAATAACATTAGCCATCTATGTTACCAAGGGCGCCTGTGGAGGGTCTAAAATGTCTTTTAGAGTTCTTTCAGCCTGCCCCCCGTCCTTGATTGCTGCTCAACCGCCGGAAGGTAAATCGAAAATTCAGCTCCGTTAGGTTCTGAACCGTAATCTATACTGTAAGTGTGCAAAGATTTAGATTTCTAGGTTAGATGGTGGATCTGGAGAAACAGAAACTTGTTAAATACTTTGGATATTTATAGATATGCTAGTTGTATCCATGCAACGCAGCTGCGTTATAGTACGTATTAATTCGTAGTATATGTTGATAACTTCCTGTGAGTCTTCATTCGAATTTTCCGAAAATTAATATTCCATAGTATATAGTTATGATCGTTTCCCATTTATTACCAAAAATGAAGGTATGGCTCTGTAAAATGAATTCACATGCATCTAGGCAAATTACGAGTGTATCTTAATATCCCCAGATACAAATTCGTTATACGACCCTTTGATAAAGACATGAACCATATACTTATTTAAATTAAATTCACTTCACATCAAATAATATATAATTACATTGAGTCAGCACGTCTAAAATCTAAATATGAAACACTTTAAAAATAATAGCCTTTATTCACACTGAAGGACGTTAAAAATATATTTACAAGCCTGGGTGCTTTTTATGTCGTAAAGCGGCCTTTATCAAAGACATATTACAATAAAAAGAAAGCAAATGAAAAACCCGAAATTTCTCTTTTTTGTCATATGCCTCTGATGAAGGTCGTTTTAAGCCTAAAAGCCCTCAGGCTTTTGAATATGTTTCTAACGTCTTTTAGTGTGAATAAAGATTTATTACTTTCCTTATATACATAATATATAAGGAAAGTATTGTGACGGGGTCGAAAATTCGAATTAGAGTTTCCGACGGCAGAGCACGTTTCAAGCATCCCTAATCACGAATCAAACATTTTTGAAGTGATGTCTGTGTGTATGTGTGTGTGTGAGAGAGAGTCTGTGGAGACGATAACTGACGAACGAATGGAACAAGAACGAAATTTGATACAAAAATCACAATCCATAAACACTGGAAGCCTATTGTTTTTATACGCTATCGAATGTTCAGAACCCCCCTAAGTTTTCGAATGGAATTTTGAAAAAATCGTCAAAAAATCAAAACCTCTAAAGTTACACAAATAGACATTTCTTATGTAATTTTTCATTAGGAAACGATTGGCATAAATTTTAAAACGTTAACATGAGCCGTTCTCGAGATATTGCACATTTTTCAAAAAAATTATCAAAAAGTTATATAAAATAAAAAATAAAAATATTTCCTATTGAGAAACATGTTCACTTCTCATATGTAATACCATGCGATAAATTGGGTGACATCATTCTCGTGGATCTAGCTCATTCCATTCATGAATAAAGATACTTTGAGTAATACTTTTGTATTTGAACGCCAATAGTCATTTATCTGCTGTAATAATAACTTATTTCTCCGTTCATATTGGCAAGATTTTGGCAACGAATTTGGCGGAATGTCGCCAACTTGGCGATATTTTTAATTGTTGCCAAATTAACAAAAATCTCGCCAAATGGATAAAAATGACATTAAATCATTGAAAATGACGACAAATTGACGAAAATTCAACATCTTGGAAAGAATATAAATATATACTATAAAAATAACCTATTTTTTACTGTAAAAGTAGTAAATTCATTACATTATATAAGGAAAGTCATATGCTGCCCACATCAGATTTTTTTAAGTGTTTTATATACAAATAATATAGTATAATTTCATTGTTGAGTAAAAACTTGAAAAAGAATAATAAGTATATGAGATATAACTATGGATGTATAGTGTAGAGTTATATCTCTAGAGATATAACTCCCTAACTCTATGGATATATTTTGAAATTTTTAAACCATGGTGAAAGAGTTCCCTTTACCTTCATAATTTTACCTATGTAATTAATACTTTCAATCATTTAGCAAACGATAATTAGGTCCTTATTTAGCGCGACGTACCTAAACGTTATATATATTTAGATATGTCATTATGTGGTATTTTAGTAACACTTTATCCAAAAGTATAATGTATATTGAGCAAGCCTTCCATATCCTATCTTTATCAGAACGACGGCTGTATAACATATATCCCCCAAGTGGCATCATAAACTAAAATCAATAATGGATATAGTTCTATAACCACGTTTATTATAAATGACACGGAAAATATGACAATCATTAATCACATTAAATGTATTCCATTAATATTATAAATAGAACTTTCAAAAATATAAAGAAAGAACATTTGTTGTCAATATTACGATATTTTTTCCTGCTCTAATGGCAAAACCAATAGTTAAGGGAGTGAAAATATTGAGCCAGAACGACTGAATTTATAAATAGCTTTTCTCCTGACAGCAATATCCGTGTAGAAGGCACTTACGAATATATCTTTTATTTAGGAACGGGACATAGTTGGAAGTTTATAATTATACAAGGAAATGCATGAACTTTATTTCTTTGCAAACTCCAGGTTTAATTCTGATCGTTGTAGGTCATAAGTGCAGATCAGCTTTGTTCCCGCTGAATCCCGGGGTTCCGCACGTAAGTTAATTTCCAAGATAACGGGGCGTTCAAGATAACATAAAAATTATAACTCGAGAAAAATGAATCCTAACATGGTTAATATTTCTGGTTTCGTTTTGTAGTAAAAAAATACATTAATAATAAGTATCTAATTTATACAATGTACCCTTAATTTTATTTAAATATTTTTAATTTCCTGTGGAAAGTTTGAAAACATCTATTTTTATTTGAATTAAATTTTAATCAGCACAGCATTAGTATAACGCATACTGGCCTAATTGCCAAATTTTCTAAAAATCCGATCAATAGTTTTTAAGTAACTTTTGGTGTATACGTATGTAACACAGGCAGACGAAAACACCGATGTCTTGTCGAAATATCTTATATATATTTTAATACACCCGATCGTATAAATCTTTGCTGTCAGGATAAATAAGACAGATCACCAGCAGCGAGTTTTCTATGAAGCTAATGAAGTTCACTCGGGTAAATTTCTATAAAATTCTTTATAAAATGATAGGCTTACATGTTGAAAAGTTGTGGGTTGACAAAGGGGTCGTACCCTTTGAAAGTGAAACTGAATGATGATTTCATAAACTCGACAAACACATTTTTCAGTGCGAAACTAGACTTTGACATGCGAAAACGAGAAAGTCTAACCAGTTGTGACCAACCGTCTGAACTTCGAGATACACTTTAAAATTTTAAAATGCAGTAAACCTAAATACCAACATACTATAATCATAAGGGGGCGTATTTAAGGGAGGGTCTCAAACTCCTTCCGAAATGAAAAATTTCAACATCTTAATAGGCATGAAAATTTTAGTTTTTAATCATTTTTTATGAAAGTTTTCCGGAAACACTTGCCAAAAGTCTATTCAAAATACGACACTAATATGCTATAATTTAAAGTACTGTTTCTTTAAACTTACAATAATGCATTAATAAGTAAGTGTGGAATTTCACAAAAAAAATTTTAATATTCTTCTTTAAATATTCTCCGCTTTTTTATAAACTAAAATTATATTTAATTAAATACATTCTTAAATTCTATAATATATGTAGATTTTTTCTGTAACGTGTTCTTAACCCATATTTTTTAAAAACAGGATAGCACTCATAAGTGGTCTTTATATAAATTATTTGCATATTTTAATTCAATTTAAAAACAATGTATTGTTTAAGAATCATTAACTATATATTTGCCTTTGTCACAAGTTTAAATAATTGTTGTATATTATTCATTAATTTTTTAAAATGGCGATTCTTGCAGATTTTTTTTTACATTGTCAACACACAAGTTCTTTAAAGTTTTGAGCTCCAAGAAAAAACATACATATAAATTTATTAAGGTAATAAATATTCCATACAAATTACCAACAAATGACAAATCTCACAGATCCAATAGTCATTTTATTTTAAAATCATCCTACAGACGTAAAAATAATAGCCAAAGAGTTTTCGGACATTTTACATGTCCATCCTCAGTGGCAGTACAATTAGAAATGATGCCAACTTGCTTAACTACACCTCAATACTTTCAAGAAAAATTTGCATATTATGAAATTGTCAGTTATACAAAAAGGTGGGTTATGAGTTAGATTATAATTTATACACAGTTCAAGAGCAAGAAGGTTTAAAAATATATGATTTAAAAAAAAAAAACACAATAATTATAAATCAATGTAGCTATGCAACGGCTTAACAAGCAGGCAATCGAGAACGAATCCCCAAGCATAACTTAAAACCTGAACAGGGTCAAAATTACAAATACAAGAACGGTATAAATAAATAAAAGGGATTCATAAAGCAAGATTGTACGGGGACTATTACAGATAACTAAAAGAAAAGTTGTTTCAGAAAGAGGGCGAAAATTATATTTATTCACGAACTGGGCAAGGGCAGTCGTTAATTTGCCATTTTTTATGTTTCTTGCATGTTCGGACAAACAGATACCAACCGTACGTCTTTTACTTTCCTTATATACATAATGTATAAGGAAAGTATTGTGACGGGGGTCGAAAATTCGAATTCGAGTTTTCGACGGTGGAGCACGTTTCAAGCATCCCTGATCACGAATCAAACATTTTTGAAGTGATGTCTCTGTGTGTGTGTGTGTCAGTGAGTCAGTGGAGACGATAACTGACGAACTCATGGACCGATTCGAACGAAATTTGGTGCAAAAATCACACTCCATAAACACTAGAAGCCTATTGTTTTTATACGCAATCGAATGTCCAGAACCCCCCTAAATTTTCCAGTGAAATTTTGAAAAAATCTTCAAAAATCAAAATCGCTAATAAAGTTACGTAAGTAGACATTTCTCATGTAATTTTTCATTAGAAAACGACTGACATAAAATTTAGAACTCTAACATGAACCGTTCTCGAGATATTGTACATTTTTCAAAAAAATTATCAAAAAGTTATATAAAATAAAAAAAAATATTTCCTATTGAGAAACATGTTCACTTTTCATATGTAATACCATGCGATAAATTGGGTGACATCATTCTCGTGGATCTAGCTCGTTCCATTCATGGAAAAAGATACTTTGAGTAGTACTTTTTTATTTGAACGCCAATAGTCATTTATTTGCTGTAAGAATAACTTATTTCACCGTCCATAACGCTTGGCGAGATTTCGGCGACGAATTTGGTAGAATGTCGCCAACTTGGCGACATTTTTAATTGTTGCCAAATTAACAAAAATCTCGCGAAATGGATAAAAATGACGCTAAATCAATGAAAATGACCACTAATTGAAGAAAATTCAATATCTTGGAAAGAATAAAAGTATCTACTATAAGAATAACATTTTTTTAACTGTAAAAGTAGTAAATTCATTGCATTATATAAGGAAAGTCATGTGTTGCCCACATCAGATTGTTTACTTTACGTCTGCAGAATGATTTTAAAATAAAATGACTATTGGATTTGTGAGATTTGTCATTTTGTGAAACCGTTATGTGTCGCCACTCTTAACAATATTCCATACTTTTATACCAGTAAAAAAGGATTGTCAAAAAAATTATCTAGGAGGATTGTCCTATATATCTAGAGGATGGATCATTGTCCTATTTTTAGGACAGCCTGTACCGATCAAACTAATAAAAGATCGGTAAGTTTTTTGATTTTATGTGTATACTTAGAGAAACACACATTTAAGATTTTATAAAAAAATATTAATTTTTTCAATGCTTGGTACAATATGGGTTAAACAACAAAATATATCAAACTACAAGTATATTTAACCTGATTCCTTTACTTAATGAATATAATTTAGGTTCCGTAAAGCATATTCCAAAGCTCCCATTTTCTCCAAAATCATGCAAAGATCGACTTGATAAGTCTGTGCGTCACTGAGTCCAATCGTTCTGTACTGCACAAGTCGCTTGCAATGGTGTCCAAAACAGTGCAGTTTTCTCACCTGAACACTCAGGTATACTTGCAATAAACTTGTGCAGTTATTATTGCAAAGTTAAACGTTACGTCTAAAGCCGGCCTAAGAACACTATATAATTGTTTACGCTATATTATTTATACGCTGCATAATTCGTGCAAGATATTTTATGTTATACAAGCCGGGGTCCTAGAGGCCTCTACTTAATACATTTACAGATAAAACGACTCAATTTCCAAACCTCCTCTTTAAACCGTAGATATCCTCAATATATCTATGCTTCAAATCACCTAAATTCCCAAATCCTTTCCTTTATTCGCTTCAAATTAAATCCCCAGCATTAGCTCCACAATCATGGAAAGCAAAAACATAAATCCCTTCTATTGAAAAGAAGGCGTGGCTTAAACCGTACAGTAAGATTCAAATACATGTTTAAACGGACATGCGCAAAAGTTTCCATCGGGGATAAAAAATTTACCACACTTCATTAACAGTACAAGAAATGAAAAAATGTACAAATTCAAAAGAAACTTTCTTTTTTATTAGAATGTGGAGATATACAGACATATTTTTTGCCAAACTATGGAATAGTGCTGATCTTCCTTTCTTGGGTTGCGACAAAATAAGTACCAGATAGCCCAAATTATGCAAATGTCGATGAATATTAAAATAAATAAACAAATGTGACAAATACATTCAACGGATTTGGTTCAAAGATGTTTCTAAAGAACGTTCTTCCATATTTTCAGTAGTGTTAAGATGGAAACTCTGTAATAATATGTTCAAACACTGAAGAACCAACCGATTTGTGTAAACACCACTCAAAATCGTGCCAAAACATAAAATAACTAAATCGAAATTTTCAAAAATCTCGCTGAGTTACGTTATACCAGGAGATCAGCTAAACCAGTACAGAATATCGCGGTTGCTCGAAGCTTAAAATTTCCGTTACAGAAGACAAACGCCACAAACACACAGAAAGACAAACATCTTCATTCATTATGTAATATATATATATATATATATACGTTGTTACGAAACGTATCCTTAGAATCATGGGTGTATATGCAGCATACAAGTACGAGTCCAAGTTTCTTGATAACTTACGTTTATTGACAAGCACAGAGTAAACAGGAACAATATACAACCAAACAGCATTTAAATGTTCGACTAATTTCACAAAATAACTGATATTATTCACAGAATGTTAAACGAAAGTAATTTCACAAAACAGCAGCTACTATTCTTAAAACATTGACAAAGCCACAATCCAATGTAGCTCATGTCACGTCAATTCGTGAACTCCCCTACAGCGGAGGGATGAGTCTTTTTTATAGTCTCTCCATAGAAACTTCTAGAAATCTCTATATCTCAAAGAATAATCGCTCTATCGAGAAGTTTCTGGGACAATCTGAGCGTCGCTAAAAGTCGCTAAATTGGTGATAAATCGCCAAATCTGGAAAGCTTCTTCTAACTGGGAAATCCTGGCAACCCTGTACCCACATCATCCTTACGTCATGCTGACGTCATGCACTGCATTTTCTTCGCCTGGCCTTCGAGACAGACGAAAAAGGGGGTGCCAGTGGCAGAATATTGCAAGTTCGCAACACATACACAATTATCCACAGTTCACACACACACAAACATTGTAGTAAATAATTATTATTAAAATAGTAGTATAAAAGAAGTACGGCCTTGTAACTGACAAGGAAGGTCTCCTGACCGACCCCCACCGATTTTAATGAAAAAATTACTGTGAATAGTATTGGTTTGTCACAACACATTGTGCAAGTACCAGCGGCCCTATAGCAATAGAAACGACACAATAAAATATTGAAAAGAATAGTTTTCATCGCAAAATGTAACCCTATTGTAGAACTCGGCGACAACGTTGGCGTATAGTATACGTCACATTCCCCGAGTATAAGTACGGAAACAGTGCATCGACTCGCTTGTTTTGCTCTTCGATTCGCTTACTGTTCTGTAGTACTGCACATTTCGTATTTTCATCGACATTTTTTAGAGTTTATTCCTCTTTACTGTTTGTTTGAATCCAAGTTTTTGCATGATTTTTGTTTTTTTTTACACTATCAAAGGCTGATAGAACAGTGTCTTTAAACTAGTTGAATATTTTTACATTTGCAAGTTCGCATTTTTGTTTATTTGTTTTTTCGTAATTTTGAATCCCGTTAATTCGAAATGATTATCATCAACGTATGTAACGTAATATGGATGCTTCGTCAGGAATATACTCAAAATGATTTTCAAATAACTCCTTTCACTCAAGAAAAAAGAGATCTGAAAAACAGAATCAATGAAGTCATACATGAATATGTTACTTCGATGCAAAGTGCGGAGATTGAGGAAGAATCCTCTGATTACCATCTTGACGACGAAAGCGATCCTGAATATATTAGTGCTGATGCTAATTTGGGTTCTGATGAAGGTGACGTACAGATACCGAAAATACGTTTTGAATATAAGGAAGCTGCAGTACAATATTGGAGAAATACAAGTAAACGATCATGTCGCCCTCTAGATCTGTACAACATCGCTTTAAATTAGTAAAAAACCTGCGCCAGTTAAAAAATTGGGAAAAACAAATTGGACATTTGAGTGATCGCGGACACAAATTAAAAGCCATTCAAGATTTTGTATACGAATAATTCCAGGAAACAAGACAAAAATGCATCGTTGTACATGATTGTGATTTAAAGCGTTGGGCCTGTTCTAAAGCCATTGATTTAGGAATGAAATTCTCGGCATCGCGAATATGGCTAACCACATTTAAGAAAAAGGACCGTATTGTCAACAGGAAAATAACAAAAACCATGTCGCCTCGGGAAACAGTCGAACAGATGGATATAAAAAACTCTGCACAAGCTTTCGTAAACGATGTTACTACTTTTGTCAAACATTCAAATACGACGCTCGTATGCCCAGGATCTAGGCATTTATAGGCACCGAATAGGCATCGAATCTAGGCACCGAATTTTTATAGTATTACATCTTCAAAGGTTTTCAGCTTTCACGATTGTCAAAACAGTTATCATAATGTATAATCGCCAAAATGGGGATAACGTATAGATTCTGGTAACCCAGAACCAATTTTCAATATTTTGTTGTTGTTGTTGTTGAGACCCAGACCGTCCGACCTACCAGAAAGGTGTAAGGCAACTGTTTGGACGGCCGGGAAGTGCCACCCAATTTAGACCGGAACCCAGTGGGGGAGGCATCCACAGGGACCGTACCCTCCTTCCCTTACCACCAACCTCTCGGAAGGACTTACGGACCCACATGTTTAACGTGATCCTACTCCGCGTGAACACGGCGGCAGTTTTTGGCAGTGGCTGGAATCGAACCCGGGCCTACCGAGTGCAACTCCAGCGCGCTAACCAATGGGCTACCGCGCCCCTCAATATTGTATTGTGTCGTTTCTGTTGCTATAGGGCCGCTGGTACTTACACAATGTGTTGTGACAGACCAATACTATTCACAGAAATTTTTTCATTAAAATCGGTGGGAGTCGGTCAGGAGACCTTCCTTGTGAGGCGGGTTGGCTTTCTTGTAATGTAATGCCATGATATTTTTGTTGAAGGCGTATCTAAATTAATAAATCAGATATGAAAATACGAATGAAAATAGCATTAGGCTATTGAAAAATCTTTCTAATTTTTTAAGGATAAAACTCAAATTAATATATATACAATAAACCTCGATTAAATCACATGTTTTCGGCGACTTTAAATCACTCGCGTTATAAGGGAAGTCGCGTTATAAACGAACAATAGTATAATACTTTTTATCACAAAATGATGTTTTTCAAAATACACCCTTTTGCTATCACAAGGCTGTGTAGTAATATATCTAAAAATGAAGTTCTGTGTTAAAAAAATTTTATTTGAGTAATATATTTAATACTTTTCTTTTTAAATGCTGTGCATTTTCATTCAATAAATTAGCTTCCAATTTAAATATTTTTTATTAAAAAAAAATAAGTTACTTAAATGGACATTAAAAATGCATCCAAGCTTTTTTCGTTATCAAGATTTCTGACAAACAGGCTATAAAACACTGAGAATTATACACTTAACGTTCTCCTTGTCCAATCATCTCCTTTTTAATGGCAACAGAAATCATTTCCAATTTTCCGACAGCTCCTTAATGTGACTTTGTAAAAAAATAAATAAATAAAGAATATTCATTGAACATCAGGCAAAAAACGGTGACAAAATAGCTTTTTCTGCTTTCAAGTTCTTAATAATGTTTTTCGTTCTGTACTTCAGTATAATGGGTATAATAAAATTGAAAATTATAAACGGATTGAGTTTGGTTGTGGCCTATGTAGTTGTAGTTATACTATATTATTCGCAGGCGATAGTTATATCGTCCGAGTGAATATTCCAAGTCACAGAATGAAAAAGAAAATAGTTTAACTAGGAATTGGAAATAATTTTAAATAAATAATTATTTCATATAACTTCTGAAGGATAAAACTGAAGTTAATATATAAATACAATAAACCTCGATTATATCACATGTTTTCGGCGACTTTAAATCACTCACGTTATAAGGGCAGTCTCATTATAAACGAAGAGTACTATTTTAATGCAGTTTTTAAAGATAGTTGTCTATTTTATCATGTTCAAAATGTTCTTGTGTTTTATATTTAGTTGTCTGTTAAGCAAAGACGCTTATATAATGCAAAAATCAGTATTCTATGAATTTTAAGTAAATTGTAGTAGAAAGACTGCAAACACATAACCCATGCATCAAGATAGTCATATACACTCTATAACAAAAAAATCGAAGCACCAAGAAAGAGTTGTCCGATTGTGATAAAAATCGGTGGATGTGAAGAACATACATAGAAAGAGAAACGATTAAAATTTCAAAACAATTTAATGATTTAGAGTTTGACCGTATACAAAGGGAGGAAGTCAATAAGGCGTTGGTCCACCTCTGGCCTGGATGCAAGATGTCACCCGCCGTGGCATAGGCTGATAAAATTGTCGGATAGTGTCCTGCGGAATGTCTTGCCAAATTGTCTCCAACTGTCGGGCTAAATCGTCAACATACCGGGTTGGTTGCACTAGCCTTCCTATAACGTCCCAAATGTGCTCTATGAGAGAGAGAGAGATCAGGAGACCTAGCTGGCCAAGGAAGTGTTGGGAAAGCTTGAAGACAATTCATAGCAACACGTGCCGTGTGCAGTCGGGCATTATCTTGTTGAAAAGTAAGTCCGGGGTGTCGCAAAAGGAACGGTAACACAACCGGTCCTAGAATGTTGTCTACGTACCGCTGTGTTGTCAGTGTGCCAGAAATGACTGCCAAAGACGTAAGATATCCGCAGTCGAAATGCAACAGAAATTTTGACCACAAATTCAGAATCGCTCCTTATATACACCTGCTGAATGCGCTCCTTATATACACCTGCTGAATGCTTTGCATACGAAATTTCATTACGATCGGACAAGTCCTTCTTTCTTGGTGCGTCGATTTTTTTATTATAGAGTAGTATATTTTATTATGTTAAAAATGTTCTTATATTCTATATTTAGTTGTCTGTTAAATAAAGACGTTTATATAATGCAAAAGTGAGTATTCTATGAATTTTAAGTAAATTTTAGTAGAAAGACTGCAAATACATAGCCCATGCATTAAGATAGTTATCTATTTTATTATGTTAAAAATGTTCTTATATTTTCTATGTAGTTGTCTGTTAAACAAAAACGTTTATATAATGTAAAAGTTAGTATTCTACGGAATTTAAGAAAATATTAGTAGAAAAACTGCGAATACCTAACCCATGCGTTACTATACGTAAAAATAGTAGTGTACTTACATGCGCTTCAGTTGCTACAGTACTATTGGGGCCATAAAATCTGACATCTTCAATTAAAGAACCTAACCTAAATCGTCCGACACGACTTATGGAGGCTAATTGAAAGTGGTGAGGCGGAAAAGAAAGAGCTACGTCTTACATCCGCGTTATATCCGAATTAGTAGTATAACCGAGGACGTTATAATCGGATGCGTTATCATACGTTCACTGTATTAAAACAAAATTCTTTTGATTTTATAGAACAAAAAATGTGCTACTCACATCAACTTTTATTACTTTGTAGAATATACACAGAATCTTTGACTACTTTCGAACAAACTTTGCCTCAAACTTTGAAACATGTGGGCACGAATGCACATCAAAGTTTGCAAAGATATGTTCATCCATTTCTCAAAAAGAAAAATAGTTTCTAAAAATACGTTTCCCCATAAAATTTCTACCGACATTCCCATACTTTCAACGCGTAGTCCTCCTCTGTTGAGAATGTATGGCACATGTATTGTAAGACATATCAATTTTATATATGACAGGAGATAAGTATAAAGGAAGGAGCAACCGAAAACATATGGGCACGGCCATTTCTTGAAATGAAGACGTAAATCAAAATATGACAAGATATATTCGTGTAAACACTATTTGTACCGTTGTGATGCTTTTATTAATTTATTTAGGACTTCGATGATCTAAATCAAGGGTTCATAATTTTTATTCTCAAGCGTATCCATTGACTGTCCATTGATGCTTAGATATAGATACTGATATATTTTTTAATTACTCTGTCTCCTCCTAATTTTGGAATATAATAAATATTAAAACTGTCAGATTTTGGTCAAATCGGTTGAGTTTTACTATGTCAATGAAACTTTTGAACACAATAACATTTGAGTCGGTGTTAAAGAAGCTACTCTCACACATAACTCGCTTTGCTTCAATAAGTGCAAAAATCCTTCCATAAAATCTCGCTTTGCTTCAATAAATATAAAAATGCTTCAATAAAATCTCGCTTTGCTTCAATAAATATAAAAATGCTTCAATAAATTCTCGCTTTGCGTCAATAAATATAAAAATGCTTCAATACGCTTTGCTTCAATAAATATAAAAATGCTTCAATAAAATCTCGCTTTGCTTCAATAAATATAAAAATGCTTCAATAAATTCTCGCTTTGCGTCAATAAATATAAAAATGCTTCAATAAATTCTAGCTTTGCTTCAATAAATATAAAAATGCTTCAATAAATATAAAAATGCTTCAATAAACATAAAAATGCATGAATAAATTATCGCTTTGATTCAATAAATTCTCGCTTTGATTCAATAAATGTAAAATTGCTTTAATAAATTCTCACTTTACTTCAATAAATTAGAAAATATTAAAAAATATATATATACGTATATACAAGGGACTAACGCAATTGTCTACTGCATTGCTACAATCTGGTTTGGTGAAAGTTCTAAAGGAATGATCTGCTGGTTTATGGGGCCTTATTTCAAAATTTGACAGTAGCAGTTCTGGATCAATCAATAGAGGGCGCTAGTGGAGATACAAATGCTATTCTGTTTATATATATATATATATATATATATATATATGTATATATACACAGGTATATATGTATTCTGTTTATATATGTGTATATATATATATATATATATATTATATATATATATATATAATATATATATATACTCTTTCTTGAATTTCCTACTTTTTGGGATTGTATTTCTTTATATATATATATATATATATATATATATATATATATATAGGCGAGCCCTCTATCAGTCAACGTGGGATTACAATCGACAAAACAATCCTTCTTTGGAAAAGTATGTCTATGTTTATTACTTTCCTTATATACAATAATGTATAAGGAAAGTATTGTGACGGGGTCGAAAATTCGAATTCGAGTTTTTGACGGCAGAGCACGTTTCAAGCATCCCTGATTACGAATCGAACATTTTTGAAGTTATGTCTGTGTGTGTATGTGTGTGTCAGTGAGTCTGTGGAGACGATAACTGACGAACGAATGGACCCATTCGAACGAAATTTGGGACAAAAATTACAATCCGTAAACACTGGAAGCCTATTGCTTTTATGCGCAATCGAATGTTCAGAACTCCCTAAATATTCGAGTGAAATTTTGAAAAAATCGTCAAAAAATCAAAACCTCTAATAAAGCTACGCAAATAGACATTTCTTATGTAATTTTTCGTTAGAAAACGATTGACATAAATTTTAGAACGCTAACATGAATCGTTCTCGAGAATTTGCACAAAACTATCAAAAAGTCATATAAAATAAAAATAAAAATATTTCCTATTGAGAAACATGTTCACTCTTCATATGTAATACCATGCGATAAATTTGTTGACATCATTGACGTGCATCTAGCTCGTTCCATTCGTGAAAAAGATACTTTGAGTAATACTCTTGAATTTGAACGCCAATATTATTTTATCTTCTCTAAGAATAACTTATTTCTCTGTCCATAACCCTTGGTGAGATTTTGGCGACGAATTTGGTGGAATGTCGCCAACTTAGCGACTTTTTAAATGTCACTAAATTAACGATAAACTCGCCAAATGGAGAAAAATGACACTAAATCAAAGAAAATGACGACTCATTGACGAAAATTTTAATATCTTGGAAAGAATATAAATATCTTCTATAAGAATAATCTATTTTTTTACTGTAAAAGTAGTAAATTCATTGCATTATATAAGGAAAGTCACGTGCTGCCCCACATCAGATTTTCTTTTTAGTTGTTATGATGTAATGATTTATTGTAATTGTTTTAACTGTAACTGTTTTTATGCCATTTGATGCTACTGTAATTTCTGCGTTTTCCCAACTGTTTCTATAAAGTTATCTTTTAGGAGTGGGTTTTCATGGATCCTGTAATTTCCATACTTCTGAATATTAAAGAATATATTATTAAACTAATTATGAAAATTATTGTCGAAACAGAGAATTTGCCTGAAAGGTATTGTAAAAATACATAATGTTCTTGATTTGGGAAAATTTACTAATCAGACTTTTTAAAACGAGAATTTGAAAAAGAACACGCATGGAAATTTGCATAAATATGAATTACATTTATTTTTAACCCGCAGTCTCAATGGATTGAATCAATATAAAACCATCAATTTATTCGTCATTTGAAAAAAATATGTCGTACTTCAACGACATCTTAGCGCATACCCAGGGATACAAAAACCAGGGGAATAAGTTTACAAGTACCCCTTTCTTCCAATTCATCCCGAACAACATATCACACATAGGAGAGAAAAGTGACAATTAAAAATAGTCGGTTTTAAAGTAATAACAAAAGATTTGCAGAGGTCAGAAATTTTTAACCAGTCGGGTGGAAATAACAGTGTTATTGTACAACTCAAACGCATTGGTCGGCCATTAATTTAAAGAATCGGGAAACCAGAAAAGTACAAGATAAATAGTTTCCTATACCACAAATTATACTTACGGCAAAACTAACTTAACAATAGAGAAGTATAGGAAAAATTGTAACCCTCAGCTCAATTACATAATTCAACTATAAATAACTAAAAACTAAACTTTGCCTAGAACTAGATTTTGCGCTTAAAAGTTCATATTGTTCAGCGACTGAGATAATAAAAACACTCACGATAAAACATCGCTATCTACCACAATAGCAAGTGTTTGATAATGCAATAATAGGTCATTCGTTGTCGAATATCACTTATAAGCATTGAAAATAGATTCTCAATACTGATTTTGCACTAATAGAACGATTCTTATTTACATATACAACCAACCCTCCTACAGCGCAGTACTCTCATAATGCAGTTTCCATATAACGCGGTGCAAAAATTGCGACAGCCCTCTCATAAAGCGGTACTCATAAAACGCGGTAGTCTTATAACGCGATTTCTCTATAATATAACTCAATTAGATACATCAGTCTCCCTATAGAATGAATTTTTTTATTACACTTTTACGGTTGAAATTAATGGGGAATTACCCTGTTTTTTCATCCACATACACCACCATTTTTCAATTTCAGTTATCAGGGAAATCTCCTGTAAAAAATTTAATACATTCATCTAAAATGCATTGGTAGACGAAAATATGAGTAAAGAATGGGTTGCAAATTTCAACTTAAATGATGTGAAATGAATGTGTATGTAAACAATTAGAAAATTACTTCATTGAAAATGATCATTCAATAGTGAAGTGCAAAGAGTTTAAAGGAGAATTACAAAATTGCTTAGCTCCATATAGAAAGATTTTGGTAGAGCTGCAAAATAAAACTACATTTAAAAACGGAAACGAAGATATGCAAAGAGAAAAGGACATTCAAAGAAAAAGAATTAGGCCACTAATATTTTACAGCGATGATGAATGCTAATAGTATTTTTATTGAAAAAAAGCTATTGAGTTTATATTTCACATTGCTGTTTTTAATTTCCTTACATGACGTCTTAATAAAAATAATTTGAAATATGTAAATATATATTTATTACCTTTTGTATCTATAAACTTATATTTCATAACCGTATTTATCATAACATGGTGCTCTAAAAATGCAATTTTGTATAACGAAGAACGAAGCAGTCTGATTCATATGTTCAGAGTTTCACTTAATGCGGTTTCCATATAACGCGGTACGAGTTGTTCTATTTTATACAAATTCTAAGTTTCTTATAACGCGGTACGAATTAATCACGTTATAGGAGGGTTGACTGTATACGTATCAACCAGTTCTTTTATCGAAGGTGGCAGAACCACAAGTAAACTTCTTGACACACCAATCCTCTTGTCGAAGGTGACAGAACTACAAGCAACTCCTTGACACACCAAAGCCTTACGGCAAACCATTTCCACATTCTTCCGAATCCTGCTAAAAATACTCTATCCAATCATAAAACAACCTAGCAGGTGCAATGAACAATTTTTTACGTACATATTCATCACCCCATAACGCCCGCCGATTAAAAGCAAGACCAGGAGAATCGCTCGCCGTGTTGCTAAAACAGGATATATCATCAGGCAAGAAGCCAAAGGTGAAGCCAAGAATTACGGCTGCTCTGGAAGGGACAAACAATTAGAGAAGAAATGTCTTTAATTAATCAGTGAAAGTTTTCTTAATTTTTTCTTCTAATCTATCTACTTCATTCTTTGTAAAGAATCGGGGCTGGTATCTCACATCTTGGAGAAAGGGAGATGCTCTTGTAACAGAGCGTAATTTTTAAAGTTTAGGAGTTGCGGGTTTAGCATTGCTCGACTTTGTCGGCAACGTCGGGCAGGATTTTCCTGCTTTTTCATCCTTTATTTCTACTCGAAATAGATAATGGAAGTTTTACCCTTTTAGAATTAGAGGAAGTTAGGTGAGGGGCAAGTGGGAGGAGGATGGATTAAGTTAATGAAAAATGTGTATAAAAAGTAAATCCATCTAGTTTATTAGACTATTTTTAATAATAAATGTTTTTTAAATCAAATACTGGAACATATTCAACACGCATATTATCTTATAAAGGCTCGAGGATGGTATCTCAAATCTAAAAAAGGAGAGATGCTTTTGCAACAGAATGACATTTTTTAAAGTTTCAGCTTCACAGATTTAGCATTTATTGCTCGACTTTGTCGACAAGATCGTATGGTATTTTTTTTTATTTTTCCCCTTAATTTCTATTCGAAATAGATAATGGTAGTTAAATGATCTTTCTTTCGAAATTAAAAGAAGTTAGGTAAAGCGAAAAAGAGAGGTAAAAATGGTTCATCAAAAGTAAATTAATCTGGACCGTTAAACTATTTTCAACCACACGCCTGTTTTTAATCAAATAGTGAAAATTATGTTACATATATTCTAACCACCCAAATGACTCTATACTAATAAATTCATAAACATACCTACTGATGTGTTCGAAAGTGGGTGTACATGTCTAATAAATTTCTGTGAGACAGGTAAATATTTTCCCGTCGTAGACAAGGTCTAGCCAATTAGTAGAATACTAGCCGAATACCCGTTCAAATCAACGGTCTCGCAATAAGCAACCACTGAATATTGTCTTCTTTTTAACAATTCGCGTTTCACATTTATTCGGAAAATCGAATATTTCAGTGTGCGGAACCCCCTAAAGAAGAAAATATTGTAAATTTTAAATTCCGCACGTCTTCCTTTCGAGCTATCTACAAGTACACCAAACACCAAATTACAGTCTCTATCTCATCTCGAAGCATACTATTTTATCATCTCCTCTTTCGAACGTTTTTCTGCGGAGCACACCCATAAATGACCATTTTTGAAAAACTCCTTTCGCCTTGGGTTTCTTATCAGATGATTGGCTCATATACCAAATATCAAGCCTCTTTCGCATTTAAAGGAAACGTGTCTCATTTATTCCGAAAATCGAATAAATTGGTGTTCGGCACCCCTAAAATTACAAGTATTTGAAATCTGAAATTGCACACTTTCTTCCCTTCAAACTATCAATCAGTAGACCAAATTTGATGTATCTATCCTACCGTGAAGCATGTTTTTCTATCACTTCATATAGCGAAAGTTTTTCTGTGTTGCACCCCCGTAAATGATCATTTTTGAAAAATCGTAATAATAGTAGGGTTTTTTTATCAAATGATTACCCCATATACTAAATTTCAAGCCTCTATCACGTTATAAAGGATGCGTTTTTCATTTGCTCGTGAAATCGAACATTTTAGTGTGCGGCACCCCCTACAATAGCAAATGTTGGAAAACTGAAATTGCACACTTTCTTCCTTTCTAACTATCTACCAGTATACCATATTTGAAGTCTCTATCTCATCGCGAAGCATGCTTTTTCTATCATTTCACCTTTCGGATGTTTTTCTGTGGAGTACCCACCCCTCTTAAATATACATTTTTGAAAAACTCCATTCTTCTTGGGTTTTTTATTAAATGATTCGCTCATATACCAAATATCATGCCTCTATCACGTTTTAAAGGCGTGTTTCTACTTCATTCCGAAAATCGAACATTTTTGTGTGCAACACCCCTAAAGTAGAAAATATTGGAAAACTGAAATTGTACACTTTCTTCCTTCCAAACTATCTACCTGTACACCAAATTTCAAATCTCTATCTCTTCCCGAAGCATGTTTTCTTATCAATTCACCTTTCGAACGTTTTCCTCTGGAGCACCCCCTTAAACGAACGTTTTTGAAAAACTATAATCGTCTTGGGTGTTTTTATCAAATGATTATTTATATACCAAATTTCAAGCCTCTATCAAATTTTAAAGGAACCGTTTCTCATTTATTCGGTAAATCGAACATTTTGGTGTGCGGTACCCCCTTAAGTAGAATATATTGGAAATCTGAAATTGCACACTTTCTTCCCTTCGAACTATTTACCCATACACCGAATTTGAAGTCTGTATCTTATGGCAAAGCATGCGTTCCTATCGTTTCACTTTTCCATCGTTTTGGTGTGGAGCACCCCCTCTAGAGAACGTTTTCGAAAAATTCGATTTTTTCATGGGGTTTTATCGAACGATCGAGCTGTGTACCAAATTGCAAGTCTCTATCTATTCGGGAAGTGCCTAAAAAATGCGTGACAGACAGACGGACAGACAGACGGACAGACAGACCGACAGACAGACAGACAGACACTTGGCAATTAGTATATATAGATTCCACAAAAGAACTCTGTACAGAAAAAAAGTTTTCACACTTAATATATCCCGTTCTAATCATATGATCATCACCAATGTAGGGACCACTTCTACTGCAAGAGGTAACAGTTGCATATCATTATCTTTATGGTTAGATCGCTATATGGCCAGTTTGAAGATCTGTAGTGTAAATCCCGGTTTGGACATGAATTATTTTGAATGGCGACCAAACAATTGAACCCTGCTGGTTAGATACAGTGACCATTGAGTCTGTAAAGGACTACGTTTCCACTTTTGTATGAACCCTACAATTTATAGCAGCAATTTTCAATTCATGAGTGTTACGACACACAGAATACTGGTCTGTATAAACAAGAATAGAGAATGGAAAGAGCAGAATGCTAGCTTGTATAAGTTAGTAAATAATGAAGAAATCATGGAGATTGAAAGTTTCTATTCTAACTGTAGACTCCACATCTACAAAAAGAGGTAAGACTTTCATCAGTAGCTTATTGGTCTGAGCGTTGTCTGGATTGTTCGAAAATTCCAGGTTCGAATCGTAGTTGTGAATTGAGCTCTTTACATCAGTTAATTTGCATTTTCTAGATCTGTTGTTTCTGTTAGCCTGGAAGCGCATCACTTCTTGTGCCTTCCTACTATCATCCTTATCTGAAAAAAAAATAAGACTTTCTGTAACAAAAAAAACTTGATTGTTGGGAATTAATCGGTTAGTCCATAGACAAGCATCCTTCAAAAAAGTTCGAAATGGAATTGTTCAAAATTATTCTTCAAGCAAAATCTCAAATTCTGAATTTTGAGGAAAACAATACTATTTATATACAGGGTGTCCAAAAACATTGACCTCGGCTTTTATTCCTTAAATATTGATCTTAGACATATATAATAAATTACAAAGTTGCGTAAAAAAGGGTACAGAATTTTATAAAACCAATTAAAATTTTCAAGGGAATTAAATTTTAAGAAATACAAAATTTAATTTTTTATACGGCCCCCGTATGATAACATTTCCAATGAGTAAAATATGCCCAATGCACTAATAAGGTGATGTACAAAATTTCAGCATTTTATCATAAAAAGTCCCAGAGATATGAAAAGACAAAAATGATGACTTAAACCACTTTTTGATGCATCGATATGGGTTCTCAGAGTGGGAAAAATCGCGTCGGCAGATCGCGTTTCAGCAGTCATAAACAAATTACGAAAGAAAACAATGATTACATAAATAAATAATAATTTTGCTATTTATTGGTACAAAAGTATCTACGAAGATTACATAACTTGTTCAAAATGTTTTCCATCCATGACAAAGATCCATTAAAGAGGCAGATATTATTTGCTTATGATGCGTTGCGTCATTTGCACATTTACATTTTAATTTGTGATTAATCCCTCACCAACTTTGTTTAAACATATCTCTGGGACTTTTTATGATAAAATTCTGAACATCACGTTTTTAGTGTATGGGGCACATTTTACTCATTGGAAATGTTTTTGTTCGGGGGACGTATAAAAATTTAAATTTTGTATTTCTTCAAATTTTATCCTCTGAAAATTTCTATTGATTTCATAAAATTCTATACCTTTTTTTACGCACCTTGGTAATTTATTATATATGTCTAAGATCAATATTTAAGGAATAAAGGCTGAGTTCAATGTTTTTGGGACACCCTGTATAATAATGAAATATAAAATATTAACTTTTTAATATTTTTACTTTTGTACAAGATTTTGTTCCCCAGAAATTTTTAATTTCCAGAATTTAAAGGGAAAAGCACGGCTTAAGACATTCAGAACGCATTTAGATGTATTTAATTTGTGTATATATGTGCGCGTATGTGTGTGCAGCACGATAACTTAAAACCAAATGCATATATATAGATAGGACATTTTATGTGTCGAAATTGTTTGTTAAAAACTATAATCAAAATTTACCTGTTGAAATTATTGGTAAAACAACTATAATCAAAATTAATCTACGTCTAAATTATTTGTAAAAATAATCGAAATTAACCTGGCGAAATAGTTTGTAAAAAATAATGGAATTTAATCTGTGAAAATAGTTTGTAAAAAATAATCGAAATTAATCTATAGAAATTGTTTGTAAAAACTATAATCTAAACTAATTTAAAGAATTTGCTTATAAAATCTATAACCGAAACTAATTTAAAGAAATTGTTTATAATAACTATAATCGAAATTAATTTGCAGAAATTATTTGCAAAAACTGTAATCGAAATTAATCTACAGATATTAATTGTAAAAACTAAAATAGAAATTAATAAATGTCGAAATTACTTCTAAAAAGTGTAATGTTAAAATTTTATTTGTAAAAATCTATAACTTTATAGAATTTTTTGTAACTCGCATTACTGGAACATAAATTATTCGAAATTCAAAAAATTTATAGCATTACTTCCTAAGGAAAACGATTATATTTTCCAGAACACAGATTCCACAGTGTGTTTGAAAAAAGAAGCAATGTGGCATTTAAAAGGATAGAACTTACACGCATGTAAATTTCGACAAATTTTGGTACTATTACATTCAATATCAAACAAATTACAGGAAGTTAGCATGACCTTGGCATGCGTAAGTCTGTTCAAAGTATTTATTCATGTGTTTTGTGTAATCAACCACTGAAACCTTAAGATCTATACTAAATCTGTCTGCCAACAAGGTTGTCAACTTATTGGATATTCCTGCAGTTGGCGTTGTGGGAAAATTGTTGATAGGATACGAATCGAAAGCTCTTGTATCACAATAAGTATTGAATATTCTTGTGTAATTGCATAGGATGAATACGAAACACCAATTTCGCGCAGCAAGATTTCTTGATCTTCGAACAAAGTTAATGTGAGTTTCAGATGAAGCGTGCGCGCTGTAAGTTGAAATGACGGTCATGAGTCCTTGATGAGGCATGCTGACGGACAAATATGTTGCTGATCAAATGAATTATGAAGAAAGTGCAGAATATTTAGTTAAAATATCTCCTGGCGCCGAATGGTGGGAAATACCGAAGCCGTATATCTAGAATGAAATCTAATTTTCAGAAACATGAAAATTTTGTCATAATATCGAGTGAAGAATACTCGTACTTTGTGCTCGTCTGAAGCCACTAATGTAACAAGAACTCGAATCACCAATTTGGCAGTACTGAAGTTTGATCCAATATGATCAAAGCATGGTAGGGGAGCAATAACTGCTGAGCTAAAAAAATTTGTAGTTCAAAGCATTTAGTACTATATTTTGCTGTTCATGCATCGGTACGCCCATCCTTACTGTGAATATATACAAAATAAATCGGTTCACTAATCAATAACTATTGCTCGCACCTTCTTTCAAAGAAAACAAAACACAATTCTCCAATTTCCAAAACCGTTAGACGCACCTTCTCGCACCTTTCTGAATGAAAATGCGCAGAAAAAAGAGAAAAAAAATACGCTTACCTTGAAAAGCGGCCCGTATTTTTCCCTACTAACCTGAGGTGCTTAATATAGAATGTGTGTGAACTTGCTTTTGGAAGGATTTCAAAATTGGGTAGAAACATGATGTAAAGAGAAACAGGAGACAAGTCGCGTGTTATCGAAGAGACAAATGCGAAAAGAAGTTTGCACCCGAGGAGCCTTGAAAAGTAAAACACGGGCATTTTTCGAGTTTATCATCTTAGTCTTAAATACAGCATGTCTGTAAGTCAAGCAATTCAGGGGAAAATATAGGGATTATTTTATCTTTTTCTTTTATAGGAATAATGCTGTAACTAGCTGTGCATCTTAAAGAACGAGCGTGTTAAAAGAACGAATCGTGGTCTTCACATTTCAACAATGGATATTCATTCTCGAGTACAAGCACTGCATCAATTTTGTATCAACACACATTGGCAGAAAGAATTTCGGGCGAAGATTTACTACATCCGGCACTATGTAGTAACCACCGGTTCTCGTTAGATCACCGAAGTCAAGCAGCATCGGGCACGGTTAGTACTTGGGTGAGTGACCACCTGGGAACACCGCGTGCTGTTGGGACATTTCGGGCGCGGTAGCCCTGTGGTTTGCGCGCTGGATTTGCACGCTGCCACAACTGCCGCCGTGTTTACGCGGAGTACGATCACGTTAAACATGTGGGTCCGTAAGTCCTTCCGAGAGGTTGGTGGTAGGGGATGGGGTGAACGGCCCTTGTGGATGCCTCCCCCACTGGGTTCCGGTCAAAATTGGGTTGCACTTCCCGGCCGTCCAAACGGTTACCTTACGCCTTTCTGGTAGGTCGGATGATCTGGGTCTCAACAACAACAACTATGTAGTAACCGTTTCTCGGGACACACTCCGAGAATCGAATCATGTTGCGAAACACTCCGAAAAGTGTTTCATAACGTGATTCGATATGTAGAAAGCCCAGACCACACGACCAACCCGAAGGCTTATGGTAGCTGCTTGTGTGGCCGGTGATTCGATGTGTGAATCTCTTGATGAGTCACGTTTTTCAACAATTGCGATGTACTGTGACTTCTCCCAAGAATTTCGTGACTACTTTACTTACACGCATACCCTGTACTTAGATGTTTACGGTTGGCTAATTTTTGTAATCGCGCTACCGTTTCAGTTACCAGCATCCAAGTACCGTTGTCACATAAACCGTCTATAGGGGGCATCCTAAAAGTTAGAATTCCATTCCCATTTCAGACAACATCATACATAATCTGGTTGCTGTTACTGCAGGTAACGGTTATCATGGCTGACATAAAATCACATCATGACTCGCATAAAAAGCACAAAACTAGCCAATGGATATTATCTGCATTCGAAGCGCAATCCCATCCGTACATAGAAACAGGCACGGGAAGGAATTTTGATGTCATAAACCTCTCCATTATATTAGTAAAAAAATTATATTAGTTTCTCCTAACATCCATATTTGAAAGTGAAATTCAACACTGCGCCCACCCTCCTTTATGAGATCTTAACAAAAATCAGCCCCTTTATTAGATCATAGCAAAAATCTGCCCCTTTATTAGATCATAGCAAAAATCGGCCCCCTTCCTGATATCTTGGCTACTCAGTACTGTTTTTATGCTTTTGAATACTTTTCAGTAAAGAAAAGCCGAGGGTAGCAAGAAAACATGCTATCTGTTGCAATTTTGCAATCTTCTGTCGTGACTGACGAAACCAGTCATTCACGCAGTCGGCATAAAAATTTCAGAAGACTGAGCAATGACCATGTTTATCGTCAAAAACCCCATAGAAGACGATTTTCGGAATTGTGCCTTGAGTGATTCCAAGAAAATGAACTTGACCATTGCAAGTAGCCTTAGCTCAATCTTCTTGACAGCACATCTCAACACTACAGCCAATCAGAAACTCTTTTTTTTGTGAATCATCTACGTCCATTAAATACAGAAAGACCCCTGCATTTACTATAATTTAAACAAGAAAGATCAATCATGCATAAAGTATTGATTATGAAACACTTTCCAACTTCAATGCAATTTCATTTAAACATCTCTAAAATTCGATACATTCCTCGGTAATATTTTAAAAATTATCACAATACTACATTAATTTATTATATTTGAAAACTTAAAAGTTCATCGAAAAAAATGAACTTCATTCAAATGACGTCAATTAAATATAAATCGCCTGGCTTCTCGGTAATATTTTTAACATTATCATAATACTACAATAATTTATTATATTTGAAAGCTTCATCAAAAACAACTGAAATTTATTCAAATGAAGCCATCGAAATATAACACGCCTGACTCTCTCTATAAAAGCAGCATTTCATTCATAAACATTTTCCCATTCATTCCATTCACCACAATACTATAATAATTTATTTTATTTTAAAAACTTAAGACCATGGAAGAACAAGTATTTAAACTCTATGCTTAAAACTTCATCGAAAAAAATAGTCCTCTCTGTAAAATCAATGAATATTTCATTCATATCAGCTATGCAGACTCCATGAGCTAAATAATTTTACGTTAAAAAAATGCAGGCAATTCTTATACAACTAATTCTACACAGGGGCGGCATTTCAGCATTTCATTTGGGGGTGCGAGATTTGTATGAAAATCCACAATATGAAATAGATAAAATGTTTGTTAACAGGGGGGAAGGGGGGAGAGGGATCACAAAATTGAATTGATGTTGAGAAAAATAAATGTTGTTAACGTAATTTTTGTACATAATTGCTGTTAACATATTTTTTATAAATACAAATATATATATTTATTTACTTGTTATTGAAGTTTTAAACACCGGTTCTTAGAGTCTGGATGAAGAGAAAATTTTGTTCCAATATCATCATAATCCAGTGGTATATCTTGTTTTATAGCTAAAACAGCTAAAGATGAAAGTCTTTCTTGTACCAATGTACTGTGAAAATAATTTTTCAACCTCCTGAGACACGAAAAAGACCTTTCACAACTGGCTGAGTTGATTGGTAACATCGAAAACAATTTAACTAATAATGTTATGACAGGAAACACATTTTTTAAATTCCGCTCTTTAAAATAATCCATGCGATTTTAAAATTGGGATGGTCTATGTTTACATTTTTCACCATTGAATAAAACAGCCGCAATTCACATAGCAATTCCTCTTTCTGGAAGTTATATACTTTGCATATGGTTGAAACTTTTTCTTTTCCAACATCTGATCCGGATAATACTGAACTAAGGACAAACAAAACGGATATATTGTTCTCATTAAATATTGTCTCAATTTCATTAGATGCTGAATCTATAATTTCATATTGAATATTGGTTCTGTGATATGATTTAAAATCATCATGGAGATTTTTTCACCGAATTCGCTTGGGATTTTTTTTACGTCTTTTCAGTTTTGGTCCAGAAAAAGAATTTTTTTTGTTCAGAATAAGAAACCCCCTATTTGCCGCCCCTGATTCTACATATTTTGTTGTTAACATTTTGCATAAGTGAAAAATAGGCTTCGTTGTAGAAATAATCAAATTTGGATGATCATTTAAACTCAAATATATTGTAATTGCGTTGTTTCAGTATGTAGATGCACAGAATTAAAACAATAATAAAGCGGTTTTAAGACGGATACAATACTCAATATGAATTAAAAAGAACTTTAAAAATCACGATTTTGAGACAAGATGGATGCCATATTTTATTTTGATGTGGGTCACGTGATCTCTTCATATAATGATCACGTGATCGCTTCATATAAGAGGTGTAATTATTATTTTAATTTTTATTTAAAAAACTATTTAATATATTTTGCTGCGTTTTTTATTTTGTATATTTTATGGGATAATTTGAATATTATATAAAATTTTTGAAGCAATTTGTGAATTTTAAACCAGCTTAAAAAATGTTTGAAAAATTATCTCTCATAGGGTTCAATGTATTTCATTTTTTCTACCCGGGTTCAATCCAAAACTAATTGGATGATAGTATTCATTTATATTCCCATAGGTCCCACAGACCGTCTAAACAACATACTAAAATTTCATTTTGATTAAGTCATTTTTACGGCAGTTATCGTGCTAACAGACAGACAGAATGAACAAAGTCATAAACACTTTTCAACTTTGTTGTAAAGTGTTAAAAATACATATTTTTATACGAGTCAATAACAATTTCAACTTTTTACAGATGATTATGCGGTATTATTTTGAAATCCACTGAATGTCCTTAATAACAAACTACTTCAATAATAAATTCCAGAGCATATATCACTCATTCATCCTTACATTTCCCAGATATTATAACCCTCCTGCTCACGTAGAGAGAAGTTCATAAAACTTCACCCTCCCAAGATTAAATTTTAACCACCGTGGCAGATTGCCCAAATTTGAAACGTCTTGTTGCCATCTCACAAAACAAAATCTCATCTAAAAACTTCAGTGAGTTTTTGTACATTTATAAATTTTGCAGCGTATAAGTGAGCAGCAGCTCATTCTGAAACAGGAGTATAGATATAAGAGAATAAGTTCGGCACAGTAAATGTAATAAAATATACTTTTTTTCCTGGAACTTAAGGAAAGTCTTTGGAATTTGAAAGCAACTGCTCATCTATTACATCCACTTACAAATATTACAAATTTAATTCCACTGCCTTGAATACAAATTTAATACGTTCCATATAATATGTTGAACATACATTAGAATATACATATATAAATATATCAGCAGAGATATACGGCGTTGCTCTTGACTTAAAATGTACAAATTCTAGTAATATTCTAAATAATTATGTTCTTTAAAAAATTCTAAAATATTTAATTAATTTCCCCTAATTAAAATGTATAAGAATCTTTGTTTCTGCTATATAAAATTATTTGAACAGAAAAAGCTGAAGAATAAAACATCCTGGCCCCATTGTAAAATAATTTACGAAACGTTGGAAATTTGATCGACTCACGGGAAAAATGAAAACGCTAAACTAATAGCAAAAGTTATACTTTTTTCATTTTTATCTTGTTACACTTTCAACAATCGATTAAATACAACATAATATATGTGAATTTGAAAATATTTTCCCTTAATAAAACAGACAACTTAAAAAATGAAAAATACCAGTAATTTTTCTAATTTTATATCCAAAACCCGTAAACAGGTATAATCAAATCAAAAATATAATTCATTTATAAAATTTATTTTTATCAACTTCTTCATTATTCAAATTTATATATTTAATAAAAAAATAGCTGGGTGGATAACGCGCCGTTCTAGAATCTGCGAAAATTTGCAACCCACAGAAGCAGACGAAATATCTCCCAGTAGAAGGAATCAGCGATTTCTCTACGATAGAGTACCAATATATATTTATTTATTTAATATAATATTTATTTATTCAATAAATGTACCAATCGAAACGTCAAAATAAAGAAGAAAGTGGATTACTTTAATTTCTTGCAAAAAGATTAAAATAAATAAACAGTATAGTAAAAAATCTGATATGGGCAACACATGACTTTCCTTATATAATGTAATGAATTTACTACTTTTACAGTAAAAAAATAGGTTTTTCATATAGTAGATACGAATATTCTTTCTAAGACATTGAATTTTCGACAATGAGTCGTCATTTTCATTGATTTAGCGGTATTTTTATCCATTTGGCGAGATTTTCGTTAATTTGGCAACATTTCAAAAAGTCGCCAAGTTGGCGACATTCCGCCAAATTCGTCGCCAAAATCTCGCCAAGCGTTATGCACTAAGAAATAAGTTATTCTTACAGCCGATAAATGACTATTGGCGTCCAAATACAAAAGTGTTACTCAGAGTATCTTTTTTCATGAATGGAACGAGCTAGATCCACGAGAATGATGTCACCCAATTTATCGCATGGTATTACATATGAAAAGTGAACATGTTTATCAATAGGAATTTTTTTTTTTTTTATATGACTTTTTGATATTTTTTTTGAAAAATGTACAATATCTCAAAAACGGCTCATGTTAGGGTTCTAAAATTTATGTCAATCGTTTTCTAATAAAAAATTACATAAGAAATGTCTATTTGCGTAACTTTATTAGTGGTTTTGATTTTTTGACGATTTTTTCAAAATTTCATTCGAAAATTTAGGGGGGTTCTGAACATCCGATTGCGTATAAAAACAATAGGCTTCCAGTGTTTACGGATTGTGATTTTTATACCAAATTTGGTTCAAATCGGTCCATTCATTCGTCAGTTATCGTCTCCACAGACCCACTGACACACACACACACACACACACACACACACACACACACACACACACACACACACACACACACACACACTTTCACACACACACACACACACACACACACAGACATCACTTCAAAAATGTTTGATTCGTGATCAGGGATGCTTGAAACGTGCTCTCCCGTCGAAAACTCGAATTCGAATTTTCGACCCCATCACAATACTTTCCTTATACATTATGTATATAAGGAAAGTAAAAAGGATCGAAAATACAAAAAGTCCAATACGTTTGAATAGCAACAATCTACGGTGTTCCGTCCGCTGTTAGTTCAATTAACATTAGCGTCGTATGCTAGGCTCAGTCGCGTTTTTTTAACATTGTGATATCCATCCAGTTTTCTTCTAAATACATGTTCAAATCATATAAATGTACAAGAATCGTCTGCTACATAAACACATTCGATTAAATTCCGCTGCTAAGCAACATGATCATGGAGTTAGGAAGGAAGTAAAATTCCTATGGGTTAAACGTTTGAAATTGCGATAATGCTTTGAGAATTATATTTAGTAGGTATAGCTAGTGTTAGGAAAATAGCTGCTATTGTTAGGTGACACAACAGAAAGGCGTAGTATTTACTATATGTATTTTTGATTACTTTTGAATTAAAAGTTATTTTAATATGAGTATAATTACCCAGTACTTTTTTATAGTTGTAAGATAAGAGTACAGAATATATGGATATAAAAAATTAAATTGAAAGGAACCATAATTTTGAATACGTAGGAATATTTTTCATTGTTTCAGTTCTACTTTGCATTGCGCTAATAATTTATTTTTACAAAATTGACAGTTTAAACAAATATTTTAGACCTTTCACTGTAGACATGCATGCAATGCAGAGCTACTTATCTTTACCCAACTCCATCTGAATTTTTATTTCAAAAAACATTGGCGTATTCTTAAAATGATGTTTTAACTCTTTACTTTTACCTCCATGAACATATTATTTTCTTCAAAAAAATTTTAGGAAGGAAATCGTCTGCATAATGCCATATTTCTATACATGTATCAAACCTAACTTGATACTAAAGACATAGAGAAAATACTCCAAACTTTTGAAAAGATTTACAGTTCATGAAAATGTATAATTTTGCGTATGTTAATATCACAACAACTCCTGGACGTAGGAACTCTAAACATGGACGGAGTTACTCGAAGTAGAATAAAGAATGTTCATACCAAATTTGGAAAGAAAAAATCCATCCAACACTGTAGATTTGTATATGAAGCAGACAAACAAATAAATAAACAAACAGGTTTTCAATTTTATATATACAGGGTGAGTCGGAATTGTTTTTACAAAAGCAGAGGGGTGATAGTACCCCACCAGGCGAGCAATAATTACCATGAAACATAGGGTCGCATTGCACTCAGAGAGGCAGAAAAGAGTAAAATTAGAATACGAACCTGCACGAACGCCAGTGTTGGGAAAGCGAATGAACGACACCAAACGTTGCACAAACAGATTTATTGTGCAGCGGCAAACTCACAGCAAGTAATCAAAGTGACTACCACGCGTGTAGTTGCAACGTTCACACCGGCGAAGGAATGACAGACGCACCCTCTCGAAGATTCCGGGTGTTGTGTTAATGTGGTTTGCGGCAACAACGATGCGCGCGACGAGATCTTCCGCCGAGTTCACAGGCGTCTCGTACAATAAAGATTTCATGTGGCCCCAGAACAAAAAGTCCAGTGGGTTGAGGTCTGGTGAGCGAGGAGGCCACGCCACAGATCCGCCACGTTCGATCCAGCGTGCGGGATATGTGGCATTCAAGAAGTTCCGGACCGTGATGGAAAATTGTGCCGGAGCTCCATCGTGCATAAACCACATGTCGCTCTGGATGGGGAGCGGAACGGCCTGCAATAAACTGGGCAGCACGTGTTCCAAAAAGATACGGTATGTTGCACCGGACAAACGGTCTGGCAGGATGTACGGGCCGACCAGGTAATCACCAAGGATACTTGTCCATATGTTCACGGTAAATCGGTGCTGGTGTTTACGATGGGTTGTGCAGTGGGGATTACAGGCAGACCACGCGTGTTGATTATGTATGTTGAAAATGCCTTCTCTGCTGAACGTTGCCTCATCGCTAAATAAAACTAATGCAGGCAATCGCAGATCGGTATTCCTCATCCCGAGCATCCACTGTATAAAGGCTGTCCGGCGGGGATAATCATCTGGCTACAAAGATTGCACGTGATAGGGGTGCAAGCGTTCCTCGTGTAAAATACGCCACACCACTTTCTGAGAAACACCCATTTCGTCTGCCACCGCTCGCGTACTGGTGGACGAAGCTGTTGCAAATCTCGTCAAGAGTCACTCTTCCAGTTCAGGCGTTCGTGCAATTCGCGAACGTCCTGCATTGTTGTAAGGGATGGGGAACGACCCTGTTTCTCGCAGTCGTCGATCGACACTGGCAAAGGTAGGATGACTGGGAATACGACGCTTTCGAAACCGCTACTCGTACAATCTTCGTGCTGCGCGCCCATTCCCTTTGGCTTCACCGTATGTGAGGTGCATGTCGACCAATTCCTCGTAGGTGTACTCCGCCATAGCATTCACGCAACGTGTCGGACGATGTTATCCCGGCAATAACTTGCAGCGTTGAAGTTGTGCAGGTTTTTAAAGGGCAACGTGTGCTCTGATTGGCTATCGCCGGAACCTACTAGGAGCCAGTTATGCTGATTCTGTTCTCTGTACATTTGCATACGGTAACTGCGCTCGTGTCTGGCGTAGGAGATACTACGTAGGCAGGTACACAATGACGTCCGAGGCGCTGACTGCTACATGCTCAACGCGGTTCGACGTGCCTCTTTTCTGCCTCTCAGAGTGCAATGCGACCCTATGTTCCATGGTAATTATTGCTCACCTAGTGGGGTACTATCACCCCTCTGCTTTTGTAAAAACAATTCCGACTCATCCTGTATAGATAGATACTATATACGGAGTTTGAGTCTACACTCAAATTCCTTATATATTCATAATCATTTGCACCAGTATCAGAGTGAAAAGAAAGTAAGTGTACTATATACGGAGTTTGAGTCTACACTCAAATTTCTTATATATTTATAATCATTTGCACCAGTATCAGCGTGAAAAGAAAGTTAATCAACTTACATCTCTATAAAATGATATAAATTGGCAACAAGTCAGTGAATCCAACCCATTGGATGAATTCGGCTGATTTGTATTAATATACTATTTCAAAACCTTTTATGCGCAAAGCAAATTTCCAACTACAGTAGAACCCCAGTTATCCGAACTCTACTTATCCGAAAACCAGGTTAACCGAAATGGTTTGAACCCAACTGATTTCCCCCTTAGATTCATTAATCTGATCGTGATTCTCACAACGTACTATACAGAGAGTTATTGACTCATTGGAGGGTCATCCATACAGAGACCGCTAGGAAACTCAATAACAGTGGGCGAGTACCAATTTCTATCAAGGTTGGGTTCAGAACAATTTGTTCCTAGAGTTGCGAAGCATTTCCCAGCTAATGATTTACTGAGAACGGTGGTTCCCAAACTTCTTCTCCCGAGGAGTCCATTTTTAGAAAGAAATAGGCCTCAGACTCTGATTTCTATTCACTTTTAATTATGTGTTTTAGGTTGGGCCTATATTTACGTTGGGGCTGTTGGGCAGTTTTTTGTAAAAGCATCCTTTTATTTCCATTGCTTCCGCGTGGAACCCTTATCATAGTCAGTTGAGCCCCATGAGTTCCATAGAATGCTATCTGGCCCAGAAGTTTACTGAAGTTACATAGAACCGCTGACCCAGGAATTTACAAGTTACAATGCGTGTTGTTGAAGAAAGCGAAAAGTCTTCACCGGTCGATGTGCTATGAATAATACGACATCTCAAAAAAATGCTGTTAAAACAAAAATATGGGACTATTTTCAAAGCAGTTAATAACTTTACCTAACATTACTTATAAATGACGTATGTTTTTCACTATCATTGTAGTTTAATAGCAATTAAATGTGTTTTTGTATACATGATGTAGCTTTTTTGCACCATTATACTGAACATCGAATTTCGGAATTATCCGAAATCGATGCATCCATTCTGTTTCGGATAATCGGGATAGATTTCATCAGTTTTCTGTTTTGGTTACACTAGTATCACTGTTTCGGAAAATTTCCAAAATATCATAAACATTTTAAATTTCAAATTACTCACGTACAAATTATGATAGGAACAAAAAATCATTATAATTATCCATATCTAAACAGCCCAGAGTGTGGATCTTGGCCTTTCTTGTAATTCATTCCAAGCAGTCCCCTTTGTAGTAATGTTTCTCGTTCTTATATTTAACACCTCAAAGTTCTTGTCCACATAGTGGATTAGTTCTCAACTTGGGTCTTTTTCTAGGTGTTTTCAAGATTAGTGTGAACACAAATATTTTCTTTGTGACTTTGTTATAATTCAGGTTTAGAAAATGTCCTGGCCATTTCACTCTGTTAATTTTAATTTATTTGCTTAAATCAAAATATTTATATAATCAGTCTAGTTCTAAATTATATCTTCTCCAAATATTTCCCCCTTGAATTCGACAAAAAATACTGCAGAAAATTTTTTCTCTCAAAGATGCAAAAAGCTTTATCATCATGTCCTGTGAGAGTGCAAGCTTCTAAATCATATATTAAAGTAGATCTTATAAGTAATTTATACAGTTGAAATTTCATTGTTCTCCTAATCTGGTGTAATTTAAAAGAAAAATTTAATCCATTAAAGCAGTGATTACAAAAACATATTTCGTCCAACTAATTTTGCATAATACATCTATACTAAAATTCTGAAGCGATATGACAATTCGTTCTGCAATGATTGTATGTTCATAAACACTCCAGACAAAATATTACGAAATCAAAATTTACCGCAAGTCTACACTGTAAGAGCACGTGTCTGCAGCGCACCTCGTGTATGCGAACAGAACAGGGGTAGAAATCGTAGAGGAAGGTAGAACGTGTTGCGAAACCTTGAGATCAATGTGATTCATTCGTTTGTAAAGTTTGAAATGGGCCGCAAACGAGACATCACCTTAGTGTTTGGCCGGGAATACGGCAACAAAGTAGAAGAGATTGCAGAGTTCTTGGGTGGGACAGCATCTACAGTAAGTATAGAGCATAAGCAATGGCGTTTGTCCGAAACAAATAGTTCCCGGCGGTGCATTGCCGGCCGCAAAACGATACTAACCCAGAGAAATCGTCGTCATGTGAGACGCATGGCTACTGCTAATCGCTTCCAAATCAGGGACCCAATTGGTGGCACAGATTAATGCTGGACCGGGTCCGTCTATTTCTGAGAGCACCCTGCGCCGGAAGCTACATCGCATGGAATTATTCAGCCGTATACCCCAGCGACGTCCTCGATCCCACAGCAGTCCCAAAGCAGAAGATACTCCAATGGAATCAAGAACATCGACACTGGACTGTGAATGACTGGCGACGTGTAATATTATCAGACGAATCACGCTTCTGCTTGTATGTCAATTACGCACGTTTTCGCGTCACCAGGAGGTCCGGAGAGATGTATCATCTGGACTGCTTCCAGAGATCAGTGAAGCTCGGGGGTGGAAATGTGATGATTTGGGGGTGGAAATGTGATGATTTGGGGGTGGAAATGTGATGATTTGGGGGTGTATTTCGGCGACTGGCGTTGGAGCACTGGTGAAAGTCAACAATCGGATGAAGGCTGTGGATTATAGACCCATCTTGAATAACCATGTCGTCCCTTATGTAGACTTATCCGTGTCTGGGTGGAAAGGGCCTTGTCACCAAAACTGTCTGCCAAGACGACAAGTGTACCGTGCATCGCGCAAGACGTGTTCAGGACTGGTTCGCAGAACATGAGATTGATCTCCCACACCTCACTTTACCCTCCAATTCGCCTGACCTTAACGTCATCGAGAAAATGCGGGACGCTTTGGAAATTGCTGTCAAGAGGAGTGTTGCAAGTCCACATCACAACCGGAATAGACGTCCAAGTTGATGGACGAGTGGTCCAACATCACTGCATACGCTATCCGACCCCATTTGAACAGCATGGCCCGTAAGATCTAAAATCTGATCAGGGCATATGGTGATGTAACCAAGTATTAAATTCAATAAAACCTTATTTCGTAATACTTTGTCTGGGGTGCTTATATAAATAGATATTTCGAAACTTCGTTCAAGAGATCTTGGAATTCTTCAAAATATTCTATGCACCAAAACTTTCGCTATACAATAGTATAAGAAAGTAAAGATATTACGTATGATTTTACTTGCAAACTAAAACTAATACAATTATTATTCAGTTGAATAACTGATAACTATTTAGTTTCTTAAAAGCATATGAAATAAAAACACGAATATTTTGATTGCGCATAAATCAAGCAAAATGAGATTTTCTGAAAGTTTTATTTTTACTCTACAATTTGAGAAAATAAAAAGCACATATAGCTTAAAGTTATAATACAGAAAAGTATAAAATAACTACCAGTAATATTACAATAAATATTTCGTCATTAAATCTCACACCCTTTTAAAAATTATTAAAGTTATTATCTCAATTTCTAAAAGTAGAAGAATAAAACGTGATATAAGAATACGTACTAATTATTTATGTCAAACAATTTAAAAAAACAAAATATATCCATCAAAGAATATTTTTTACCATTTTTCTCAAATTCTGAAACGTACATAAAAAAATTTATTCTTGAAATTACCGCTAACAAATTCCCATGAAATTCATAATTTATTTATATCCAATCGAGCCCTGACGAAAACGAGTTTTTTAATTTTTAAAATATTAATATGCATAAACAATCCAATCTTGAATTTTATTAAAGTTGTTTCTATCCCCATAAATCCTCTTCACATTAAGATTCTTGTGAAAAAAAGGAAGAATTTTAATCGACTGCAGCGTCTTTGTAATGCAAATAGATATATTGCAAGAGTGCAATCTTTCGTTGCCGTCACAGTTGGTTTTGAACAGTTTTTCCCCGCGGAAGCAGTATTAGATTCTTTTATAACTGAATTCGAAACATAGAGTCAGGCTAACAGTAGCCAAAGAAAGAAGTCATTAGCTGAAACTAATTCTTGGGGTTTTTTTAAACTGTTTACTTTTAAATCGATAAAAATTTGAAAAGACTTTATATCTACAGTTTTGATGAATTGCTGTATTTTTATTTCGTACGAATTTAATATCCATCAAAATTAAAATTAATTTAGGCAAAAGAATATCAAATAAAGCTAAATTTAGAACAGGAAAATATTATCGTCTAAAATCGGAATTTTCCCACAGAGATGGCGAAATATTGAAAAATGCTAAAACAATTCCTACTTACAGAATATAATTTTCATAACTAAAACAATTGTCATTTTTTGTCACATTTTCTACACACAAAGAATATACAATAGCTCTACTCGATTTTCTTAAATATTAGTATTTAAGCGTTACTTCCATGTGCATTGCAATTATTATTAGAGCAACAAAAATTTACTTTTATGTTCCTTGAAATTATGTATTTAACAATTATATTGAAAAATATATTACTATAAAATTGAATATTTTATTATATTGAAACATGTATTTTTACCGTATTAAATTATTAAAATTCATAAATATATTGAATAATACATATTTATCTTATTTTAGAAACATCATATTTTCTTCAGTTCTGAAGAAGTCAGTTAAGCAAATGAATTGGATACATTCAACTAATGTGTATAATCTTGCATAACAAAATGTGTCTGTGTCTGGGGGGTGGAGGGGGTCATATGTAGTGGAAATTCGAAGCTTCAGACAACGGCGATTTCTGTTCATATATACTTCAGGTCCCTAGACGACGAAGCACAGTTTGGAAACCACTGACGTAGAAATTTGAGGTTTAGCCTCTCGTTGAAGAAAGCGAAGAGTCCTATCCATAGGTCGATGTGTTCGAAAGACTGGCATGGCAAAAATTGGACTATATTAAAAGCAATTAGTTACTTTATACATATGCATAGTATAAATTGTAAATGATGTATATTTTTCTCTATCGTAGGAGTTTAGTAATAATTAAATTGTGCTTTTTGATAAATAATGCAGTTTAGTTTTGCACATTTAAACTAAAAATCGAATTTTAGGATTATTCGAAATATATCTACCCTTTTTTCTTTTGGATAATTGGGACTCTATAATATCAGTTCCCTATATCGGCTATACTAGGAAAATTATTTCGGAAATTTTCCAGAATGTTATAAAAAATCTTAAATTTCAAATTATATTAAAATACTAATTATTCATGATATGAAAAAATTATCCATCATCCATGGTTTCACATCCTACTGTAGGAGTATAATAAGAGCATTTGTTCTACAGTTACCGTGTCCACACATAAACGGATATTTCGAAACTGTGTTCAAGTGATCTTCGAATTCTTTAATTCGAAAATATTCTAGAAACAAAAACTTTCTCTATTACGCCTGACTTTACTTGCAAACTAAAAATATTACAACTTATAATTCAGTTCAATAAAATAAAATCTGATGTGGGCAGCACATGACTATCCTTATATAATGCAATGGATTTACTAGTTTTACAATAAAAAAATAATGTATAAGATCCACGGCGCTGTGTTTTTATCGTTCAATTGTATACATTGGGCGATTTTCAGGATGACAACATGTACAACTATTTCAAAATACTTCATTAACTTATACTTCACGCAACTCTAAACAGTCATCAATATTGATAGCATCCTCAATAAGCGATATATTCCATATATTAAAATACTTTATTAATTACTTCATCACCTAGTCGGCATTTTCATTGATTTAGCGTCATTTTTATGAATTTGGTGACATTTTCGTTAATTTAACAACATTTTTAAAAGTCGCCAAGTTGGTAACATTCCACCAAATTTGTTGCCAAAATATCGCCAAGCGTTATGGACGGAGAAATAAGTTTTTCTTATAGTAGATAAATGACTATTGGCGTTCAAATAAAAACGTATTACTCAAAGTATCTTTCCTCATGAATGGAACGAGCTAGATCCACGAGAATGATGTCACCAAATTTATCGCATGATATTACATATGAAAAGTGAACATGTTATTTCACAGTTAATATTTTTTTTTAATTTATGGGATTTTTTGATAAATTTATTTGAAAAATGTACCATATCTCGAGAACAGTTTAGGCTAGCGTTCTAAAGTTTATGTCAATCGTTATGCCATTTAAAAAGTCGCCAAGTTGGCCACATTCCACCAAATTCGCCGCAAAATTTCGGCAAGCGTTATGGATGGAGAAATTAGTTATTCTTGTAGCAGATAACTGACTATTGGCGTCCAAATACAAAATTATTACCTAAAGTATATTTTCTCATGAATGGAACTAGCTAGATAAACGAGAATGATATCACTCAATGCATCGCATCATATTACTTATGAAAAGTGAGCATATTTCAACAATAGGTAATATATTTTTTTAATTTCATATGATTTTTTTATATTTTTTTTAGAATGTGCAATATCTCATGAACGGTTCATGAAAACGCTCTAAAATTTACTTTAATCGTTTTCTAATGAAAATTACATAAGAAATGACTGTTTTGGTAACTTGACTAAAGTTTTGATTTTTTGAGGATATTTTCAACATTTCACTCGAAAATTTAGGGAGGTTCTGAACTTGCGATTACGAATACAAACAACAGGCTTCCAGTATTTATGGATTGTAATTTTTGTACTAAATTTCGTTCGAATCGGTCCATTCGTTCGTCAGTTATCGTCTCCACAGACTCATTGACACACACAAACACACACACATAATATAAAAAACGTCTGATTCGTGTTCAGAGATGCTTGAAACGGGCTCTCCCTTCGAAAACTCGAATTCGAATTTTCGACCCCGTCACAATACTTTTCATATATATTATATGTATGTAAGGAAAGTAATAACTGTTTCGTCTCTTTAAAAGAACATGAAATAAAACACGTATATTTAGAGCTAGAATCAGTCATTTAAAAATGGTATTTCTGAAAACGTTACTTTTAATGTAGTTTGAAATAATAAAAAATACCATGTAACCTAAATACAAAATTATACAGAAAGATATATAACTTTCAGTATTATTATGATACACCTTTTAACATACCGGCCGTCCAATTAGATACTCAAGTCCTCAGGATGAGTCGGACGGTCTGGGTCTTCTACACCTTTTAACATTATATTTTACACTGACTTACAATAGTTATAACTATTATCCTCAACCCTGAGTAGGAGAATAAACAGAGATATAAGAACGTGCTTTAATTATTTATATCAAACAATTTAAAAAACAAAACAAAAAATCTGATGTGGGCGGCACATGACTTTCCTTATATAATGCAATTAATTTACTACTTTTACAGTAAAAAAATAGGTTTTTATTCTAGTAGATACTTAAATTCTTTCCAAGATACTAAATTTTCAATTAGTTGTCATTTCCATTGATTTAGCGTCATTTTATCCATTTGGCGAGATTTTCGCTAATTTGGCAACATTTTAAAAAGTCGCCAAGCTGGCGATGCAAAAGTATCAATCATATAATCAAATGCAAAAGCAGTACTCAAAGTATCGTTTTTCATGAATGGAACGAGCTACATACACTACACGAGAATAATGTCACCAAATTTATCTCATGATATTACATATGAAAAGTGAACATGTTTCTCAACAGTTATTGGATTTTATTTAATTTATTGGATTTTTTGATAAATCTATTTGAAAAATGTGCAATGTCTCAAGAACGGTTCATACTAGTGATCTAAAGTTTATGTCAATTGTTTTCTGAGGAAAAACTACATAAGAAATGTTTGTTTGCGTAACTTTATTAAGGGTATTGATTTTTTGATGATTTTTTCAAAATTTCACTTGAAAATTTAGGCGGGTTCTGAACATTTGATTACGTATTAAAACAATAGGCTTCCAGTATTCACGATATCGTATCCACAGACTCGCTGATACACACACACACACACAGACGTCACCTCAAAAATGTTTGATTCGTGATCAGGGATGCTTGAAACGTGCTCCCTCGTCGAAAACTCGAATTCGAATTTTCGACCCCGTCACAATACTTTCCTTATACATTATGTGTATAAGGAAAGTAAAAAGCCATCAAAGAATAATTTTTACCATGATTCTCAATTTCAGAAATGTACGTAAAAAACTTTTATTTGAAATTACCGTTAACAAATCCCCATGAAATTCTTAATTTATTCATTTTCTAATCTAATAAAGCACTGACGAAACTAATTTTTTAAATATTAATGTGTATAAACAATCCAGTTTTACTGAAGTTGTTTCGATCCATACAAAAGCTGGTTCACATTAAGATTCTTTTTAAAAGGACAGAATTTTAATCAACTGCAGTGTCTTTGTAATGCAAATAGATATGGCGCTAGAGTGCAATCTTTTGCTACAGTCACATTTGGATTTCAACTGTTTTCCCTGCGGAATGTGCATAGGATTCTTTTCCAACTGAATTCGAAACACAGAATTAATCTGGCAGTAGCTTAAGAAAGAGATCTTTATCTTCTTGGTTCTTTTAAACTGCTTTTCTTTAAATCAGTAAAGATTTGAATCGAAAAAGCTTTATATCTACAGTTTTGAAGAGCTGCATTATTTTTAAAAAATCTGATGTGGGCAGCACATGACTTTCCTTATATAATGCAATGAATTGACTACTTTTACAACAACAAAAAATAGGTTATTATTAGAGTAGATGCTTATATTCTTTCCAAGATATTGAATTTTCGTCAATTAGTCGTCATTTTTATCAATTTGGCGAGATTTTCGTTCATTTGGCAACATTCAAAAAGTCGCCAAGTTGGCGATATTACGCCAAATTCGTCGCCAAAAGTTCGCCAAAATTTCGACAAGCGTTATGAACAGAGATATTTTATTTAAATTATTCTTATAGCAGATAAATGACTATTGGCATTCAAATACAAAAGTATTACTCAAAGTATCTTTTCTAATGAATGGAATGAGCTAGATCCACGAGAATGATGTCACCCAATTTATGGCATGATATTACATATGAAAAGTGAACATGTTTCCCAACAGTTAATATATATTTTTAATTTATGGGAGATTTTGATAAATTTATTCGAAAACGAGCAATACCTGGAGAACGGTTCATGCTAGCGAGCGTTCTAAAGTTTATGTCAATCGTATTCTAAGGAAAAATTACATAAGAAATGTCTATTTGCGTAACTTTATTATAGGTTATGATTTTTTGATGATGTTTTCAAAATTTCATTTGAAAATTTAGGGGGATTCTGAACATTCGATTGCGTCTGAAAACAATAGTTTTCCAGTATTCACGGATTGCGATTTTTGTACCAAATTTCATTCAAATCGCTTCATTCGTTCGTGAGATATCGTCTCCACAGACTCACTGACACACACACACACACACATATATACTTTCACACACGCACATACTTTCACACACACACACACATACACACAGACATCACCTGAAAAATATTTGATTCGCGATCAGGGATGCTTGAAACGTGCTCTCCCGACGAAAACTCGAATTCGAATTTTCGACCCCGTCACAATACTTTCCTTATACAGTATGTATGTAGGGAAAGTAAAAATAATTATTTTGTACGAATTTAGTATCCATCGAAATTAAAATTCATTTATGTGAAAGAATGTGAAAATAAGCTAATTTTAAACGTAGAAAAAATTATCTTTTGAGATCGAAAATTTTCCACAAGGATGGCGAAATATTGACAAATGCTGAAGTAATTTCTACTTACAGAACTAAACACTACGTAACTAAAACAATAGCATTTATTTCTTTCACACTTTGTCTACAGCATCAAAAGTATCTAAAGACTAAATCCCCAATCAATTTCCATAAATGATAGTCTTTAATATGTGTTACTTTCATTTGCATAGCAATTACTAAGAAATAAAAGATATAAGAAATAAGAGAATAACTACTAAGAAATAATTACTAAAAATAAAAAAATGCACTTTTACATCCCTGGAAAATATGCATTTAACAATTAATTTGAAAAATATATTATAATAATATTGAAATTTTTTATTTAAATATATATTTTATTATATTTAAATATAAATTTTATTATATTAAAATATATATTTTATTATATTGAAATATGTATTTTTATTATATTGAATTATTAATTTTTTTTAATGTATTGAAAAAATATACTGATGTTAGTAAAAAAATTCTTATTTTCTTCTGTTGTCAACCTGTAAGTTGAGTAGAAAAATTGGATACATTCAACTAATTTACCTGTATATAGTCTTACATAGAAAACGAATGTGTGTGTGTGTGTTGCATGTAGCAGAAAATCGAAGATACAATCAAAGAACTGCGAAATTCGATACAAATATACATACTTCAGCTCTCTAGACGATACAACCCAGCGAGATTTATTTTTTTATTTTAATTAGTTTCAAAATAATATACACTTGAATCTTAAAGTCCGTCTAAATTTTGGCTTCAGAAAGCCTTTTATTTCAGATAGACAATATCCGGATATACGGAAACAGATGTTTTGATTAAATGGCTGACATCTTGTCTAGACCAACAGATGTTTTAAACGAAGAGAAATTAATTTATAAATTCTCTAATTTTGCAGATCTAAAAATTATCTCTTTAATTTATTTTTATTTGATATTATATCTAGAGCCAGCGGAAAAAGCACTTTTTTTTAATTTTAATTTTCAGTTTTCAGAATACAGATTTGATTTTTATAGAGTTTGCAATATAAGCTAAATAATAATTTTTCTTAATTTATTTTTTATTACCCCACTAATATCCGTGCAAAATCTAATAGGTGTTTAAGGTTTTTCTTTTTTTAACATCTTGAAAGCCCAACTGACTTACGTATTGTTTTCATAACAAAGTTCATAAATTTCTTAAATCAAATATGTATGTTATAAAAAAGTGGAATTTTTGACTTCCCGGCACCTCTATATCATTATAAATACTGTGTTAAATTTTGATCTGATCAAAATTCGCTGAGATAGTATTTGATATTTATAACTCTTCTTCTCCGACTTCAGAATCGCATTTTTTGGAGTACAGGAATTCCTAATTCCGAAATTGGTATTAAAAGGTGTTTTGATAACACAGATAGAATTATCGAGACTGAAATCGGTTTCAAAAGTCTACTTGTTTTATGAGAATTGGTAAATTACTGCACGCGATTGAGTCTTGAAAGCCGGGAAGCATTTTCTAGTTACATATTATTTTGACACTTTTTACAAGCATAAAGAATTTTAAACGGAAAGGAAACAATGCTATGAATTAGGAAACAATGCTATGAATTAGGAAACAATATATGAAATTAGGAAACAATGCTATGAAATTAGGAAACAATGCTGTGAAATTAGGAAACAATGCTATGAATTAGGAAACAATACTATGAATTTAGGAAACAGTGCTATGAAATTGGGAAACAATGCAATGAAATTTTTAAATTTTAAATTATTTGTTTTATTACCATTTAGTTTACATATGCAAATCACAAAGTGTTCCATCTAGTTCAGTTTTTTTTTTACTTTCAATATGTATTACCATGTATTGTAGGGAAAGTATTGCAACGTGTCGAAAATCGCAATTCGAGTTTTCGGCGGATTTAGACGTTTCGAGCATTCTAAAACCCGAAAAACTATTTTTTGAGTAACATATGTGTGTGTGTCTGTGCAATATATGTATCCAGTCCAGCTCAAGAACTAATTGACCACATTTCATAAAATTTGGTAGATAACTCTGGCGCTGGTTAGATTTTGGTACGATTAGAAAGCCTACTTTTTTGCGAAATGGCAAAATTCCTCAAATTCTAAAGTAAAACACTACATATACTCAAATATATCAATTAAATGCTTGTTTCATACGTAATTTTTGCTGACGAAAATAATAAGATCAACTCCATAACTCTAAAGCTAATTTTTCTCCAGATATTTTAGTTTGTTCGCATTTTTGCAACGCAACCTTTGAAAATGAGTACAGTCGCCAAATGAAAATGGAAATTATTAGATACGTAGCCACGCCACAGTACTACTAAAGTTGCGAACAATTTAAGAGCGTATGCGAATAATGCTAGTGACGTAGTGGTCATTTATGATAAAGACAGGATGCACTATATTCCTGTGTTTGTAAGTTTTGTTTACTTGAGCATTTCTGAATAAGATAGCCATTACCAATAGCCGTATTGTCTGAAATAAATGAAATCTGCAACACATTTATTGTCAGTTTCAAATCAATAACCAACGCTTTATAATTTGTAATTGACTATTTTCATTTATCTCGCTTTATTGCCTAGTTCGTTATTCTATCTTTTTAAATTCTCGTCTAGGAGCTCTGCAATCATTTCTAGTCGGTCAAGCATGGTCAATATACTATAAATAGCCTAACGTGTACACTAATGGGCCTTTCCTTACAAAGTTATTGGGGGGTGGGGGTAAGGACGGCGCTCTATCGTTGAACTACTGGAATGGAATTGCAAACTCTTATCACCGAAGTAGATTCTGAAATATGCATTTATAATCCAATCAAACTTGTTTTAATATCCACAAAAATCCATTTCCATTTAGATTCCTCTGCAAATGACAAATTTCCAATCGATTGCACCGTCATTGTAATGCAAATAGATATAACACAAGAGTTCAGTTTTTCGTTACAGTCACAATTGGTTCTCAACAGTTGTTGCTTGCGAAAATAGTATTCGATTTTTATTTCAACTGATTTGAAAACGCAGAGGTAGGTTAACAGCAACGTAAGAAATCCTTAGATGAAAATATTCACCCTGTTGCTTTCACATTTCATTTTCTTTTTCTTAGTCGATAAATATTTAAGTGGAAAAGGCAGTTTTCAGAAAATTTACAGTTTCGGGAATTTACAGTTTCATTTACAGTTTCGGGAAATTGCAATATTATTAAAAAATAATTATTTAAACATTAAAATCAGAGACAACCAAAAAATAGGTTTAAAGGTCCTTTATTAAAATCTCCCTTTTACGACATACAAAATTACACGGCCAAAGCGCTTTTATACCCTTCATCAGTGGAGAAGTCCGCCACTGATGAGGAGCATAATGATGCCCGAAAGCGCTTTGTCCGTGTAATTTTGTATGTCATAAAAAATATATTTTAATAAAGGATCTTTAAACCTATTTTTTGGTTGTCTTTCATTTTAAAGATTTAATTAGTTGCTATTTTATTAATAATGATTTAGTTCGAATTTAATATCCATCGAAATTAATATAAAGAGTATGCGATAGAATATTAAAAAAGTTAAATTTTGAAATGGGAAAACATTTTCTACTGTGATCGCAATTTTTCCGCAACAAACTAACAGAGCTAGAGTTTTCCTGACTAAAACAATTAGAATTTATTTTCTTTACACTTTTCCTAAATTACAAGACTTTGAGTCTTTAGTCCTTCTCAAACATTTATTTTTCATATTTGCTACGCACATTTGCATCACAATTAGAATCAGTGAAATATATATATATATATATATATATATATATATATATATATATATATATATATATATATATATTCTTTAATGTTTTTTGACAGATATATGTAATTATTATATTGAAAAATATATTTTATATATATATTGAACTAGGAAAATATACCCATCGTTGCTTGGGATTTAAAGAAGGATTTTGTGAACTAATTCTTCCCAATTTTAAGGGCTTTGTCGCCAGCTACGGGTGAGCTGCTCTAATAAACTTTTTTTCCTTTCTTTTTTCTTTAAATCTATTTGTATCTCGTCACCCCTAATTCGAATTTTTGAAAATGTCGCTTTTTGCACTGATACGAAACGGATAACATGAAATCAAGACCAATAATCTAGTTGGAGTGGAAGTCTTCAAATAATTTGAAAAGTGGCTTTGAATTTTTTAATTGTTCCTTTGGATCATCCCGCCTAATTCGAATTTTGGAAAAACTAAATTTTTTCCATTGACCAGAAAACTTAAATGAATTGAATGAGACCAAAACGAAGATTCCAGCAAAATTAGAAGTGGTCGATAATTCTGATACATCCCTCCCTCCCTAGTGCATATTATTATATTAAAACGTCCCTCAAAGCGATAGAGTTTTTTAGGGTAATTACATTTAATTTTCATAGATACTAAGTTATTGTTAACTTGATATTTCTTAAAAGGTGGAGATATGACTCAATTTTCAGCCAGTGTCCCCTTCCTTCTCTTTTTCTCTCCCTCCCTCACTTAGTCAACCCGGTCAGTGCATATTATTATATTAACAATTATTATATTAACACTTCTAACTAGAATATTGGTTTTGGTGAATTCATTTAAAGGACATAGATTTTCAAAGAAATTACATTTAATTTTCATATAGATACTAAATATAGTTAACATGGGGATTTTTCTCAAAAGTCGACACATTGGCGATATGATTCAATATATTTCCCACTAATGTCCCTAAATGATCGCTAACTTTGTTTCCAAATATGGCACACAGGCATTGATTGATCAAAGCTTTTATTATATAAGAATAGATGATTAATTTCCTTCTAACAAATATTTTTTAAAAGTAGTTTTTCTATTTCTCAAATTTAAGAACGTGCATAACAGTAATTTGATGAATGTTTCTAATAGATAACAAAATAAGTCAATGGAAACAAATCTTCATTTTTTAAAATATTAATCTGCATAGGAGTTCCGCCTTACCTTCAAGTTGTTTCATCCCAAGCAAATGTTTATTTTCATTCTTATTATTTTACAAATAGTAAATTCCCAAGCGTCTTTGTAATGCAAATAAACATAGCGCGAGAATGTAACCGTTTGTTACAGTCACAGGGATTTGTTTTTATTTTTCCCCTCGTGGTAATAGCATTCTATTTTTTAACTGTTTTGAAAACGCAAAGGTATGTTGAAAGAAGCATAAGAAATAAAACTATTCTTCCTGTTGCTTTTAAACTGCATAGTTTTTTAAATCGATAAAGATTTGAAAGGAATAGAAGGGTCTACAGATTTGGAGAAATTACAGTATTTTTAAGAAATAGTTATTTAGTTTGAATTTAATTTCACTAAAAATTAAAATGAATATATTCGACAGGTCATAATATAAAGTTAAATTTGAAAGCCAACAATATGTTCTGTGATTGAAATTTCTCCACAATAGCGAAGACATATTGAAAAATTACTAAAATAATTAGCACATTTTTTTCTTTATACTTTCATTACAGTATAAAAGAATCTGATGTGGGCAGCACATGACTTTCCTTACATAATGCAATGAATTTACTACTTTTACAGTTAAAACAAATGTTATTCTTATAGCAGATACTCATATGCTTTCCAAGATATTGAATTTCCTTCAATTAGTAGTCATTTTCATTGATTTAGTGTCATTTCTATCCATTTGGCGAGATTTTTGTTAATTTGGCAACATTTTAAAATGTCTAGAAGTTGGCGACATTCCACTAAATTCGTCGCCAAAATCTCGCCAAGCGTTATGGATGGAGAAATAAGTTATTCTTACAGCGGATAAATGACTATTAGCGTTCAAATACAAAAGTATTACTCAAAGTATATTTTCTCGTGAATGGAACAAGTTAGATCCACAAGAATGATGTCACCAAATTTATCGCTTGATATTACATATAAAAAGTGAACATTTTTTTCAACAGTTAATATATTTTTTTTTAATTTATCGGATTTTTTGATAAATTTATTTGAAAACTGTTCAATATCTCGAGAACGGTTCTTGCTAGCTTTCTAAAGTTTATGTCAATCGTTTTCTAAGGAAAAATTACATAAGAATTATCTATTTGCGTAACTTTATTGAATAGTTTGATTTTTTGATGATTTTTTCAAAATTTCACTCAAAACTTTAGGAGGGTTCTGAACATTCGATTGTGTTTTAAAACAATAAGCTTCCAGTATTCATGGATTGTGATTTTTTTACCAAATTTCATTCGAATCGCTCCATTCGTTCGTCAGATATCGTCTCCACAGACTCACACACACACACTCACACACACAGAGAGAGAGAGAGAGAGAGACCTCACTTCAAAATTGTTCGATTCGTGATCAGGGATGCTTGAAGCGTGCTCTCCCGTCGAAAACTCGAATTCGAATTTTTGACCCCATCACAATACTTTCCTCATACATTATGTGTGTAAGGAAAGTAAATGTGCCTGTAGTTACATTTTTCGCTTGAATTTTTTAAACATTTATACTTCCTATTAATTTCTTCCACCTGTATTCCAATTAGTATCAGAGTAAAAAAATCTCATTGAACTCAGGTTTGTAGGTTATTATTATTTGAAAAAAAGATCTGGCAAATAACTCTAGAATTATTGGAGTTATTACGTATCAGGTAGCCATCAGTATCGCATATTGGAGTTACAGATGCAGGTATAGAGGGTGATTCACAAAAGATGAGTCAAACTTTATGAGGTGGTAGTACACATCAAACCAAGCATTTTTTGTCATAGTTTACCAGTTTGGAAATGAAGCGTAAAGGCGTTACAGTGCTCATAGTTGTTCGGAAGCGGCTGCTCCGCAAACTTAAAAGCGTTATTCTAGTTGTTATTTTCAGGTTTGAGAAGAAGACTACGTATGCAAATTTCATCTTGGGAAGAAGAATCCTTACGCAAATTTTCGTAACAGAGAATGTGCGACCCTATCAGTTTGTAGCAGTTATTCACATCTCCCAACTTTTGAGACGATGAAGGAATTTACAAATAGGGAAAAAGGCGACATGCATTTCATCTATGGATCTTATTATTATGGAGATATCTCAAGAGACTTATCTATAACACTCATCTTGAATCTTAAGAAGAACGCGTTGCTAGAATTTCGGCCGCTGCTGTCGAAGTGTGCGACATGCCTGGTCTGTTCGAGAGAATTCGCCAATCCCTCCATAGCCGCTGTGAGACGTGCATTCAGGTTGGCGGTCGATCTTTTGAGCCATTACTGTAATTATTGTTTATTAAATCTCATTTTACAATTTATAAGTCATGCCAACGGCCCTACCGTGCTGAAAACACCGGTTCCCGTTAGATCACCGAAGTCAAGCAGTATCGGTTGCGGTTAGTACTTGGATGAGTGACCACCTGGAAACACCGCGTGCTGTTGGCACTTTTCGGGTGCGGTAGCCCGGTGGTTTGCGCGCTGGATTTGCACGCTGCCACAACTGCCGCCGTGTTCATGCGGAGTACGATCACGTTAAACATGTGGGTCCGTAAGTCCGTCCGAGAGGTTGGTGGTAGGGGACGGAGGTACGGTCCCTGTGGATGCCTCCCCCACTGAGTTTCGGTCTAAATTAGGTGGCACTTCCCGGCCGTCCAAACAGTTACCTTCCACCTTTCTGGTAGGTCGGATGGTCTGGGTCTCAACAACAACAACAACTAAGTCATACTTATGTTTTCGCCTCACCTCATCGGTTTCACCATTAGGCGCACTCTGGCGCATTTAAGCTTTGTCTCTAACCCGGTAAACTGTGACGAAAAATGCTTAGTTTATTGTGTACTACCACCTCATAAAGTTTGGCCCATCTTTTTTTAATCACCCTGTATAGAAAACTCCCAATGGCGCTAAACGATGAGATAACTTTCGGGGACTATCTCGCTTCCAGTTAGAGTTGGGGGAAATGTCAATCACAAAGTTGGAGAACATTGTAAAATTATTATATTTTTGTATATTTTTGACCCCCCGCAAAACATAGGCCCCTCTTCACCCACCCTTTTTAGTGGGGTGAAATAAATATACCTCTTCCTGTTAGAGACAGAGAGGATAGTCAATTGCAAATTAACTACGAAATGAATTCTAAGCATTTTTGTTCCCCCTCCCCCGCAAAAAATGAACAACAACTCTCTAAGTAACGACTGTAAAAAAGACAATTGTATTAATCTGCATGTAATGCCGTAAACATTATAGAGTCATTACGGCGTAAACATCGTAGATACATTAGAAAACACGCGGAGACATGTTACTACAAATATTCAAGTATGCATTGTTACTGAATGTGAACATTTTAAGTTTTCTTTATAACCAGTAATTAGTAAATCACATATGGAGGTCAAATGCTCATGGGTTGTATGAAATGTAAATTGTTTTCTTTATAATTAAATACCACTTTACTCTGCTGAGTTTTTCTAAACGTTGAATTGGTTGGGGCATGCGTTAGATTATACAAAATTATTTTCAGGCTTTCTCTCAATTTTTGAGGGAAAAAAATATGCTTTATCTTATTTTACAACGTTCTACTTGATTGATTTATTTCTCTATATCCAACAGGAATCGCGATAACCCTCTATACCTAATAAAAATCAGATGTGGACAGCACATGGCGTTCCCTGCTGACTCAAATTCATATATTTTATTTCTTTAATAAATCTTTAGATTGAGTTTATTTGAACCAAATAACACTAAATTTGCATTTTTAATTCAATTTTTGTTTTTATTTGGTAATTGGATATTTTTCCGAAATCGGCGTAACAAAAATTCAAGAAATCTCAAATATCTTGGGAATGGTTAGTCCTAAAGTATAATGGAGTGCGTTATATTATTTTCCTCTTCAAAAATTGCGTATAAAACAATAATTTAATTGATACATTTGAGCATACACTACTTAATCTTTTTTTTTAGATTTTAGTGGGTCATTTAGTAAAAAAAGGCAGATTGTTCTTTTCCGAATCGTACCAAAATCTAATCAGAACCAAAGTATCCCACAAGTAACTTATCTACCAAATTTTGTGAAATTTGGTCAATTAGTAATTTAGCTAGAGTGGATACATGAAATTTTTGCGGGCTATTTCGTAAAAAAAGGCGGGTTCTTCTTTTTCGAATCGAACCAAAAACTAATCAGCACCAGGGTCACATCCAAGTGAATTAACAACCACATTTTATGAAATTCGGTCCATTAGTTTTTGAGTTAGAGTGGATACATACATTGCACAGACAGACAGACACACCCACAGACGTAACGCTAAAAATAGTTTAGTCGTATTCTAGAGGTCTCAAAACGTGTAGATCCGTCGAAAACTCGAGTTGCAATTTTCGACATGATTCCAATACTTTCCCTATACATTACCATGTATTGCAGGGAAAGTAAAAAAATCTGATGTAGGCAGCACATGACTTTCCCTGCAGACTTATATGCACGTTCTCTTTATTTTAATTAAATTTAATTCACTTTTAATTTAATTTTCCTTCTCATTTGATAACTGGACGTATTTTCAAAGGTGACGTGGAGAAAATACGAAAAAAACTTATATATCTCGAGAACGGCTAGCCCTAGTGTAATGGGGTTGGTCTTATTCTTTTCTCCGTTAAAAATTACGTATTAAACAGGCATTTAATGGATGTATTTGCGCATACGTAGCTTTTTAGTTTAGATTTTGACAATTTTTGCGGGCCGTTTTGCAAAAAAAGGCAGGCTATTTTTTTCTGAATCGTACCAAAATCTAATCAGCACCAGGGTGACACATAAGTAACTCATCTACCGAATTTTGTGAAATTCGGTCCGTTAGTTTTTCAGCTAGAGTGGATACAAGCCTTTGCGGGCCATTTTGCAAAAAAAGGCGGGTTCTTTTATCCCGAATCGTATCCACAACTAATCAGCACCAGATCCGCCAACAAGTGACATACCTACCAAATTTTATGAAATTCGGTCAATTAGTATTTCTGTTAAGAGTGGATACAAAATCAGCACAGACAGACACACACACACAGACACAGACTCGCACACAGACATCACGCTAAAAATATTTTTTTCGTATTCTAGAGGTCTCGAAACGTGTAGATCCGTCGAAAACTCGAGTTGCGATTTTCGACATGATTCCAATACTTTCCCTATACATTACCATGTATTGCAGGGAAAGCAAAAAGAGGGAAAGTCAGCTCCCGAAAGTTGTCTTATCGTGTAGCGTCTTCATGGTTTCCCATACACCAGCATGAAAAATCTAATGTGAGCAGCACATGACTTTCCCTGGAAACTCACATTCACGTTCACTTTATTTTTTCAATACTTCGTTGAATTGAGTTTAGTTGCACAAAATAACATCCAAAATTACTTTTAATTACACTGAACTTGCACTTCTACTTCAATTTTCGTTTGCATTTGGTAACTGGACTTGTTTTTAAAAGTAAAGTAGCGAAAATGCGAAAAAAAAATAAAATATCTCTAGAACGGTTAGTCGTAGGGGTTAATCTTATTTATTTTTCTCATCGTCAAAACTAACGTACCAAATAAGCATTTAATTGATATATTTGAGCAAACGCAATCTTTTATTTTAGATTTTGACGATTATTGAGGTCAATTTCGCAAAAAAAGGCAGGTAATTTTTTCTCGAATGGTACCAAAACTTAATCAGCACCAGGATAATCCACAAGTGACTTATCTAAAAATAATACTCTCGTGTTCTAGAGATCTAGAAACGTATAAATCCATCTAAAACTCGAGTTGCGATTTTTGGTATGATTCCAATACTTACCCTATACCATGTACTGCAGGTTATTCCAATACTTTCCCTTGCCATGTACTACAGGGAAAGTAATATATACGTTAACTCTAATATTTCTCGAGTTATTTTCCAGATAAATGACTTTTCACCCTGTATATTGTGTTTTCTAAAAGGTGGATTCTGTAAGTATGAAACATTTCAGCATTTTAAAAATTTCGTCGATTTTGTGGAAAAAATGCGATTTCAAAAGAAAGTTGTTTCCTCTTCTAAATTAATCTTCATTTGATAATCTTTCTCTTATATTCTATTTTAATTTCGATAGATATTAATCTAGACTAAATCATCATTTCTTAAAAATACTGCAATTCATCGAAATTGCAGATTAAATCATTTCCATTCAAAACTTTATCGATCTAAAATAATAAGAAATTAAGAAAAGTCTCAGCTAATTATATTTTTCTTACTCTGCCCTCAACCAACCTCTTCATTTTCAAGCCAGTTTAAAAAATCTGATGTGGGAAACACATGACTTTCCTTATATAATGCAATAAATTTACTAATTTTACAGTAAAAAAAATAGGTTTTCCTTCTAGCAGATACTTATATTCATTCCAAGATAATGAATTTTCGTCAATCAGTTGTCATTTTCATTGATTTAGCGTCATTTTTATCCATTTGGCGAGATTTTCGTTAATTTGGCAATATTTCAAAAAGTCGCCAAGTTGGCGACATTCCGCCAAATTCGGCGCCAAAATCTCGCCAAGCGTTATGAACGGAGAAATAAGTTATTCTTATAGCATATAAATGATTATTGGCGTTCAAATGCAAAAATATTACTCAAAGTACCTTTTCTCATGAATGGAACGAGGTAAATCCACGAGAATGATGTCACCCAATATATTGCATGATATTATATATGAAAAGTGAACATGTTTCTCAACAGTTAATAGATTTTATTTATTTCATGGGATTTGTTGATAAATTTATTTTAAAAATATGCAATATCTCGAGAACGGTTCATACTAGCGATCTAAAGTTCATGTCAATCGTTTTCTAAGGAAAAATTACATAAGAAATGTCTATTTGCGTAACTTTATTAAAGGTATTGATTTTTTGGTGAATTTTTCCAAATTTCACTCGAAAATTTAGGGAAGTTCTGAACACTCGATTACGTTTAAAAACAATAGGCTTCCAGTATTTACGGATTGTGATTTTTGTACCAAATTTTATTCGAATCGCTCCATTCGTTCGTGAGATATCGTCTCCATAGACTCACTGACACACACACTTTCACACACACACACACCACTTCAAAAATGTCCGATTCGTGATCAGGGATGCTTGAAACGTGCTCTCCTGTCGAAAACTCGAATTCGAATGTTTGACCCCGTCACAATACTTTCCTTATACATTATGTATATAAATAAGGAAAGTAAAAATGTGGTAAAGTAAAATTCACATAAATACAATACAAGCACTTACTAATAGCGTCCCCCAGTTGAATCAGTAATCGTATACGTGAAAACTAAAAAAGATTGAGAACATTGCGAGAATACAGAAAATCAGTCAATTTTGTGTCCTCTAACACTTTTATCATACACATAAATTATGGAACACACTAATAATATACCAACATTATACACTTAAAAGAACCGAATGTTATTTCAGAGGGGTAAACCAATTGTGACGGCATCGAAAGGTTACACTCACACGCTTTATTTATTTATATTATTAGAAAGGCATTGTTGTAATTTGGAATTTGGTCATTTGCACGAGAATCTGAATGAAAATGAAGATTTTTATGGAACAAAACAACTTCAGTAACTGAATTTATTATAAGAGCATATTAAATTTTGACGAGCAGATAATAAGTACAAAACTGGTTGATCAATCCTGTTATTTGCAATGGGAGCGTAATCCTAATTTTAAAAACTTGCCTTATAGGCGGGTTCTGTGATACTAAATCGCAATGCGGCAAAATAGGCATGTTTTAGGTTATATAATTCTTATTTCGCTGCATCCGAACAAGAAAATTAGCACAATTCTATAGCTTGACAAAAACATGGATGTATATCTTCGCACTGCAATATTTTTACTTTCCTTATATACATAATGTATAAGGAAAGTATTGTGACGGGGTCGAAAATTCGAATTCGAGTTTTCGACGGGAGAGCACGTTTCAAGCATCCCTGATCACGAATCTGACATTTGTGAAGTGATATCTGTGTGTGTGTGTGTGTGTGTGTGTGTGTGTGTTAACGTATGAGTGTGTGTGTGTGTGTGTGTGTCAGTGAGTCTGTGGAGACGATAATTGATGAACAACTAGACAGATTCGAAAGAAATTGGGTACAAAAAATACAATCCATAAACACTGGAAGCCTATTGTTTTTATACGCAATCGAATATTCAGAACCCCCCTAAATTTTCGAATGAAATTCTGAAAAAATCGTCAAAAAATCAAAACCGCTAATAAAGTTACGCAAATAGACATTTCTTATGTAATTTTTCATTAGAAAACGATTGACATAAATGTTAGAACGTTAACATGAACCATTCTCGAAACATTGCAAATTTTTCAAAAAAATTATCAAAAAGTCATATAAAATAAAAATATTTCCCATTGAGAAACATATTCACTTTTCATATGTAATACCATGCGATAAATTTGGTGACATCATTCTCGTGGATCGAGCTCGTTCCATTCATAAATAAAGATACTTTAAGTAATACTTTTGTATTTGACGCCAATAGTCATTTATCTGCTGTAAGAATAACTTATGTCTTCGTACATAACGCTTGGCGAGATTTTGGTCACAAATTTGGTGGAATGTCGCCAACTTAACGACTTTTTTCAATGTTGTTAAATTAACTAAAAACTCGCCAAATGGATAAAAATGACGCTAAATCAATGAAAATGACGACTCATTGGCGAAAATTCAGTATCTTGGAAAGAATATAAATATCTACTAATAATCTATTTTTTTAGTGTAAAAGTAGTAAATTCATTGCATTATATATGGAGAGTCATGTGCTGCCCACATCAGATTTTTTTAATTACTACAGGACTTCAACCTCCAGTTCGTTACGCTCCGCCAACCCCTGTAACTCGCTTCGTGAGCTATTTCAAGACAAATTAAAATTTAAATCGGTAAACGGTTTATTTCTCCGTGTTACCCTATTACTTCTCTACAAATGTATCGAATTCCATATTTTTGTGTTCTATAGTTTTTGCGAAGCGACACAGGGATCGATCAACGTGCTGATACGAATGAAAGTTTTTCATTTCAGAAAAGCATAAAAAGCAAATATATGAAAATCCTAAGCTTTGAATAATACATGTTCAAATCATGCGAATTACAAAAATGTTTATCTAATTTTAATTTTTTCGCAATGTATCTGCACATAAAACCTGTACGTTGATTCGTTGGGGCAGTATTTTTTAAACATAAAAGAGCTACAAAAATATAGACCGCAAGATGGATAAAATGTTCGAAATGTGTTCAGAAGGGTTTAAAACCGAGCTTTTACACCTAAATATCAAAGTCGCATATTTTTGGAAGACAATACTTTAATTATACAATAAAATATTATACCCTCTATGAGTGAAATACTTATGCTTGCAAGTTTAGAAAATCATGCAAGGAATTGGCTGAAAACAATACTTTTTTATGCAATAGAATATTATATCCTATATGAATAGAATGTCTGTATTTACAAGTCTAGGAAATCATAAAAACTATTTTCTGAAAAACATACCTTTTCATTCAATAGAATATTATATCTTCTATGAGTAGAGTATCTGAGCTTGCAAGTCTAGAAAATCACGAAAACAGTTTTCAGACAACCATATTTATTATGCAATAGAATATTATGTCCTCTATCAGTAAAAAGCCTGACTCGGAGATCATAAAAACAATTTTTTATGATTTCCTATAAGTCTAGGAAATCATAAAAACACTTTTATGAAAAAAAAATATCTTTCTATTCAATAGAATACTATTATATCCTGTATGAGTAGAATTTCTGTACTTGCAAGTCTAGAAAATCTTAAAAACAATACGTTTTTGTACAGTAGTATATTATTATGTCCTCTATGACTAGAATTCTGTACCTGCAAATTTAGGAAATCATGAAAAGAATTTTTAGAAAGCAATACTTCTTAATGTAAAATAGAATATTATGACCTCTATGAGTAAATTTTTTGTGGTTGCTAGGCTAGGAAATCACAAAGACAATTTCTCGAAAAAAAATACTTATTTTACACAACAGAATACTGTGTCCTCTATGAGTAGAATGTATGTTTTAGAAGTTTAGGAAACAGTTTATTTGGTTTGAAAATCTCGTTTCATTAAAAAAAACTCCATTTTTATTGTATACATTTTTAAATCTCCAGTGTCTTTAGTCACTCAATACAACTCACATATTGTTGCTCTTTTATCAGCCTCGAAGAAGTAATTTTTCAAAATTAAAAATAGAATAAATTTCCCCCCGGAGCTCTAATGAGGCTACATTCAGAATCCCACAACTTCCGTCTAAATGGATGTAAATTGAGTTTAAATGCGTCTCTGGATCCCATTGGAATGCAAATGAATTTGGAATAATATTTTGTATTCAAGTTAAAATAATTCATGCATTTGTTTTATTTCTATGTATAGTTGCGATGGGAAAAACTGGGATTTCTTGAAATAGAACGAGATTAGTTCAAAGACACATTTCCTTATGCCTGTTCTTTCAATGACTAGAAATTGATTTCTTACAACAAAATATGATTTCTTAATTAGCGTTCTAGAAGGATAAGTCCATCATAAGACGGGACAAAGTTGCAAAATATTATCTCAGGTCCGCTAAGTTGGAATATATTTTCTCCCATCCACTCCGTGTTTCGCATGCGAGCCATACACCCCTCCCATTCAACATTACTTATTATTACATGACTCCCTACCAAAATACATATACTATACCATCCGCTAACATAACGCAATTAATCTACGCTCCCTTAGCCACACTAACAATTAATTTATCATATTTAATGCCCCAGACTTTGTATTTCAAGTTTCCAATGACTGATCGTACCATGCATGTATAATGAACACGCTCTCCAACTTCATGGTCTCTCTAACTTCATGGGTCTAATATAATTTGATCCATAATATATGATAATCCGATGATATTTGATCTGTAATATTCTTAATTACAATTATATTCTAAATAATTCTTCCCTATCTCGATGTAAACATATTATTGATTTGGGTGTCTCTTTCGATGATACTTTTAACTTTCAGAGACATATCGATAATATTATTAAAAGAGCCTACCAAAACTTGGTTTCACCTTAAGACGATCTCGTGTTTTTGCCAGTTCTGATACGATTATTTGCATTTATAATACCCTTGTTAAACCAATTTTGGAATATTGTGCAATGATTTTGGACCCTGTTTACAACTTGTATTCTCAACGGATAGAAATCGTACAAAATAAACTATTACGTACTAATATTACAGATTGACTGACTATTATCCTTATGATATGCATACGAGTGAACTCAGACAGGAATATAGTTTAATGTCTCATAAAAAAAGAAGAAGCGGCCCTGCCTCTTGTTTTATAAGGTTTTAAATAATACTATTGATTGCCCTATTTTACTTTCTTGCCTGGAATTTCATATACCTGTCAATAATACTTGAAAAAAACTCTATTTCACAATATTACTGTTAAACACAACTACATTAAATGCTATTCTATTTATAAATTGGTTGATCTATATAATACCTATTGTGCTGATATTGATATTTTTAACTTGACTCCTGCCTGTTTTAAGAAAACCTGTTTCAATGCGCTTGACATGTTTACTACTTAGTATTCTTGTATCTTATGTTCTGTACTTTTTAATTTTTTGTGTGGCTACTGTAACTGGATTTAATCTGTAGTTGCCACGTAAATTGAATAAAATAAAATAAAATAAATCATAAATATAAAAATAAATTACAAATACAACTCTCTCTAACGCCATGGGTCAACTTCAGGATCTCTCTCTAACTTCATGAGTCAACTTCATGGTCTCTCTCTAACTTCATGATTTCTTTAACTTCGTGGTCTCTCTAACTTCATGGTCTCCCTAACTTCATGGGTCTAATCCAACTCTAACTTCATGAGTCAGCTTTATGGTTTCTCTCTAACTTCATGGTCTTTCCAACTTCATGATCTCTCTAACTTCATGGGTATAATCTAACTCTCTCTAACGTCATGGGACGTAGAATTCAGCTCAAACTAAACTATCTATAAATCCATTTTGCATTCATTACATTGCTTAAAACATGAATTTTAAGATAAAGATGGAAGAAAGTATCTCTAATTTCATGGTTTATATTTTAATTTTCTTACATTTTAGATTGGGAAGACCTCTCAATATTCACTTTCCTATTCAACTGAATTATAAAGGTAAAGATATGGCCTCTTCTCTAACTCTGTGAGCACAATACTTCAGGCATTATACTCTCATGACGCAATTGCATTATCTTGTAGAAACCAGGCCATAATTAACGTACGGGTCTTCGGAGATGCGGCCACCAAATTTTAAAGCCCCCCCCCTAAATTTTGTATATGATGAAAATTTAAACAGAAATAATTTTTTTACTAATTTAAAACTGATAATATAAGTTTTTATTTTAAATTAAAATATATGATAATAGTTTTACATATTATTTAAATATAATAGTTTTACATATTATTTAAATATAATTGTTTTACATAGTTTTACATTATTTAAAGTCTTAATATATTATTTATTTATGCTTTGATGTGTGTGATATAAATGTTTGAAAGTTCTCTGCATGCACTAAAAGGCCTCCGAGGCTGTGAACCTGGCCCCCTAAATTTGTTATATGTTAATGTTTTGCATGTGTTTGGTATGAGTTGAGTGCATGGGGGCCCCAAATTAACAGCAGGCCCTGGGACCAATTTTGGCTTGATCACGCCCTGGTATCAGCGCCTTTGATTTGAGATATAAACCCTTTATTTCACTTGGATGGGTATTTCACCAGACACGGATTGGGTGTTATGTTTTATTATATACGACATGGCTTTTGTATATAAAAATTTCCACCAAAATCTGTAGAACTAAAATTAAATATTTTACCATTCCAAAATAAGATGACAATTATACAAAAACTGCACCTTGAGGATAAAAACTAATTTGGAAGAAACATATTTTAATTTATTTACTATTCAATTTATCTCGAGCACGATTTTCTCTTTCAGAATCTCGGAGGAACAATCTTTTAAAATTAGAAGTATGATAAATATTTAATACCATTGCTCTAATGAGACTGTATAGAATTACCCGCAACTTTCGTTTAAACGAATGCAAATTCAAGTTCAATGGTATTCCGAATTTCGTTAGATTCAAGTTAAACGGTATTCCAAATTCCGTTGGAATGCAATTGAAAGCACAGCAGCAATATTATACTGAATTTTCAGTCACAATTAAAATATATATGATACATTTCAAATTTTTATCTGTATTCAGGATAGTGTTTCTAAGAGGAGAGGCTTAAATTCCTTAACGTAGAGCGAAAGAATTACAGAGAAAAATAAAATTCATTAAATGGGGTTTTTAACGGCAGGGAGTCGATTTTTGTGAACCAAATTACAATATGCAAATACAAAATAGATTTAAACATAAAGCGAAAATTCCCAAAAAATGATTTTTTTTAATTTTATGACACATGCATAGCAAAACATCTTAAAAGCACTAATTTGAATTAATAAATCCTCATTAAATTCTTAGCGTTTAAGTGGCGATTTAATTAATCGTGTATTCTTGTACGTGCTAACAGTTATGACTTTTATTGTCTTTGAACAATATGTATTGTATGAGAGTCTTAATTATCTGTCTCATAGGTATGGTTAAGTTTTTGAAGACAGGTGGTTTAATAAGGTTCACTGCGATAAAATCATTTAGCAAATCAGGATCACTGGAGATACAATTTATTTTTGGCCAACTGGAATATATATACCACCAAATAAAAATCCCAATTTACTTTGTGGAATTCAAAACTTTAAACTGATTTTGAACACGTAAGTTTGCTCTATGCCAAGACTAGGTCCGACCCAATTGTGCACCCTAGACCAATTTTTATCATGATAATGCTCACAATTAAATAAGAAATTTTTAAATTTTGGATAAACCACCAACGTTTGGACATCCATGATAGACACATATATAGGTGGTTTATTTCTCATATATTTATCACATATATGGATCATTTTCTCGAAACGGGCTTTTTCATCTTCATTGTTACAATATAATTTTTTTCTATTCATTAACCCGTTTTCTGCATTATATTTTAACATAGGTGGTTTAAACTAAAAAAACATAGTTGCAGTGATCATTTTGGGGAAATTAAATAAAAAATGCAAAATTTTATTTTAAAGACGCGTAAATACAGCATGATAGGGAATATATATATATATATATATATATATATATATATATTCCTATCATTTTAACTCAGTCATTGCAGTACGTCTTTTTCATATTACATGGAAATATGGCCACAGGTATCTATCGGCTCCGGGAATGTTTCCTTAGGAGTAAAAGCAGACTATAAACAGGAACTAGGGGTCACAATTCCTCTAGGCCATTACGTATTTCCCTGTTGGCTATTTTTCTTATATTGTTCTCTATGACACTTATATATATATATATATATATATAATTAGAAAAATAAAAAATTTGTTGTACTTGAATTGCAATCTTATATTTAGAACGAACTTCTTATTTGTTGTACCTTCTAAAAAGGAAATCTAGTTTTTAAATGTTATTCATCTATTCTAATGTTATTTCCTTGTCTACCAAGAAGACAGGGGAATGACAAATCAAGTGATTTTACTGCCTGAGCATATGAGTTTTATTTGCATTTAAGACTAACTTGGTATTCAGTTTGCTGCACTAACTAGGCACACATATATGTTAGAAAAATTACTTACTTTTTTATTCTGAGAATAATTAAAGACAGATAAATAACAGGAATAAAAATACTTACCCAAAATTGTTCAGTTTTATAATATTTCCCTGCACAGAATGATAACTAGACCATAGTCAGAATCTTGAAATGGAGAATATGGACTTTAATAAAAAAGAATAATACTTTAATTATATTTTATTGTCATCTATGTACAGAAAGAGGTGTTAAAATATAACGACAGGTGAATGACAAAAAAGCTGGGATACAGGTGTAAAAATTAATTTAAAATATTGCTCTAATGTATAGTGGATTTTTACTTTCCCTGCAATACATGGTAATGTATAGGAAAGTATTGGAATCATGCCGAAAATCGCAACTCGAATTTTCGACGGATCAACGCGTTTTGAGACCTCTAGAATACAAAAAAACTATTTCAGCATGACGTCTGTATGTGTGTCTGTCTGTGTATCTGTGCAATATATGTATGCACTCTAACTCAAATACTAATGGACCGAATTTCATAAAATTTGGTAGGTAAATCACTTGGGTGTGACCCTGGTGTTGATTAGTTTTTGGTACGATTTGAAAAAACAGAAGCCGTCTTTTTTTGTGAAACAGCTCGTAAAAATTTCATGTATCCACTCTAGCTAAAATACTAATTGACCAAATTTCGCAAAATTTGGTAGATAAATTACTTGTGGGGTACTCTGATGCTGATTAGATTTTGGTACGATTCGGGAAAGAACAACAGCCTGCCTTTTTATACGAAATGGCCTGCAAAAATCGCCAAAATCTAAAAAAAAATGACTACGTTTACTTAAATGTATCAATTGAACTCTTGTTTTGCACGCAATTTTTGACGACCAGGAAAAGAATATAACCAACTCCAATACTTTAGGACTAATCGTTCTCAAGATATTTGAGATTTCTTGCATTTATGTTACGTCGCTTTCGGGAAAATGCCCAATTACCAAATAAAAACAAAAATCGAATTAAAAATGCAAATTTAATGTTATTTTGTGCAATTAAACTCAATCTAACGAATTATTAAAGAAATAAAGAGAAACTGAAATGGAGTCTGCTGGGAAAGTCATGTGCTGCCCACATCAGATTTTCTATTACTGTTTGTATTTTAAATTGTCTAATTTAATATAAAACATCAAATTAAAAAAGACTAGAAAATGAATTCTTGTAAATGCAGTTGTGATTTTATTATTTGGCTATTAGGACACACAGAGGAAAGATGTTTATTTAAAAAAAAACTAAATTTTTAAATATTAAAAATATAAATTGTTTCTTTAGATAACGGGTGATAAATAAGAACTATAATATAGTAAAACTGATCAGCGTCCAGAGTCAATTCCAAGTCATGTAAACTCATATTAAAACACCTGGGATATGTAAAACTCCCTTTTACAGAAAATGATCCATATATACACTTATACATTATTTTTTTTATTTATATAACTGATTGCGTATATTACGTTGAGATCTCAGGATGCTATTTTCTCCTTTTTTACTTTCCCTGCAATACATGGTAATGTATAGGGAAAGTATTGGAATCATGCCGAAAATCACAACTCGAGTTTTCGACGGATCTACACGTTTCGAGACCCCTAGAATACGAAAAAACCATTTTTAGCGTGACGTCTGTGCGTGTGTCTGTCTGTCTGTCTGTCTGTCTGTCTGTCTGTGTGTCTGTGTGTCCGTCTGTCTGTCTGTGCAGATTTTGTATCCACTGTAACTAAAAAACTAATCGACCGAATTTCACAAAATTTGGTAGGTAAGTCACTTGTGGGCGGGGCTAGTGCTGATTAGTTTTGGGTACGATTCGGAATAAAAGAACCCGCCTTTTTTTGCGAAATGGCCCGCAAAAGCTTGTATCCACTCTAGCTGAAAAACTAATGAACCGAATTTCACAAAATTCGGTAGATGAGTCACGTATAGGTCACTCTGGTGCTGATTAGATTTTGGTACGATTCGGAAAAAAATAACCTGCCTTTTTTTGCAAAACGGCCCGCAAAAATCTTCAAAATCTAAACTAAAGAACTTGGTATACTTAGATATATCCATTAAATGCCCGTTTAATACGTAATGTTTAACGACGAAAAGAATAAGACCAACACTATTACACTAGGACTAGCCGTTCTCGAGATATTTTAGTTTTTCGTACTTTCCCTACGCCACCTTTGAAAATAAGCCCGGTTACCGAATGAGAACGAAATTTGAATTAAAAGTGAATTACATTTAATTGAAATAAATAGAACGTGGATATAAGTTTGCAGGGAAAGTCATGTGCTGCCCACATCAGATTTTTACTTTCCCTGCAATACATGGTAATGTATAGGGAAAGTATTGGAATCATGACGAAAATCGCAACTCGAGTTTTCGACGGATCTACACGTTTCGAGACCTCTAGAATATGAAAAAACCATTTTTAGCGTGACGTCTGTGTGTGTGTCTGTGTATCTGTCTGTGTGTCTGTCTGTCTGTGTGTCTGTCTGTCTGTCTGTCTGTCTGTGTGTCTGTCTGTCTGTCTGTGCAGATTTTGTATCCACTCTAACTAAAAAACTAATGGACCGAATTTCACAAAATTTTGTAAGTAAGTCACTTGTGGGCGGGGCTAGTGCTGATTAGTTTTGGGTACGAGTCGGAATAAAAGAACCCGCTTTTTTTTGCGAAATGACCCGCAAAAGCTTGTATCCACTCTAGCTGAAAAACTAATGGACCGAATTTCACAAAATTTGGTAGATAAGTCGCTTGTAGACCACCCTGGTGCTGATTAGATTTTGGTAGAATTCGAAAAAAAATAACCTGCCTTTTTTTGCAAAATGGCCCGCAAAAATCCTCAAAATCTAAACTTAAGAACTACGTATGCTCAAATATAGCCATTAAATGCTTGTTTAATACGTAATTTTTAGCGAAAAAAAGAATAAGACCAACCCCATTACACTAGGACTAGCCGTTCTCGAGATATTTTAGTTTTTCGTATTTTTCCTACATCATTTTTGAAAATAAGTCCAGTTTTCAAATGAGAACGAAAATTGAATTAAAAATGAATTAAATTTAATTTAAATAAATAGAACGTGAATATAAGTCTGCAGGGAAAGTCATGTGCTGCCCACATCAGATTTTTACAGTTATTTATGTAAAAGTTTACCATTTTTAGCGTGACGTCTGTGTGTGTGTCTGTGTATCTGTCTGTGTGTCTGTCTGTCTGTCTGTCTGTGCAGATTTTGTATCCACTCTAACTAAAAAACTAATGGACCGAATTTCACAAAATTTTGTAAGTAAGTCACTTGTGGGCGGGGCTAGTGCTGATTAGTTTTGGGTACGAGTCGGAATAAAAGAACCCGCTTTTTTTTTGCTAAATGACCCGCAAAAGCTTGTATCCACTCTAGCTGAAAAACTAATGGACCGAATTTCACAAAATTTGGTAGATAAGTCGCTTGTAGACCACCCTGGTGCTGATTAGATTTTGGTAGAATTCGAAAAAAAATAACCTGCCTTTTTTTGCAAAATGGCCCGCAAAAATCATCAAAATCTAAACTTAAGAACTACGTATGCTCAAATATAGCCATTAAATGCTTGTTTAATACGTAATTTTTAGCGAAAAAAAGAATAAGACCAACCCCATTACACTAGGACTAGCCGTTCTCGAGATATTTTAGTTTTTCGTATTTTTCCTACATCATTTTTGAAAATAAGTCCAGTTTTCAAATGAGAACGAAAATTGAATTAAAAATGAATTAAATTTAATTTAAATAAATAGAACGTGAATATAAGTCTGCAGGGAAAGTCATGTGCTGCCCACATCAGATTTTTACAGTTATTTATGTAAAAGTTTAGTTTCATTAAAATAAAGATTTAAGATTCATAATGAAGATTAGATAATGGAGACTAAATAATGAAGATTAAGATATGAAGATTAAGATTCATAATAAATATAAATAATAAAGATTAAGATTCATAATGAATATAGATAATAAAGATTAAGATTTATATTGAAGATAAATAATGAAGATTAAGATAGAATTAAGATTTAGTGTCATTAAAATGAAATTAAATCTATTATATTATTTACCACGTCAAAAAGTGATAATTATTAAAAAAAACTACGTTTTGAAGAATAAATATAAATATGTGTATATAAACATCGTATATTGTTATCTAACATTGTAAACATTGCTATATGTATGTAAACATAGACACTTACATTTATATTCTTCAACTATTATGCTTCTCTCAAATATCATTTTCCCTTCGAGCAGAATCTCGAAGTAATAATATTTTAAATTTAAAAGCATGATGAATCCCTAATCACAGAGTTCTAATGAAGATGCATCAGATATACCCGCAACTAACGTTTAAATAAATGTAAATTCAAATCGAACTCTATTGGAATGTGAATAAAGAGTCAACTGAATTATAATGAACTCATATTATACTGAATTTGCAGTCACATATAAAATGTTTGATACGTTCGAAATTCTAATTTATATTTAAGATAACTTCCAAGAGCAGAAACTTGATTTCTCCACGGAGAGCAAAATAATTGCATAGTGAAAAGATACTCGTTAAGTGTCTTTTTTTTTTTTAAGACTAGAAGTAAATTTTGTAAACAAAAATCAATCTTACAAACAGAAAACGCTATTTAAACAACTAATGAAATTCCAAAAAGGACAAAACTTTCTATTTCATTTTTACAAAACATAAAATACAAATAAAGTAAGACCCTCCCATTGCAGATAAAAGTACCCATGGACCGGTTTCACGCTTATTATGCGCTCATCAGCATGGAATAACCATTAACTTCCATGCCCGCAAGTAAATTTACGATTTACCACAATTTTGCGAACTTCAGTGGGAACCGACAATTTCAATCTGCATGGCTACGTGGAAGGACTACGTATGGAGACTACGTTTTGGGAGCACCCTTTTCTGGTGGGTTCTTGCTATGTTAATTATGACATACAAAGTCACTTAAATGTATTAATATGAATTGATTAAATTATTGGCATCACCGTGTGATTTAGTGAAATGTGTATATAATTTGACGGGTTACTTATATTTTCTTGTACGATGATGAGGAAACAAACAATTGTATTTCAGAACTTCACAATTTCTCCCAAATACGATTTTCTTTTCTCGTAAGAGAATCTCGACTTTTAAAATTAAACTTTGGATATATAAATTCTTAGTTACAGGACTCTAATGAGGTTGTTAGGTAATACGCACATAACTCCTGGTTAAAGGAATGTAAATACAAGTTGAAAGTTTTTCGAATTCCAATGAACTATAAACGAAGACTCAGCAGCAATATTAAGCTGAATTTGCAGTCACAGTTAAAATATTTGATGCGATTTAATTTTTTTATCCGTATTGAAGATAGTGTTTCAAAGATTAGAAATTTTACTTACTTCACATTAGGCTAAAGAAGTGCAAAAAGAAGAATGCACTTAAACACGTTCTTTGCAATACCTGAAATTCGAGTTTGGAAAATGAAACGTCATATGGCGCTGTAAAAATTATTTTTGCAACCGAAAATAATATGATGGTGGAATTAAAATATTTTTAATTTGAATTTTGCAAAGCCTGAAAATAAATCACTTAAAAGCAGTAATCTGAATTAACTGAAAGGCGAGTGGATTTCATTATTAGTATTCCCGTGTGCTTTCATTAATGCTTTTATTTTATGTATACGTTATCATTCTCTTTTTTATCTCTAAACATGTAGATAATTTTGTAATGAAATTATTACGTTCTAATTTGTCAGTGGTTTTCCCAACAAGTAAGGAAAAATAATATTTGTAGATTCAATTTCTGGCTAAGTTTTTGTCCACAGTTTTCGTTATTACTACTCCAGTGTGCTTTCTTTAATATTTTTATTTTATGCACAAGTTACTATTCTTTTTTTAACTTTAAACATGTGGATAATTTTCTGCTGAAATTAATATGTCCTAATTTGTCAGGGTTTTTTCAACAAATAAGGAAAAATAATATTTATATATTAAATCTCTGAAGAAGGTTTGGTCCACATATTTTTGGAATATATTCGGCCCATTTTCGTGTTTTTATTGTTAAAAGAAACGTCCAACTGTCCTCGCAGATCCCTACAAAAATTTTATCTAAATCTAAAAAGTGTTAAAATTTGATTTATGATCAGTTATTAAATCTATCTCTTCTCTAGTGCTTTAAAAATTTAAAGTCAATATTCAGCATTTTTTAAGTAAAAATTCGTAACCAAAAAATTTGACAAAAATTGTTATCGAAATCTAGAAAACATCCAAATTTAATGTAAATTCTACATTCATGACATATGAAAATTGATGAAGTTAGTGAAAGTGTACAAAAACTGTACTAATTGCACAATATAACTGCAAAAATATTGAACAATATAACTACACAAATATTTCGCAATATAACTGCACATATGTTGCACAATATAACTTTGACTTTGGGTACGACATTAAATTTGGACATGCAATTTTTTATTAGTTCTAGTGTAATAATTAAAGTTCCTATTGGAGAACATAACATAAAATAAAAGTTTTTCTTAGGCAAACAACTGAGGAGAGTCTATGAACATGTTCACAATAGACAACAGCTAATCCGACAACTCTGATTGTTAACAAAAAGGAATAAGTGACACCAAGAGTATCCATTGTTTGTTGGATTTTTCAGTACTGTGTGTTTATGTATTGTTTTTGTATAATACGATAAAATATAAATAAAAATGGAAATACACTGAATATATATTTCAATCATAACAAAATGTATCGATATAAAATCAAGCATTTCAACTTTGAAAAAGCATATCTTTTTGCAAACTACTATATTTCAATCAAAACAAAATATATCAATGTAAAAATTACGCATTTCAACTTTGAAAAAACATATCCCTTTTCAAACTATGTGTTACTATGAGATGCTAAATAAATTGAATTCACTTTAATTTATAACTACACATTCAGAGGATCATTTATCTTAATTAAATGGAATATGTCACAACTCGACATTCAAATATCATAAAGCATTTTTAAGTAGTTTGTGGGATATTTTTTGACATTTTTCAAGAATTTTTTTAAAAAATCGATATTGTAGGTCCAAATGATGGCAAATATATCGTATTACCCTTCACTTTAAAGGACATGAAAAATTATTTGATTGATACCATACTTGAAAAAGTACCCCGGGAGGTAACATGCCCCCCTACGCCCACCCCGAGGGTATCTAATAACGTCACGAATTGTGTCGATGCTATTTTTCATAACAATGATTGAAACTATTAGGTATCGAGACCAATCAGCTATAAATAATCCATTTAATGTATGATTATGTCAAACTTTGTCCCACGCTGCCATGTTAAAGAAATGTAAAATGTCGAAAACATTTCGAAATTTTCGCTCGAATTTAAAAAAAATTCATCTAGTTTTACATTTTTCAATAATAAAGCCGGATACGAGGTTTCGTGAAAATTCATTAATATTTGGGACAGCTGTAGTATATACAACAAATCGACCACAAATAGACATCACTCCAAAAATAGTCAAAGCGTGTTCAGGAGGTCCTAAGACATATATTGGCATTAAAATCTCGAATTTGAAAATTTTCGCGAAAACAATACTATATTATAAAATATGATAAAGTAAATACAAAATAGGAAATTAGAACAAAGCACAGAAATTATGATACTACTTAGATAATAGCAAAAATTAAATTTTAATATATACTGCTTGAAATTTGTATATTTTTACTATAAGATATTGAGCAGTTAGGGACTCTCAACCTAAATGCTGTATTTTCAGGCTACTTCATATAAAATTAAAGCTATGTGTATAATTTATTAATAATAATTTAATTATATCTACGAATGCAAAATGTAACAGACTCGCAACAAATATTTTTCACTGCAAACAATGTGTGCCTTGAGGGAGTTTATATAAAATAGAAACAGCGCTTTCAAGCTTTAACCAGTCTTTTACTCAATAATATGCATTAAGCCAAAAAGACAGTAAAATATATTTAAATAACTATTTAAAATAAAGCATTCATATATTTATAATAAAACATAGTAATCCGTTCATTAATAAACTTTTTATTTCCATATTTATTCTGGGAGATAAGAACACAATGCTTTTATTTCAAACAATAAGTCTATTTTTTAACTGTGCTTATAAGCATAATTACGACAAATAATCAAATCTGAGATTTATTTTTTCATCAAAGTAAAATTATATAATATGAATTCTATTAAAATGATATTAACAAATAAAATATTTAATTAAAAAATAATCATAATTAAAAATTAAGCAATTCAATGAAAGATTGACAAATTAAACAATGAAATGATATTTTAAAATTAAATAGAAATGAAGGGTTATAAATCCACAATAAATGTGGAATGAAAGTTTCTGCTTCAGTTTCATTTATAACTTTATTTTTTCATAAATGTTTGCCGTTCTCTAATTTTTTTTTCTTTCCATACGCAGCGCAGTATCTATTGAAATAATAAAATGAATCACAGAACACATTAGTGTAAGTATTTTAGTTGGTAATAATAACCAATAAATTTTCAGCAAGGCCTAGTAATGAAAAAGCTCTCACTTGTGTTAATTTTTCATAATATCGAAACTAGTTACTCATTAATGAAGATGTATGTTTACACATTGGATATTTTACATAATATCAAATTTAATTAATCATTAATGAAATATGTGTGTTTACACATTGGATATTTTACATAATATCAAAATTTGTTGATCATTAATGAAAAATATGTGTTTACATATTGGATATTTTACATAATTTTGAGTTACATCATAATAGTAAATGTAACAACACCTCAGAGACATACGTAATTATACTCATGTACAGACGGATATCATTGTAAACGTCGCAAAAGAGATATTAAAGTAAATAATTCTTTAATATCCCAAATTTTGGAAAAATAATACTCTCTCTCTCTTATAGTATTACAATAAAAAAAATCTGATGTGGGCAGCACATGACTTTCCTTAAATAATGCAATGAATTTACTACTTTTACAGTAAAAAAAGAAAGATTATTTTTATAGTAGATCCTTATATTCTTTCCAAGATATTGAATTTTCGTCAATGAGTCGTCCTTTTTATTGGTTTAGCGTCATTTTTATCCATTTGGCGAGTTTTTCGTTAATTTAGCAACATTTAAAAAAGTCGCCAAGTTGGCAACATTCCACCAAATTCGTCGCCAAAATCTCGCCAAGCGTTATGGACAGAGAAATAAGTTATTCTTACAGCAGTTAAATAAATGACTATTGGCGTTCAAATACAAAAGTATTACTTAAAGTATCTTTTTTCATGAATGGAACGAGCTAGATCCACGAGAATGATGTCACCGTATTTATCGCATGGTATTACATATGAAAAGTGAATTTGTTTCTCAATAGGAAATATTTTTTTTATTTTATACCACTTTTTGATAATTTTTTGAAAAATGTGCAATATCTCGAGAACGGTTCGTGTTAGTGTTCTAGAATTTATGTCAATCGTTTTCTAATGAAAAATTACATAAGAAATGTCTATTTGTGTAACTTTTTTAGAGGTTTCGATTTCTTGACGATCTTTTAAAAATTTCACTCGAAAATTTAGGGGGGTTCCGAACTTTCGATTACGCATAAAAACAATAGGCTTCCAGTGTTTATGGATTGTAATTTTTGTACCGAATTTCGTTCGAATCTATTCGTTCATCAGTTATCGTCTCCACAGACTCACTGAGACACACACACACACACACACATACTTTCACACACACACACACACACACAGACACCACTTCAAAAATGTTCGAATCGTAATCATGGATGCTTTAAACGTGCTCTCCCGTCGAAAACTCGAATTCTCGACCACGTCGTCACAATACTTTCCTTATAGATTATTGTATATAAGGAAAGTAATAATTGGTACTTGTGTACTTTGCCGACCCCACTGAGGAACTTATAAAAGTGCCACCATTTTGGTGCAATTTCTTTAACTCGGTTTGAAAATACGTAATTGCCAGAAGAACGTGACAAAATAAAATGCATAATAATAAAACACAAATCAATATAAATACAAGTTTAGATACATAAAGCAGTAGCGGGATGTAAAAAACTTACTCTTTCTTAATTGATAATGAAGAAAGAGTTGTTTATTTTTTGTCAATTGATTTCAAATAATCCTTTATTTACTCTTTACTATTTTTAATTTAAAAATACAAAAAAAGTTTTTTTTCAACAATTTAAAATTTATAAAATCTGTTTAGTTTTCGATTATTTAAAATTTAAAAAACATTCTCTATTTACAATTTAGTTTAAATTTCAGAAAGTTGCTGTTTTCCATTAAGATAATTTCAGTGGAAAAATTTTTGCTCACTATAGCACTTTTGAATTTTAAAAATATTTTGTTTATTTGCAAGAGTTTAAAAATGTTTTTGTTCACACTAAGATAATTCACATTTGAAAAGCCTTTGCCGACTTTCAGTAATATAAATTTTTCAAATACGTTTATTTTTAAATAAATTTGAAAACACTATTTATTTCCAATACTTTAAATTAAGAAAATTGTATATATATTTTATACGTTTATAATGAAGAATGTAAACTTCTGGAAATAACGTAAAAGAAACAAGATCTTATTCAATTTTGGAGGATCCCATATTCTCATTATGTTTAAATTAAACGCACTTCGAAAAAATGAAAGTGGCATATGGAAATGACAAGCAGCGTATAAGATTATATAATAAAAGTGCCATATACATCATAATTGGCTGATCACTTTTTCGTTTGGCTATAAATGTTTAGAGATCGATAAAGTATGCAAGTGTCAAATAATATGTCAAAATTCATAACTGTCATTTTGGACTATAAAAATATTTTATGATTACTTAAAATTATCTGATTACTTAAAAATATACATAAATTAAATACATAGCGAAATAGAAAATTGAGAATAATTTGCAATATTATTAGAAATATTACTTTCCCTACAATACATGGTATATTGGAATCGTCGGAAATCGCAACTCGAATTTTCGACGGATGTACACGTTTTGAGGAATACGAAAACACTATTTTTATCTTGACCTCTGTGCGTGTGTCAATTTGTCTGTGAAGATTTCGTATCCGCTCTAACTGAAAAACTAATTGACCGAATTTCATAAAATTTGGTAGGTAAATCCTTTGTGGGTGACCCTGGGCTGATTAGATTCTGTTATGATTCGGGATAAAAGAACCTGCCCTTTTTGTGAAATGGCTCATAAGAACTGCCTATGTCCCCTCTAGATGAAAAATTAATAGACCAAATTTCACAAAATTAAGCAGAAAAATTACTTGTAGGTTTATCTGGTGCTGGTAGATTTTGTACGATTTGGAATTAAAGAACCTACCTTTTTTTGTGAATGGGTCCGAAAAAATCGTTAATCTAAACATAAAAAACTACGTATGCTCAAATATATCAATTAAATACTTATTTTATAGGTAATTTTTGACGTCGAAAAGACTAAGACCAACCCCATTACTCTAGGACTAACCATTCTTGAGATATTTTAGTTTTTTCGCTACGCCACATTTGAAAATAAGTCCAGTTATCAAATGAATCCGAAAATTGAAACAAAAGTGCAAATGCAGTGTAATTTAAAATAATTATGGCTGTTATATTTTGCAATTAAACTCATTTTATAGAATTATTGAAGATATAAAGAGAACGTGAATATGAGTCTGCAGAGAAAGTCATGTGCTCCCCACATCAGATTTTTACTTTCCTTATATACATAATGTATAAGGAAAGTATTGTGACGGGGTCGAAAATTCGAATTCGAGTTTTCGACGGGAGAGCACGTTTCAAGCATCCCTGATCACGAATCAAACATTTTTGGAGTGATGTCTGTGTGTGTGTGTGTGTGTGTGTGTGTGTGTGTGTGAAAGTATGTGTGTATGTGTGTGTGTCAGTGAGTCTGTGGAGACGATAACTGACGAACGAATGGACCGATTCGAACCAAATTTGGTACAAAAATCACAATCCATAAACACTGGAAGCCTATTGTTTTTATACGTAATCGAATGTTCAGAACCTCCCTAAATTTTCGAATGAAATTTTGAAAAAATCGTCAAAAAATCAAAACCGCTAATAAAGTTACGCAAATAGACATTTCTTATGTAATTTTTCATTAGAAAACGATTGGCATAAATTTTAGAAGGCTAACATGAACCGTTCTCGAGATATTGTACATTTTTCAAAAAAATTATGAAAAAGTCACATAAAAAAAAATTCCTATTGAGAAACATGTTCACTTTTCATATGTAATACCATGCGATAAATTGAGTGACATCATTCTCGTGGATCTAGCTCGTTCCATTCATGAAAAAATATACTTTGAATAATACTTTTGTATTTGAACGCCAATAGTCATTTATCTGCTGTAAGAATAACTTTTTTCTTAGTGCATAACTCTTGGCGAGATTTTGGCGACGAATTTGGCGAAATGTCGCCAACTTGGCGACTTTTTGAAATGTTGCCAAATTAACGTAAATCTCGTCAAATGGATAAAAATGACGCTAAATCAATGAAAATGACAACTAATTGTCGAAAATTCAATATCTTGGAAAGAATATTAGTATCTACTATAAGAAAACCTATTTTTTTACTGTAAAAGTAGTAAATTCATTACATTATATAAGGAAAGTCATGTGTTGCCCACATCAGATTTTTTTTAATTGAGAAGATGGGCTTTTCAATTTACACTCCCACTAAAAGCCTGCTGAAACTGTGTATTGAACTTCTTTTGAGTTTAGAAAGAAATCTGATGAAGGCAGCACATGAATTCCCCTAGATAATGTAGCTACTATAATTCTTTCATAATGAAATAACGATGTACAATATCCACAGCATACTTTTTTGTCATTACGTTTTATTGAAATTTGTCACCACGTAAATTTAAATTCTACGCTCTAGATAACTTACACACCCAAACAGAAAGACTTGTACTCGGGAACGAAATACTCATCACTCAAAACAGAAAAAAACTGATGTGAGCAGCACATGACTTTCCCTGTAAACTTATATCCACGTTCTCTTTATTACTTTCCTTATATACATAATGTATAAGGAAAGTATTGTGACGGGGTCGAAAATTCGAATTCGAGTTTTCGACGGGAGAGCACGTTTCAAGCATCCCTGATCACGAATCAAACATTTTTGAAGTGATGTCTGTGTGTGTGTGTGTGTGTGTGTGTGTGTGTGTGAAAGTATGTGTGTGTGTATGTGTGTGTGTATGTGTGTGTGTGTGTGTGTGCGTCAGTGAGTCTGTGGAGACGATAACTGACGAACGAATGGACCGATTCGAACCAAATTTGGTACGAAAATCACAATCCGTAAACATTGGAAGCCTATTGTTTTTATACGTAATCGAGTGTTCAGAACCCCCCTAAATTTTCGAATGAAATTTTGAAAAAATCGTCAAAAAATCAAAACCGCTAATAAAGTTACGCAAATAGACATTTCTTATGTAATTTTTCATTAGAAAACGATTGGCATAAATTTTAGAACGCTAACATGAACCGTTCTCGAGATATTGTGCATTTTTAAAAAAAAATTATGAAAAAGTCACATAAAAGAAAAAATTCCTATTGAGAAACATGTTCACTTTTCATATGTAATACCATGCGATAAATTGAGTGACATCATTCTCGTGGATCTAGCTCGTTCCATTCATGAAAAAACATACTTTGAATAATACTTTTGTATTTGAACGCCAATAGTCATTTATTTGCTGTAAGAATAACATTTTTCTTCGTGCATAACGCTTGGCGAGATTTTGGCGACGAATTTGGCGGAATGTCGCCAACTTGGCGACTTTTTTGAAATGTTGCCAAATTAATGAAGATCTCGCCAAATGGATAAAAATGATGCTAAATCAATGAAAATGACGACTAATTGTCGAAAATTCAATATCTTGGAAAGAATATTAGTATCTACTATAAAAAAACCCTATTTTTTTACTGTAAAAGTAGTAAATTAATTACATTATATAAGGAAAGTCATGTGTTGCCCACATCAGATTTTTTTAATTAAATTTAATTCACTTTTAATTCAATTTTCGTTCTCATTTGGTAACTGGACTTATTTTCAAAGGTGACGTAGAGAAAATACGAAAAACTAAAATATCTCGAGAACGGCTAGTTCTAGTGTAATGGGGTTGGTCTTATTCTTTTCGTCGTTAAAAATTACGCATTAAACGAGCAATTAATGGATATATTTGAGTATACCTAGTTCTTTAGTTTAGATTTTGACGATTTTTGCGGGATATTTTGTAAAAAAAGGCAGGTTATTTTTTTTCGAATTGTACCAAAATCTAATCAGCACCAGAGTAACCCACAAGTGACTCATCTATCGAATTTTGTGAAATTTGGTTCATTAGTTTTTCAGTTAGAATAGAAACAAGCTTTAATTACAATTTTCTTTATTTCCTCAAATTCTGAAGCATACATAATGGTAATTTCAGGAATATATCTAAAGATGGCGAGAAAAGGTGCATAAGTCAAAAATTCGAATTTTTTATGACATGCATATTTGGTTTAAGAAATTTAAACTTTGTTATGAGGAAAATACGTAAGTCAGTCGGGCTTTCAAGATGTTAAAAAAATAAAAACCTTAAACACCTACTAGATTTTGTACGGATATTAGTGGGGTAATAAAATATAAATTAAGGAAAATTATTATTTATTTAGCTTATATTGCAAACTCTATGAAAATTAAATCTGTATTCAGAAAACTAAAAATTAAGATTTTAAAAAAGCTCTCCTAAAAGTATCAAAATGTTCATTCCTTGATATTTCAAAATCCTTGATTTTGACTTAAGTGATTTTTCCCACTAGTTCTAGATGTATTTTCTAACAAATTTGTATGCAGTTATTCACTCATTATCCATACTCAAATTCAATAAAGCAATGAAGAAAACAATATAAAAAAATCTGATGTGGACAGCACATGACTTTCCCTGCAGACTTAAATTCATATTTTCTTTATTTCTTTAATTATTCATTAGACTGAGTTTAATTGCACCAAATAACACTAAATTTGCATTTTTAATTCAATTTTCGTATTCATTTGGTAAATGGACATTTTTCCGTTAGCGGCATAACAAAAATGCAGGAAATATCAAATATCTTAAGAACTGTTAGTCCTAAATTATACTTGAGTGTGTTATATTCTTTTCCTGGTCAAAAATTGCGTATTAAACAAGTATTTAATTGATACATTTCAGCATAGGTAGTCTTTTTTTTTTGCATATCATGCTACCCTTCGATTTTTGCGGGCCATTTCGTAAAAAAAAAGCAGGGAGTTATTTTCCGGATGGTACCAAAATCGAATCAGCACCAGAGTGTCCTACAAGTAACTTATCTACTAAATATTGTGAAATTTGGTCAATAAATATTTTAGCTAGAGTAGATACATGAAATTTTTACGGGCCATTTCGCAAAAACAGGCGGGTTCTGTTTTTACGAAACATGCCAAAATCTAATCAGCACCAGGGTCATACCCAAGTGACTTACCTACCAAATTTTATAAAATTCGGTCCGTTAGTTTTTGAGTTAGAGTGGATACATACATTGCACAGAGAGACAGACACACAGACAGACAGGCACACACACAGACGTCACGCTAAAAATAGTTTTTTCGTATTCTAGAGCTATCGAAACGTGTAGATCCGTCAAAAACTCGAGTTACGATTTTCGACATGATTCCAATACTTTCCCTATACATTACCATGTATTGCAGAGAAAATAATATTAATTATTTATAATATATTATATATATTAAATATATTATATATATTTAAATATATTATATATATTAAAATATATTATATATATTAAAATATATTATATATATTATTAATAAATATATTATATATATTAAAACATTAATTATTTATTTATAAAATATTAATCCATATATACAATTCAGTCTTACGTTCTTCCAAGCTTGTTTCATTTCACGCAAATCCCCATTTTCATTCAGATTCATATACAAATGACAAACTTCTAATCGATTGCAACCCTCTTTGCAATGCAAATAAATAGTGCCTGAGTGCAATCTTTCATTACACTTATAGTCAGTTTTTAGAAGTTTTTCCCCTGAGGAAATAACATTCGATTCTATTCAACTGATTTGAAAACGCAGAGGTAAGTTGAGAGTAGCATAAGAAAGAGATCATTAACTGAAACTATTCTTTAAATTTGCTGTTCTCCTTTCTTTTGATTCAGCAACTTTGAATGAGAAAATTCTTTAATCTACACTTTTGGAGGTTTACAGTATTTTCAAGACATGATTAGTTATTTGGAATTTGATATCTACCGGAATTTTAAAAATATATAAGGAATACAATATTAAAAAAGTCCAATTTAGAGATGATTCTTCTGTGGTCACAATTTTTCCACAATGCACTCACAAAACCTACACTTTTGGAGGTTTACGGTATTTTTAAGAAATTATTATGTATTTCGAATTTAATATCTATCAGAATTTTAGAAATATAAATTTAATAGAATATTAAAAAAAAAATCCAATTTAGAGAGGATTTTTCTGTGGTCACAATATTTCCACAGTACACACCGAAGTTTTCTTAGCAAAAACAATTGCTATTTTCTTTCTTGCCCTACGAACAAAGAATGTCTAATGACCATACAGATTTCTCGACCATTCATATTTGCTACGCCTATTTGCAGCTCTTCCAAAATTAAACAAAATAGGTTAATAAGATTATGTTGGCAATGTGTCACTAGAGATTGATTTGGCAACAGATCAGTTGATGCATTCGGCTAATCTATATAATAATAATTGTTTAACATGTTTTTGTGTTTCAAGACCGACAGCTACCTACTTGTGACATAGACGGCTGAATTTTTGCACACTTATCGTATCGACCACGTGTCAGAACCTAACAAAGCCAATCTTCAATTAAAATGATTACTATCGACGCTAGACACCATTAACAAAATAAACTTATTTAAAAAGTTGTAACTTATTTTTTTAGAGTATTAGTTTTCTAATCTTAGAGAGGCTTAAACACTAGTACATAATATGTTAATGTTTTATTTTATAACGAATTTCAGACTATTCGTTTCCTATTCACAGAATCAACCTAAAAAGAGTATTCGCAAAGATATAATTACCCCCCCCCCTTCCATTGAAGAACCGTGGACTTCTTCATATATCTTGATATCTTCAACTGGGATAACTTTGAGACCTATAGTAGGGTTCTGTGAGTATAATTTTGGCCATTGCAATTTCATGCAGCCTGAACTGTGTCTATAAAATCTGCAGCGAGCTGAGATGTAGGATTGAATTTGTTGCCTCCACAGAGATTCTCAAATTTGTGGCACATGGCAAATGTTCTTGCAGTCATGGTTTACTTCTTTCACTGCTCCTTGTGACAATGTCTACTTTTCTTAACTTTAACCACGTGTTCTATTCTACCGCAAATTCCATACTTGCTGAAATAAGGGAGGTTACACTCCTTGCTTCTCCCGAATAAAGCTATATTTTGCCTTCGAAAAAGTTTGACTCTTGAATGTTATTGCATGATGTAGTTTTAAGAAAATTTTGTATTAATAAATATTTTTATTTCTTCGCTATTCTATTTCCGTTAAGTATTATTTTTTTTCTTCCAGCAGAATCTGAAATCTGAATCTTTTAAAATTAAATTTCGGATATATCCCTAGTCACAGAGCTCTATTAAGTCAGCATAATAATATCCGTAGCTTTCGTTTCAGAGAATGCAAATCCAAGTTGAATGCTGTTTCAAATTTCATTGGAATGCAAATGAAGAAGCAGCAGCCATATTATGTTGTATTTGCAGTCACAGTTGAAATATTTGATGTTTGAATTTTTTTTATTCGTATTGAAGATAGTGTTTTCAATAGAGAGAGAAACTCCATTTTTTTTACTCTACAACACCTACCTCCAATTCTCAAATCATTCAAGCATTTCATCCATAGGAGTTTTATCTCTTTCTCGCTAATTCCATGATTTAGTCAAACCGGGGAAATTGAGAACCAATTTGCTGATGTGAGTTATGGGGTTAGGACTCCTAATCCACGAAATATAAGGCCCAATTATGCGTTCTGAATGCAAAACTGTGTACTGCTTTTGAACATTGCTATCAATACTCTAAACTAGATGACTGATATATCTAAGTCACACTATGAAGAGAGGTAAAAAATAATACTCGCTCTAAGTGAAATTCTCCGATACTAGTTTTAACTTCTGACTGTACACCACACACCACATTTTATCATCAAAATTCTTATAATTAAATAACATGACATTGAATAACATTTCGATAAACCTATTAAAATAAATAATTAAAAAATATAATTAAATAACATTTAAATAGCATTAATAATCAATAACATTAATAATTAATAATTACTAATCAATAACATTAATAATTAATAATTTAAATATCATTAATAAAATAACAATAACAATAATAATTAAATAACATTTAAATAACATTAATAAATAACAAAATGAAATAACATTTAAATTAAAAAATATAATTAAATAACATTTCGATAAACCTACAATTTTTTGAACTTCGGCAATTTTGTTATAACGTAAGCATCTCTAAAGGCAATTTCTTTCTAGGAAATTTCCCAGACATATATACATGTATGTAAATACAATAACTGAGTCTAAAACTAGAATGGCAGCAATGGTTGAAATATTTATAGAGGTAAAAAATAATACTCCCTCTAAGTGATATTCTCCGATACTAGTTTTGACTTCTGACTGTACACCACACACCACATTTTATCATTAAAATGCTTATAATTAAATAACATGAAATTAAATAACATTTCGATAAACCTATTAAAAATAAATAATTCAAAAATATAATAAAATGACATTTAAATAGCATTAATAATCAATAACAATAATAATTAATAATCAATAACATTAATAATTTAAATAACATTAATAAAATTTAAATAACAATAACAATAGTAATTAAATAACATTTAAATAGCATTAATAATTTAAATAACATTAATAAATAACAAAATTAAATAACATTTAAATTAAAAAATATAATTAAATAACATTTCGATAAACCGACAATTCTTTGAACTTCAGCAATTTTGTTATAACTTAAACATCTCTAAAGGCAATTTCTTTCTAGGAAATTTCCCAGACATATATACATGTATGTAAATACAATGACTGAGTCTAAAACTAGAAGGGCAGAGCAATGGTTGAAATATTCACAACCTATTTACGGGAATTTTTATCCAAATAGGCGTTTCTTCATAAAATAATTTTACTTTCATATTTTTTTCTGGTTTGTAAAAGTAACTATATATATTAAATTGAGATACCATAACATTTGTTATTCTATTTTCATATATATTTACATAAGAAATACACATTAAAATTAAATTCGAAATACTGTATTTTATCTAAATTATAGTGCTAATAATGAAAAATCACGTTTCGAAGAATGAATAAAAACATACACGATGGTATAGAAACATAAATACTCCTACTTCAGCACTTCTATTTCTCTCAAGTACGATTTTCTTTTGAGCAAAATCTCGAAGGAACAATCTTTTAAAATTAAAAGTAAGACAAATCCCTAGTCACGGTGCTCTAATGAGGCTGAAAAAAAAACTGCCACAACTTCCGTTTAAAGTATTGTAAATTTAAGTTGAATCTTTTTTTTTTTAATTCTATTGGATTGTACATGAAGACGCAGCAACAATATTATGCAGAATTTGCAGTCACAGTATTCGTGTTGAAGATAGTATTTTCAAAACACAAAACTTGGAATTCTTCACAGAAAAATAATTACACAAGGGATACTCATTAAATGTTTTTTTCAATAACTGTAATTCGATTTTCGTAAATAAAATACCGTATAATAAATAGAAAAAAAACCATTTAAGCAACTGAAGATAATCCATGAGGAATAAAAATGTCTTTTTTTGTTTTGTTTAATTTTTACATAGCAGAAAATCCAATCACTTAAGTCATTAATTTGAATTAACTAAAACGTGAGTTGATTTCATTGTCAGTATTCTCGTGTGCTTTCTTTAATGCGTTTATGTATCGATGGATTATCAAGCAATTTCTTTTTAATCTTTAAACAACTAAATGCTCCGATGAAATTTTTCTACCCTAATTTTTGAATTATTACTTTTCCATACTATGTAATATAGTAAAAAGTATTGTTTTCACGAAAATTTTCGAATTCGAGATTTTGATACCAATATATGTTTCAAGACCTCCTGAACACGTTTTGACTATTTTTGGAGTGATGTCCATCTGCCTGTCTGTAGCAGATTTCTTGTGCACACCACAGCAAATAGTAATAGATTTTCATAAAATTTTGTATCCGGATTTGTTATAAAAAGATCTAGAGCTGTATACAATTTTTTTAAATTCAAACTAAAACTTCGAAATTTATTCGCAATTTTATATTCTTTTAACATGGCAGCATAGAACTAAATTGGACATAAGCATGCATAAAAGAGTTTATTTATGGCTTACGAAACTTAATAGTTTCAATCATTGCTGTGAAAAAGAGCCGAGTTAAATTTTTTGTGTTAATGGAGTCATTATCCCCCTTGGGGGGGGGACAAGATACTCCCCTTGGGTACATTATAAAGTATTTTCAAGCCCCTTAAAGTGACGGGTAACATGCTATAATTGCAATAATTTGGACATACGATACCGATTATTCATATTTTGTCATTAAAATTTGAAAAAAAAATGAATTCTGGTATGAAAAAGTCGAGTTGAGCCACACTATATTTAATTTCAATCTTTAAGTAAGTATATAATTGTGTGATGAAATTATTCTAATCTAATATTTGAATTATATTTGGTTAGCCACCAAGAACGAAATAATAGAATATTTATATATTTAGTATCAGATAAAGTATTTTACGTTAATATGTTCAAGGAATCCACTAGAACCATTTCTTTTTTAAAGGAATATCTCGACTTGCAAATTAACTAAAAAATTTAATCTCAATCAATTAAAAGTTCAATTTTTAATCATGATCATTTATTGAATCCGTCTCCTTCCAGAGCTTCAGTAATCTGCGTGGTCAATATTAATGATATGTTAAATGATTACTGATCCATATCTAAAAACATCTAAATACAATATAAATTCCTTCATGCATTTACACCATGTATAGTTATGCAGGGAACAAGGGGATTAGTACCTTAAGTACCTGCATTGCATATGATGTATACCACAAGAAATTTTAATCCAAGGGTGCAGTTAAGGGAATATATTCACCAATCTTTACCATATGCAATTATTTTTCAATTCCTTAACTTATATATAGAACAGGGAAAAAGGGGGTATTTTATACCAATTTAGTACCTGTTTTATTTATAATGTTCTATTTATCATCTTCACGAACTTGTCGTATTGTCATTTTTGAGATCACATATTCACTTCAGACCATCTTACTTTCATTTTTGCTATGCAGAATAATTTCAATAAATGATCCATCTCTGGCATATATAATACAAGTAAATTAAAATTCCAAATTAAGAATATATAGAACACAATAAAGTTGGTTGGTGTTAAAGCCCAAAATGTGTGTTATCGTTACATTGAATAATATAATCTTTGACTGTAGAAACAGTTATAAATTTATGACTGTAATTTTTTACTAGTGCTGCGGTAATAGTGTAGCTTTTTATCAAAGAAAACAGCATAAGCAATTTTTCTTTGAAAATCAACTGAGAAGTAAGTGATCCAGGATATGTCCAAAAGGAACTTTAAGTATGACAATTTTGACTTTCAACAAAATAGAAATAATAACATCCAAGGGTTTCCAGTAAGACGAATTTATTTTTCTGTTATGTGTTTCTGTAGTGATTTTGTATTTTATACAATAAAGTTTCGTTAAAATTTAAATGCTCTACAGTTATAACCCAATCAGACAAAATACATATTGATATAAAATTAAGCATTTTAAGTGTTGAGAAGTATGTGTTTTCCAAACTTCGACTTGCAATGCAAAATAATAAATTCCGATATTTAGTTTAAAACCACACATTCATTAGAGCTGATATAAAATAAAACATTTTAAGTTTTAAGAAGTTTGGTTTTCTAAACTTCGATTTAAAATTAAGCATTTTAAGTTTGAAGAAGCATGTATTTTCAAAACTTATATGCAATTCAAAATAATAAATTCACACATTTAGTTTAAAACCAGATATTAAAAGAGCTACATGCGCCATAAAAGTAAAATGGAATTGGAAATAAAGTAGAAAATTTTTATATTACTCAGCTAATATCAAAAAATCCATTAAGAATTTATTTTAATTGGTATACTTTTTCCATTACTGAAATAGTTAGTAACCCTTAACACAACAGCTGTGCTGTTATACTGTTTCAAACAAATACTGTGCGTAAATTCGATTGAAAATATTGTCTTCGAATGCAAAAATTAAAGGCCTGCCATTTATGAAATATTGGCTTATTAACGATTGATAGAAAGTTCTAAAGAAATCTTAACGAAACTTTTATCCGGGAATGATGAAAACTATTATGATTTTGAGAACCGTATAAACGAGGCTGTGCACGAATTATTGATTAATTGACATAGGGTAGTAAAATTTGTGAGTATTGATGAGAAAATTATGCAGGGTAGGGCAAATACAGATGATATTTTAATGGACACAAAACTTTAAATTAGCAAAGATTATGCAAATTATTAATGCTATTAATGAACCTGTAGTTACTGATGATTTAGATCAGGAAGAAGACACCCTCATACAAAGCAAATGAATGCATGATAATGCTGCTTTAACTAACCTTGAAAGGTTACTCAATTACTTGGAGCAACAGAAAGATATTCCCTTACTGATAAGTTGATATTGCGAAATTTACGCAGCACCAATCACCGAAAAGTGAAAAAAGGGAAAATATTCTTTGCGGCCGCATTTTAAATCAATGTGTGAGTACGTAGATCAATTTTTAGTTTTCGTTTTAATTCATATCAATTTTTTTTCAATTTGTTTTTCCATTTACTTCTTACAAATTCCTTTTGCATAAATTATTCAGGGTTTAGTTTTATAGGGGGTGGGGGTAGGGGTTTTCGGGTCAATATTTTTCCTACCATGCTAAATAATTAAGGCCTACTGTATATAGAAAAGAAAAAACATTGAATAATCTATTAAAACTAGTACTGATAAGTAAAACATGTGCTCTAGTAATAAAGTATTTTGTTCGTTTATATTCAGGGTTTAGTTTTATTGGGGGTGGGTTGGGGTTTTCGAGTCAATATTTTTCCTACCATGCTAAATAATTAGGTCTTGCTGTATATAGAAAAGAAAAAACATTGAATAATCTATTAAAACTAGTACTGATAAGTAGAACATGTGCTCTAGTAATAAAGTATTTTGTTTTTATATTCAGGGCTTAGTTTTATGGGGGGGGGGGGGGGGGGTTCGGGTCAATATTTCTCCTACCATGCTAAATAATTAGGGCCTTCTGTATATAGAAAAGAAAAAACATTGAATAATCTATTAAAACTAGTACTGATAAGTAGAACATGTGCTCTAGTAATAAAGTATTTTGTTCGTTTATATTCAGGGTTTAGTTTTATGGGGGGTGGGTAGGGGTTTTCGAGTCAATATTTCTCCTACCATGCTAAATAATTTGGGCCTTCTGTATATAGAAAAGAAAAAACATTGAATAATCTATTAAAACTAGTACTGATAAGTAGAACATGTGCTCTAGTAATAAAATATTTTGTTCGTTTATATTCTATGGATCGACGCGGTGGTCAAGCGGTCAAGAGCAGGCGTTTCCTTGTGATTGCTCGGTTGTGGGTTCGAGTCCCATCTGCGGACATGGATGTCGTGATGTTGGGGGCGGTGTGTTCCGACCCCCACTGGTGCGCTGGGGCAACGTCATGTGACGGCTAACAGGTTCACCGCTCTCGCCATTGTTTAGGAGATATTGACTGTTCATGTTATATGTTCGGGATATTTATTCTATTTCTATAATGTATGTCTTATTCTCTGCCATTTGAAAAAAAATATGAGCTGAAATAATAATATTTTATATTTCAACCTATAGTCCATTTTCATATTAACATGTTCATCACAACAAAAATTGTGACAATGTATGAAGAATCAAATTTGGGATTCATTTTTCCATCATTATTAAAACTAAATTTATTAAAATCAAATCAAATAATAAATATTTTATAAAAAAAAAATAACCAGGATTAGGAAGCAACAAGTAAAAGTAACACCGTTACCGATAACGATTACTTTAAAAATAGCTAAAATGTCATCTACACTTTTAAGTAAAAGTAACTGCAAAGTAAAAATGTTTATTTTACGTTACAATTACTGACGTGTTTTGGGGGGGTGCTTATTTTATTTCATATTGAAGAAAAAAATTTTGCAACCGCACACGGTAATTTACAAGGTAAAAAGTATAATTACTTAAGGTATTCACTTCTTACACTGTGTTGTCTGACAAAAAATTGCATTCTCTTTTACTAGTGTGCTGAGAAAATGCGCACTTTTACCAGAAACACTAGTAAAGATTTTAATAACTGTTTTGCGATCATTCACAAACTTACTTCTTACACTAGGTCGTACTGAGTACCAGGTGTTTAGACGGTATAGAGAAAATGGATGCTATCTGAGTTTTAAAGCGAGAAATGCGTAAACATAGAGAAACTTTGACTTCTCAAGAACAGGTTAAGGCGTCACATGAATAATAAAGTACCCCCCCAAAAAATAAGATACAGACCCATATATTAATATCTAGCAAGTTACTACATTGACGTTTTATTAGTCATTGAAGGAAATCCATGTCAAAACGAGAAAGAAGAGTTTTATAACCACATTTGGTTCGTGCAAAATTAAAGCGGATGGTAATGACAACCATTCTACTGAAAATGACTAATTAGAAATTTGAGTTTGAGATCATTATAACTGTAATTGGTTATAGTTTTTCTTAATATAACTGTAACTAGTTGCAATTTTAAAGAAAATTGACGACGGAAATGACACAAATAATAACTGATAGTAAAAAAATGGAAAAATACATTTAATGAATGTGTTTATCATGTTTAAAATATAAGCATTTGAAAAAATTCTACCAGAATTAAATATATGAAAAAATATATTTAAAACAAATTTAAATCATGTAAAAAATTGCATATATTTTGCGTATTTCTTAGACGTTTAAGATAAATGTATAGAATAATTTCATACAGATGTTCTTAAATTATTTAAAGCATTTCTGAAAGTTCAATAAGTGATATCAGCATTTAGCAAATTTTAGCATCCGTTAAGGTGCTAACAGACTTCAGCTGACCTATAAATTAATTAAATCCTTTCGAGATACAAATAGTTATCAGAACATTTTTATTACAACAAAGTGGAAATAAATTAAAGTCTTGATTTCCTACCTGTATTAAAGGATATTTTAAAACACTCTAGATGTCAATAACAAATAGTGGAACATACCTGAAAATTACAAAACAGAACATAAATTTTAACATGACAAAATTTGAATACACAATTTGAAATATAATGATAAATTTCAGCAGTGTGGCCAGGTGGTTAGAGACAAATATCCCTACTTATCCCTACACAATACTGGAATGTCCCTACAAAAATGTCTATGCTTTAAAAATGAGTTATATATGCTAAAGCATAAAGAAGAGAGTGTAGGACGATATTTACTCTAAAATGTAGTCCCTTTTAATTTTCAAGAAAAGCTTTTAAAAATGAGAACTTAAATTTAATATTTTCTTTCTGAAAGTTGCTTTGCAAAAATTTAGTGGGCATGGTCAATATCCGGCTGACTACTCCAGAAAATAAATACCGCTCAATTCTCCCCTACTGAAATTCACTTTTCAATTTCCAGACATGAATGAAAACTCAAAATCCTAAGTTTTTTCTGAAGATATGAATCTTACTAGATTTCAGCGGGCTTTGTTATTATTCTGAAACTAATTTTTTGAAGAATGATAAGTAAACTTCACGCTCAATGAAAATTTGCGTTTCTCTTTTATGAATGTATTCATTCAAATAAATGTATTTATATTCAAATAAATGCACTAATTTGAATTTTTCTGAAAATTTTATCTGGCTGTAATTTTGTGGGCGTAGTTAATATACTGGAAACATATTTTATAAATTTTTTTTCAAGAATCCTTAAAATTTTGTAACTTTTCACGTCTATAAATAATTGACAAATTTATAGGAACATATTTATATTTTATGAATGTATGGTTATGAATGTATGTATTTAGTGGGTCTGATCATTTTCAAATATTGTTAATAATATGTTTGTTGAACACGATATTTGCATCACAGTTAATCTTAGAAACTCCTATTAAACGTAATATCCTAATATTTCATATAATTTGGTAATCATTTTAAATAACCTCTCAAAATAGTGTAGTAAAAAGTATAAGAGATTTGATAATTATATTACTTTTTTAAATGTGCTTTGCATTACTAATAGCTGAATGATAAAAAATTTTAAATAGCAAACTGTATTTTAGTTTTCCGTTGCGAATGTAGTAATATAGATATGCCTGTAGTCAAGTTAAAATAGTGAATAACATTAAATGCAGTTTCTAGTATGAAATATATGGAATTCACATGTATGATTTAAGCTGACAAAAATATCTTCCTTCCTCCCTCCTTTTTCACAATTAAATACTGGCGATTGATTGAATTTAAAAATTCATTTTGTTTTATATAGTTTCTTCATGAATAGGGTAAATACAAACAAGAAATTATGTAATATTTAAATAAAATCAGAAAAATGAATCTTTCATGATACTAAGAAGGATGTTTATAAAGCTTTGATGTCAAACTTAAATTAACTACTTTAAATCTGGTTTTAATATGTCGGTGAAATCAAAATTATTTTACGTGTTAAATATATTTCAGGAACTGCCCTATTGGGTGGGTTATAGATCTGGAATTTTAAGTCCAACGAAAAAAGGAAAATTCTTATGGGGGATAAAACATAATCCTAGTGTGTTACCTTTATCGATGAAACAAAGCATTTTTGAAAATAAATATGCTATCAATTTCAATTTTTGAAATTAGAAAAGCAACTCGTAGTTGCTTTATACTTATCTACCACCTTTTACTTTATAAGATTATATTACTCAGAGTTATTTTCATTTTAGTATTTAAAAGAATTTCAAATTTCATTGTTTAAAATTGTAGAAATCTCTACATACTCCTACATTTATAGGAATTTTGCTAAAAAATCCTTTTGTGCCAACAGCAATAATTTGAGCTCAAAGTCCCTACGCGTAGGGATAAATCCCTACACCTTTCCACACTGCATTTCAGAGCATTTGAGTGAAATATACTTAAACGACGGTTCCCACTACATGGAATCATGATACTGCAAGGGCGTTTCTCATTAAATAAGGCGACTGATACAATTAACTAACGAAAATTATACGCTTCTTAACTGGTACTATTTGAAGAAAAACATATAAAATTATATATAATATAATTCTATGCTATTTGAAAAAAATTTACTATTTGAATAAAAACATGTAAAACTATATAATATAATACTATATCCCATATATACAAGCAGTGAAAATGAGTTATGCTCTGTTAGCGTTCTTTTACTTTAGAATTCTGTATATTGTAGAGAATACGACTGAGCTCAAAACACACCACTTGTCTGAAATCGCGTATCGAATTGCGAACTTGTAAATTGCGAACTTGTACATTACACGCAGATATACTATCAGCATAACTACACTAGCTGCACAAGGAATTACTTGAATTACCACACATAATTTACCCGGCAGTCCAAACTGTTACCTTACACTTTTCTGGTAGGTCGGACGGTCTGGGTCTCAACAACAACAACATAATTTACCCTTTGAAAGCAGGGGGCGAAATTTCTCGCCTGTGGTTCCTTACCATTTATAATTCCCTAAATACTTATTCCACAATTTTCTCTTGGGACCCCTTACACGCTGTGGTCTTTCCATAACATTGTGTCACTCGCATATTTCCATTGACCCGTCCAAAATCAGCCATCAGATTCCTAATATTTAAGGTGTCCCTCAAACATTAAATACACTACACTGAAGGAAGTAAAATAATTAAGGCGGTGTCCTAACTTTCTCACATTTCTTCTTTAGATTAAACACCCATTTCTTAACAGCAATAACCCTCCATCCAACCTAAAATGCAGTTTTAATGAACACCGAATGGATTTTATAATATGCTTATCTTCCCAAGTATTTTCCCAAGTACATGGGATATCTAAGGGAGTTAAATGAAGGTTATATCAAATAGAAAAATACTAAACGTCACATTTTTACTTTTAGATTGCATTTTAACGACCTGTACTTGAAAGATGAATTTTGGACTTCTCTTTGTAGTAAAGTTAATGCATCCTTAATGAAGTATTAACCACTTAGTAATCTTGTAACATATATACGACATAAAATTGGTAATTTTTCCAACTGGGAAGACATTAAAACGTTTTATATTTTTCAATTACGATTAGAATATAATTATTGCAGTTAACAGCCTGTAAAGTTTAACAAATGACCGTTAAATTTGTTTACATTTGATCACGATTAACATGTAATTATCATTGGATAACAATTATATTTCTTACTAGCCTTGTCCACTCAGGCTTTGGGAGGGCAAAATAGCTATTAGTGGTCACTAAATATGACAACTACATACTAAATAAATATTCTTAATATCAAAAACAGCTTCCAATTTAAATATAAAAATGACGCAAATTTTTTAGTTCTGTCAACATGGAATTTACGGCATGTAAAACAATATATTGTCTCCAATCACTGTATGTTGCTTTAATTTCAACGTATATAGACATTTTAAACCAACTAATTTGTAATTATCATTGGATAACAATTATATTTCTTACTAGCCATGTCCACTCAGGCTTTGGGAGGGCAAAATAGCTATTAGTGGTCACTAAATATGACAACTACATACTAAATAAATATTCTTAATATCAAAAACAGTTTCCAATTTAAATATAAAAATGACGCAAATTTTTTAGTTCTGTCAACATGGAATTTACGGCATGTAAAACAATATATTGTCTCCAATCACTGTATGTTGCTTTAATTTCAACGTATCTAGACATTTTAAACCAAAAATCAATTAAATACGATTTTATTTTCCAATAATTTGATTTGAATAATAACCAACAAACGATATCGGTACTTGAAACGTGTTTTGGTTGCCATAGTTACCAAAATAAAATAAAAAACTATAAATAAATGAATTGATAAAATATAATTAAAAAAATCTGATGCACATAACTTTCCTTATATAATGCAATGAATTTACTACATTTACAGTAAAAAGCAAATAGATTATTCTTATAGTAGATACTAATATTCCTTCTAAGATATTAAATTTTCGTCAATTAGCCGTCATTTTTATCCATTTGGCAAGATTTTCGTTAATTTGGCAACATTTAAAAAAGTCGCCAAGTTGGCGACATTCTACCAAATTCGCTGCAAAATATCTTCAAGCGTTATGGACGAAAAAATAAGTTATTCTTATAGCAGATAAATGACTAGTGGCGTTCAAATACAAAAATATTACTCAAAGTATATTTTCTCATGAATGGAACGAGCTATAATAGATCCACAAGAATGATGTCACCAAATTTATCACAAGATATGATATTCCATATGAAAACTGAACATGTTTTTCAACAGTTAATATTTTTTTTTAATTTATGGGATTTTTTGATAAATTTATTTGAAAAATGTACAATATCTCGAGAACGGTTCATGCTAGAAAGTTTATGTCAATCGTTTTCTAAGGAAAAATTACATAGGAAATATCTATTTGCGCAACTTTATTAAAAGTTTTGATTTTTTGAGGATGTTTTCAAAATTTCACTCGAAAATTTAGACGGTTCTGAACATTCGATTGTGTTTAAAAACAATAAGCTTCCAGTATTCGCGAGTTGTAATTTTTGTACAAAATTTCATTCGAATCGTTCCAGTCGTTCGTGAGATATCGTCTCCACAGCCTCACTAATACACATACAGACATCACCTCAAAAATGTTCGATTCGTGATCAGGGATGCTCGAAACGTGCTCTCCCGTCGAAAACTCGAATTCGAATTTTCAACCCCGTCGCAATACTTTATACTATGTATATAAAGAAAGTAATAATCATTTGCTCTAACTATAAATTCAGATATTTCAAGAACAATTGTTTATACACCAATCAAATTAAATAAAATTTATGATATTTTTTCTGCGCATAATTCTATGTCTGTCTAACTAAAGTTTTTTTAGTTTTAATTCAAGGAACGATAGAAAAAAAATTCCGAAATTTTAGATTTTTCTCACTATTTATATCCAAGTCTCACGTATATGCAAAATTTCAAGTTTCTACCCTCAGTACTCTGGGCTGTGGAAGTGTCCCCTTTGTCAGTTACTCTCACTCAGCTATAAGTAAACGATTGTAAATTCTTATAAAGTTTAACTGATAACTATTAAATTTGTTTACATTTGATTACGATTAAAATGCAATTATGAATGCACTTAGCTAATGTTAATGCACACGTCTAATTGTTAATAATTATAAAATTTAGCTGCTAATAATTTAATTTGTTTAGATTTAAACCACGTGCGTCAATTCTCATAATTATTAATTCTTATAAAGTTTAACTGATAATCATTAAATTTGTCAGCATTTAAAACCGTGTGTGGTGTGCATTCAGTTAAGTCTCAAATTAAATATTTTCCCAATTATTAATACAGCCAAGATTCGGTTCATTACATGATTATAAAATACCAAAGTGAAAACAATTTTATCGCACTGGGAATCAGGCCCTGACATAAGCAGACGCACGTGGCCCAAATTAAACAAATGCAACAGTCAAATATTAACGACTGCTTTCACGAAATAATTTCTTGCGTTATTTAATATAATTTTCCAACTTTCATTATATATCTGTCTCTAATAGATAAAGAAATAAACGCAACTAACCACCCTTTGAAATATCATGTGTATGCAAAGTATTGGAATAAGGTCGAAAATAAGAAATCGAGTTTACAGAGCTATCAAGAATACAAATTCATCATAACATGACGTGTGTGTGTTTTTATCTATGTGTCTGCACCCTGTATGTATTCACTCTAGCTCTAAAACTATCCGACGAAATTTTCTGAAATTTGGTCCTTAAGCCACTTTCTTCACAGTGACGTAAGATTTACGTCACACTGTGGCTTTAGGAGGTCACAGGACGTCGCAGTACGTCTCGGCAATGTCATATTGAGGTCACAGCGAAGTCATTTTGATCATTTTCATAGTCGTTTGTGACGTCGCATATTAACTTGTTTGTGACGTCACATTGTAATTGCTATTGTAATGTCGTCACATTATTACGTGTTAATTAAATTGTGGAAACGTCACAGAATATAGTCACAATGAAGTTACAAAATTACTAATACGTTACGTCGCATAGAAGTCAAAAATATGATGTCACATTGTGACCCAGGTGTCACGTGACTACAACGTCATTGTCACACATGTGACGATGTTTGCTGTGAGGGATTCTAAGCTAATTAGATATTAGTATGATTTAGTAAAATAAAAAACAGTTTTCGAAGTCGCACAACATTTGGCATGGTCTAAAAATAAAAATTAAATATTTTTAAATGTATTAATTAAATGCTTGTTTCATGCGAGATTTTTGCTCATAGAATAAATACAACTAAAATACTCTTGGGGAAACTGTTGTTCAAAATATCGAAATTTTTATGGTGGCCACACCTCCAGTTTAAAAAGCACTGGGTCGGCAATTGAAATTATAATATAATTAAAATTTCGAATTTAATATAATTAAAAAATATACATAACTACATATATATATATTGTTATTAAATTAATCATTGTTTAAGAAGTTATATGATAAAAAATCGTTACATGCATAACTCTTATTTTAACTACCAGAAAGAAAAATATTATAGAATTATATTTATAAAAGCATATTCAATAATAGTTATAACTTACTGCGTGTATGCTTAAGCATTCTATTAAATCAGCGAAATTATTCATAATTTTAGTTTCGCGAGATGGAAAAAGCAGAAATATTTTCTTATCCAAATTTTAGTTAGATGTATGCATGAATAAATTTCGAGGCCCAGTTTTTAGAATGTGGTAATGCCAATGGTAACAACCTTCTGTAAAGACGAATTTTTAAATTTTGAACTTTCACATGAACATTGACCGTTCAAGAACTAGAAATGCTATAAAATTATTTTTATGATGTCGTTTTGAATTGATTTAAAAGTCAAAAAATATGTGCGTGTTGGATACACACTATTTAACTCAAACATAAAAGGGTGCTCGTATCAAATGGTGCAAGGAAAATCTCAAAATATTCATCTCTATAGTACTTCCTTCAAATCATGTCTTCGGAATTCATGGAGTCAAAATGCAGATCTCGAATTGTTTATATCAATTTAGAAGCGGAGCTAAGATATACACTGAATTTCGAAATCCAGTTATTGCTTCTGCAACTTGTCAGGCAAAAAAATTGTCAAATTTCTCATTAAGCAGACTTGAATTTTCAATATGAACAATGTTCATTAGGAGGCAATTAGAACTGAACAGTCATTATTTTGAATTAACTTCAGTGCTTTTTGTTTCAAATGTTAGATTGAGCAACTAAACTGCTTAATTTTTAACTGGTGTCGCAAATTTCACTTCTCATTGGCCAAACCTGTGGCTATAGTGAAAAATTGGTTGTCCACTTCTACTATCGGTAGTGACGAATAGATAATTTCAGGAACCTTACCCAACACATGAATTGGGGTTCCAGTATAATGACATTACTATGTCTGAAGTTACAAATAACTCGAGATATTTGAGAACCCCATCTAAACATTAAACGATTTACATCGTAGAAGGAAAAATACGTCGTGTTGCATATACATTTTTCGCTGCACTGACCCTTCATTTAGCATAAAGGGAAAGTTTAATGAACGCCGAATGAATTTTATATCTCGTTTATCTCCCCAGTTATATTTCAAGAACGTGTTACTTCTGAAGACGTCATCACATACGAAAATTCGAAACATCACACTTTTTGCATTTAGATAGCGTTTAAATAATCTGTACTTGAAAAATGAGTCTGGGATTTCGTTTTGTAAGATAAATTATTGCATCCTAATGAAGTCCAATAGCTCTAAACCAATTTCATAAAACTCAAATATTAAAATGAACATTACTCAAAATGAAAATCTTGATAACATTAACCTCCTTGAAGAAACAACTAAATTTCACACAATATCTACTATCACTTTAGGGTGAATTATTACTTATATAGAAGCATTTTAGTTGACTTTATCAATCTCGTAACAGGAGGGATAAAGGTCATAAACCTCGCTTGGCTGAACAATTACATTAGCTCTTCATTAACTTCTCATTGGCTAAATAATATAATATGTTAGCCTCGATCTATAATTGAGTCCTTCTTTTTACTTTCTTAGCTACGCCCATGGACAATACATATTATGCATTAACACCATCGTAAGTTTACATGTTTTTGGCGTTTCAATCCACACTAAGAAGAACTGCCGCACTTCTGAGAAAGTAGAACTGCAGCACTTCTGAAAAAGTAGAACTGCAGCACTTCTGAAAAAGTAGAACTGCAGCACTTCTGAAAAAGTAGAACTGCAGCACTTCTGAAAAAGTAGAACTGCAGCACTTCTATAAAAGTAGAACTGCAGCACTTCTGAAAAAGTAGAACTGCAGCACTTCTGAAAAAGTAGAACTGCAGCACTTCTATAAAAGTAGAACTGCAGCACTTCTATAAAAGTAGAACTGCAGCACTTCTGAAAAAGTAGAACTGCAGCACTTCTGAAAAAGTAGAACTGCAGCACTTCTGAAAAAGTAGAACTGCAGCACTTCTGAAAAAGTAGAACTGCAGCACTTCTGAAAAAGTAGAACTGCAGCACTTCTGAAAAAGTAGAACTGCAGCACTTCTGAAAAAGTAGAACTGCAGCACTTCTGAAAAAGTAGAACTGCAGCACTTCTGAAAAAGTAGAACTGCAGCACTTCTGAAAAAGTAGAACTGCAGCACTTCTGAAAAAGTAGAACTGCAGCACTTCTGAAAAAGTAGAACTGCAGCACTTCTGAAAAAGTAGAACTGCAGCACTTCTGAAAAAGTAGAACTGCAGCACTTCTGAAAAAGTAGAACTGCAGCACTTCTGAAAAAGTAGAACTGCAGCACTTCTGAAAAAGTAGAACTGCAGCACTTCTGAAAAAGTAGAACTGCAGCACTTCTGAAAAAGTAGAACTGCAGCACTTCTGAAAAAGTAGAACTGCAGCACTTCTGAAAAAGTAGAACTGCAGCACTTCTGAAAAAGTAGAACTGCAGCACTTCTGAAAAAGTAGAACTGCAGCACTTCTGAAAAAGTAGAACTGCAGCACTTCTGAAAAAGTAGAACTGCAGCACTTCTGAAAAAGTAGAACTGCAGCACTTCTGAAAAAGTAGAACTGCAGCACTTCTGAAAAAGTAGAACTGCAGCACTTCTGAGAAAGTAGAACTTCAGCACTTCTGAGAAAGTAGAACTGCAGCACTTCTTGTAGCATAAACTTTTAACATAAAAATTAAACTAACGCATATGTTACAGTGACTCTACGTCCATCCTATAACCGGTTGTAGCATACAAGCAAGAATGGTCTGCCTATTACCACCTGTTCAACAAGATTTCGATATCATTGGCGTCCGACACCAAAGGATCGGTGGAAAGGTGTCAACCAAGCTGTTCGGCTTTATAAGGATTACATAGCTAAAAAGCATCAACCTCCCATATGTGCCAATATTTCAAAACATGGCATTATTTGAGCAGAATAGATTTGGAGTTTGATAGATGTCACTCAAACCAGGCTTAAGCCTCCTTAAAGCAAGAAAATTAAAAATTTACTGGTATATGGAAGTACCAGTAAATTAAAATTTTACTGGTATACTGGAAATATTTTCTTCAAAATAACTTATTAGTTTTTGCCACTTTAAATATATGATTTATATTTTGAATTATTACTTTCCTTATATACATAATGTATAAGGAAAGTATTGTAATGGGGTCGAAAATTCGAATGAGTTTTCGACGGGAGAGCACGTTTCAAGCATCCCTGATCACGAATCTAACATTTTTGAAGTGCTGTGTGTGTGTGTGTGTGTCAGTGAGACTGTGGAGACGATATCTCACGAACGAATGGAGCGATTCGAATGAAATTTGGTACAAAACTCACAATCCGTGAATACTGGAAGCCTATTGCTTTAAAACACAATCGAATGTTCAGAATCCCCTAAATTTTCAAGTGAAATTTTGAAAAAATCATCAAAAAATCAAAACCTTTAATAAAGTTACGCAAATAGGCAATTTAGGCATGTAATTTTACGCAATTAGGCATGTAATTTTTCCTTAGAAAACGATTGACAAACTTTAGAACGCCAGCATGAACCGTTCTCGAGATATTGCACATTTTTCAAGTAAATTTATCAAAAAATCTCAGAAATTAAAAAAATATATTAACTGTTAAGAAATATGTTCACCTTTCATATGTAATATCATGCCATAAATTTGGTGACATCATTCTCGTGGATCTAACTCGTTGCATTCACGAGAAAAGATACTTTAAGTAATACTTTTGTATTTGAACACCAATAGTCATTTATCTGCTGAAAGAATAACCTATTTCTCCGTCCATAACGCTTGGCGAGATTTTTAAATGTGGCCAAGTTAACGAAAATCTCGCCAAATGAATAAAATTAACGCTAAATCAATGAAAATGACGACTAATTGAAGCAAATTCAATATCTTGGAAAGAATATAAGTTTCTACTATAAGAATAACATTTTTTTAACTGTAAAAGTAGTAAATTCATTGCATGATATAAGGAAAGTCATGTGCTGCCCACATCAGATTTTTTAAAATATATGATCCTGTTCTATAAATATTTAGAGTGCAATATTAAAATTTTTAAATTTCTAGAAGTTAAATTGAATTTATATCGCCATTCTTATAGTATCTCTTTCTTTTGACAACTTTAATGCTTTCTGTATACTTGGAGATTATAATGTGTTAAAATAATTTTTATTATCATAGTTATAAGGCCCTTTAGTATCCAAGCAACAAACATATGTTTGGATATTGCACAGTTTGTATCTCGGAATTTTTTTTTTTAATTGCTCTTTTTTCGATTGATAATAATAGTTTCTGGTCATCTTACACCTCTAAACATTACTTACGATGATTTGGATGGTCTAGGTTCTAGGATAATGAAAAAAATAAATAAAATTCCAGCAGTGGCCGCGGATTTATAGTGAATTAAATTTAATTTGCGTTTGGTATAAATACATCAACCAGAAAAAGAAATTACATTCATACTTTAAACAGTTTTGTGCTATGACGCTTTGTATATGATCGATATTTTGGAAGAAAGCAACTGCTTCCTCTGTGCTTTTCACGTAATAACTACATTTTTCTCATAATTTTAACTCCTGCCTTGAAAATTCTTCGGAATACTTAATTTTAGTATCTCAATAGTAATCGTCATACCTTTTTGCACAGGGGGGAAATAAAATAATCATTTAATTTTAAGTTCAAATCTGTTCTGCTCAAATAATTTCAAGTTTACATATTTTGGCACATAAGGGTTACAGTAAAGGTTAAACAAAGAGGTTAAAGTTATAAATGCTAGAAACTCCGCTCAAGTGAAATCCACGGTCATCTCATTGACAGTTGGTAGCTACTAATAAGCGGCATTGACCACAGAATTATGATCCAAGAGATACAATGGTTGAGCATTCTCTTGCTTGACTTATCTGTTGATGCTTTTCCACCACTGTTTTATTGACATATTTATATTGAGAAATTTATCCCGATTACATTTTGGACATTAAATGCTAATCCTACTTGAATGCGATACATATTTTATTTACCTATTCTGTATCAAGCATCTCACTCCATGCATTTAATGTCAAACTCAGTATATTACATACAACTATTGTAGAAAAAATAATTAAGGCGATTATATGAAATATTCACATTCTTTCTTTATGCTATACCTCCTTTTCCTAGCTGAAATAACTCTTCAGCCTAAAGCACAATTTTAATAAGAGCCAAATGAATTTTGCAGCATGCTTATCTCCCTGGTATCGTTCAAGTACATGAGAGATCTTAAAGGGCTAAATGAAGGTTATCACTTAGAAAAATACGAAATGTAACATGTTTCTTTAAGATTGCGTTTTAACGACCTGTACTTGAAAAATAAGTTCTGGATTTCGCTTTCTAATAAAAGTTAATGCATCTCTAATGAAGCATTAACTGCTACGTAATCTGTGATCTTGTAATATAGAAGTAAACGTCATAAAATTAGTCAATTCACTAACAGAATATTAAGATGATTTAAGATACCTTTCTGTTTAGAAGTGTTTTTAATTCTTTTAATACAACTTATTTAATTCGAACTAAAAAGAATGGTAAAAATATATGAAAATATCTAACATTATAATTACTCATAAGTCTAAGGAAACAGATGTGTACCATGTACCCTAATTTAACGTTTCCGGTCATCACATTTTCAAGCATTAATACATAGATACCAAAAAGGTAATTTCTAAATGACGTAGTTAATAAAAAGTAGATGATTTTCTGCATTTTGCTTTCTAATTGGTTCTTTCAAGTAGACTACGAATCCTATTTTGGTTTGGTGTTGTCTAATTGGTGGTGCTCTGAATCTCAACCTCCTTGTCATAGGTATACATACCTCTCTGATTCTTACCATTTGTACCCATTTCGTATTTTTTCATTTCGGGTTTAGTAGTCTGTTTAGCACAGACAAAGGGATCCAACGTATCTGCACAACATCTGGATACGTTGTTACGTAAATTTATACGTAATTAAATTGCTTAACTTCCTTATCCTTTGCTCCTGTCAAAAACTTTAATCAATAAATTTTGATCGTATAACAATGGAACTTTATTTTTTAACTAATTGGGCTGTGAAAAATGTTTTTAAAGTTTCTTTTTTTCTTAATGTGGTGAGGTGAATTTTACACATAAATACACTAAACATAAACACATAAATACATTAAAGATACTCACCAAATAGTTCCACCAGGCTCAAGCGCGTTAAAGTATAGTGGGGTCCAATTGGACCTAAGTACATTGCGTTTGCTAAAACAAAATAATCACTCCCATTTTTGTGGCCACTTAACAATTTATTTATAGACACATGAAATCTCAATTTTAAACATTAATATACAAAATACACTATTACAAATGAGTTCCCAATTTACCTAACTTGACCTCGAGGTGCACAGTTTATTTTGCATTAATTTGCATATTTATAAAATCCAAATTTGTAATTAATTACTTTTTGTTAAGAACACAATATGTATATTCAATTTTGCTAAAACTCCCATTTATCATAACCCTGCCCTTACACTATTGGATTACATCAGTTACTTAAACATTCATGTACACATTTTAAAATCAATATATAATTTCCATACCTTCATACATAGGACTCTCACTGAGTGCTGTAGCTGACCTCTGCACGTAGGAAAGGGTGGCACAATTAATTGAATGTTTATTAGTTCATTTATTCCGATGGTTCGTGGAAAACACTACCAGTCCGGGAAACACTAGGTTGCATATCATCAGGTCATAAGTTATTGCCAAGTATTATTTTGAAGATGGGCACACTGTCCACTTTCCTTCTCCTCCTCTTAATTTCTGGCTTCAGTCCCAGCGGCTCTTGAGTGAGCATGCGTACAGGCTTTGCCAAATATATACGTTTTCGTAGAGACTTGTCTGCTGCTTAGGATCCCGGGATTGATGCTCCTCTATCACTCCATACACGCAGTGTTACAGTTACCACGGCTTAAATGCAGCTAAAGGAGCAAGGTCCTACACCGCGCCGTCTGAGTGGTAGAGCTGTGTTGCACTGCAACTAACAAAAACAAATGACGATGGGCATACTGCTCACTTTCCTTCTCCTCCTCTTAATGCGGCTTAGACCCAGCGGCTCTTGAGTGAGCATGCGTACAGGTCCTTGCCTAAAGAGTGGAGATCAGATACTTTATTGTAGAGATTGACTGCTGCTTAGGAGCCCTGGATTGATGCTCCGCAATATTCCATGCACACAGTATTTACGTAACCACGGCTTAAATGCAGCTAAAGGAGCAAAGGTCCTACACCGCGCCGTTTTGGTGGTAGAGCTGTGTGTACTGCAACCAATTAACACATGACGACCTTCTTCCATTTTCTGGTCGAACTGCCCGAAGAAAATGCGCCCTCGCGCTGAGTTGGCTCGGCTCGTCTTGGCTACGAGTCGGCATCTATACCGGACTCACTACGTCGGCCCCTCGGCAAAGACATTTGCCGCCCGAGATAGGAACCGCGGATGCCGAGTCAGAGAGGCATCAAAAACACATGCCGGATCGGCTACACCGAAATACAAGTGCCCCGCACTTGGAGTGCTCTCTACTCGAGCTCAGAAAAGCAACTGACGATATTTACATTTCTTAAAACTTTCAGAATTTTACAAACAAGGGGAACGACAAAAACAGGGAGGAAGTCCCCCCAACTCTCATTCGCTGTTCCCAAACGCTATAAAAAAGGAGGAGGTCCAAAAATGCTTCACCATTGGTCTTTGCAGCGACGCTAATTTTTTATGCGTTCCACTAAAATACCTTTACCAGAGGGCATTCTCGAGAACCGGGTGGTCCCAAGGAGGTACCCCGACGCGAGCCACACCTGACAGGGCTATAAATTTTCAAAGATTTGTAGCTCAACTTTGACATTTTGCTGCAATTAAATCTCTGAATATTTACAATCCATGTCAGTGCGCACACAACCCAACGGCGCCAAAAAATCCCAATTCCGTCTGTGCAAAGGCCAGCTATAAACATAAATCACAAAACATAGTATACATTTCAATATATTTATACCATTCCCTTTTTTTCCCAGGGTTATGTATCAAAATATGTGAAAATCTTGTCACACTTAAGGCCTGTATAAAATATTACGCAATTTACTAAAAGGTGTCACATCATCAAAGTTTAGATACAGTGATGCTTTACCTTAAAGCAATTCTTAAATTGAACCATGAAACTACGACCCATTGTTCAAGATGTTTTAGTCGAGTAATTCTTCTGAAACACTCTCTGGGTCACTTCGCTATTATGGAGCCGATTTACCGTCCAACCATTTGGTGCATCGGTAAAGACCACAGTTCAATCATTCAAAATAGACACGTTATTGGGAGTATTTCTTGCTAAAGCAGGTAAATGTTACCTGCTGATGTATGAGCAAGGTTGAAGTATTTGGTCAACATGGGAAGGACTAGTTTAATAATAGTCTTTTAATTATAACTACAGCAATCTCTTTGTTCCTATTGCTCGACCTTGAACTTCAGTAACAGCATCTTAGTACTGTTGCAATAGCAATCCACGCCCAATAGTGTGTCAAAATCTATAGAAAAATGGGTAGAAAATAGAAATCTTATAGATATCGATAGAAAATAGAAATCTAAAGTGAGATTTTTATCTACCAATTTCATAAAATAATTGAGATAAAAATAATCATTGCCTTTTTAGTGAATTGGACGAAATATGTAATTATCTTGGTTTGTTTTTGCTACTTCACTTAAAACTACAATTACCATATGATATTCAAAAGGAAGACCTGTTCAAATTGAAACTTAAAAAAATCCCCCTCTATACATTTTGAAAACTGTCCTGCTTTACCATTTAAAAATCTATTAAATTTGTCAGCAATTTCAAAGATTATTTTATTTTTATTGAAAAAGAAAGGAAACGGAATACAATTTTTGAAATCAATTTTGCAATCATATACATCATTTTTTAAAGCCAAGAATCTAAAAACCAAATTTTTTTCCAGAGATAAGCTGCTGCATAAGCTTTTTGAAAACTTACTTATAGATAGCTTTTAGGAATTGCTGAAAATAAAGCAAACAGATGAAAAGAGGAACTTGATGCCTTTTTATTGGATAAGTGAAATTAATTTTATAATATTAATCAATTTTGCAACCGGGCAACACATACCAAATTAACTATGGTGGTTTATCACTTCGGCAATTTACAGAAATTTACAATTAGCGGGCTACTCAATAATCAAATTAAATTAATTTACTTTGGAACGCCAGAAACAGATTATATAAAATACACTGCCTTTCAAAAGTTCAGCATGCGATGCAAATTCTCAAATAACGAACGCATCCGCGGATTTTATTGGGTGAAACTTACTGTTACCATCGATGGAGATATGCAAAAATCAAATGATGTGTCCAATAGCGATCTGCTCCTCGAACAATAAAAAAAATTAGGCATGGATGAAAGCGACTTGTTTGGATCAGAAGAGAACGAGAAACACGCAACCAGCATAATAGCATAGTAGACATAGAGTTCATAGGGGGTATTGTGACGACGGATTGATCAGAATGAAATCTTTAATCTACTCTGCAGCAGTGGGTCCAAATTGTCTAAAAAAACGATCTTCCACTTAGAGCAGGGCTGGTGGACTAGTACCTTCAGAACGAAGATATTGTTCGTGTGCAGTGGTTATCATATTACCTGGACATAAATCCAGTTGGAAATCGTTGGTGGGGTGTTCTTAGAAGAGCTGTCTCTACTAATCGAATCCCTCCAAGAGCTGAAAACTGCCCTTCCACAGAAATGGCAGTTATTTCCTTCTGCTGAGCTGGATCACCTGATTGAGAGCATGAAAAGTCGATGAGATGATAGTTGAATTACTCAGACTGCCCCACTCACCTGAGGGCTTGAGCAGCTGTTTGAGGGGTCGGGATGAGGCGATCAAACTTAGGGGAGATCATCACATCCCATATTGACGCTTATTTGATTTGTTTGCATAGCATACAAAATTTCGAATATACTAAGTGTGAAGTGAGTACTTAAAAGGTAAAAATATGCATACATATTTTTTAATTTAATCATTACACTCATGAATATATTACTCATTGACTATCTTCTTGTAAAATTTGGAATCAATCAAATAAGAATTTTTGAGTTATCGGATTTACTGCCGCTTGCTTAACTTTTAGAAGACAGTGTACATTTGGTGCATTGGCGTAACTAGTATTTAAGGGCCCAAAAAAATAGTGCCTCAAATCGAGCTGGGATATTTGGTGCACTCAGTAAAAAAACAATATTTTGAAAAATAAAAGTATTTTATTGTATTATAACAATTATACGTATTAAGTTATTTATGTCTAATTATACTGACTTATGATATGTACGAAAATAATTTTACACAAAATATCCATAACTTGATTAATATAAATAAAAATATTTCTCAGTTTGATAAACGAGGAGCCGTATGAAGCAAATACAAAACATTTATTAAAATGGCCCCCCAAAATAAAAGCATTTTCTTAAATGTCTTTATTTTGGGACAAACAGGGAAAATTTTATTTTGTCTTTCCTTAAAAAAAATTTGGGGATCCCTTTTACGTATTGTGCTTGAAGGACTAATACTCTTAGTTATGGCGCAGCTTTCGTGAACATTTAAGTTACTATTAAATCGGAGTTTAAATCGGTAAGTGATTAATTAACATGGAATTAGATTAAATATATGGGTTAACCAAATTTTTAAACATCATAACAACTAGCTGCGGCTAGCAGAATCTAAAATGAAACGCAACAGGTGTACAGATTTCCCGTAAGAACTAAATCCAAACCAATTGTTAATTTATTTGGAAGCACAGAAACATTCTTTATTTCAAGAATGCATTATGAACATAACAAATTTATATTCCGCATTTTTTATCCCACTAGAAACAAAAATATCCATGTCAAAAAATTTCTATTACAGAGTCTTCAGAAAAAAAGGAGTATTCAGAAGTTCCACTTTCACTTCATTCTCCATTAAACAGTTTGAAAAGTCCAGTAAAATTTGAAATATAAGCTTTTGGTGGAAAATGGCAAAACTCCATTGTCACAACATTTCTTTTTCTTATCCTTACTCAAAGAACAAAACTATTCTGAAAATGTTTCCAAAAAGCGAGCTTTCAGAGTAAGTGCCAGTTGAAAAATTTGAATGTTATGGACAATGTGGAACACAATGCATTTCCGTAAGACTGACTGTTGTTGCAACCTAAGTACGGAATTCGTTCCGCAGCTTAAGAAGTTTTATCTAGTCCAAATTACATAAAAAATGTGATTATTACATTGCTCGGGTTCACATGGATTCTAAACTACGTTTAAAAAAAGTCTCTACATTTTTCCTTTCCTTATATACATAATGTATAAGGAAAGTATTGTGACGGGGTCGAAAATTCGAATTCAAGTTTTCGACGGGAGAGTACGTCTCAAGCATCCCTGATCACGAATAAAACATTTTTGAAGTGATGTTTGTGTGTGTGTGTGTGTCAGTGAGTCTGTGGAGACGATAACTGACGAACGAATGGACCGATTCGAACCAAATTTGGTACAAAAATCACAATCCGTAAACACTGGAAGCCTATTGTTTTTATACGCAATCGATTGTTCAGAACCCCCCTGAATTTTCGAATGAAATTTAGAAAAAATCGTCAAAAAATCAAAACCACTAATAAAGTTACGCAAATAGACATTTCTTAAATAATTTTTCATTAGAAAACGATTGGCATAAATGTTAGAACGCTAACATGAACCGTTCTTGAGATATTGCGCATTTTTGAAAAAAAAATTATCAAAAAGTCATATAAAATAAAAAAAATATTTCCTATTGAGAAGCATGTTCACTTTTCATATGTAATACCACACGATAAATTGGGTGACATCATTCTCGGGAATCTAGCTCGTTCCATTCATGAAAAAAGATACTTTGAGTAATACGTTTGTATTTGAACGCCAATAGTCATTTGTCTGCTGTAAGAATAACTTATTTCTTCGTCCATAACGCTTGGCGAGATTTTGGCGACGAATTTAGCGGAATATCGCCAACTTGGCGACTTTTTAAAATGTTGCCAAATTAACGAAAATCTCACCAAATGTATGAAAATGGCGCTAAATCAATGAAAATGACGACTAATTGTCGAAAATGCAATATCTTGGAAAGAATATAAGTATTTACTATAAGAAAAACCTATTTTTTTACTGCAAAAGTAGTAAATTCATTACATTATATAAGGAAAGTCATGTGTTGCCCACATCAGATTTTTTATAGTGTAGATACTTTTAATTTTCGATTTAAATTTCACAATAATATATATTAAATGTAAAAAAAATAATGATGTAGTAAAAATACTAAATTGGATTTCAATGAATTTACTGATTTCAACAGAAATATACCTTCTACTCTTCTCGCGCTGAGTTAAAGGAAAGTATAGAGATAATGACAGTAACTTGTACTACTTTTATTAATATATATGCTTTTGTCAGTGGATTAAATAAATTTTACTTTTTAACCGATGTAGATTAAGTAAAGTATGCTAATCTTGATTTAATCACAATTCATTATTTCACCGGGAATAAGATCGGTGGGATCCTAGATACCAGAGATTACTTTTGTCGGTCTATGAGTGTGTGGCAAGATATCAAATAGTTGTTCATTCGTAATCTCGAAAACCATTGAAACGATTTGCACTAAATGTTTGTGACAAATTTTATATAATATTATGTAGAGGTAAACGCAAAACAAAATCCAAAACATGTATATAGTTTAGCTGTGGATATTTTGTCAAACTCATTCGCCCTTTGTAATCTCGAAAATCGCGGATACAATTTGGACGAAATCTGTGTAGTATACTACGTATATTGATGCAAGAAAGAAATCAAAAAATATATACAGAGTTTCCCAAAAACATTGACCTCGACTTTTATTCCTTAAATATTGATCTTAGACATATATAATAAATTACAAAGTTACGTACAAATTAGTACAGAATTTTATGAAATCGATTAAAATTTTCAAGGGAATTAAATTTTAAGAAATACAAAATTTAAATTTTTATACGGCCCCCGTACAAAAACATTTTCAATAAGTAAAATGTGCCGCATTCACTAATAAAGTTATTTACAAAATTTCCCCATTTTATCATAAAAAGTCTCAAAGATATGAAAAGTCAAAAATGCTGACTTAAACCACTTTTCGATGCATCGACATGGGTTCTCAGAGGGGAAAAATCATGTCGGCAGATCGCGTTTCAGGGATCATACACAAATTACGATAAAAACAATGATTACATAAATAAATAATAATTTAGCTATTTATTGGTATAAAAGTATCTACACTGTGTAGAAATAATAACATTACACTAACATTACAAAGCTTGTTCAAAATGTTTTCCATCCATGCCAAAGATCCATTAAAGATAAGAGGCAGATATTATTTGCCTATGATGCATTTCTGCGTTTCGTCATTTGCGCTCTTGCTGTAAACATTTACATTTTAATTTGTGATTAATCCCTCACCAAATTTGTTTAAACATATGTCTGGGACTTTTCATAATAGAATGCTGAAATTTTGTACATCACCTTATTAGTGTATGGGGCATACTTTACTCATTGGAAATGTTTTTATACGGGAACCGTATAAAAATTTAAATTTTGTATTTCTTCAAATTTAATCCTCTGAAAACTTTTATCGATTTCATAAAATTCTGTACCTACTTTCTACGCAACTTTGTAATTTATTATATATGTCTAAGATCAATATTTAAGGAATAAAAGCCGAGGTCAATGTTTTTGGAACACCCTGTATATAGTTTTGCTATAAAACGAGATTTTGCCAAAACCCTTCGTAGTCTCATAAATCGCTGAAGCGATTAGGGGCTAAATTGAAGTGGTATACTACATATACTGTCTAGATTTGAACGTAGAAACAAAAATTCGATAAATGTTTTTAGTATATCTATAAAACGAAATTTTGTCAAAATCAATGACTCTTCGTAATTTCAAAAACCGCCCATGCAATTTGGACACAATTTGGGTAATATTACTATTTGCTTATATGGTGTAGATGTAAATCCAGAACATAAAATTTTAAAAATGTATATAGTTTAGCACATACATTGCACACTTGTTTATTTGAAATGTCTAGATAATTCCCAAATCATCAAATATTTAATTACATATGTGCCTATCTATTTGTGTAGCCATGGGTGTATCAATAAAACTGTGTCTATTTAGGGATACACTACCTTACGTTACAAAGATGATTTAATTGTTATTTGCAGCAAAAGCGTTAAACGAAAAGTCTTCCAATCCGAACTTTTTAATATATTCTTAATAAAGATAGGCAAGTAAACAAACAGGTTCCAGGATATTGTTGCAAATGCCTGAAATGTCTTTGACTACATTAAATGTAAACCCGTTGCAAAAATAATTTTAAAGGTAATATAATCCAGGTTCGAATGTAGATGTGGAATCGGTAAGAAAAGCAATATGGGAAATTAGCACACACATATTTTAATTGGAATCACAAGACATTAACACACTTATATCTCGAATAATAGTGTTTGCCGATGAGGGAAAATAACAACGCCATCTATTAGCAATGTAATACAAAAAAAGGGGTATCTAATTATAAACATTTACAATAAGAGGCAAATAATTAAAAGTTCAGGTCTTTTGACCTTGCCGACAAAGTTGGTTACTTTGAAAAGCTTGGCAAAATATGGGCAGCTTGGTAAGTTCTGAAAACTTCCAAGAGTTTTGTAGTTCGGCTAAGTAACGTAGATGTCTCTAGATCATTCCACAGAGTTTATAAACTGGTCATCATTCAATTAGGTTAGTTGCCGGGATACGAGTAAAAGAGAGTTTTGAGTATACGTCAGTGTTTAGAGAATATTACCGTCTGTTCTGTTAATGAGATGATCATTTAATTGCTGATTATTGAATTTGACAGTTGTTTTGTTTTGTGAGCTTGTTAGCTAGCTAAAGAGTTATCTGCATATTATTCCTGTTTACACTTACTATTGCTTTAAAAAAGAGTTCGCTATGTAGAAATTCGAAATCGTTCTTATAATCCGAAGTTACACCCAAGGTTCCGGATGATACTCCATAACAAGCTCATTTAATTAAATATTATCAGATAAAACCAAATGCGCCAAAAAATAATAAAGAAAGGTTCATGGCTACTCTACGATAATATTTTCAATCGCTAAGGAACCGATTTCTGAGTAAATCGATCAAAATTTCGCTTCAACATTAAATAACTAAAAATTAAAAAAAAAAATCACTTCGAAACTTGTCGTCACCTCAGCTTAAAGTACAACTGTTTTGTGGCTGTGCTAGTTCTCAATATCGCTACATCGCTAAAAAACGGACTGAGGGACACACAACCTTTTACTAACCATTATTCACATAGATATTGTTATTAAATTAATCATTGTTTTAAATGATAATTATATGATAATAATAGTTAAATACGCAACTCCTATTTGATTACCAAAAAAATAATTAAAATAATATGCTATTTAATTAAGCTATTCTTACTTATCGTACAGCTCTTAAATAATCCCAGTACATTTTAGTAAATCAGCGAAACAATGTATTGTTTCGGTTTAGCGAGATGAAAATAGAGCAAAATCGTTTTCTCATCAGAGTTTAAGCTATGATGTATGGATGGATAAGGTGTAAGATACCAGAAGGACAACCCTGTCAGTAATCACTATAAGTGGCGAATTTGAGCACATATTTATTCTGCTGTTGTGTGCCGATTATATCTTAATATTACGAGAATAATATTTACCTCATAGATATAAAAAAATTACAATTTCTAGTCACAGATATGAGAAAATATACTGACAATAATCTCCCAATATTGACATCGGTCATTTCGAAATTATTGTCCATTTTCGGATTTGCATGTGTTCGTGAATCTATGATCTTGGATTAAATTCAGCAAGTCAAAATACAGATCTAGAATCGTGTTTGTTAATTTGGAGGCGAAGAGAGTGCATTGAGTTCAGATATTCAGAATGAATATAATTGTTCAACAATTCTCTACAATTCACCATTTGCTTCGCATTAGGTTTCGTTTTCAGTTCCATAACTTACAAATGGAATTTCTCTTCTTTCAATTGAAAGTTCTTCACTTTCAATTAGCAGTTCATGAAATACGATTGCAGCAGTCAGTGAATGGAACACTATCAATTTTAAATTCACTACAAAACCTCCAATTTTCGAATGAATCTTTGAAATGTCTTTAAAATATCAGAACCTTCATTACCGATACATGAATAATCATTTCAGAAGTAATTATCAATTATAAAATGAAAAAAATAAACGTTCGAACACTAGCATATACCGTTCTTGAGACACCACCCATTTTTCAAATAAATGTATCCGAAAAATTACGAAAAATTGGAAAAGTAGTATCATCAAACATATTCACTTTTCATATGCAATATTATGCAGCACATTTGCTAATGTAATTCTAATGTATCTAGTTTGTCTTATTCACGAGCGACAACACATTTCGCAATAGTTTTGTATTTTGACACCAAAGAATTCGACAACGGTCATTTATTTCACGAGATATTAATTAAAAGTCACTTCCATTTTGATGAGAATTTTGCACGTGAGTATGAATAAGTAATTCTGTTTGGATTGATAAGATGCCAAAAACAACCAATTTTAATTTATGGGGTGATAAATTAATCCCAAAAATATATTTTCTATGGATATTGTACATCACAATTTCGCTGTGAAATAAATAAAGTCAATGCATTATGTAGAGAAAGTAATGTCCTAACCACATCAGATTTTTTTTCTTCCATATTATTGATTTATCACATACGCCATGATCCGTGAAAATGCAAAATAACAGTGCCAATTTGATTCGCCCCTGAGTATAAATATTAAATTTTGAGTGGTAAATAAGATTAATGATATTACGTAATTTATCATAATGGCAGACAGTTGTTATCTGTTGATGGATTAAAAGATGGATTACTCGTCGATGATGACGATATCGTAATTCAATTTATCCGTAGATCAGTCATTGGAAAACGTAGATAAGGCGATCCGCTGCATATCAGTAAAAGTAGAAATCATATTGAAGGTTATTATTGCCAAAAAAAGAAAAATGTGATGTGTATCACCTACGTTACAAAAAAAAGCAATTTTTTATTTTGTGGGTAAAAATATCCCATAATCAAAAAATTTTTAAATGAGAAAATTATGAAAAATATAAAAAGGTATTTTCACAATTCTTGCGAACAAAATAATGTTCTAATTGCGGAACATAACTTTAGACAATAACTACAAATATAATTAACTTGAGAAAGGTTCAACTCGACTTTCGCATACCAGAAATTATTTTGTTTTCAAATTATACAAGAAAAAATTTTAAAAGTAGGATCCAAATAATTACAACTATAGTGTTACCCTTCATTCTAAAATACTTAAAAAATATTTCGATTGATAATGTATTTGATAATGTACCTCCCCCAAATAGGGCTAATGACGTCACGAGCAAAAAATTTGTATCGCGGCTATTTTTCACAACAATGAACAGAACTATAAGTCTCGTGATCATTGAACCATAAATAAACCCTTTTATGCATGATAATGTCAAATTTTGTCCTATGCTGCCATGTTAAAAAATATAAAATTGTAAATTAACTTCAAAGTTTTCGCTCGAATTTAAAAGAATTCTATCTGGTTTTAGATTTTTGATAACAAAGCAAGATATAAAGTTTCGTGAAAATCCATTAATATCTGTGTCTGCTATCGTCTACACAAGAAATCGACTACAGACATCAGACGGACATCATTTACAAAATGGTAAAAATGTGTTCAGGAGGTTTTAAAACATATATTGGCATCAAAATCTCAAAATCGAAAATTGCTTTGGAAATAAAATGATAAAAGGTGACTGATATTCTGTGGATTTCCGTCATCAGTGAGACTAAGCCAAAAATTAAGTGTCAAATGTGCATTTCGCAAAAAAAAAAATCTAACCCAAAAAGCAAAATTATAACTGTGAACCACAGAGTACGATAAAAGCCGGCAAAATGTGACTTTATTATGGGACAATGTGCTTATATCATACATGCACATTTTGCTTATATAATGTACAAAGTCGAGACACATTATTGTGACTACCAGCTAATATCCGGAGTCTCCACCAGCTAGTATCTGACTGAGGGTGTCTCAATAAGGTACTGGTTGTGTTCACAGGTATGTGGGACAGGTCTGAAGTGCATCTGACAGCTAGTGGACGGTGAGAGATAGAGAATCTATAGAGCCCTATCGAGATGGTCCCACAAATGCACAATTGGCTTTAAGTCTGAGTAATTTAGGGACCATAAAAGTACTTTGAAGTCGTAATCGTGCTCCTCAACCACTCTCGGACAGTTCTCGCTGTGTGACGACTTGCATTATCGTGCTGGTAGAATCCATCCGCCCCAGGGACGACAATCAGCACGTATTAGTTAACGTCGTCTGCAAGACTGGATTCATAATAAATTCGGTCCAAAGTGCCTTCCACATATATGAGTGGATCCAGAGAATGCAACGAAAACATTCCCCAGACCATAACGCTGCCCCCACCACCTTGTGTTCTCCCAGCAATGGTTAATGAGTGTTTGTTCTTCGTTCTGGTAAATGGCACCCTTTAGCCATGACAGAAACGAGTGATATGTTTTCAGAATGCTTACATCACACCTTATATACCCACCAAGCCAGCTCATGACACATGCCCTTGTGACAAGATTTTCACATATTTTGATACATAACCCTGGGAAAAAAAAGGGAATGGTGTAAATATATTGAAATGTATACTATGTTTTGTGATTTATGTTTATAGCTAGGCCTTTGCACAGACGGAATTGGGATTTTTTGGCGCCCGTTGGGTTGTGTGCGCACTGACATGGATTGTAAATATTCAGAGATTTAATTGCAGCAAAATGTCAAAGTTGAGCTACAAATCTTTGAAAATTTATAGCCCTGTCAGGTGTGGCTCGCGTCGTGGTACCTCTTTGGGACCACCCGGTTCTCGAGAATGCCCTCTGGTTCTTGTTTTTTAGTGGAACGCATAAAAAATTAGCGTCGCTTCAATGACCAATGGTGAAGCATTTTTGGACCTCCTCCTTTTTTATAGCGTTTGGGAACAGCGAATGAGAGTGGGGGGGATTTCCTCCCTGTTTTTGTCGTTCCCCTTGTTTGTGAAGTTTGAAAGTTTTAGAAATGTAAAAAATCGTTAGTTGCTTTTCTGAGCTCGAGTAGAGAGCACTCCAAGTGCGGGGCACTTGTATTTCGGTGTAGCCGATCCGGCATATAATTTTGATGCATCGCTGACCCGGCATCTGCGGTTCCTATCTCGGACGGCAAATGTCTTTGCCGAGGAGCCGACGTAGAGAGTCCGGTATAGAAGGCGACTCGTAGCCAAATCGAGCCGAGCCTAACTCAGCGCGAGGGCGCATTTTCTTCGGGCAGTTCTACCAGAAAATGGAAGAAGGTCGTCATGTGTTAATTGGTTGCAGTACACACAGCTCTACCACCAAAACGGCGCGGTGTAGGACCTTGCTCCTTTAGCTGCATTTAAGCCGTGGTTACGTAAATACTGTGTGCACGGAATATTGCGGAGCATCAATCCAGGGCTCCTAAGCAGCAGTCAATCTCTACAAATAAAGTATCTGATCTCCACTCTTTAGGCAAGGACCTGTACGCATGCTCACTCAAGAGCCGCTGGGTCTAAGCCGCATTAAGAGGAGGAGAAGGAAAGTGAGCAGTATGCCCATCGTCATTTGTTTTGTTAGTTGCAGTGCAACACAGCTCTACCACTCAAACGGCGCGGTGTAGGACCTTGCTCCTTTAGCTGCATTTAAGCCGTGGTTACGTAAATACTGTGTGCATGGAATATTGCGGAGCATCAATCCAGGGCTCCTAAGCAGCAGTCAATCTCTACAAATAAAGTATCTGATCTCCACTCTTTAGGCAAGGACCTGTACGCATGCTCACTCAAGAGCCGCTGGGTCTAAGCCGCATTAAGAGGAGGAGAAGGAAAGTGAGCAGTATGCCCATCGTCATTTGTTTTGTTAGTTGCAGTGCAACACAGCTCTACCACTCAAACGGCGCGGTGTAGGACCTTGCTCCTTTAGCTGCATTTAAGCCGTGGTTACGTAAATACTGTGTGCATGGAATATTGCGGAGCATCAATCCAGGGCTCCTAAGCAGCAGTCAATCTCTACAAATAAAGTATCTGATCTCCACTCTTTAGGCAAGGACCTGTACGCATGCTCACTCAAGAGCCGCTGGGTCTAAGCCGCATTAAGAGGAGGAGAAGGAAAGTGAGCAGTATGCCCATCGTCATTTGTTTTGTTAGTTGCAGTGCAACACAGCTCTACCACTCAAACGGCGCGGTGTAGGACCTTGCTCCTTTAGCTGCATTTAAGCCGTGGTAACTGTAACACTGCGTGTATGGAGTGATAGAGGAGCATCAATCCCGGGATCCTAAGCAGCAGACGAATCTCTACGAAAACGGATATATTGGGCAAAGCCTGTACGCATGCTCACTCAAGAGCCGCTGGGACTGAAACCAGAATTAAGAGGAGGAGAAGGAAAGTGGACGGTGTGCCCATCTCCAAAAAATACTTGGCAAAAATTTTCGTCACCTGATGATACGCAACAGTGTTCTCAGACTGGTAGTGTTTTCAATGAACTATTCAAATCAATGAACTAAAGATTCAATTAATTGTGCCACCCTTTCCTACGTGCAGAGGTCAGCTACAGCACTCAGTGAGAGTCCTATGTATGAAGGTATGGAAATTATATATTGATTTTAAAACGTGTACATGAATGTTTAAGTAACTGATGTAATCCAATATTGTAAGGGCAAGGTTATGATAAGTGGGAGTTTTTGCAAAATTGAATATATATATAGTGTTCTTAACAAAAAGTAATTAATTACAAGTTTGGGTTTTATAAATATGCAAATTCATGCAAAATAAATTGTACATCCCGAGGTCAAGTTAGGTAAATAAAAAACAAGAACCAGAGGGCATTCTCGAGAACCGGGTGGTCCCAAAGAGGTACCCCGACGCGAGCCACACCTGACAGGGCTATAAATTTTCAAAGATTTGTAGCTCAACTTTGACATTTTGCTGCAATTAAATCTCTGAATATTTACAATCCATGTCAGTGCGCACACAACCCAACGGGCGCCAAAAAATCACAATTCCGTCTGTGCAAAGGCCTAGCTATAAACATAAATCACAAAACATAGTATACATTTCAATATATTTACACCATTCCCTTTTTTTTCCCAGGGTTATGTATCAAAATATGTGAAAATCTTGTCACATATTCTCACAGCCCTCTTCCATTGGCTACGCGCTTTTGACGTCAAAAGTAGGAGATGGTCACAATAATGTGACTCGACCCTGTATTTATTTGAAGAAAAAAAACGAACTAAGGATACTAGTGTCGAAACGATACTGGTGTCGAAACGATACTGGTGTCAACAAATGTTGTTCTCCAAACTATCCGTAAAAAATACTAATCGGAATCCATTTGCAGATAGCCGGTTCTTGTTTATTGAGTTACATGATAATTTAATGGAAATTAATTGATTGTGTTTAGAACTGAAACAAGTAAATATAAAAACTTCTTCATTGGGTAAACGTTTTTACTCATAACTCGCCACAATCAGCTTCAATGCAGGCAAGTCATAAGAAATATCCATTAATTAGACACTTGGCGGTGTTTAACTTTGCATTTTAACGTGTTTAAAATTGTCTCTTGTATACATATCTAGAAAGCTGAATACGGGACTCGCTTTTAACTATCTTATCACAATGTGATACTTGCAAGCCATTTCGCAAAAATAATGCAGCTTCTGCTTTTTGGAGATCCGACGCATTTTAATAGATTAAAATGTTTCACTAGTCTAAGATGTCTACTAAATTGCAGCAATCTACGACGAAGGAAATATGTTAAATATGACATCAAAACAAGCAGACACACGTACACATCGGTCATGACGAGTTAAATAAAAGCTTTTAAAAATGAACAAGCCTCAAGCATCACCCGAATTCAAAGAATCCTCAATATTTGAATTTAATCAGTGTTAAAGACCCAGACCGCCTGACTCATCAAAGGACATAGAGCATCTATTTGGACGGCCGGACAATTTAATCAGTGTATAACTCTTTATTCATCTGTACCAAAGAGGAACACAGCTGTCATTTTATTATCCAACTAGAATAAAGATGTCAGCACCGATAACGGCGAAGCATTAACGGTCAATAATTGCGACATAGCTGCAGTTGGAATGAGCACTTTAGATCAACTTATAAGCTACTTAAAGGCAAGACACTGGCCTATTGTCATTTTCTGCTCTTTACTCAACGTATCAACAATTGGTAATAAAATACCAGCCCAAGAAAGAACAGATCTTAAGGTGAAACAATCTAATTCTTCTGGGAAAAGTGCTCTTACATGAGCATATATAAGGGCTTTTATATGAACATATATTTACCACGTGACCTTAGCTTAATAATTTGTTAACAAGTGGGAGAAATGAAAATGCTCTAGAATCATCATACGGCTCTCAAAGGAAGGGCAGTAAAATGAAGACTCTAAAGTGCGCAAAAATCATGTATATCCACAACACACCTATTTTATTATTAAGTAAAGAATGGTGCTGATTAAAATATTTTCGGCAATATACAGGGTGTCCCAAAAAGATTGAAGCACGCTTTAATTTTTTACCTTTTGGAGATAAGTGGGCAATGTAAACAGCAAAAATGTTGAAAGTAAGGTAGAAAATAAGACCACGTTAATGAAATAGTCCTCATATTGATTTTCAAAAAGTTACGCTTTTTTAATTTTTATAAGACCCCCTTAGACAAATTTGGACAATTAGAAAATTTTTATTTTTAATGCAACAAGATCATTAAAAAAACCGCATATATGTATCTTTAACATTAAGCGAGTCATATTTAATTGAAAATTGAACATTGTGAATGGGGGACATATATCAAATTAGAAATGCAAATTTGTGACATATCACAAAAAAGATCAATGCATGCATATTTTAATTATGTGCTCCAACCGAGTAGTAAGTACCACTGCTTTATATGATCTCTGTCTATGTAATGCTTTATTTAGATGCATTTGCGATAAAAAAAATTTGACACATATTGAGTATTTTTGATCTAAACAATTTCCATGGTCAATTTGTTTATGATAACCTATTTTCATTGATGAAACAGCCTTTCACATGGTACGCATACATACGTGATTACGCGTACATACGTGATTACGCATACATACGTGATTACGCATACATACGTGATTACGCATACATACGTACGCAGACATACATCCATAAATTATGAATACATACGTGAAATTGCCCGCAGTCTGCAGAGTCACAATGTCAATTATTGAAATGAACTGTAACAGGGCGAAACGCCCATTTTTAAGTTGCGCAAACGCACTACATTTCCTACAAATAGCAAGTAAACAACTTTTAAACAGCTATTTAAAGCGTATGCATTTGCATGCATTGTGATTTAAACGCCCTTCTGTATGAAGGGTATCCCAAAAAGATTGAAACGCGCTTTAATTCTTTACCTGTTGGAGATAAGTGGGCAATGTAAATTGCAAAAATGTTGAAAGTAAGGTAGGAAATAAGACTACGTTAATGAAATAGTCCTCCCATTAATTTTCAAAAGTTACACTTTTTAAATTTTTATACGACCCCCTTAGACAGATTTGGTCACTCAGAAAATTTTTACTTTTGATGCAACAAGATCATTAAAAAAACTGCATATCTATATCTTTAAAATTGGGCGAGTTATATTTAATTGACAATTGAACATTGTGAATGGGGACCATACATCAAATTAGAAATGTAAATTTGTGACATATCACAAAAAAGATACAACTAATGATAATACATGTGACATTTTTGTTAATTCCATGTAGGCTCAGGATGCAATCACGGATTTATTTAGATGCATTTGTGATAAAGAATTTTGTCGCATATTAACGTATTTTTAATCTAAACAATGTCCATCGTCAATTTATTTATGATCCTGATCCCTATTTTCGCTGATGAAATAGCATTTCACATGGCACGGAAAAGTGGTATCAGATTTTTTCCTTTATCATAATTCAGTTGATTTTAAAGATACAGATATATGCGTCTTTTTTAATGATCTTGTTAAATTAAAAATAAAATAATTGACCAAATTTGTCTAAGGAGGTCGTATAAAAATTTAAAAAGTGCAACTTTTTGAAAATTAATGGCAGGACTATTTCATTAACGTAGTCTTATTTCCTACCTTACTTTCAACATTTTTGCAATTTACATTGCCCACTTATATCCAACAGGTAAAGAATTAAAGCGCGTTTCAATCTTTTTGGAACACCCTGTATATGTATAAAAGTGAATGGTGACATTAACAAATATATTTGTATAATACTGAATAAAAAATGTTTCAGTGAATTAATTAATGTTTTCTTTGAGGACAGTGCGGACCCCACGTTTGCAGTTTTTTATGTGTATGATTAATGGTTAACCACGTGTTAGCAAAAATGATAAATTACAAGAGTGATTGCGCTACCTAGTGTCACCAAAGAGAAGTAAAATAATAAATCATTGAAATATAGAGAAAGGTTATCCAATTTTATTTATTTTTCAAACCACTACGCAGCGCCACCACGGCTGTAATTTATCTTTTTAGATAGCATGTGAATTTCTTATTTAGCATGAAACGGGTAGATTATTTCATCTGAAGAAGGAAACCCAATCATTTTCAAAATGATTGTTTGCTTTTATCATATTATTTACGCAACAACCTACAGTGTGATTTCTATTTTTATAGTTACTGCGCAAAGTCACGTCCTGAATTACGAACTTTATTATTTTCAGCGAGATTGAATTATAATAAGATATTATTTGATACTTTTAACCACAAAAAATGTTGGAAAAGAGTCAGCCCTGTGATGCACATTTTTATTTTCTATTCTTTTTTCTCTTTGCATAATAAATTCTACTGCAATTTTATCAATATGATTTCCACTTTCATTGATATGCAGCGCGCCTTATCTACACCTTCCAATGTCTAATCTGCGAATAAATTGATTTATGACGTTTCTTTCGTCGCCAACTAATCCATCGGGTAATCCATCAACTGATAACAACTATCTGTCATTTTACTAAACTACTTTATTATTATTATTTACAACCACTCAAAATTTAATATTTATATTCAGAGGCTGACTGGGATCAATATTTCGACAATTCTGCATTTTCACCGGCTTTGGCGCATCTTTTATAAACCAATAAGGCATAAATGAAAAGTATGGCTTAAAGTAAGCTGTCAGGTCTGCCCAAAACTGTGATAACAGGTGATGGATCCAGTGTTTCTTTCAGAACTTTTTAGTAGGGGAGGTGGCGAATGAAACTTTAGAGAGTTTCCTATATAAATAAAACTAAATGCTGTCACATAAATAAAAACTATGTTAACATAAAATGTATCCGGGTGGGAGTGAATCATAAATTCAGGCATACATACGAAAGGGCTTCCAGATGTACTACACCACGTGAAGATCGTATGCTTCTGAGAACCATTGCGCGGTCGCGTATGGCGGTGCTTTCAACAACGTCACCAGGAAGCTTTTTCTATCAGTCGCCATACAGCCCCCCTAAGTGGTACCATGGTTTGGGGTGGTATGACCTTTGGTGGAAGAGCACATTTGGTCCACGCTTCTGCCAGAACAAGGGACAACAATACGTCTCTGATATTATGAAACCAGTAGTACAGCCATATCTGTCAACCAGGCCAGTACTGTCTTTTCAGCAGGATAATACTAGGCCGCATACTGCACGGGTAACTATGAATTGTCTACAAGGTTTTGATATCCTGCTTGGCCAGCATACTCTCCGGATTTGTCTCTAATTGAGCACATCTGGGACATCATAGGTGGCCGATTAACAGAACTCCCAATTCCAGCAAACCATGTTCAGTTACAAACCCAATTGCTTGTGGAGTGCCATCCATCATCACATCATTGACCATCTCATTGACGGGATACCTCGTCGTATTCAATCCTACCCAGCTGCTTGCGGTGGGCCTATTCCATATTGAGTTAATGTCGATAAAGTCCCATGCTTTCATTTTCCAGGTGTGGTTTTTTGATCATTTGCACATCTGCATGTTACAATTATATTCTGTAAATTTCATAAGGATACATCAATTTCTTCATGGTGTTGCGATTTCAGTTGTGAGCAGTATATATATATATATCTATATATATATATATATAATATTAAAACACCGTGAAATACTACATTACAAAATCATCTGAAATCACACTTAAATCACACTTGTGTTTTACTTTATAAACAGTTATTATACAAAAGTTATCACGATCCATGCGTATATCTACCTTTACAGCAATCTAAGTCAGAAATTGAGAATCGCATTAAATCAAAATACATTAAATTGGGATACAGAATGGGGCAAATCCGTTTTCCGTATATTACTTTAATACCTAAACTTCATAAAGATCCTGTTAAATTTCGTCCCATTACTAATGGTTTTCAATCATATTTGACAACAGCTAACAAAAAACTCTTATCTATTTTAAAAATAGTAATGATTAAGATTAAAAATAAGGGTGCATATTTTATTAGTAATAGTATAGAAGCTATTAAAAAAAATAAATGTAATTAATGAAAATTTGTATTATAAAAGTTTTGATTTTAATGATTTGTTTTCAAATATAAACATCAAGGACTTATACCTTATTGTCATGGAGATATACGAAAAATACAATCTGCAGTCGATTATTGACAAATATAAATTTAAAACATTGGTGGAAATGGTTTTGTTCGAAACTGTACTGTTTGATGGTACATCTTATTTTAAACAATTACATGGAATACCCATGGGGGGTGGTTGTTCATCAATACTTGCTGATATATATCTGAATAAATATGAAGATGGAACACATATATTAAACGAAATTCTGTTCATTCGCTACGTTGATGACATTTTGGTAGCATATCCATGTGAAGAATATCAGATGGATTTTACTTTCTATCCACAACATTTAAAACTAACTGAAACTCCATATAATGTCAACAAAAGTCTTAATTTTCTGGATGTAACGATATACAAGCAACCAGGAGGTTCTACTGGTTTCTGTTTGTACGATAAACGCAACGACTTCCACTTCAAAATCAATTATATCATAAACTGGAACTCGTGTATGCACAAAAATGTTTTTAGAAATATTATACTGGGACAATTAATACGTAGTCAAAGAATAAACAGTAAAATGGAAGATCGATATTTATGCGATTATCGTTTCCTACAAAACACCATCTCACAGGGTTTTCCCAAGAATTTTTTAAGTGACATTATCTACAAATTTTATAAAATAACTGTAACCGAAAGTTACCGTTTATATTTAAATAAAACTGTTGGCAATATACATACTGGATTGTCACAGGTAAAGCGTGTGATAACTGATATGGGACCTCTTGAATAGGGTATAATGTATAATACGTTATAGCAAATTTGCATGGTCTTGTATGACACAATATGGGATGTACATCTGCATGTAATATGCTATTGTTTGTCATTCAGGTATATGGTTTTAGAAATAGACTTTGTTATTATTGTTCTATTATGTGTCAATATTTAAATTCTTCTTTAAGTGGAAGCTTTGTAATTTTGTTAATTTATACTTGTGAACATGTTTCAAACATTATTCACACACTTTTTAACATATTTCAAACATTTACTGTAGATGAATTTCGATAGGGCTGGATCTCGACAATTATATCTTATATTTGTTTCTGTATGATGTATATTTACATCTTACAATTTGATACATTCGTATTCCTTTTTGCAATGTACCGGCTCTCCGGGAGTGTTGTCGCGACGTAAAGCATGCTTAACCGGGGTGAGGGGGTCACAACTCCCCCCGGCCATCTTTTGGTATATTGTTTCCATCCATACCTCTTTTCTTTTTGACAATATATATATATATATATATATATATATATATATATATATATATATACAACGTGCTTAAAGCAAAAAAGGATATAACTTGGAGATATTAAAACATGATGCATATACACATAGAAAGACTCAAGGCTGCACTTTCAAATGAAAGCAAAAATATATAAGAAATGGAAATTTCAAAAATTCCACTTAGGGGGTTGTTGTTGAAACCCAAACCGTCCGACCTACCAGAAAGGTGTAAGGTAACTGTTTGGACGGTCGGGAAGTACCACCCAATTTAGACCGGAACCCAGTGGGGGAGGCATCCACAGGGACCGTACCCTCCTTCCCCTACCACCAACGTCTCGGAAGGACTTTCGGACCCACATGTTTAACGTGATCGTACTCCGCATGAACACGGTGGCAGTTTTGGCAGTGGCTGGAATCGAACCCGGGCCTACCGAGTGCAACTCCAGCGCGCTAACCAATGGGCTACCGCGCCCTCCACTTAGGGTGTGGTGATACAAAAGTATTTTAAAAAGAACATACACCACTTTGCCTCTCAAAAGTAACGAAAACACAATTTTATGTCATTTCGCTGCCATTCCGGAAAAATAAACAATCAAATCATTTTGCGCGTGGAAATCAGATTCGGTATATTTTCCCGTTTAACATATTAATAGATTATAGAATGTGTGCCATATTTATGCTTAAATCTGAATGGGTTTTGATAGTCAGAAAAGTCATCAACAGCTTTTATTAAGTGTGTAGGCGTCACATTTAATAACCACTAACCATTAACAACGGCTAAGAAGCGTGAAATCGGTACTTTACTGCATACAATAATCTCCAAATATATTACATTCGTGTTATTTTAGCAAACTGAAACAAATTGCATAAAATCTCAAAATTGAAATACACCCTCATAGTGCTGATAAAATACATCAACAACATATTCAATAAACACATAGATAATGATTGTATTTCAGTATCAACAAGGAATAATTTTTTTTATTACTGTCCAGGTTTAATGTAGTCACAGCATAACAAGTTTTTCAATTACTTAGTACAAGTTTTTCATGCAAGTTTTCCAATTACGTAAATTCATATACCTTACTGGATGGATTCCTAGATGTGGTCCTTGTATGTTACTGGCATAATGAATAGTGTTGTTATGAATACTGCCTAATGATCCTTTTACGATATTACAATCTGAATATAGCAAGAACTTGTAGGAAATAAACAAGCATGAGTATTACTTTAATGAGACTATATGACGGTGTTTTATTAACAAGATATGGTTTCTTTGAAAGTTAAGAAAAATGAGGTTGTTTATTCATAAAACAGCTTTCACTGATTTATCATTAAGGCATTTTATTATCTGATAAGGAACATAAATTACATATTTTTTTCTTTATTTATTTACAGTCTTAATTTGAGTTTCGTTTTACAAAGTAAAACCTGATATAGAATTTAAAATTAAAAATTTGCAGTCTTTAAATATTTTTGGCGAGTTGAGACATTGTACATTGACGCCGAATCGTTAAAACAAAAAAAAAATCTATATAATGGTATGTTCTAGAGTAATAAGAGTAATTTTATTAGTTTTGCTACCCAAAACTATACATTGAACAAACAATTAATATAAAACAGCTCATGCCATATTACAAGCTTGTAATTTCAAATAAAATATATATTGTTACAAACGTGTAAAATGTCCTTTCTCATTGCAGTCTCTCTTGAAAACCAGAAAAACACCCGCACTGGCAACCTTTTCTATGACGTGAATCTAGGGTTGCCATATGCTGAAGCTCGAAGGCTCGAGAAACACCTTGAAGTAACGAATATTCTACGCGATATGGGAGATTTCTAGAAGTTTCTATAAAGAGTCTATAAAATGAGTAATCACTCAGTTAGAGAGGCAGTTGACGTGATACGAGCTACATGGAACAGTGACATTCGTCAATGTTTTGATAATAGTATGGGCTACTTTGTGAAATTAGGAGTATTTAAGTGCTATTTTACTGTATATTGTTTCTGTTTGCACTGTGCTTATACATAAAAGTATTAGTTATCCAGAAATTTGAACTCATTCTTGAATCCTGAACGTACACCCACGATTCCAGAGTATACATCGCAACAATTTTTCATGTGCTCTTTTTAAGCGATAAAACTTCCCATGAATATGAAGAACGCAAGAACAAAACAATAACTTGGGTCGGTATATAAATAACCTGCGTCAACATCAGATTTTTACTTTCCCTGCAATACATGGTAATGTATAGGGAAAGTTTTGGAATCATGTCGAAAGTCGCAACTCGAGTTTTCGACGGATCTGCACGTTTAGAATACGAAAAAACTATTTTTAGATTGACGTCTGTGTATGTGTCAGTGTGTCTGTGCAATGTATGTATCCACTCTAACTCAAAAACTAATGGACCGAATTTCATAAAATTTGGCAGGTGAGACTCTTGGGTGTGACCCTGTTGTTAATTAGTTTCGGGTACAATTTGGAAAAAAAGAACCCGCCTTTTTAGCGAAATGGCCCGCAAAAATCTCATTCACGCTAACTGAAATAAAAAATTGACCACATTTCACAAAATTTGGTAGATAAATTACATGTGGTATACTCTGGTGCTGATTAGATTCTGGTACGATTCGGAAAAGAACAGCCAGCCTTATTTTACGAAATGGCCAGCAAAAATCGCCAATATCTAAAAAAAGACTACGTATGTTCAAATGTATAAATTAAATGCTTGTTTTATACGTAATTTTTGACGAGGAAAAGAATAAGAACATCTCTATTATTCTAGGACTAACCGTTTTCGAGATATTTATGATTTTTCGTATTTTTTATGCCGCCTTTGGAAAAATGTTCAATTACCAAATAAAAGATGCAATTGAATTAAAAATGCAAATTTAATGCCATTTTGTGCAATTAAACTCAATTGAATGAGTTCTTAAAGAAATAAAAAAAAATCTGATGTGAGCAGCATATGATTTTCCTGCAGACTCAAGTTCATATTTCGTTTATTTATTTAATAATTCATTAGATTAGGTTTCATTGAACCAAATAACACTAAATTTGCATTTTTAATTCAATTTTTGTTTTTATTTAGTAATAGAACATTTTTCCGAAATCGGCGTAACAAAAATGCATGAAATCCCAAATATCTTGAGAATGGTTAGTCCTAAAGTATAATGGAGTGTGTTATATTATTTTCCTCTTCAAAATTGCGTATAAAACAAGAATTTAATCGACGCATTTGAGCATACACTACTTAGTCTTATTTTGGAAATTTTGGTGGACCATTTCGTACAAAAAAGCAGGTTGTTCTTTTCCGAATCGTACCAAAATCTAATCAGCAACAGAGTATCCCACAAGTAACTTATCTACCAAATTTTGTGAAATTTGGTGAATTAGTACTTTAGCTAGAGTGGATACATGAAATTTTCGCGGGCCATTTCGTAAAAAGGACGGGCTGTTCTTTTCCGAATCGTACTAAATTCTAATTAGCACCAGAGTATCCCACATGTGATTTATTTACCAAATTTTGTGAAACTTGGTCAATTTTTACTTCAGCTAGAGTGAATACATGGGATTTTTGCTAGCCATTTGGCAAAAAAAAAGCGGGTTCTTTTTTTCCGAATTGTACCCAAAACTAATCAGCACCAGGGTCATACCCAAGGGTCTTGCCGACCAAATTTTATGAAATTTGGTCCATTAGGTTTTGAGTTAGAGTGGATACATACATTGAACAGACACACAGACAGACACACACACACACAGACAGACACACAGACAGACGTCAAGCTAAAAATATTTTTTTCATATTCTAGAGGTCTTGAAACGAGTAGATCCGTCGAAAATTCGAGTTGCAATTTTCGACATGATTCCAATACTTTCCCTATACATTACCATGTATTGCAGGGAAACTAAAAAATCTGATGTAGGCAGCACATGACTTTCCCTGCAGACTTATATTCACGTTCTGTTTATTTAAATTAAATTTAATTCACTTTTAATTCAATTTTCGTTCTCATTTGAAAACTGGACTTATTTTCAAAAATGGTGTAGGAAAAATATGAAAAAAACTAAAATATCTCGAGAACGGCTAGTCCTAGTGTAATAGGATTGGTCTTATTCTTTTCTTCGCAAAAAATTACGTATTAAACAAGTATTTAATGGCTATATTTGAGCATACGTAGTTCTTAAGCTTAGATTTTGATGATTTTTGCGGGTCATTTTGCAAAAAAAGGAAGGTTATTTTTTTCCGAATTATACCAAAATCTAATCAGCACCAGGGTGGCCTACAAGCGACTTATCTACCAAATTTTGTGAAATTCGGTCCATTAGGTTTTCAGTTAGAGTGGATACAAGCTTTTGCGGGCCATTTCGCAAAAACAGACGGTTTCTTTTATACCATTATACCAAATCCTACCCAAAACTAATCAGCACCAGACTCGCCCACACGTGACTTACCTACCAAACTTTGTGAAATTCGGTCCATTAGTTTTTTAGTTAGAGTGGATACAAAATCTGCACAGACAGACAGACACACAGACAGACAGACACCACGCTAAAAATGGCTTTTTCGTATTCTAGAGGTCTTGAAACGTGTAGATCCGTCGAACACTCGAGTTGCGATTTTTGACATGTTTCCAATACTTTCCCTATACATTACCATATATTGCAGGGAAAGTAAAAATCTGATGTGAGCAGCACATGACTTTCCCTGCAGACTTATATTAACGTTATCTTTATTTAAATTAAATTTATTTCACTTTTAATTCACTTTTCGTTCTGATTCGGTAACCGGACTTATTTTCAAAGGTGGCATAGAGAAAAAATGAAAAACAAAAATATCTCGAGAACGGCTAGTCCCAGTGTAATGGGGTTGGTCTTATTCTTTTCGTCGTTAAAAATTACGTATTAAACGAGCATTTAATGGATATATTTGAGTATACCTAGTTCCTTAGTTTAGATTTTGACGATTTTTGAGGGCCATTTTACAAAAAAAGGCAGGTTATTCTTTTCCGAATCGTACCAAAATCTAATCAGCACCAGGGTAACCCACAAGTGACTAGTCTACCGAATTTTGTGAAATTCGGTCCATTAGTTTTTCAATTAGAGTGGATACAAGCTTTTGCGGGCCATTTCGCAAAAAAAGACAGGTTTTTTTATACCAAATCGTACCCAAAACTAATCAGCACCATACTCGCTCACAAGTGACTTACCTACCAAATTTTGTGAAATTCGGTCCATTAGTTTTTTAGTTAGAGTGGATTCAAAATCTGCACAGACAGACAGACACACAGACAGACACACAGGCGTCACGCTAAAAATGTTTTTTTCGTATTCTAGAGGTCTTGAAACGTGTAGATCCGTCGAAAACTCGAGTTGCGATTTTCGACATGTTTCCAATACTTTCCCTATACTTTACCATGTATTGCAGGGAAACTAAAAATCTGATGTGAGCAGCACATGACTTTCCCTGCAGACTTATATTAACCTTCTCTTTATTTTAATTACATTTATTTCACTTTTAATTCAATTTTCGTTCTCATTCGATAACCGGACTTATTTGCAAAGGTGGCGTAGGGAAAGTACGAAAAACTAAAATATCTCGAGAACGGCTAGTCCTAGTGTAATGGGGTTGGTCTTATTCTTTTCGTCGTTAAAAATGACGTATTAAATCAGCATTTAATGGATATATTTGAGTATACCCAGTTTTTTATTTTAGGTTTTGGCAATTTTTGCGGGCCATTTTGCAAAAAAGGCAGGTTATTTTTTTCTGAATCGTACCAAAATCTAATCAGCACCAGGGTGGACTATACGTGACTCATCTACCGAATTTTGTGAAATTCGGTCCATTAGTTTTTCAGCTACAGTGGATACAAGCTTTTGCGGGCCATTTCGCAAAAAAGGCGGGTTCTTTTATTCCGAATCGTACCCAAAACTAATCAGCACCAGCCCCGCCTACAAGTGACTTACCTACAAAATTTTGTGAAATTCGGTTCATTAGTTTTTTAGTTAGAGTGGATACAAAATCTGCACAGACAGACAGACACACACACAGGCGCACAGACATACACACAGACGTCACGCTGAAAATGGTTTTTTCGTATTCTAGAGGTCTCGAAACGTGTAGATCCGTCGAAAACTCGAGTTGTGATTTTCGGCATGATTCCAATACTTTCCCTATACATTACCATGTATTGCAGGGAAAGTAAAAAATGAATTTAAGTCTGCAGGTAAAGTCATGTGCTGCATTTGAGTCTGCAGCACATGACTCAAATGCAGCAGTTTTTTTATTTTATGACAAGAATTGATCAATCGGAGCATCTGAAGACAGAGAATGAAAATCCGATTCATTACAAAATCCTCGAAAACTTCGTTCAGAAATCAAACATCGCAAAAAAGCAAGCTTTTTAAACCTCCCTCTATCGGAAGTTTTTACCTTTGCAAAAGGAGAATCAGAAATGCGGAAGAAGATCAATGACAGTCGCTTAATTGCGGTTCACGGCGATGTTCTTATCTATCCCGACTATCCCTGGAAAGTCTCATTAGTGAGTCCCTTCACTTATCTGTGTGTTTATCGAATAACCATCTATCCAATAAATTGAACGTACTCAACCGGAAAATAGTGGAATGGTTCTTATTCTTATATATTGTATTGTGCTGAATGTTTAAAATATAATTTGTATATTTTACAGAGATGGGATAATAAGACGTTTCTTGAATTAGAATATTAGCCAGATGTCAAATATTCAAATCTCAACCAAATCTTAAATATTCGAAAATTAACCAAATCTCGAATATTCACCAAATCTCGAATATTCGAATATTAACCATATCTCGAATATTCGAATATCAACCAAATTTCGAATATTCGAATATTAACCATATCTCCAGTATTCGAATATTAACCATATCTCGAATATTCGCATATTAACCATATCTCGCTATTCGAATATTAACCAAATCTCGAATATTCGAATATTCCGAATCTATATAAATAAAAATGAAAATCTGTCTGTCTGTCTGTCTGTCTGTCTGTCTGTCTGTCTGTCTGTCTGTCTGTCTGTCTGTTTGTCACACCATCACGGGAGAACGGCTGAACCGAATTTGATGAAATTTTGTGGGTAGCCCAGAAATAGCCCCACTTAAAATTATATCTGTGTTTTGAGTTTCTACGACCAGTGGTTCTCGAGATATTAGTAAAAAACGAAATTTTCGTTTGTCTCATCATCACGGAAAAACGGCTGAACCGAATTTAATGAAATTTGGTGAATAGCCTTGAAATATCCCCCCATAAATTTTGTCCAAGTTTCGAGTTTCTAAGACCTGGGGTTGTCGAGATAATAATGAAAAACGGAACTTTTTCCTAGGAGTTCTACTCCCTAACTCCGTGGTTTATCCAAACGAAAAGCTTGAAAATCGTTTGAAAGTGAATTAAAATTTAATCTCTGAGTTTGATGGGAGATTTTTTGCGTTAATTAGTCACTTTCTGAAAAAATGAATTGTTTGAAACATGATTTAAAGGGGAAATCTATCTCCATGGTTCATGGTTTATTTAAAACAAGCTTTTGCGGAAAATGAGAAGTATAGAGAAATCAAAATCGTTATTTAATTTCGCAGTTTATGTTATAAGACATGACATATTTAACATGTTATAAGATTCTATCTTATATCATGTTACTCAGAAACGCAATTAAATTAAATCTGTCTGTTAATTTTAATAATTATTTTTTCGATTTGAATAATAAATAAATAGATATAAAAATATATTTTAGAAAAGAACGATTTGATTTTTCTTATAGCATTTTTGACTGGATAATATCAATTACGGTCTTCAGGTTTAAAAATTATTATTATTTATATTTTCGGGGATTATTGATTCAAGGATTATTGATATTTTCAAGTTATTATGCAATTATTTTATTATGACAAAAATTGTTTAAACTCATATATTGTATGTTGTACGAATCTTCTACAAATACACGTGTATATCTTTTAATCTACGAGAATATAAGTAGTACAGGTATATTGACATATGTTTTGATATATATTGGCATATATTGGAATCAATTACGACCTTCTGGTATAAAGAGTACGGATATTATTGATGTTTTCAATTTATTACGTCATCTCTTTTATTTTGGGAAAAATTTTTGAGACGCATATTGTAATACGGGTAATCTTCTACTAACACATTGGCATATTTTCTGATCTGCGACAATATAATTAGTACGGGGTTGCATATATTCATTCAATTCCTATTTTTTCTTCTGTAAATTTGCTTACAAAAGGGGGCAGGATGTTTTATTCTTCAGATCTGATCGTGAAGATAATTTTGCATAATGAGAACATATATTCTTAAATTTCTCTTTAAGAGCAATAAATTTAATATTTTAACAGAATTTGCACATGATTGCGAACTATAAGTTTCTTTAAATTATACACTCCGTACGAATAACGGGTGTGCTGTTAGTGGTTAATAAATTTTAACATTTTAGGAGGATATATCATGTTGCTCGGCATCGCAATTAAATTAAATGTGTTTGTTAATGTTTTTATTATTTTTTTTCGATTTAAATAATAAATAAATGGATAAATGGATATAAAAGTATATCTTATGAATGGACGGTTTGATTTTTCTTTTAATTATATTAATTGCTGACTGCGTACATCAATTTCATTTATTTTGGCAAAGAGTTTTCAAGCTTATATCGTATTTAGCTACTAAACTCATATATTGTGTTTAGCCAATAAATTCATATAGCCGATTGTTGAAACAGAAAAAGAGTAGAGCTGGTATATCTTCTAATACAATTGTAGTGTTTTCATTTAGTATATTGAAACGGGATAAGAATGTTTCATTCAGATCTGCAAATTCAAAGCTACGAATTTGGAGGGATATCGCTAATTTGACAACTTTTCTTAAACTTTGCCAAATTGACGGAAATGTCGCCAAATTGATATAAACGACACACAAACAGCTGCCATAAACCTTCTGGTTGGTCGTGTGGCTTGGGTCTTCTACATATCAATGAAATTTTTTTTTGTTTTGTTAGAAGAGAGTACTGAAATGATGTTTGGTTAGCATTTATCTGTCAGACCAACCATCCTACTTAGTAATACATTTAGCGAATTTTTAAAATGTCACCAAATTGATAAAAATGTTTTCAAATCTATAAAAATATCTTGAAATTCATAAAATTGCGCTACATAAATGATATTAATTGTTCTTTGTTAGGGGATAGTATTGTGATGATATTTCGTCAATTTGTCGCAAAGTGGAACTGTCAGTTCTACAGTCCCACTTGGCGATAAATTTGGCGATTTTTTAAAATGTCGCTAATTTGACGAAACTGTCGCCAAATGTTCCATAGAAATATAACTATTTAGACGATATTTTTTCTACCAATTTATTTGAAGCAAATGATATCATGTTGCTTAGCAACGGATTTAAATCCAATGTGTTTATGCGGCAGACGATTTTTATTAAATCCTTTCCGATTTGAATAATAAAGATATGTATATAAAATAAATTTCATTGCCATTTCATTTTGGACTGGATAATATCAATTATACTCTTCAGGTTTAAACATTATTATTAATGATATTTTCCGGAATTATTGATTCAGTGATTATTGATATTTTTAAGTTATTACGCCATTGTTTTATTGCGGCAAAAATTGCTGACACACGTATATTGTATGTTGTATGAGTAATCTTCTAGGAATGCACGGGTATATCTTCTAACCTACGAGAATATAAGTAGTACAGGTATATTGGCATATATTTTGACATATATTGGCATATATATTGGAATCAAGTACAGTCTTCTGGTATGAAGATTACGGGGATTAATTATATATTCAATTTATTACGTCGTCTGTTGTATTTTACCAAAAAACATTTGAGACTCATATTGCAAAACGGGTAATCTTCTACTAATAATCGGACATTATAAGTAGTACGTGTATATCTTCCCATATAATTTTAGCACTTTAATTTTGACATATATTGGAATAAATGACTGTCTTCAGATTTAAAGATTACGGGTTTATTGGTATTTTCAATTTATACATGTAATCTACTAATACAGGTTATATTTTCTAATATTCGCGTATATAATTAGTACGGGTCCCATACAATTTTAACGCTTTTATTTTGCATATATTGATTCAATTCCATATTTTTTTTTATATTTGCTTACATAAGGGGTCCAAGATGTTTTATTCTTCAGATATGTCCATGAAGATAATTTTATATAGCGAGAACAGAGATTCTTAAACTTCTTTTTAGGAGCATTATAATAAATATTTTAACAGAATATTTTGATTAAACATGTCATTTAGTATACTATAAGAATTTGGGCATGATTATGAATTTCAAGTTTCTTTATATTATATACTCCGTACGAAGAACGGGTATGCTGCTAGTAGTTATATAAAATTGTCATTACATATAATTAATAAATAAAATGTTAATAAATAAAACCACTAGCAAGTAAATGAATATAAAACGAGAAAGATCAATCATGCTTAAAGCATTGATTATGAAACACTTTCCAACTTCAATGCAATTTTATTTAAAAAAGTCGAAAAGGCAATACATTCCTCGGTAATATTTTAAAACTTATCACGATACTACATTGATTTATTATATATGAAAACTTAAGCCTTCATTGAAAAAAATGAACTTCATTCAAAAGACGGCATTGAAATATAAATTGCGTGGTTTAGATATCTCTAAAATGCAATACATTCCACGGTAATATTTTTAAATCTATCATAATACTACGATAATTTATTATATTTGAAAACTTCATCGAAAACAACTGAAATTAATTCAAATGACGTCATAGAAAAAATAACACGCCTGGATCTCTCTATAAAAGCAGGATTTCATTCATAACTTTCTCCATTTCATTCATCACAATACTATAATAATTTATCTATATAAATAAAAATGAAAATCTGTCTGTCTGTCTGTCTGTCTGTCTGTTTGTCACACCATCACGGGAGAACGGCTGAACCGAATTTGATGAAATTTTGTGGGTAGCCCAGAAATAGCCCCACTTAAAATTATATCCGTGTTTTGAGTTTCTACGACCAGTGGTTCTCGAGATATTAGTAAAAAACGAAATTTTCGTTTGTCTCATCATCACGGAAAAACGGCTGAACCGAATTTAATGAAATTTGGTGGATAGCCTTGAAATATCCCCCCATAAATTTTGTCCAAGTTTCGAGTTTCTAAGACCTGGGGTTGTCGAGATATTAATGGAAAACGGAACTTTTTCCTAGGAGTTCTACTCCCTAACTCCGTGGTTTATCCAAACGAAAAGCTTGAAAATCGTTTGAAAGTGAATTAAAATTTAATCTCTGAGTTTGATGGGAGATTGTTTGCGTTAATTAGTCACTTTCTGAAAACATGTATTGTTAGAAACATGATTTAAAGGGGAAATCTATCTCCATGGTTCATGGTTTATTTAAAACAAGCTTTTACGGAACAATGAGAAGTATAGAGAAATCAAAATCGTTATTTAATTTCGCAGTTTATGTTATAAGACATGACATATTTAACATGTTATGAGATTCTATCTTATATCATGTTACTCAGAAACGCAATTAAATTAAATCTGTCTGTTAATTTTAATAATTATTTTTTCGATTTGAATAATAAATAAATGGATATAAAAATATATTTTAGAAAAGAACGATTTGATTTTTCTTATAACATTTTTGACTGGATAATACCAATTACGGTCTTCAGGTTTAAAAATAATTATTATTTATATTTTCGGGGATTATTGATTCAAGGATTACTGATATTTTCAAGTTATCATGCAATTATTTTATTATGACAAAAATTGTTTAAACTCATATACTGTATGTTGTACGAATCTTCTACAAATACACGTGTATATCTTTTAATCTACGAGAATATAAGTAGTACAGGTATATTGACATATGTTTTGATATATATTGGCATATATTGGAATCAATTACGACCTTCTGGTATAAAGAGTACGGATATTATTGATGTTTTCAATTTATCACATCATCTCTTTTATTTTGGCAAATATTTTTGAGACGCATATTGTAATACGGGTAATCTTCTACTAACACATTGGCATATTTTCTGTTCTGCGACAATATAATTAGTACGGGGATGCATATATTCATTCAATTCCTATTTTTTCTTCTGTAAATTTGCTTACAAAAGGGGGCAGGATGTTTTATTCTTCAGATCTGATCGTGAAGAAAATTTTGCATAGTGAGAACATATATTCTTAAACTTCTCTTTAGGAGCAATAAATTTAATATTTTAACAGAATTTGCACATGATTGCGAACTATAAGTTTCTTTAAATTATACACTCCGTACAAATAACGGATTAAATTAAATGTGATTGTTAATGTTTTTATTATTTTTTTTCGATTTAAATAATAAATAAATGGATAAATGGATATAAAAGTATATCTTATGAATGGACGGTTTGATTTTTCTTTTAATTATATTAATTGCTGACTGCGTACATCAATTTCATTTATTTTGGCAAAGAGTTTTCAAGCTTATATCGTATTTAGCTACTAAACTCATATATTGTGTTTAGCCAATAAATTCATATAGCCGATTGTTGAAACAGAAAAAGAGTAGAGCGGGTATATCTTCTAATACAATTGTAGTGTTTTCATTTAGTATATTGAAACGGGATAAGAATGTTTCATTCAGATCTGCAAATTCAAAGCTACGAATTTGGAGGGATATCGCTAATTTGACAACTTTTCTTAAACTTTGCCAAATTGACGGAAATGTCGCCAAATTGATATAAACGACACACAAACAGCTGCCATAAACCTTCGGGTTGGTCGTGTGGCTTGGGTCTTCTACATATCAATGAAATTTTTTTTTGTTTTGTTAGAAGAAAGTACTGAAATGATGTTTGGTTAGCATTTATCTGTCAGACCAACCATCCTACTTAGTAATACATTTAGCGAATTTTTAAAATGTCACCAAATTGATAAAAATGTTTTCAAATCTATAAATATATCTTGAAATTGATAAAATTGCGCTACATAAATGATATTAATTGTTTTTTGTTAGGGGATAGTATTGTGATGATATTTCGTCAATTTGTCGCAAAGTGGAACTGTCAGTTCTACAGTCCCACTTGGCGATAAATTTGGCGATTTTTTAAAATGTCGCTAATTTGACGAAACTGTCGCCAAATGTTCCATAGAAATATAACTATTTAGACGATATTTTTACTACCAATTTATTTGAAGCAAATGATATCATGTCGCTTAGCAACGGATTTAAATCCAATGTGTTTATGCGGCAGGCGATTTTTATTAAATCCTTTCCGATTTGAATAATGAAGATATGTATATAAAATAAATTTCATTGCTATTTCATTTTGGACTGGATAATATCAATTATACTCTTCAGGTTTAAACATTATTATTATTGATATTTTCCGGAATTATTGATTCAGGGATTATTGATATTTTTAAGTTATTACGCCATTGTTTTATTGCGGCAAAAATTGCTGACACACGCATATTGTACGTTGTACGAGTAATCTTCTAGGAATGCACGGGTATATCTTCTAACCTACGAGAATATAAGTAGTACAGGTATATTGGCATATATTTTGACATATATTGGCATATATATTGGAATCAAGTACAGTCTTCTGGTATGAAGATTAAGGGGATTAATTATATATTCAATTTATTACGTCGTCTGTTGTATTTTACCAAAAAACATTTGTGACTCATATTGCAAAACGGGTAATCTTCTACTAATAATCGGACATTATAAGTAGTACGTGTATATCTTCCCATATAATTTTAGCACTTTAATTTTGACATATATTGGAATAAATGACTGTCTTCAGATTTAAAGATTACGGGTTTATTGGTATTTTCAATTTATACATGTAATCTACTAATACAGGTTATATTTTCTAATATTCGCGTATATAATTAATACGGGTCCCATACAATTTTAACGCTTTTATTTTGCATATATTGATTCAATTCCATATTTTTTTTTAAATTTGCTTACATAAGGGGTCCAAGATGTTTTATTCTTCAGATATGTCCATGAAGATAATTTTAGAATGTGATAATTTTAATGAAGATAATTTTAATACGTCCATGAAGATAATTATAGCGAGAACAGAGATTCTTAAACTTCTTTTTAGGAGCATTATATTAAATATTTTAACAGAATATTTTGATTAAACATGTCATTTAGTATACTATAAGAATTTGGGCATGATTATGAATTTCAAGTTTCTTTATATTATATACTCCGTACGAAGAACGGGTATGCTGCTAGTCTATATAAATAAAAATGAAAATCTGTCTGTCTGTCTGTCTGTCTGTCTGTCTGTCTGTCTGTTTGTCCCATCATCACGGGAGAACGGCTGAACAGAATTTGATGAAATTTTGTGGGTAGCCCAGAAATAGCCCCACTTAAAATTATATCCGTGTTTTGAGTTTTTACGACCAGTGGTTCTCGAGATATTAGTAAAAAACGACATTTTCGTTTGTCTCATCATCACGGAAAAACGGCTGAACCGAATTTAATGAAATTTGGTGGATAGCCTTGAAATATCCCCCCATAAGATTTGTCCAAGTTTCGAGTTTCTAAGACCTGGGGTTGTCGAGATATTAATGAAAAACGGAACTTTTTCCTAGGAGTTCTACTCCCTAACTCCGTGGTTTATCCAAACGAAAAGCTTGAAAATCGTTTGAAAGTGAATTAAAATTTAATCTCTGAGTTTGATGGGAGATTTTTTGCGTTAATTAGTCACTTTCTGAAAACATGTATTGTTTGAAACTTGATTTAAAGGGGAAATCTATCTCCATGGTTCATGGTTTATTTAAAACAAATTTTACGGAACAATGAGAAGTATAGAGAAATCAAAATCGTTATTTAATTTCGCAGTTTATGTTATAAGACATGACATATTTAACGTGTTATAAGATTCTGTCTTATATCATGTTACTCAGAAACGCAATTAAATTAAATCTGTCTGTCTGTTAATTTTAATAATTATTTTTTCGATTTGAATAATAAATAAATGGATATAAAAATATATTTTAGAAAAGAACGATTTGATTTTTCTTATAGCATTTTTGACTGGATAATATCAATTACGGTTTTCAGGTTTAAAAATTATTATTATTTATATTTTCGGGGATTATTGATTCAAGGATTATTGATATTTTCAAGTTATTATGCAATTATTTTATTATGACAAAAATTGTTTAAACTCATATATTTTATGTTGTACGAATCTTCTACAAATACACGTGTATATCTTTCAATCTACGAGAATATAAGTAGTACAGGTATATTGACATATGTTTTGATATATATTGGCATATATTGAAATCAATTACGACCTTCTGGTATAAAGAGTACGGATATTATTGATGTTCTCAATTTATTACGTCATCTCTTTTATCTTGGCAAATATTTTTGAGACGCATATTGTAATACGGGTAATCTTCTACTAACACATTGGCATATTTTCTGATCTGCGACAATATAATTAGTACGGGGTTGCATATATTCATTCAATTCCTATTTTTTCTTCTGTAAATTTGCTTACAAAAGGGGCAGGATGTTTTATTCTTCAGATCTGATCGTGAAGATAATTTTGCATAGTGAGAACATATATTCTTAAACTTCTCTTTAGGAGCAATAAATTTAATATTTTAACAGAATTTGCACATGATTGCGAACTATAAGTTTCTTTAAATTATACACTCCGTACGAATAACGGGTGTGCTGTTAGTGGTTAATAAATTTTAACATTTTAGGAGGATATATCATGTTGCTCGGCATCGCAATTAAATTAAATGTGTTTGTTAATGTTTTTATTTTTTTTTTCGATTTAAATAATAAATAAATGGATAAATGGATATAAAAGTATATCTTATGAATGGACGGTTTGATTTTTCATTTAATTACATTAATTGCTGACTGCGTACATCAATTTCATTTATTTTGGCAAAGAGTTTTCAAGCTTATATCGTATTTAGCTACTAAACTCATATATTGTGTTTAGCCAATAAATTCATATAGCCGATTGTTGAAACAGAAAAAGAGTAGAGCGGGTATATCTTCTAATACAATTGTAGTGTTTTCATTTAGTATATTGAAACGGGATAAGAATGTTTCATTCAGATCTGCAAATTCAAAGCTACGAATTTGGAGGGATATCGCTAATTTGACAACTTTTCTTAAACTTTGCCAAATTGACGGAAATGTCGCCAAATTGATATAAACGACACACAAACAGCTGCCATAAACCTTCGGGTTGGTCGTGTGACTTGGGTCTTCTACATATCAATGAATTTTTTTTTTGTTTTGTTAGAAGAGAGTACTGAAATGATGTTTGGTTAGCATTTCTCTGTCAGGCCAACCATCCTACTTAGTAATACATTTAGCGAATTTTTAAAATGTCACCAAATTGATAAAAATGTTTTCAAATCTATAAAAATATCTTGAAATTGATAAAATTGCGCTACATAAATGATATTAATTGTTTTTTGTTAGGGGATAGTATTGTGATGATAATTCGTCAATTTGTCGCAAAGTGGAACTGTCAGTTCTACAGTCCCACTTGGCGATAAATTTGGCGATTTTTTAAAATGTCGCTAATTTGACGAAACTGTCGCCAAATGTTCCATAGAAATATAACTATTTAGACGATATTTTTTCTACCAATTTATTTGAAGCAAATGATATCATGTCGCTTAGCAACGGATTTAAATCCAATGTGTTTATGCGGCAGACGATTTTTATTAAATCCTTTCCGATTTGAATAATGAAGATATGTATATAAAATAAATTTCATTGCCATTTCATTTTGGACTGGATAATATCAATTATACTCTTCAGGTTTAAACATTATTATTATTGATATTTTCCGGAATTATTGATTCAGGGATTATTGATATTTTTAAGTTATTACGCCATTGTTTTATTGCGGCAAAAATTGCTGACACACGCATATTGTACGTTGTACGAGTAATCTTCTAGGAATGCACGGGTATATCTTCTAACCTACGAGAATATAAGTAGTACAGGTATATTGGCATATATTTTGACATATATTGGCATATATATTGGAATCAAGTACAGTCTTCTGGTATGAAGATTAAGGGGATTAATTATATATTCAATTTATTACGTCGTCTGTTGTATTTTACCAAAAAACATTTGTGACTCATATTGCAAAACGGGTAATCTTCTACTAATAATCGGACATTATAAGTAGTACGTGTATATCTTCCCATATAATTTTAGCACTTTAATTTTGACATATATTGGAATAAATGACTGTCTTCAGATTTAAAGATTACGGGTTTATTGGTATTTTCAATTTATACATGTAATCTACTAATACAGGTTATATTTTCTAATATTCGCGTATATAATTAGTACGGGTCCCATACAATTTTAACGCTTTTATTTTGCATATATTGATTCAATTCCATATTTTTTTTTATATTTGCTTACATAAGGGGTCCAAGATGTTTTATTCTTCAGATATGTCCATGAAGATAATTTTATATAGCGAGAACAGAGATTCTTAAACTTCTTTTTAGGAGCATTATATTAAATATTTTAACAGAATAGTTTGATTAAACATGTCATTTAGTATACTATAAGAATTTGGGCATGATTATGAATTTCAAGTTTCTTTATATTATATACTCCGTACGAAGAACGGGTATGCTGCTAGTTTTATTTAAAAATTAAGAGCATGGAGCTACAATTCATAAACTTTATGCTTAAAACTTCATCGAAAAATATCGTCCTTCTGTTTATAAAATCAATTAATATTTCATTCATATCAGCCAAGCAGACTCCATGGACTGAATTATTTTGTGTTAAAGAAATACAGTAATTCTAATACAACTCATTCTACATATTTTGCTGTTTACATTTTACATAGGTGAAAAATAGGCTTAATTGTAGAAATAATCAAATTTGAATGAGAATTTAAACTCAAATATATTGTCATTGTGTTGTTTTAGTATGTAGATGCACAGAATTTAAGCAGAAATAAAGTAGTTTTAGGATGGATACAACACTCAATATGAATTAAAAAGAACTTTAAAAAATCACGAATTTGAAACAAGATGGATGCCATATCTCATTTTGAAGTGGGTCATGTGATCGTTTCATATCATGGTCACGTGATCGTTTCATATAAGATGAGTAATTATTATTTTAATTTTTATTTAAAAAACTACTGAATATATTTAGCTGAATTTTTTTTTATATATTTTATGGAACAATTTGACTATTACCTAAAATTTTCGAAGCAATTTGTGAATTTTAAATCCGCTTAAAAAATGTTAGAAAAATTAGGTCCCATAGGGCTCAATGTATTTCATTTTTTCAACCCGGGTTCAATCCAAAACTAATTGTGTGATATTATTCATTTATATTCCCATAGGTCCTACAGACCGTCTGAACAACATACTAAAATTTAATTTTGATTAAGTCATTTTTACGGCAGTTATCGTGCTAACGGACAGACAGACAGACAGAATGAACAAAGTCATAAACACTTTTCAACTTTGTTGTAAAGTGTTAATAAAAACGTAAAAAGTGTAATAAAACCACATTAATTTAGAAATGAAACCCTTTATTCTAAATTTCAATTATTTTACAGTAGTTCTTTTGTTTTTAATTTTAGGCCCTCTTAACTACGATAATTGAATATTTGTAAATGTTTTTCACCTACTGAAATGTTTTACTTGGGATATCAAGCATTAGAACACGTGCATGATCTAATCTGCTTCTTCTACTTTGTTTTCAATTTTGGCTTTAAATTAAACGAAGGGTTTCTCTTAAAAAGCTGTTGAAGGCAAAGTGTTAAATAATTCAAAAATAATTCTTTCAAGCAAGGATACAAACTATTATGAATTTGAAAATACTTGCAATTAGTGGAAACAAATTTTCCTCTGGGAACTTCCGACTTTTTTTTTTTTTTTTTTTTTTGAGTATCCTGACATTCTATTCCATACCCTCCTGCTGCATATTCGAGCATTGCAATATTCGAGGTATTCGAATTTCTTCTTGTGACGTTATATTCGAAATCTCGAATATCGAATACTCTCTTATATTCGAGTATTCGTAGACAATATTCGCCCATCTCTAATATATTCTTTTTTTCTTAGAATCGTTCTAAATACTATTGAATGCTAGTAATGGAGACCAGTAGAAGAAATATACATTTAGAAAAGTAAAAATATTATCATTTTATGAGCTATCGTTTACACGTTAATCATTTTTAAAATAGTTACTCGTTTTTAAAATTTATTTTTTGCTTTCGCTACACAAATAGTATAATTTATAGAAAAAGTACTATGACCGAGCCAAAAATTCAATTGCAAGTTTAGATCCATTGAATATTCAGTCCATTAAAAGTCATTGGTTAAACTACACACCAATTTATACTTCATGAAATCTAAAGTGTAAAATCATGTTTTTTGAAATTTTTCTCCCATTTCAAAAATGGCATTACACTATAAAGAACTTATTTCTCAATGGCTTTTTTAAAATAGTTCATATTTACAAAATCCACCTATTAGGGGCGTTCGCAAAATTGGAATCGCTCTGTCATTGCAGATAACTGCATCCATATGAATTGGTTTTGAACTTTTTGAGTACTCTTCTGCAGAGCCGTTACCTTAAGAGGTAGAAACAAAGTTTGGAATGTACCACATTGTCTGCAAAATTATATGAGAAATTAGTCTGACAACTGTATAAAAAGCGTGAAATCGGTTCATTGATGTTCGCTAATTGAAATAGGATTGCGATTTGCTGATAAAATTGTTTTATAAACCCTGCACGTTCATCATTAGGATTCTAAAGATATAAATTTATGACAGTATGTAAAAAAAACCTGATGTGGCCAACACATGACTTTCCTTATATAATGCAATAAATTTACTACTTTTATAATTAAAAAAATCTTATTCTTATAGTAGATACTTATATTATTTTCAAGGTATTGAATTTTCCTCAATTAGTCGTCATTTTCATTGATTTAGCGTCATTTTTATCCATTTGGCGAGATTTTCGTTAATTTGGCAACATTTAAAAAATTCGCCAAGTTGGCGACATTCCGCCAAATTCGTCGCCAAAATAATGCTAAAAGTTATGGACGGAAAAATATGTCATTCTTACAGCAGATAAATGATTATTGGCGCTCAAATATAGAAGTATTACTCAAAGTATCTTTTCTTGTGAATGGAACGAGTTAGATCCACGAGAATGATGTCATAACATTTATCGCATGATATTACATATGAAAAGTGAACATGTTTCATACCAGTTAATATTTTTTTCTAATTTATGGGATTTTTTGATAAATTTATTTCAAAAATGTGCAATATCTCGAGAACGGTTCATGCTAGCATTCTAAAGTTTATGTCAATCGTTTAAGAAATAATTGCGTAAAAAATGTCTAGTTGCGTAACTTTATTAAAGGTTTTGATTTTTTAATGATTTTTTCAAAATTTCACTCGAAAATTTAGAGGTTCTCTGAGCAATCGATTGTGTTTTAAAACAATAGACTTCCAGCATTCACGGATTGTGATTTTTGTACCAAATTTTATCCAAATAGCTCCATCCGTTCGTGAGATATCGTCTCCACAGGCTCACTGACACACACACAGACAAACATTTCAAATATGTTCGATTCGTGATCAGGGATGCTTTAAACGTGCTCTCCCGTCGAAAACTCGAATTCGAATTTTCGACGCCGTCACAATACTTTCCTCATATATTATGTATATAAGGAAAGTAAAAATTCCTATGCCATCCATATATATTTTTTTTACTTTCCCTCGAATACATGGTAATGTATAGAGAAAGTATTTGAATCATGCCGAAAATCGCAACTCGAGTTTTCGACGGATCTTCGCATTTTGGGACCTTGGGACCTCTAGAACACGAAAAAAACTATTTTTAACATGACATCTGTGTGTGTGTCTGTCTGTCTGTGCAGAGTTTGTATCCACTCTAGCTTAAAAACTAATTGGCCAAATTTCATAACATCGTATAGATAGCTTGTGAGTTACCCTGGTGCTGATTAGATTTTGGTACGATTCGGATTTTTCTACGAAATGGCTCGAAAAATGTGTATTCATTCTAGCTGAAAAACTAATAGACCAAATTTTACAAAATTTGGTAGATTACCATGGTGCTGATATGAATCGAAGAAAAGAACCTGCTTTTTATAGGCCCTCAAAAATCGTCCAAATTTAAAATAAAAGACTACAAATGCTTAAATGTATCAATTAAATTCTTGTTTAATACATAATTTTTGACAATGAAAATTATAAGACCAACCCTATTTCTCTAGAACTAGCCGTTCTTAAGATATTTTTTTTAATTTATACTAAACCACCTTTAAAACTATATCATTACTAAATAAAAACGAAATTGAATTAAAAGGGCAAATTTAGCGTAATTTCATATAATTATGTTTGTTATTTTGTACAATTAAACTTAATTTAATGAATTATTAAAAACAATAAAGAGAAAATGAATTTGAATCTACAGGGAAAGTCATGTGCTGCCCGCATCATACTTTTATTATTCATATACCTATTAAAGCCCCTTTTTAAAGGCACCACAGTATCATAGGAAGCAATAAAGATTAAGAGATTGTTTTTAAATGCTCCACAAAACCAAAGGAAAAATCCTTATAGCACGAGTTTCTTAATTAATTTGATTCATTTAACCTCGTCTGATGTTTGATTACTGCTTTTATACTTTCCAAAAAGAAGTTCAGTTCTTTAAGAGCATGGCATAAAACAAAATTACCGGCAACAGAGTTTAACCACAGGTGGCTTCAATTAGGACAAGTGTCTTTTCCTTTTCTATTAGAAGAGGATAAATGAATTAAACTCGAGAATGTTCTATAAACAATGAGCTGTGACCAACAGCTGGGTTTTGCTACAAAGTAACAATGTATGTTTTATTTACATTTATACTGAGGGCTAAGGCGACAAATGACGAGGTATAAACTAGTAGATATTCTGATTATTTTACATTGTGATTTAACTTGGCTCCCTAGCCAAGCCCCACCAATACGCTACCCTCACTATTTCGTATTAATGTCTATATTTTAAGAAAAATCATGAAAATTATCAGCTTAATATTGAAGTCCCTCAAAAGCAACTTTAGATTAGTATTGCATTAATTTTATTACATTCAAAAAGTTACGATAATTATCAGTTTAAGATTGAAGACTTTCAAGAGCGCCGTTTGGATCCGTGTATTAAATTCATTTTATTAAACTTCACTTTGGTCCTCGCTATTATTATTATACGACTAGTGTTTGGTATTAATGTTTATATTTTAATAAAAATTTCAGAAGAATTAGTTTAATATTGAATACTAAACAGCGTCGTTAGATCTACATATTACAATAATTATATAATGTTCTGGAAGGTTATGGAAATTAGAAGTTTAGGATTAAAGACTTTTATGCGCGCAGTTTATCAGTGTACTAAGTTAATTTTATTAGGGAATAGCAGCATACCCGTTCTTCGTACGGTATATAATGTAAAGAACCTTAAAATTGACAATCATATGCAAATTCTTATAGTATACTAAATGACAGTTTTAATCAAAACATTCTGTTAAAATATTTAATACAATTTTCCTAAAAAGAAGTTTAAGAATCTCTGTTCTCGCTATACAAAATTATCTTCACGGGCAGATCTGAAGAATAAAACATCCTGACCCCATTTATAACCACATTTACAAAAAAATAAGGAATTGAATCAATATATGTAAAATGAAAGCATTAAAATTGTATGGGATCCGTATTATTTATATATGCGAATATTAGAAGATATAATCTGTATTAGTACATTACGTGTATAAATCTATATAAATAAAATTGAAAATCTGTCTGTCTGTCTGTCTATTTGTCCCATCATCACGGGAGAACGGCTGAACCGAATTTGATGAAATTTTGTGGGTAGCCTTGAAATAGCCCCCCATAAATTTTGTCCAAGTTTCGAGTTTCTAAGACCTGGGGTTGTCGAGATATTAATGAAAAACGAAACTTTTTCTTAGGAGTTCTCCTCTCTAACTCCGTGGTTTATCCAAACGAAAAGCTTGAAAATCGTTTGAAAGTGAATTAAAACTGTATCTCAGAGTTTGGGGGGAAATTTTTTGCACTAATTAGTCACTTTCTGAAAACATCAATTGTTGGAAACATGATTTAAATGGGAAATCTATCTCCTTGGTTTATATTATACAAGCTTTTACTGAAAAATGAAAAGTATAAAGAAATAAAAATGGCTATTAAATTTTGCATTTTATGAGGAAGATTCTATCTTATATCATGTTGCTCGGTAACGGAATGAAATTAAATGTGTTGTTAATATTTATTATTATTTTTTCTATTTGAATAATAAATAAATGGATGTAAAAATATATTTTTAAATGAACGGTTTGATTGTTCTTTTAACTATATAAATTGCCGACCGCGTACATGACTTTCATTTATTTTAGTAAAATGGTTTCCAGCTCATATATTGTGTTTAGCTAATAAACTCATATATTGTGTTTACCCAATAAATTCATTTAGCCGATTGTTGAAGCAGAAAAAGATTAGAACGGGTGTATCTTATAATACAATTTTAGTGTTTTCATTTAGTATATACAAACGGGATCAGGATATTTTATTCTTCAGATCCGCAAATTCAGAGCTACGAATTTAGCGGAATATCTCTAAATAACTTGGTAACTTCTCTTAAACTTTACCAAATTAGCGGAAATGTTTCCAAATTTATAAAATTGGCGCAAATCAATGATTTGTTTTTTAGAATAGAGTACTGAAATTATTTTTCGGTAGCATTTGTCGATCAATCCATCCATCCTACTTAGTAACACATTTAACGAATTTTTTTAATATCACGAAATTGATAAAAGTATTTGTGAGTCCATAAAAATATCCTGGAATTGATAAAATCGCGCTTAATAAATGAAAATAATTGTATTTTGTTAGGGGATAGTATTGTGATGATGTTTCGTCAATTTGTCGCAAAATGGGTCTATCTGTTCTACAGTCCCACTTGGCGATAAATTTGGCGATTTTTTAAGTTATCGCTAAATTGACTAAAATGTCGCCAAACCTTCCATGGAGATCGCATTATTCAGACGATATGATTTCCATCAATTTATTTGAAGCAAATGATATCATGTCGCTTAGCAACGGATCCAATGTGTTATGCCGCATACGATTTTATATTAAATCTTTTCCGATTTGAATAAAATAAAGATATGTATATTAAAAAAATGTCATTGACATTGCATTTTTGACTGGATAATATCAATTACGGTCTTCAGGTTTAAACATTCTCATAATTGATATTTTCGGGGACTGTTGATTCAGGGATTATTGATATTTTCAAGTTATTATGCCATTGTTTTATTATGACGAAAATTGTTGAAACTCATATATAGTACTTTGTACGAGTAATCTTCTACAAATGCATTATATCTTCTAATCTATGAGAATATAAGTAGTACAGGTATATTGGCATATATTTTGTTATATATTGGCATACATTGGAATCAATTACGCCTTCTGGTATAAAGATTACGGGGATTATTGATATTTCCAATTTATTACGTCATCTCTTTTATTTTGGCAAATATTTTTGACACTCATATTGTAATACGGGTAATCTTCTACTAGCACACTGGCATATTTTCTAATCTGCGACAATATAAGTAGTACGGGGTTGCATATATTGATACAATTCCTTTTTGTTTTTGTAAATTTGCTTACAAAAGGTGCCAGGATGTTTTATTCTTCAGATCTGCCCATGAAGATAATTTTGCATAGTGAGAACAGATATTCTTAAACTTCTCTTTAGGAGCAATAAATTTAATATTTTAACAGAGTTTGTACGTGATTGCGAATTATAAGTTTCTTTATATTATTCCGTACGAAGAACGGGTATGCTGCTAGTTGAAAATATCAATAAACTCGTAATTGACTCCAATATATGCCAGAATGAAAGCACTAAAATTAAATGGGAATATATATATATATATATATATATATATATATATATATATATATATATATATATATATATATATATATATATATATATATTATATATATATATATCCCCGTACTATTTATATTGTCGCAGATTAGAAAATATGCCAATATATTAGTAAGAGATTACCAGTATTATAATACGAGTCTCAAAAATCTTTGCCGAAATAAAACAGATGACAAAATCGTAATCTTTATACTAGAAGGTCATAATTGATTCCAATATATGCCAATATATATCAAAATATATGCCAATGTACCTGTACTACTTATATTCTCGTAGATTAGAAGATATACCCGTGCAGTTGTAGCAGATTACTCGTACAACGAACAAAATATGAGTTAAATCAATTTTTGTCATAATAAAATAATGGCATATTAATTTGAAAATATCAATAATCCCTGAATCAATAATCCCCGAAAATATCAATAATAGTAATGTTTAAACTTGAAGACCGTAATTGATATTATCCAGTAAAAATGAAATTTCAATGAAATTTATTTTATATACATATCTATATTTATTCAAATCATAAAAGATTTAATAAAAATCGTATGCCGCATCCCCGTTCTACTCTTTTTCTGTTTCAACAATCGGATAAATGAATTTATTGGGTAAACACAATATATAAGTTTATTAACTAAACACAATACAAAAGTTTAAAACTCTTTGCCAAAGTACATGAAAGTGATGTACGCAGTCCGCAATTAATGTAATAAAAAGAAAACTCAAAGTTTCTTTTCCAAAAGATATTTTAATATCCATTTATTTAATATTCAAATCAAAAAAAATAATCATTAAAATTAACAGACAGATTTAATTTAATTGCTTTTCTGAGCAACATGATATAAGATAAAATCTTCCTCATAAACTGCGAAATTAAATAACCATTTTGATTTCTTTATACTTTTCATTGTTGAGTAAAAGCTTAATGGAAAATATATCTATAGATTTTCCATTTAAATTCATGTTTCAAACAATTCATGTTTTCAGAAAGTGACTAATTAGCGCAAAATATATCCCACCAAACTCAGAGATGAAGTTTTAATTCACTTTCAAACGATTTTCAAACTTTTCGTTTTGATAAACCAGGGAGTTAGAGAGTAGAACTCCTAGGAAAAAGTTTCCTTTTTCATTAATATCTCGACAACTGCTGATTTTATAAACTCGAAACTTGGACTAAATTTGTAGAGGACTATTTCAAGGCTATCTACAAAATTTCATTAAATTCTGTTCTGTCTTTCTCCCGTGATGATGAGACAAACAAAAGTTTTGTTTTTTACTAATATCTCGAGAACCACTGGTCGTAAAAACTCCAAACATGGACTAATTTTTAAGGGGGACTATTTTCAGGCTACCCACAAAATTTCATCAAATTCGGTTCAGCCGCTCTCCCGTAATGATGGGACAGACAGACAGACAGGCGACTTATTAAATGTTGCCAAATTAACGAAAATCTCGCCAAATAGATTAAAATGACGCTAAATCAATGAAAATGACGATGACTCATTGAAGAAAATTCAATATCTTGGAAAGAATATAAGTATCTACTATAAGAATAACATTTTTCCAAACTGTAAAAATAGTAAATTCACTGCATTATATAAGGAAAATCATGTGCTGCCCACATCAGCTTTTTTTATGTGTAATGTGCATTGATTGATAGTCATGCTTCACATATTTTGATGTATGGTGTTTTGTACATATCCAACAGGAAAATTAATGAACAAAGCTAGGCAATTCGAGAATGTCGCATAGCGCAAGAATGAATTTTACGAGAATGTCGTAATAAGAGTCAATTAAGGATTGCAGCTAACAAAAGATACTGTTTTGTTGCAAATAAAAGCAAAATATGTTTAGCATTAAATTTAATCTTTCGATATCATCGTAGATAATCGAAATTTAGAAAGTTTAATTCCATATCAAAACTACTTAAGGAAATTGTCTTTGGTGGAAAGCAAGTATTTGAATGCAGTAGTTTTGAAAATTAATCTGGAAATTTGTAATTAACTGATACAGCATCACAAAGTCCAAGTGAATTAAAAATAATAGCTCGAGTTACAAATAATGCATAAAGCTGTTGCATAATACATCAGAAACAATAGCTTTTATCTATCAATACACTTTCGTCATTTGAATTTTATGGCATTACAATACACAATGTATAAATTTATATGACACACAGTTAAGAGAGAAAGTTTTAAGATAAAGTAAATATCAAACTAAATTATCTTCCGAAGACAATTTCGTCCTTATATCGCTGATATCATTAAAGTCGTCTAGCACCTTAAGCCCCCCCCCCGCCTTTTGCATTTATCGATCAGAATGAGCAGTTAATTTAATTTCATGGTCAATAATTCCACTTTCGGTGAAAATGGTATATATTAAAGCCATATATTATGCTGTCTCATTAGGTGAATTTTTAAATTAGTATAAAATAATACTATTAAGAGGACGGTTGACGTTGAAATGAACAAAGATCGACTAAAAAAGTTTTTTTTTAATATATAACATAATTTTACACATTTAACCTTTTGCTTACGGGTTACTTTACCTGCTGAGCTAGTGCAATGTTCTGTCGGCGATTTCCATGGAACGCCAATGCCTGCAAAGGGGGATCGAAATGTTTGGGATAGGGTATGTCAAATACCTGCTTCTTTAGGAGGTTCTTCGTTTGGGATGGACGCTGTTCCACCCGCAAGCAAAAGACTAAAAGCATTTTTTTCGAAACGGAATTTTCATAGGTTTTACATTTTTAAAATACTCCATGCGTCTTAATTTTTGTTTGAGATGCATGAAATTTGGCAAGAAGAAACCTTTCATTCTTTTTAATGAAACTTGGTATGCATTTTATAACTGGACTTCATTAAAGTAACTAAAAGTTAATAAGAATCTAATTAAATGATGGAAATTAAATTCAATGCAGAAAAATAATTTTAAAAAATTGACTTGCTAAGGGATTTAAAAATAAATACCCAAATTTGTTCATAATGTGTTTTTGAGTGATCGTAATGCAACATTAATCAAAAATGTGAACAAATGGCACGCAAGGAGCATTTTCAAATTTTTGTTCAAAAAATTAAATTTAAAAAATAAAATACAAAATTATAACAAAATTGAAAAAAATTTAATGGTATTTTATATAGTAATGTTAAGAGGAATATTTATACAACTTTTTATGTTTCAAAGTCAATAAATAAATAAAAAAATTTCAACGTCTACAGTCCCCTTAAGAAGAGGTAAACATCTTTTAAAATTCAATGAAAGGTTAGCACATTTAATAATCGATTTAAATAATAAACGAATGACAAATCATTAGATTTTATACGTCATTTTATTAAAACATCTATCACACATACATATAATTTAAAAGCCAGAGCGCTTTAGGGTATCATCATACCCTTCCTCAGTGGCCTTAAATAAAAATTCATGCCAAGATGCTTAAATACTATCCACTACCTGCAAGTTGAATTTACATATTACAAAATTGGTATCACTACTAAACACGTTTAATACATTCACGCAAAATCATCAAAAACAGATTTACAAATTACAAAATTATAAATACAACAAACACAAAAGATCATAATTCAGTTTAAGCACAAATATATACAAGTTGTTGTTGTTGAGACCCAGACCGTCCGACCTACCAGAAAGGTGTAAAGTAACTGTTTGAACGGTCAGGAAATGCCACCCAATTTAGATCGGAACCCAGTGGGGGATGCATCCACAGGGACCGTACCTTCCTTCCCCTACCACCAACATCTCGGAAGGACTTACGGGCTCACATATTTAACGTGATCGTACTCCGCATGAACACGGCGGCAGTTGTGGCAGCGTGCAAATCCAGCGCGCAAACCACCGGGCTACTGCGCCCGAAATGTGCCAACAGCACGCGGTGTTTCCAGGTGGTAACCCACCCAAGTACTAACTGCACCCGATGCTGCTTGACTTAGGTAATTTAACGAGAACCGAAGTTTTCAGCACGGTAGGTTGGCATAAATATATACAAGTAAAGAATTTTAAATACTTTATATTTTAGAGGTAACTTTATAAAGGTTTGACTCGTATGGAATCAAGAACGAGTCGCCAGGCGTAACTTAAAACATGGACAGGGTCAAAATTACAGATAGAGGTGCGATATAGATAAATAAAAAGGGATTCATAAATTAAAATAGACTGGAAGTTATTACAGCTGATCTAAAGAAAAGAATTTTCGAAAAGGGATTGAAAGTTATCATTAATCACTAATTGAGCAAGAGCAGTCGATTGCCTACCGCTTTTAACGTCCCTAGCATGTTCAACCAACCGTATACAATCCGTGCGTTTAATGCTACCAATATAAAACTTATAAACATTAGCTGACTTACAAACATTGTTATTTACGGTTGGTATATGGTTGGCTGAACATGCTAGGGACGTTAAAAGCGGTAGGCAATCGACTGTTCTTGCCCAATTAGTGATTAATGATAACTTTCAACCTCTTTTCGAAAATTATTTTTTTTCGATCAGCTGTAATAACCCCCGGTGTATTTTACTTTACGAATCCCCCTTTATGTATCTATATCGCACCTCTATTTGTAATTTTGACCCTGTCCATGTTTTAAGTTACGCCTGGCGGCTCGTTCTCGATTCCATGCGAGTCAAACCTTTACAAAGTTACCTCTAAAATGAAGTATTTAAAATTCTTTACATGTGTATATTTGCACTTAAACTGAATTATGGCTTTTTGTCTTTCTTGTATTTATAATTTTGTAATTTTTAAATCTGTTTCTGGTGATTTTGCGTGGATGTATTAAACGTGTTTAGTAGTGATGCCAATTTTGTCATATGCAAATTTAACTTGCCGGTAGTGAATAGTATTTAAGCACGTTGGCATGATTTTTTTATTCAACGCCACTGAGGAAGGGTATGATGATACCCGAAAGCGCTCTGGCTTTTAAATTATATGTACGTCTGATGGATGTTTTAATAAAATGACGTTTAAAATCTAATGATTTGTCATTCATTTATTATTTAAATCGATTTGAAGATAGGATGTGTCGCCGCCATTAGTACATTTATTAATGTTTGAAAAAGTTGTGAAAATAAAATACATCTCCTTTCGTTCCTTTTTTCATATTTTCGTTTTTCGATCTGCGAGTACTCTTCGAAAAAGACGATTGGTAGACGTAGAGTAAAACTAGGCAATGGTATTGCAAAAAAGCTACTGAGTTCAAGTAACAAAAGATCACGCAATGATGAAACCAAAAGCAAACTGTATTTAGCTCTAAAATATAAAGTATCAGTAATTATATTTATCAGTAATTATAGTATCATAATTATTTATTTATTTATTTCTCAATAGTAATTATTATTATTTATTACTCAGCGATACAAAATGGAGCAAGTTCAATTACAATGATCACATTAAAAAAAAAACTTAAAAGTGGTAGGAAAAAATAATCATAAACCATAGAAAAATCCTCAAATACTCTTAAAACTACTTTCTGACATAGAAAACAAATCAATATTATCAAAACACAAATTATATAAAATGTAAAATTTAAATCAAAAAATCGAAAATTATCTCAAAAAATTGAGATTAACATTGATAGGATTACAAAATAAAGTATGGTACCATAAGCAAGGCTTGCTAGTGCAAAAATCCACAATATTTAAAAGGAAACTATAATCAATCCGATTACTAAGCAATTTTCTGAAAAACATCATACACAACATGCTTCTCTTTGATTTCATACACAACATGCTTCTCTTTGATTTCAAAGTATTAATACCAAATGAGTCCCTGAGGTAAAGAGAAGACATGCTACTGTTGTTACACCCATTGAACTTAAAATAAAGGTGCTTCATGAACTTATTTTGAACCCTTTCGATAGCATGTGACGCATCATGAAAATAAGGATCCCAAATTACAGAACCATATTCCAACAACGGCTGAACGAAATAATCAAAGTGAACTAATGTATTAATAATGGTGAAATTCCTAATCATCCAATAAATAAAACCAAGTAACTTATAAGCTCTGGAATCATATGAATATGAATATTAAAGTTTTGAATATGAATATTAAACTTGAATTTCGAATAAATAAATACCCAATTCTTTACATGAGTCAGCAAAAAATTAATATGATAAATAATTTTAGTGTGCCTGTGAGTGAAGCTGACATTTTTGCATTCAGCAATATTTAACTTCAGTTTATTATTTTTAGACCAGAGATACAGCTGATTCAGATCAAATTGCCATTTAAGGCAATCACCAATAGAGTTAATGCACCTATAAAGTTTAAGGTCATCAGCAAAAAGAAGACATCAAGAAAATTGAAGCACACTGGGGATATCAATAGGAAAAAGAAAGAATAACAAGGGTACAAAGTTAGATCCCTGAGGAAAGCCAGATCCATGCGAAAAAAAATATGACACAGCAGTACAAAAACTAACACTTAGAGACATCTGCTTTAAAACAAAAAGTAGCCTATCCAAAAGGTCCGAACTGAAACCCCATTTTATACAATTTTAAAATCAATGGGACAAAATCAACTATATCTAAAGCTTTTTCAAATCGGTATACAGGGTGTTCCAAAAAGATTGAAACGCGCATTCATAATTTACCTGTTGGAGTTAAGTGGGCAATGTAAATTTCAAAAATGTTGAAAGTAAGGTAGGAAATAAGACTACGTTAATGAAATAGTCCTTCCATTAATTTTCAAAAAGTTACACTTTTTTAATTTTTATAAGACCCCCTTAGACAAATTTGGTCAATAAGAAAATTTTTATTTTTAATGCAACAATATCATTTAAAAAACCCGCATATCCGTATCTTTAAAATTGAACGAGATATATTTATTTGCAAATTGAACATTATAAATGGAGGCTATATATCCAATTAGAAATGTAAATTTGTGACATATCACAAAAAATATAAATGTATGCGTATTTTAATTATGTGTTCCAACCTCGTAGTAAGTACCACTGCTTTATATGATCTCTGTCTGTGTAATGCTTTATTTAGATGCATTTGTGACAAAAAATTTTGACACATATTAACGTATTTTTGATCTAAACAATTTACATCGTCAATTTGTTTAGGATCCCTATTTTCACTGATGAAATAGCCTTTCACATGGTACGGAAGAATGACATAAGTCAGATTTTTTCTCTTATCATTATTCAGTTGATTTTAAAGATACAGATATGTGGGGGGGGGGGGTTATGATCTTGACAAATTAAAAATAAAAAATTTCTGATTGACCAAATTTGTCTAAAAGGGTCGTATAAGAATTTAAAAAGTGTAAATTTTAAAAATTAATGGGAGGAATATTTCATTAATGTAGTCTTATTTCCTAAATTACTTTCAACATTTTTGCAACTTACATTGCTCACTTATCTCCAACAGGTTAAGAATTAAAGCGGGTTTTAATCTCTTTGGGACACCCTGTATAGTACATCAAGTTGGTTGTTATTCATGAGTGAACAAACAATATCACTAACTATACAAAGCAATTTAGTAACAGTACATTTCTTAGCTATAAAACCATGTTGCAAAGGTGAAATATTGCTTTTAACCTGATTGTAAATTTTATTAAATGTAATACTTTCAAAAATCTTGGAAAAATGATATAAAATGACGATTGGTCTGTAATTTTTAACATCACTAGGGGGCTATGCCCCCTGTTCGCTCCGCTCGTAGAAATCTTTTCAGGAGGCTTCGCCTCCTACTCACTGTGCTCGCTTCATATCTATCTTTCCTAAAAATTCAACATCCAAAAATATATTTTCTATCCCTGCCTATTTTCCGCAGGAGGGAAAAGCAGGGATTTTTCTTAACCCGTGGAATCCAAAAACTGAATCCTTTATCATGAGCTGGCTTCGCGAGCTATTTCATGCCAAACTAAATTTTAAATCAATGAACTATTTATTTAATCGTGTTACCCTATTATTTCTCTATAAATGTACCAAATTTCATATTTTTGTATGCTATAGGTTTTACGCACGAGACAGAGAAATCGCTAGGCGTGCCGATACGGAAAAAAGTTCACTTCAGAAGTGCATCATAAAAAGTAAAATATCTCAAAATTTGCATCGAAATTAAAAAAAGAGACTCCGTCCTGCAAAAATTCACCTATGTAGATAACTGCCTGCAAAAATTCGTGGTCTTGCTACTCTTAGTCCATCCAGAACGCGAACTCGCAGCTTAGATATTTTGTCTTTGATTTTGCCATTAAATATGTCTAAAACTACAATATATATCAAAAAATAGTTTATTTCAGCGTATTTGCCAAAGCTTTTTCTACAAATGTACCAAATTTCATAATTTTATATGCAATAGTTTTTTGCGGTACGAAGCAAAGAATCGCGAGAAACAAGAAATTTGTCAAACAGCGGCGACGACAGCTACTTTTTTTTAATATAGAGAGATTTCTATAACTTTTTTTAAAGCATAGTTTAGTTTACCTTTACATAACCCTTTATTCAAAGCATAACCTAATGTCATAAAGTGGAAGTAAATAAAAAGTAATGACTGAAAAACAGTGGTTATAATTATCACAAATTTATCTGACAGAACTTTTATCTAACGAATATATACTTTCGTTATTTGAACTTTACGGCATTGCAATACACAATGTATCTATTTATGTGACGCACATTTAAGGAAGGAAGTTATTCTAAATGATATTAAATCATCTTCAAATGCAATTTTTCCCTTATCGCTGATCTCATCAAAATTGTTCCTCACCCTAAGCCCACGCTTCTTGCATTTCTCACTCAGCAATGAACTGTTAATTTAATTTCATGACCATTAAAGACATGTTAATTAGAAATTATATATTCTGTTATTGCATTTTATGTTACCTCATTAGATGAAATCTTCGTTGGTATACTTTGTGAGAAATAAAAGTATTTGAATCACCAGTAACAATTGAACATACTCTTGAAATTACTCTGAAAATTCGTGCTAATAATCCCATGCATAACATAGTTTCAGAAAGCCCAAGTGAATTTAAATTCAAGTCATAAACAATGGATAGCTGGCATAAATTTATCTGAAACAAGAACTTTTATCGTACTTTCGCCATTAGAATTTTATGAGATTGCAACGCACAATGTATAAATTTATATGACGCACATTTAAGAAAGTAAGTTATTTTAATATAAAGTATTCGTATTACATCATTTTCTAAAGACAATTTTGCCCTTGTGGCTGATGTCATCAAAGTTGGCCCATTCTTTAAGCCCCGCCTCTTGCACTGATTGGTCAGCAATGAGTACTTAATTTAATTTCATAACCATTAATGAAACTTTCGGTAGAAATAGTATATTTTGTGGCTGTATTTTATATCTCATTTTGTGAAATCTTAATAAGTATAAATTGTCCCTATTGTTGCGAGAGTGCAAAATTCCCTCACCTTATTTTTAAAACCAGACGGATAAAACACCTATGCATGCTTTCCTATGACGTACACATAGGGTGTCCAGATGATGACTTCCGGAAAAGCGTTGCCAAATTTGTCGATTTATCACCAGTTTGGCGACTTTTTGGAGATTCGAAAAACTCTTCGAAATAATATTCTACGAGATATGAGAGATTTCCAGAAATTTCTATATAAGTGTCTATGAAGATAGGGTCTATAAAGATCGCAGAGATAGGTAGGCAATGTCCGCAATAATGTTACAAAAAGAGTTAATTGTTTCACCTAACAAAAGGCCATGTTTTGATGCATCGACAAACAATTTTTTTCTTGCGTTTCAAACAATTTCTTCAATTGCGTTTACAGTATTTAAAGTACGGTTGATAATCGGAATTTCGACAGTTTAGCCACACATTCAAAAGATACAAAGAATCTGTTTTTGGTAAAAATTAATTCTTTGAACACCGTCTTCAACATTGTTCTGAAAATTTACAATTATCCAATACCTAACAATACGTCATGAAGCTAAAGTGAATCAAAATTAATAAACTATAAGCAGTGGATACAACTACCACAAATTTATCCAAAACAAAAACTTTTATTTCCCAAATAGACTTTTGTCATTTAAATTTGATGGCTTTACAATACACAATGTATAAATTTATACGACGCTTATTTAAGGAAGGAAGTTATTTTAAGATAAAGTAACCCTCGTATTAAATAGTTTTCTAAAGACAATTATTCCCTTATCACGGATCTCATCAAAGTCACTCCCACACCTTAGATCCCCCCCTCTCCTCTTGCATTGATCGATCAACAATGAAGCGTTAATTTTATTTAATAGTCATTAATGACACGTTCTATAAAAGTGGTACATTCATCTACTGTATTTTATGTTACCAGTTTAGAAAAGTTCTTCATTAATATAAATTGTGAACAATAAAATAATGTACAATGACAATTGAACGTAGTTTTAAATTTACTTATAAAATTGGTAGAAGAGTTAGTTCTTCATTAATATAAATTGTGACCAATAAAAGAATGTATAATGAGAATTGAACGTAGTTTCAAATTTACTTATAAAATTGGTAGAAGAGTTCTTCATTAATATAAATTGGGATCAATAAAAGACTGTACAATGGCAATTGAACTTAGTTTTAAATTTACTTATAAATTTGGTAGAAGAGTTCTTCATTAATATAAATTGTGACCAATAAAAGAATATACAATGACAATTGAACTATAAAAATTTACTTATTAAAATTTACTTATAAAATTGGTATTAATAATCCAATACATAAAATAGTGTCAGAAAGGCCAAGTGAATTAAATTTAATACCTCAGATCATAAACAAATAATACAGCTGTCACAAATTATATGTAACAAGAACTTTTATCTATTAATACATTTTGCCATTTAAACTTTACGGCATTATAGTGCACAATGTATGCATTTACATGACACACAAGATTAGATAAATATAGAGGGTACGAAATCGTTTCCTAAAGACAATTTCGCCCTTAATTATTTGACTGCTTTCATCAAAGTTGTCGCACACCTTAAGTCCCTCCCCTTACATTGATCAGCCAAAAAAGAGTAGTTAATATAATTTCATGACCATTAATGACACTTTCGATAGAAATGGTACATTTTGTAGCTATATTTTATGCTATCTCAAAGTTAAATCATATTTAGTAAAAATTGTCATTACTAATAGACAAAATAAGCTTCCTTTGAAATTCTGTTAAAATTGATTTTTATTATATTGCAAGTTTAAAAATGTTCCAAAACCTTGTGATAACCAGTAGGCCACGCGGGGGATTTTACCCTGGACCCCACATTTTTGTGGCTCCCCAAAGCTACTATATTCAAACAATTATTAGAATAAACTCATTTTAATATTTAATAGCATTTTAGATATTATAAAAAGCATTTTTTTAATATTAACATGATGCAGGGTAGGATAGCCGAAAGAACTTAAGCTTTTCATGATAGAAGAATAATCTGATATGGACAGCACATGACTTTCCCTGCAGATTCAAATTCATTTTATCTTTATCTCTTTAATAATTAATTAAAATTGATTAATGGTCTTATTCTTTTCAAAAATTACATATAAAACAAGCATTTAATTGATACATTTGAGCATACGTAGTCTTATTTTATATTTTGATGATTTTTACGAGTTATTTCGCAAAAAAAGTTAGGTTCCTTTTCATAATCTTACAAAAATCTAATCAGCACCAAGGAAAACCACAAGTAACGTATTTCCCAAATTTTGGAAAATTTGGTCAATTAGATTTTTAGCTAGAGTGGATACATATAATTTTTGTTGGCCATTTCGCAAAAAAAAAGGCAGGTTCTTTTATTCCAAATCGTACCAAAAGGTAATCAGCGCCAGGGTCACATGCAAGTGACCGACCTATAAAATTTTATGAAATTTGGTCAATTAGATTTTGAGTTAGAGTGGATACATATATTGCACAGACAGACACACAAGCACACACGCAGGCGTCACGTTAAAAATAGTTTTTCCATATTCTGAAGGTCCCAAAACTTGTAGATCAGTCGAAAACTCGAATTGCGATTTTTAACATGATTCCATTACTTTCCTTATAAATTGCCATGCATTGCAGTGGAAAGTAATAAAGGAAAGTAACGGTTTCAAAATTAAAGTCTTGGGAAAAATAAGAATCACCAAAATATAAATAAAAAATATTCTTATAACTTTTAATACCTATAGAATATTTGAAAATCTAACTGAATATTTAGCTAGTTAATGCATATGCAGTGTAGATACAGTGTAGATAAGTTGTATATATTTAATATACGAAAATATTTTTTTATAATATATTAAATTGTAGAATTTTATTTATTCTTTATCAAATATTTCATTTAGTTATCCTCTACCGCATTAAAATGCGTATTAAAAATGCATTGTTAATGTGACATTATCTTTCCATACTTCTTTGTTTTGGCACTAGAATTGGATGCCATGAGGTGGGGTATTGTATTATTTTATAGAATTATATTCAGGAACTTTTATCAAGTCGTATTCTAAATACAATTTTTCCTTATCTCACAGTCATCCCACATCTTAAGCCCCGCCCCTTCCATTGATCGGTCTGCAATGAACAGTTAATTTAATATCATGACCACTAATGACATGTTCGTTAGAAATGGTATATTCTGTTATTGCATTTTATGTTACCTCGTTAGAAGAAATCTTCATTAGTATACATTGCGAGTAATAAAAGTAATTTAATCACCAATAACAATTGAACGCAATTTTAAAATTACTCTGAAAATTCATGCTGATAATCCCATGAGTAACATAACGCCAGAAAGTCCAAATGAATTAAAATTCCAGTTATAAACAGCAATGGATCAATGTCACAAATGTATCTGAAGCAAGAACTTTTATCTACCAATATATTTTCGTCATTAGAACTTTATGGCATTACAATACACGATGTATAAATCAAATTTATATGACCCACATTTATGAAAGGGAGTTATTTAATATAAACACACACCGTACTGCACACTTCCGTAATGCACAGTTTTATAAAGACAATTTTGTCCCTATCGCTGATATCATCAAAGTTGTTCCACTTCTTAATTCCTGCTTCTAGCATTGATCAATCAACAAAGAGTAATTAATTTAATTTCACGGCCATTAATGGCACTTTCGTAAGAAATGGTATATTTTGATATAAACTAATATGTATAAATTTTTACTATCAATAGGAAAAGAAAGTTTTCCAAATTTTTGTTAAACGTTTTTTATTATACCGCACGTTTAACAATACTGCTTATTAATTGGGTGTAAAAAATAATGAATGACGAACTTGGGATATAGAATTTACGTAATTATTGGTAATTTCAATCTTTTAAGCTATCTGTTTCATTTTGTCAAAAGTTTAAATGATTGTTGCAAAGGCATGAAAAACTTTTACGGGACTAACATTAGCTATCAGTTTTGAGTCTTTACTTGGTATACTTTGGACAAACTTCATATTTATCACGTTTAAAATATATTAATACACTTTTTAAATTTTTATAGGAGTAATCAAATTAAATGCTTTCATGAAATTTTCCTAATAACAACATGAATATTTCTTTTTATTTACACATATTTTAAATCATCAACAACATCGGTTAGTCTATATACGTAAGACTGAATTGTTACTCTGTTCCGTATCTAAATGCACAGCTTTAGACAATTTCTGTTTTCTTAATTTTGTATTGTTATTCTTTACTTCACTGCAAGTAAGGCATTCCCTGTTTCTAGTTTTAAAGATCAGTGGTTGTTGAGTTATGATTAAAAAATGCTTCGCTGGAAAAAGCATTATGCAGACGATTTTTTTCAAAAACATTTTTAAGGAATGTTGTTTAACAACGAAATTAAATCAAATGTATGTATACTGCCGGCTGATTTCATTACATTTATCCTATTCCAATAATAAAGAAATGGATATAACAATAAATTTAATAAGTAAACGGTATTTTATTACTTTCCCTGCAATACATAGTAATGTATTGGGAAAGTATTAGAATCATGCCAAAAATCGCAACTCGAGTTTTCGAGGGATCTACACGTTTCGAGACTTCTAGAATACGAAAAAACTATTTTTAGCGTGACGGCTATGTATGTGGCTGTGTGTCTGTCTGTGGATCTGTCTGTACAGATATTGTATCCACTCTAACTAAAAATCTAATTGACCGAATTTCATAAAATTTGGTAGGTAGGTCACTTGTAAGCGAATCTGGTGCTGATTAGTTTTGGGTACGCTTCGTGATAAAAGAATCAGTCTTTTTTTTGTGCGATATGGCCCGCAAAAGCTTGTATCCACTCTATCTGAAAAATTAATAGACCGAATTCCACAAAATTCGGTAGATAAGTCTCTTGTGGTTCACCCTAGTGCTAGTTATATTTTGGTACGATTCGGAAAAAAATAACCTGCTTTTTTTTGCAAAATGACACCCAAAAACCGTCAAAATCTAAAATTAAAAACTACGCATGCTCAAATATGTCCATTAAGTGCTTGTTTTATACGTAAATTTTAACAAAGAAAAGAATAAGGCCAATCCCGTTACACTAGGACTATTCGTTATCGAGATATTTTAGTATTTTCGTATTTTCTCTACGCCACCTTCGAAGTTAAGTCCAGTTAGCAAATGAGAACGAAAATTGAATTAAAAGTGAATTAAATGTAATTAAAATGAAGAGAACGTGGATATGTCTGAAGGGAAAGTCATGTGCTGCCCACATCAGATTTGTTTTGGTATTGTTACATCATTTACGACCATGGAATATTAGATTACGATAATACTTTGGATATAATATTAGCGGGCGTCAATGTTTCGAGTTTCTAAAACCAAGAGTTACCGAGAAATTAATAAAAAAACGCTTTATCCCCCCCCCTCCCCATACAAATAGCAACATACAGATGATTATATTTTAATAATTCATTTGATTAAAAAATATCATGTTGCTTAGTAACTGAATTAAATCAAAGGCGTTTATACAGCAGACAATTTTTATTTAATTGATGTGATTTAAATAATAAAGAAGATATAAAAATCTGAGTATGATCACATCATGCTCAGCACATGATTTTCCCTACACATTCAAATTCATTTTGTGATATTTTATTTCATGATGCATTAAATTGATATTAATTGCAGAAAATAACATAAATAGTTTTCTGATATTATGTCCAATTTACCTTTCTAATGCAGCTTTGTTTCATTTGGCAATTTAATGCACTTTAAAATCTTCAGCTGCTCATAATTCCAAATAACAAAAACATCTCGAGCACGCTTCATCCTAGAGTCATGGGGTCAGTCTTGTTCTTTATATAAATTTTGACAGCAAAGCAAACAAGTGTTTAATATATTTCAACAATTTTAGTCATTTATTTCAGATTTTCACGATTTTTCAGGGTCATTTCGCAAAAAAGTGTCAATTACATTTTTCCTAATCATGTTAAAATCTAATTACCATTAAGATAACCATCCAGGGACTTGCTTATGTAATTTTAAGAAATCTCATTAAATAGTTTTGTAACTGCATCGGAAAATGCATCTAAAAATTAAAAAAACTTTAATGTCTCGAAAGCGGTCACTCTTGGAGGGTCTCTAAAGGGTTGGTCCTATTCTTTTGGCGTCAAAAAGTAAGTATAAAATAAGCATTTAATTGATACATTTGAGCATATGTAGTCCTTTATATTGACTTTTTTTGCAGGCCATTTCGCAAAACAAAAGCAGATTAAGTTTTCCGTATACCAAAATCTAATCAGCAGGGTCACCCACAAATGGCGTACCTGCCAAATTTTATGAAATTTGGGCAGATAATTTTTCAATTCGAGTGGACACATACATTGTACGCACACACACGGAGACAGAAACACAGAGACGTCACGCTAAAGTTAATTTTTTCGTGTTCTAGATGTACCAGAACATGTAGTTCCGTCGAAAACTCGTGTTGCGATTTTCGACACGATTTCAATACTTTCCCTATACATTACCATGCATTGTAGGAAAAGTAAAAACCTAATATGGGCAGCACATGATTTTCCCTACTGACTTATGTCCACGTTCTCTTTATTTAAATTAAATTTACACTTTTAATTCAATTTTCGTTCTCATTTGGTAACTGGACTTATTACTTTCCTTATATACATAATGTATAAGGAAAGTATTGTGACGGGGTCGAAAATTCGAATTCGAGTTTTCGACGGGAGAGCACGTTTCAAACACCCCTGATCACGAATCAAACATTTTTGAAGTGATGTCTGTGTGTGTGTGTTGATGACCCAGACCGTCCGACCTACCAGAAAGGTGTAAGGTAACTGTATGGACGGCCGGGAAGTGCCACCCAATTTAGACCGGAACCCAGTGGGGCAGGCATCCACAGGGACCGTACCCTCCTTCCCCTACCACCAACCTCTCGGAAGGACTTACGGACCCACATGTTTAACGTGATCGTACGCCGCATGAACACGGCGGCATATGTGGCAGCGTGCAAATCTAGCGCGCAAACCACGGGGATACCGCACCCGAGAGTGTGTGTGTGTGAAAGTATGTGTGTGTGTCAGTGAGTCTGTGGAGACGATAACTGACGAACGAATGGACCGATTTAAACCAAATTAGGTACAAATATCACAATCCGTAAACACTGGAAGCCTATTGTTTCCATACGTAATCGAATGTTCGGAACCCCCCTAAATTTTCGAATGAAATTTTGAAAAAATCGTCAAAAAATCAAAACCACGAATAAAGTTACGCAAATAGACATTTCTTATGTAATTTTTCATTAGAAAACGATTGACGTAAATTTTAGAACGTTAACATGAACCGTTCTCGAGATATTGCACATTTTTCAGAAAAATTATCAAAAAGTCATATAAAATTAAAAAAAAATATTTCCTATTGAGAAACATGTTCACTTTTCATATGTAATACCATGCGATAAATTGGATGACATCATTCTCGTGGATCTAGCTCGTTCCATTCATGGAAAAGATACTTTGAGTAATACTTTTGTATTTGAACGCCAATAGTCATTTATCTGCTGTAAGACTAACTTATTTCTTTGTCCATAAAGCTTGGCGAGATTTTGGCGACGAATTTGGCGGAATGTCGCCAACTTGGCGACTTTTGGAAATGTTGCCAAATTAACGAAAATCTCGCCAAATGGATAAAAATGACGCTAAATCAATAAAAATGACGACTAATTGTCGAAAATTCAATATCTTGGTAAAAATATTAGTATCGACTATAAGAAAAACCTATTTTTACTTTCCTTATATACATAATGTATAAGGAAAGTATTGTGACGGGGTCGAAAACTCGAATTCGAGTTTTCGACGGGAGAGCACGTTTCAAGTATCCCTGATCACGAATCAAACATTTTTGAAGTGATGTCTGTGTGTGTGTATGTGTGTGTGTGTGTGTGTGTGTGTGTGTGTGTCTGTGAAAGTATGTGTGTGTGTCAGTGGGTCTGTGGAGACGATAACTGACGAACGAATGGACCGATTCGAACCAAATTTGGTACAAAAATCACAATCTGTAAACACTGGAAGCCTATTGTTTTTATACGCAATCGAATGTTCAGAACACCCCTAAATTTTCGAATGAAATTTTGAAAAAATCGTCAAAAAATCAAAACCAATAATAAATTTACGTAAATAGACATTTCTTTTGTAATTTTTCATTAGAAAACGATTGACATAAATTTTAGAACGCTAACACGAACCGTTCTCGAGATATTGCACATTTTTCAAAAAAATTATAAAAAAGTCATAAAAAATAGAAAAAAAAATTTCCTATTGAGAAACATGTTCACTTTTCATATATAATATCATGCGATAAATTGGGTGACATCATTCTCGCGGATCTAGCTCGTTCCATTCATGAAAAAATATACTTTGAGTAATACTTTTGCATTTGAACGCTAATTTATCTGCTGTAAGAATAACTTATTTCTTCGTCCATAACGCTTGGCGAAATTTTGGCGACGAAATTGGCGGAATGTCGCCAACTTGGCGAGTTTTTGAAATGTTGCCAAATTAACGAAAATCTCGCCAAATGGATAAAAATGACGCTAAATCAATGAAAATGACGACTAATTGTGGAAAATTCAATATTTAATAAGTTATATATATATATAACTTATTTCTTCGTCCATAACGCTTGGCGAGATTTTGGCGACGAAATTGGCGGAATATCGCCAACTTGGCGACTTTTTGAAATGTTGCCAAATTAACGAAAATCTCGCCAAATGGAAAAAAATGACGATAAATCAATGAAAATGACGACTAATTGTCGAAAATTCAATATCTTGGAAAGGATATTAGTATCTACTAGATACTAGAAGAAAAACCTATTTATTTTACTGTAAAAGTAGTAAATTCATTTCATTATATAAGGAAAGTCATGTGTTGCCCACATCAGATTTTTTTGGATGTGAACCTAACAGAATGATGCCACAAACTTTTTCGGTTATAAAAAATAATCTGAAATCATATTAAAATTCCAACCTAAATCCAGAAATTAAATGACCAGAAATTAGAGTAGTTTTTTACTTTCCTTATATACATATAATGTATAAGGAAAGTATTGTGGCGGGGTCGAAAATTTGAATTCGAATTTTCGACGGAAAAGCACATTTCAAGCATTTCTGAACACGAATCAGACGTTTTTGAGATGATGTCTGTGTGTGTGTGTGAAAGTATGTGTGTGTGTGTCTGTGTGTGTCAGTGAGTCTGTGGAGACGATAGCTGACGAACAAGTGAACCGATTCGAACAAAATTTGGCACAAAAATCAGAATTCATAAATACTAGAAGCCTATTGTTTTTAAACTTAATCGAATGTCCATAACCCCCAAAATTTTCGAGAGAAATTTTGAAAAAATCATCAAAAAATTAAAAATTTCAATAAAGTTACGCAAATAGACATTTCTTATGTAATTTTTCCTTAGAAAACGATTAACATATACCTTAGAACGCTAGCACGAACCGTTCTCGAGATATTGCACATTTTTCAAATAAATTTATAAAAATATCCCATAAATTAAAAAAAAATGTAACTGTTGAGAAACATGTTCACTTTTCATATGTCATATCATGTGATAAATTGGGTGACATCATTCTCATGGATCTAGCTCGTTCCATTCATGAAAAAAGATACTTTAAGGAATACTTTTGTATTTGAACGCCAATAATCATTTTACTGCTATAGGAATAACTTATTTCTCCGTCCATAGCGCTTGGTGATTTTGGCCAACTTGGCGACTTTTTTAAACATTGCAAATTAATGAAAATCTCGCCAAATGGATAAAAATGTCGCTAAATCAATAAAAATGACATCTAATTGACGAAAATTATCTACTGTAAGAATAACCTATTTTTTTAACTGGAAAAGTAGTAAATTCATTGCATTATATAAGGAAAGTCATGTGCTGCTCCCATCAGATTTTTTTTACTGTAGAAGTAGTAAATTCATTACATTATAATATAAGGAAAGTCATGTGGTGCTCACATCAGATTTTTTTCAAAGCTGGCGTAGAGAAAATACGAAAAAAACTAAAATAATCTCGAGAACGGCCAGTTCTAGTGTAATGGGGTTGGTCTTATTCTTCGCTAAAAACTGCGTATAAAACAAGCATTTAATGGATATATTTGAGCATACGTAGTTTTTTATTTTAGATATTGAAGATTTCTGCAGGTCATTTTGCAAAAAAGGCAGGTTATTTTTTTCCGGAACGTACCAAAATCTAATCATCACCAGGGTAACCCACAAGCGACTTCTCTACCGAATTTTGTGAAATTTGGTCCATTCGTTTTTCAGCCAGAGTGGATACAAACTTTTGCGGGCCATTTTGCAAAAAAAGGCGTGTTCTTTTATTCCGAATCGTACCCAAAACTAATCAGCACCAGACTCGTCCACAAGTGACTTACCTACCAAATTTTGTGAAATTCGGTTGATTAGTTTTTTAGTTAGAGTGGATACAAAATCTGCACAGACAGACAGACTGGCACACAGACGTCACGCTAAAAATAGTTTTTACGTATTCTAAAGGTCTCGAAACGTGTAGATCCGTCGAAAACGCGAGTTGCGATTTTCGGCATGATTCCAATACTTTCCCTATACATTACCATGTATTGCAGGGAAAGTAAAAATCTGATGTGAACAGCACATGACTTTCCCTGCAGACTTATATCCACGTTCTCTTTATTTTAATAAAATTTATTTCACTTTTATTCCATTTTCGTTCTCATTCGGTAACCCGAGTTATTTTCAAAAGTGGCGTAGAGAAAGTACGAAAAACTAAAATATCTCGAGAACGGCTAGTTCTAGTGTAATGGTGTTGGTCTTATTCTTTTCGTCCTTAAAAATTACGTATTAAACGGGCATTTAGTGGATATATCTGAGTATACCTAGTTCTTTAGATTTTGAAGATTTTTGCGGGCCATTTTGCAAAAAAAGGCAGGTTATTTTTTTCCGAATCGTACCAAAATCTAATCAGCACCAGGGTAACCCAAAAGTGACTTATTCACCGAATTTTGTGAAGTTCGGTCCATTAGTTTTTCAGTTAGAGTGGATACCGGATTTTGCGGGCCATTTCGCAAAAAAAGGCGGGTTCTTTTATCCCGAATCGTACTCAAAACTAATCAGCACCAGACTCGCTCAAAAGTAACTTACCAAATTTTGTGAAATTCGGTCCATTAGTTTTTTAGTTAGAGTGGATACAAAATCTGCACAGACAGACAGACACACAGACAGACAGACACACAGACAGACACACAGACAGACAGACACACAGACACACAGACAGACGTCACGCTAAAAATGGTTTTTTCGTATTCTAGAGGTCTCGAAACGTGTAGATCCGTCGAAAACTCGAGTTGCGATTTTCGGCATGATTCCAATATTTTCCCTATACATTACCATGTATTGCAGGGAAAGTAAAAATACATTTCCTTATTAAACGGTTTTTAGTCTTAATTGAATCATGTATTACAGCCTTGGGGAGATACAAGATTACGGGAGTTATTGATATATTCACTTTCTGAAGTTATCTATTTCATTTGGGCAACAAAACAAAAAAAAAATAAAATTCATATGTTTTCCATTGCGTCAATCAGTTAAGATTGTTGTAACATGACATCTTTTGTTATAATTTTATTTCTACGTATATTAATCAAACGTCATAGTTATTTGTGAAATTGTTTGCAAACTGGAAAAAGATGCGTATTATTCTTCATATTTCCCTGACCAGATAAATTCGTAATGCGAGAACAGATAATCTTATATATATTTTTAGGAGAATTAAATTTTGTATTCTGGAATTTATGGTATTGTTGCGCAATACAATATTTTATAGAATAATATATGAAATTCCAGAATTTGCAAATATTTAACATCACGAGGAACGGTGGGTATGCCTGTTAGTAGGAAAAAATTAAATTTTATTTATTTATTTTTTATTTTTACACTCCATACTAACTATTCTATGAACTTATTCCGAAGCCTGTTGCATAGACTTTAATTACATAAATAAATAAATGAATAAATAAAATGGAAATTTCTTGTGTCATCACTGCTGTCAAAAAATAACGGATCTGTAAAGCTAGTGAAAGATTTGTGGAGGCTTCTAGAAGCTTGCCTCATTGGCCGTCATGTGGCATGATTGAAGTTGAAACCATAATATTTCATTATTCAGAGGTATTATTAGTTAATAATTAAATCTGGATATTAGCATGAGTATTGAGAGGAATTTTTAATTCTTACATTTTGGAAGATTTTATAACAGGAATCTCCCAAATACACAGAAGTTATATAAATACCATTAATAAAATAATACAGATATATTTATTATGAAAACGAATTTTAACTCAATATTTCCTATAACAATCTTTTATTCTATTAAAAACTCAAAACCACTTGGTTTTACAATATGCAAAATGTACAGTTCATATTCATGAAGCATATTCATAAATCATATTCATGGAATATACCGTCCGTATTCATTCTTGCGCATAAAAATTCTCTCAAATTCGCACTAAACAGACCTATTTCCTTCTAAATAAACTTACTCTGAACGATATATTGAAGTTTTTCAAATGTGTTATGCATGTTTGTGCACATTTGATTGAATGAAACGTTTCTTTTTACGGGCAAAGAACACCACGACCATGAATGGGAGAAAACAGGAACCGGCGGACATCAACTCCCGTCAATCATTCACTTCTACTGGGTCAGATTTTGTGAAAAGTTATTAGCTTCTACTAAAAATAACTCAGTTTAAGGGGGTGTACTTAAAAACTGTTTTTTGCATTGGATTCAGCATCAGTGAGTTAACCAGCGTGTGTTTTTCCAGCGCGTGAAACAACTCAGAAATCACTTTTATATAGGATTTTCTCAATAGCAAACAAAACCAGACTTTGAGAAGCTTTTTCTGCAATTACAGAGGTGGTGGATTTCAGAGTTGGGTTCAGCACGGTCGTTTTAGTATACATGAGTTTTCGCAGCCCTTGTTGTTGTAATCGAGAGACTGGCATACTGACACTGCGATTTTATAATGGGGATATTTAACTATGGAGGGTGATTTGGGATTTCTACTTTTATAAAATGGTACAAAACCGGAAATATTTCAGCCATAAACCTGCTCCTCATTAAGTTTAATAAATCATTAAAAAAAATATGTAATTCCATATAGCCGTTCTCGAATTTTAACAGACTGTGAGAAACAAACAGACTGACAGAAACAGATTTTTAATAATCTTTCAATTCAGTGTAGGGTATTGTTGTTGAGACCCAGACCGTCCGACCTACCAGAAAGGTGTAGAGTAACTGTTTGGACGGCCAGGAAGTGCCACCCAATTTAGACCGGAACCCAGCGGGGGAGGTATCCACAGAGACCGTACCCTCCTTTCCCTACCACCAACCTCTCGGAAGGACTTACGGACCCACATATTTAACGTGATCGTGCTCCGCGTGAACACGGCGACAGTTTTGACAGTGGCGGAAATCGAACCAGGGCCTACCGAGTGCAATTCCTAAGCGCTATCCATTGGACTACCGCGCCCTCCGCTGTAGGGTGTTGAGACCCAGACCGTCCGAACTATCAGAAAGGTGTAAGGTAACCGTTTGGACAGCCGGCCGCTGTAGGGTGTCGAAAGCCCAGGCCACCCGACTCGTCCTAGGACTCAGAGCAATTAAATGGATGGCCGGGCCGCTGTAGGGTGTAAAAATGTTCATCACAATATTTCTTAAATTCAACATCATTGTTCAAGAAGACTGATCAAAATCAGTCGTGTAATTCAAGAAATATTTGAGTCAGAAGTATTTATTTTAAATTTGGATTTTGTTCATTAGCCGAGTTCAATACAAGGTCCTAGTATGTAAAACTACAACCCAGGCTAGTTTTCTGTCTGCGTACAACTCTACCATATAGTCCTTGCTCAGTAAGTATATTTCTCTTAACCGATATATCATTAAACGGGTAAGACTACGTTATAAGCGATAAATCCTATTTTGGACATCAATCATTGAAGTGAAGTATATCGAATTACTATCGGACTTTTGCAGATCGATGAAAACACGATTAAGGAATAGAAGGAAATTGGATCAAATGTGATTTTTCCCACAGGCTAGCCGCAAGGACAATAACAACGTGCCAACTTGTATTTCTTGCCAACATTCTTTTAAGAACTTCTTTCAGTGTGGTCTCATTAATTACTTCTAGTGAACTTATTTGGATTAATTTTCTTTGTTTACAATAATATACTAAATTGAAATAAAAAAAGCTGGTGTGGGCTGCAGGTAACTTTCCTTATACGAGTATAATGCAGTAAATTTACTACTTTTACAGTCGAAACATAATGTATAAGGTCCACGGTACTATATTCTTATGTGACAACATGTAAAACTATTTCAAAATACACCCAATTAACTTATATTTCGCACAACTCTAAGCAAATAATTATCAATATTGATATCATCCTCAGTAAGCGATATAGTATATTGTTATATATTAATTTATACTAATAATTAATTCATCATTTCATTAACTTGACGTCATTTTTGCAATTTTGACGATATTTTTGTCAATCTGGGGCGAAATATCGATACTTTACTAAATTATTTGCCAAGTTCGCCAAATGCATCACCAAGTGTTACTACAGACAAACGGAGAGAAGAGCATTTCTTATATACTTGAATGTATGCCCGTTACATGACGGAAATCAGAATTTGCGAAACATTACTTCCCATTTGGAGTCATTTATATCAATTTGGCGACATTTTTGTCACTTTGGCAACATTTGAGATTGTCGCCAAGTTGGCAATACCCCGCTAAATTTCTCGACACGCGTTACGGGCGGATGGACGAAGAATTATCCTCATAGTCTACTCTTATGTTCTTTCGAAGATATTGAATTTTCAACAATTAGTCGTCAATTTCATTGATTTAGCGTCATTTTTATCAATTTGGCGAAATTTTCGTTAATTTGGCAACATCTAAGAAACTCGCCAAGTTGACGACATTTCGCCACAATCTCGCCAAGCGTTATAGACGGAGAAATAAGGTATTATTATAGCACATAATTGACTAATGGCGTCCAAATACAAAAGTATTAGCCAAAGTATATTTTGTCATGATTGGAACGAGCTAGATCCACGAGAATGATGTCACTAAATTTATCGCATGATATTACTTATGAAAAGTTAACATATTTCACAGTAGTTAATACTTTTTTAACACTTTGCAACAAAGTTGAAAAGTGTTTATGACTTTGTTCATTCTGTCTGTCTGTCTGTCTGTCTGTCTGTCCGTCCGTCCGTTAGCACGATAACTGCCGTAAAAATGACTTAATCGAAATGAAATTTTAGTATGTTGTTCAGACGGTCTGTAGGACCTATGGGAATATAAATGAATAATACCACCCAATTAGTTTTTGATTGAACCCGGGTTGAAAAAATGAAATACATTGAGCCCTATGGGACCTAATTTTTCAAACATTTTTTAAGCAAATTTAAAATTCACAAATTGCTTCGAAAATTTTAAGTAATATTTAAATTGTTCCATAAAATACATAAAAAAAAATTCAGCGAAATATATTTAGTAGTTCTTTAAATAAAAATTAAAATAATAATTACACCTCTTATATGAAACGATCACGTGACCATGATATGAAACGATCACATGACCCACTTCAAAATTATATATGGCATCCATCTTGTTTATTTTATATAAGTTTTTGATAATTTTTTTTTAACGTGCAATATCTCGAAATCGGTTTATGGTAGCGTTCAAAATTTATATCAATCGTTTTCTAATGGAAAATTACATAAGGAATGACCATTTACGTAACTTTATTAAAGGTCTTGATTTTTTGATGATTTTTCAAAATTTCATTCGAAAGTTTAGTTGGGGGTGGGTCTGAACATTCGATTGCGTATAAAATCAATACGCTTCCAGTATTCATGGATTGTAATTTTTGTACCAAATTTCGTTCGAATCGCTCCATTCGTTCGTGAAATATCGTCTCCACACACACACAGTCATCATCTCAAACGCGTTTGATTCGTATTCAGGGATGCTTGAAACGTGCTCTCCTGTCGAAAACTCGAATTCGAATTATCGATCCCGTCACAATACTTTCCTTATACATTATACTATGTATATAAGGAAAGTAATAACAGATCTGGAGAGAATGGATACAATTTAGAAAAAAATATAAAGGATAGAAGGCGAAGAAATTATAAAATGATCAGAAGGTGCAAACAAATATTTTTGTCTTCTAAACTATAGTACCATTCAACTCACACACACACATTATATATATATATATATATATATATATATATATATATATATATATATATATACTTTATCATCACGAGAAAACCACTGCACCGAATTTCTTGAAATTTTTAAATGTAGCCTTCCTATAGATCCACTTAAAATTTAGTCGTCTATTTATCTTCCTATCTGCCTGTCTTCATGTTCTTCTGGCTGTTTTTAATTCCTATTGTAAGCATAGAAACAATATTTTGATTCATAATTATAGTAGACGATTCTTTTATTATATTTTATCAATGAATTTTTTGTATAGATTTTGATTCCGTTGTGGTAACTTCAGTAACCCAGTTAGGTTTCAGACACCAAACTCGTCTGCTGGCTCTTATAGAGAAAACCACTGCACCGAATTTCTTATGAGAAAAACCACTGCACCGAATTTCTTGAAATTTTTAAATGTAGCCTCCCTATACACCTACTTAAAATTTAGTCGTCTATTTATCTTCCTGCCTGTTTGTCTGAATAATCTTCTGGTTGTTTTTAATTCCTATCGTAAGCATAGTAACAAATATTTTGATTCGTAATTACAGCAGACGATTCTTTTATTATATTTTATCAATGAATTTTTTTATAGGTTTTGATTCCATTATGGTAGCTGCAGTAATCTAATTAGGTTTCAGACACCAAACTAGTCTGCTGGCTCTTCTTATAGAGAAAACCACTGCACCGAATTTCTTATGAGAAAACCACTGCACTGAATTTCTTGAAATTTTTAAATGTAGCCTCCCTATAGACCCACTTAAAATTTAGTCGTCTATTTATCTTCCTGTCTGTCTGTCTGTCTGAATATTCTTCTGGTTGTTTTTAATTCCTATTGTAAGCATAATAACAAATATTTGGATTCATGATTACAGCAGACGATTCTTTTATTATATTTTATCAATCGTCAAGCAGTTTTATCAATCGTTGACACCAAAATCGTCTGTTGGGGCTTCTCATAATCAAACTATTGAAAAATATTGCTGTAATTAATTAACTGTTAGATGTAAATGTTTAAAAACTTTAAAAATAAGGTAAGTGATCGGGAATGAAATATTGTTTTACATACCGCTATTTCAATAGTAATAGAACAATAAAGTGTACGCCATTTTTATCCTTAAATTTGGAACGATTTTTGATATTCACAACTTTTAAGTGTGAAGGTAATCAAATAAATAAATTGGCATCACGTCTGATTTCAATTAGCAGAAACAACAAGCACACAACTATAATAGAAGGTCTTTATTTCACTTCTTATAAGATCAAAAAATAAGATCTTCGTACAAAATTTAAAAAGGCCAGAGCGCTTTCGAGCGTAAATACGCTCTTCATCAGTGGCTACATGGAAATAGAAATGATCGTTCATATATAGACAAGAAAAGGTGACAAATTTGCATAAATACAATTATCAATAAACTTGCGTTTATCTAAGGAGAATCTAAAAATACAAAACATTTTGAACAGATTCAAAATCGAGCATAAATCACGAAAAGTACAGTAAAAAATTCTTACAATTTTATTAGAGAAATTTCAAATTCAAAAAAATTTTTTAAATAGGGGGGCAGTGAAGGTAATCTCTCATTTAATTAACTCTATACATAAAATGAAAATTCATCTGTTTATTTAATCTTCACTAGAGAACAACTGAGCCGAATTTCATGGAATGTTGAAGAGTGACTTTGGTAGTGTCCTACTTAAAATTTAGGCGTATATCTTCATGTTCGTCTGTTTCCTCACTTTCAGCGTGACCCAGCCGTTATAAAGCCACCAACCAAACGGTACCCAATCGTTATTAGAATCCCCAAACTAACGTTCCCTAATCGTTTGAGCCTCTCTGCAATAAACCGCAGATTGTAAATTAAGTTTCTTACGGACGAAGATCAGGTATACTGCTAGTATGGACAGTTCTTTTATGTTTGCAATCATTTTTGCACATTTTTTTGAATTAGTTGATGATGTTGCTCACTTAACTAACTTAGCCGGTAGTTTTATATTTACTTTGTCATAAGGCACTTAAGTTCGTAGTTTAATTCTTTGAGAAAGCATTTAAATACTTTCACTCACTGTAAATATTCTGCAACCTTTGCTGGGTTTTTTTCCAACTACTTTATTGATAATTTCGGCAAACTATCAGAAAAGCCGCAATTACAGGCGTTCATGAAAATCCCAGCTTCATTTCTGAAATATCCAGCTAATTATCGTCTACCCAAGCCTTATTTTTGTAGTTTTATACGAGTATATATATTATCATAACTATCAGGAACTTTACCCCTCTCCCCCCAATTAAGGACAGATGATTCCCTTGAAACTTTCAGTATCGTGCTTGTAAATGTTTTACAGTGTACTATTTCCCCCCTAAAATCCCTCTTTCTTTATGAATATTTTGCATTTAACAAGATTTTTTCTTCCTGCATCACCTGATACATCCATTTGTTTAAAAATGCCTTTGCTGGTAAGGTTGCTATGTTCATTAAAAAATGCATTTTTCCTTTAAACTCAGATACTTATTGGGATACAAATATGCTTTAAATATTCTTAATATTTATCTATGTAAATATAATATATTTACAGCAAACAATATTTGGTTTTATACTTTATTCAAAAGAAAAATGTTAATTTACAACACAGAGATTGAGTTATTTTCTAAGGTTCAATAAAAATTCATCAAAAAGATATATTTAAAGTGTCTGACGTCAAATATGCCGTACACTATTCGACAGATGGAATCATTTAAATAAAACATTCTAAGAAGACTTCATAATGTACAGAAAATAACGGAGACAGACGGAAAATCGAAACCCCAACTATAAAATGATTTCATCATATTAATATCTTTAAAACTAATAATATGTTTCCAGTATTATATTTAAATTTTAACTATCCTAACTTTAATAAATATTAGCTATAATAATCTTAAAATATTAACCCTGTAACATTATTGTTCCATTGCAATTCAATTATCATTGATCACAGAATAGGTAAAATTAAAGGCCACGATAAAAAAAAAATCTAATGTGGGCAGTACATGACTTTCCTTATATAATGCAATAAATTTACTACTTTTAGAGTTAAAAAAAATGTTATTCTTATAGTAGATACTTATATTTTTTCCAAGATATTGAATTTTCTTCAATTAGCCGTCATTTTCATTGATGTAGAGTCATTTCTATCCGTTTGGCGAGATTTTCGTTAATTTGGCAACATTTAAAAAGTCGCCAAGTTGGCGACATTCCGTAAAATTCGTCGCCAAAATCTCGCCAAGCGTTATAGACGGAGAAATAAGTTATTCTTACAGCAGATAAATGACTATTGGCCTTCAAATACAAATGTATTACTCAAAGTATCTTTTTCGTGAATTGAACGAGTTAGAACCACGAGAATGATATCACCAAATTTATAGCATGACATTACATACGAAAAGTGAACATGTTTCTTAACGGTTAATTTTTTTTTTATTTTACTTGAGTTTTTGATAAATTTATTGGGAAAATATGCAATATCTCGAAAATGGTTAATGCTAGCGTCCTACAGTTTGTGTCAATCGTTTTCTAAGGGAAAATTACATAACAAATGTCTATTTGCGTAATTTTATTAAGGGTTTTGATTTTTTGATGATTTTTCAAAATTTCACTCGAAAATTTAGGGGGGGGGGGGGTTCTGAACATTCGATTGTATTTAAAAACAATGGGCTTCCAGTGTTCACGAATTGTGATTTTTGTACCAAATTTCTTTCGAATCATTCCATTCGTTCGTGAGATATCGTCTCCACAGACTCACAGACTCACTGACACACACACACACACACACACACACACAGAGAGAGAGAGAGACAGACATCACCTCAAAAATGTTTGATTCGTGATGAGGGATGCTTGAAACGTGCACTCCCGTCGAAAACTCGAATTCGAATTTTCGACCCCGTCACAATACTTTCCTTATACATTATGTATATAAGAAAAGTAAAAACATAAACCACTAAATGATAATTTATTTTGAAGTTAGTTAAAATATTCGCACGTAAAAAATTCGAATCAAATAACTGTCATACCTCCCATATGGATCCGGGCCCATTGACCAAACCAATGTAATTACTGCGATTTAGCCAATGGGCCTTATAGACATATATCCCCTTGACTGGTATACAGGAAGTATGTTTGGAACTTAATAGAGACGTATATAAGTTTGTAAGACGATAAATACTGATGCTATATTATCTGTTTTCTCAACAGTATGAAGTAATAAAATATTTTCTAATTTCAATTTGTTTCCTTCAAATCTACAAATATTTTTCATACAACGTCATTCATAATACGTCACACATAATTTTAAAACCACTGATAGATAATCCATAGTGACTCTGCTTTATTTTTCAATAATTTCTTAAATCTCGATATTTTTACACCTTTTAATTTCGCTTAGAAGGTAAAAGTCGCTTAAGGGTTCGAAAGCGTCGAAATCTTTCCATTCTTATCAACCAAAGCACTTTGATTCCCACAGAAAGCGGAAAAATGGGGGTTTAGTAGATAAGATTCTTAAAGATATATATTAATAAATATCATATAGATATTTATTTAGATATATACTATCATTATAGATCATCATTATAGATAGATTCTATCAATATAGATCTATAAATTTTTAACGTTCAATATTTTTTTTTACCTTTTAATTTCAGTTTCATACCATCAAACGTCAAAATGTTTCCATTCTTATCAACCAAAACACTTTGATTCCCTCAGAGAGCAGAAAATATGGGGGTTTAATAGATAGATTCTTAAAGAGATATTAATAAATATCATACAGATCTATATTGTAAATCATAGTTATAGATCATTACAGATAGATACTATCATTATAGATCAATAAATTTTTAATGCTCGGTATTTTTTGCACGTTTTAATTTCAGTTTCATACTAACAAACATTAAAATGTTTCCATTCTTATCAGCGAAAGAACTCTAAATCTATCAACCGAATTACTCTGAATCCATCACCAAAGCACCGTGAATCTATCAACCCAAGCTATTTACCCTTTACACATATTATGTTTTGTAAGAAAAGTATTAATTATATGTCCTCTAGCAAAAAATATTTTCTAGAGAAATAAAGTTTATTTTGACTTCTGTTAATAGTTTAATGGAAAACTTTTTACTTCGCTGATACCTGAAAGAAAGCACATAAATTGTAGATTAAGCTTAAAAGCATTCTCTCATTTTGAAATGTGAAAATAAAGTTCTATCAACTAAATGGTCATCAGAAAAAATAAAAGCATTCTTTGCTAAAAATATTTCACAAACTCAGAAGTTTCGCAGTTTCTTCAATAGATAATTTTGTTTCAGTCTGAAGGCTGTTCATAGAAATCCATGTCTTAAACAATCGATATTAATTGACTTTTCAAATTAATTGGTTTCTCAAAATGTACCAAATCATAAATTTTATGTTTAAAAAGAAGATAAAATATGGGAGGGGCCAACTTATAGCCGTAGGGACAGAACCCACGGCCTTTAGCGTGATATCCCGATATTACACAGTTAGACCAAAAGATATCTTAGGATCCGAACCTATGATTCGGGGTATGTTGCTTTGCATTGCCAATCGTAGTTGAAATGTGGAAAGAGCTGGTCGAAACAAAACTCCCCCTCTTGATCGATGGGTGCACAGTCAAACCTGTAAAATTGGCGTGGGTGACTTCTTGAAACCGCCTATTACTTTCCTTATATACATAAAATGTATAAGATAAGTATTGTGACGGGGTCGAAAATTCGAATTCGGATTTTCGACGGGAGAGCACATTTCAAGCATCCCTGAACACGAATCAGGCGTTTTGAGATGATGTCTGTGTGCGTGTGTGTGTGTGTGTGTGTGTGTGTGTGTGTGTGTGTGTATGTATGTCAGTGAGCCTATGGAGATGATAAATAACGAACGAATGGAGCGATTCGAACAAAATTTGGTACAAAAATTACAATCCACGAATACTGGAAGTCTATTATTTTTATATGCGATCGAATGTTCAGAACCGCCTAAAATTTTAGAGCGAAAATTTGAAAAAAATCACAAAAAAATTAAAACCTCTACTAAAGTTACGTAAATAGTAGTATCTTATGCAATTTTTCATTAGAAAATGATTGACATAAATTTTAGAACGCTAGCATGAACCGTTCTCGAGATATTGCAAATTTTTCAAATAAATTTATCAAAAATTCCCATAAATTAAAAAATATATATTAAGTGTTGCGAAAAATGTTCACTTTTCATATATAATATCATGCCATAAATTTGGTGACACCACTCTCGTTGATCTAACTCGTTCCATTCATAAATAAAGCTACTTTGAGTAATACTTTCGTATTTGAACGTCAATAGTCATTTTTCTGCTATAAGAATAACTTAATTCTCCGCCCATACCGCTTGGCGAGATTTTTGGCGATGAATTTGGCGGAATGTCGCTAACTTGGCGACTTTTAAATGTTGCCAAATTAACGAAAATCTCGCCAAATGAATAAAAATGACGACTAATTGACGAGAATTCAATGTCTCGGAAAGATTATAAGTATCTACTATAAGAATAACTTATTTTTACTTTCCTTATATACATATTATAAGGTATAAGAAAAGTATTGTGACGGGATCGAAAATTCGAATTCGAGTTTTCAACGGGAGAGCACGTTTTAGGTATCCCTGATCACGAATCGAACATTTTGGGGGGGATGTGAAAGTATGTGTGTGTGTCAGTGAGTCTGTGGAGACGATATCTCACGAACGAATGGAGCGATTCGAATGCAATTTAGTACAAAAATTACAATCCATGAATACTGGAAGCCTATTGTTTTTAAACACAATTGAATGTTCAGAACCTCCATAAATTTTCAAGTGAAATTTTGAAAAATCATCAAAAAATTAAAACCTTTAAAAAAGTTACTCAAATAGACATTTCTTTTGTAATTTTTCCTTAGAAAAGGATTGCCATAAACTTTAGTACGCTAGCATGAACCATTCTCGAGATATTACGCATTTTTCAAATAAATTTATCAAACAATCCCATAGATTAAAAATAATATATTAACTATTGAGAAACATATTCACTTTTCATATGTAATATCATGTGATAAAATTGATGACATCATTCTCGTTGATCTAGCTCGTTCCATTCATGAGAAAATATGAATAATACTTTTGTATTTGAACGTCAATAGTCATTTCTCCGTTCATATTTCTCCTTAACTTATTTCCCGGTCCATAACGCTTAGCGAAATTTTAGAGATGCATTTAGTGGAATGTCGCCAACTTGGCGATCTTTTTAAATGTTGCCAAATTAACGAAAAACTCGCCAAATGGATAAAAATGACTTTAAATCAATAAAAATGACGACTAATTGACGAAAATTCAATATCTTGGAAAGAATATAGATAAGTATCTACTATAAGAATAACATTTTTCTTTTTACTGTAAGAGTAGTAAATCCATTACATAAAGAAAGTCATGTGCTGCCCACATCAGATTTTTTTTAATTGTAAAGCTGGCGGGTGGTCGTGGAGGGCTAAAATAAAGAATGCGCGTTTTGTGGTGATGCTATGCAGTAAGTTGTTAGGTAATTATCGTCGTGAAAAGTAAAATTGTCTATATTCTTTTTCGTCCAGTTCCACCACCCTTGAAGTCGAGTTGCGGCCGTGAGGGCAGAACACACGACCCCGCGGTAGGATTGCGTGGTAACAGACAGATACTATACGGTTAGACCAAAAGATACATTCGACGTCCGAATGTTTGATTTTAAGGTGCATAAAGTGGTCGATCGTGCTTGAAATGGCGCAAGAGGTGGTCACTATAAATATATTTCGTAAAATATAATAAAAATTTCAATACTGAAGGAAAATGGAAGTTTCATCATAAAATGCAAGTAAGAATGGCCTTTGTCGGTAAATATTCCCTTTTTGACCTTCATGAAGTGTCTAGTTTGATCAAATGATGTTATGAAGTGCCTAGTTTGACCGAATGATGATATGAAATTCCTAATTTGAGCTAATAATGTTATGAAGTGCCTAGTTTGAGTGACTGATGTTACGAAATACCTAATTTAGGCGAATGATGTTATGGAGTGCCTAATTTGAGCGAATAATGGTATGAAATGCCCAGTTTGAGCGAATGATGTTATGAAATGCCTAATTTTAGCGAATGATGCTATGAAATGCCTAGTTTGAGCGAATGGTGTTATGAAATTTTTAGTTTGAGCGAATGATGATATGAAATTCCTAGTTTGAGCGAATGATGCTATGAAATTCCTAAATTGAGCGAATGATGTTACGAAGTGGAAGGTTGTTTGTAAAATTAATTCGACATCTAGTATTAACTTCTTGTTGTTGTTGTTGTTGAGACCCAGACCGTCTAACCGTGTAAGGTAACCGTTTGGACGGCCGGGAAGTGCCACCCAATTTAGACCGGAACCCAGTGGGGGAGGCATCCACAGGGACCGTACCCTCCTTCCCCTACCACCAACCTCGGAAGGACTTACTGACCCACATGTTAATTGTGGTCGTACTCCGCATGAACACAGCGGCAGCGTGCAAATCCAGCCCGCAAACCACCGGGCTACCGCGCCCAAAATATGCCAACAGCACGCGGTGTTCCCAGGTGGTCACCCACCCAAGTACTAGCCGCGCCCGATGCTGCTTGACTTCGGTGATCTAACGAAAACCGGTGTTTTCAGCACGGAACGGCCGTTGGCCGATAGTATTAAGTTGTTGTTGTTGTTGAAACCCAGACCGTCCGACCTACCAGAAAGGTGTAAGGTAACTGTTTAGACGGTCGGGAAGTGCCACCCAATTTAGACCGGAACCCAGTGGGGGAGGCATCCACAGGGACCGTACCCTCCTTCCCCTACCACCAACCTCTCGGAAGGACTTTCGGACCCACATGTTTAACGTGATCGTACTCCGCATGAACACGGCGGCAGTTTTGGCAGTGGCTGGAATCGAACCCGGGCCTACCGAGTGCAACTCCAGCGCGCTAACCAATGGGCTACCGCGCCCTGATAGTATTAACTTGTGTTATAGTTTAGAAAATATTTAATCTAACAGTAAAGGGATTTCTACCTATGACAGGACATTGCATTCAACCATCATTCAGTCACCTACCTTTGCTTTTGTTTTCCTAACAGTACATAGTATATATAAGTGTGTCCCAGAATGTCCTGGCACAACTTTTATCCCTTGAGTCGTTAGTCGTAGGATAAGCCCAATTATAAAAATATTGCAGCAATGGTTACAATTTATATTATAACAGTTATAAATCAAGAAATCTATCCGTATGAAAATACGAAATCTATCTTTTTGTATGGCCCCTGAATCCAAAATTTTCCAATTACTAAACATTTCTTCATGCATTCACATGTAAAACTCAAAAACGCTTGATTTTTTATGAGCAAAATTTACTGATATGAAACATTGAATTTTATGACTTGAATCACTTTCCCTTGTCTGCAAATCCATTATTTGGGGCAAGCACTGAGGGGCCGTATAAAATGAAAATAAAACATTTCAGATATTTGTTACACTTCATTTACTGGCATATTTTTAGGATTTATCAGAACATTCTAGAAAGTTCTATAATACCTAATAATTTGTTTAGAAAGGTGACTATATGTATGTGAAATGATGTATTTTCTGACAAGTTGACTAGGCTTGTATTTTAATTTGTGAACACCCCCCACCCCCAATTTCTCAAAGAACTGTTTTAAATTTGATCTGTAATACTTTTTGAGCTGCAATATTCCTTGAGCTGCAATATCTTTTTGAGCTGCAATATCTTTTTTTTAGTTTTACCTATTAATGCATAAAGAAATTTCTGTGAATTGGAAATTTTAGATTAGGGATCATATAAAAAGATAAATTTCGTATTTCTCAGACGAATACGTTTCTCAATTTAAAACTGTTGTAAGAAAAATTGCACCCTTATTTGGAACATTTTTGTAATTGGAAGTATGTATCTACGACTAACGGTTGAAGTGGGGAAAAAAAGTTATTTTAGAACTTTTCGAGACACACCGTATATAGAAAGTATATTGTGATAGGGTAAAAAAAAAATTTCGTCTGCGTGTCACCATTCTACCAATCTTTCAAAGTGTGCCATTTCCGAGAAGTTAAGTTTTAAATTTATTACAAATTTCTAGTTCCAACGGGTGTTCTAGAGTTCGCCGCATTAAGCGGCTTTAAATGCATGGACAGGACATCATCATATGACTTTGAGAAAACGCGCCGTAAATTTTGTCATCATCTTTAATTTTTCCCACTGATATTCTGCGCTGGAAACGGAACATGCTATAAATTACCTCAATATTCAGTCACGATTCTCTGCTATCAATTGCTGTGCAGACACATATTTTATTCTAACCTGTCGTTTTAAAGGGTTATATATCTGGATATTGCTTTCAATTTCTAAGCCAGGGTTGTTTTTATCAGTTTGTTCATTATCAATATAGTTCATGACCGAATTGCGTTTATCTTATATTAATCCAGCAACGCTACCATTATATCTGCTATAAAATTGACTTATAATATATCTTAAATGATAGCAGGCATATGTTAGATAAATAACTACAATTGTTTCGAGGGCATTATAAGCCCTCTTTCTCAGGTCAAGAAACATCACAATCGCTAAATTGTGCATAGGTCTTTGATCTGTATAATAAGATTATAACACCATCGAATTAATTGTAGTCACTTAACTGACATATGCCTGTTTTCTTTAAGGTAGTATGGTAAGTTAATTTCTTATAAGCAGCGGTTTTGTTTTACTGTGTTATCTGCTATTTACTCATTAGCTATTATATGTTATTATTATTTGCGATTAACCCATTTGCTATTATATGCTATTATATGATATTAACCCATTAGCTCTTATATGCTATCATTATTTGCTATTAACCCATTTGCTATTATATGATATTAACCCATTATCTCTTATATGATATTATTATCTGCTATTAACACAGTAGCTCTTATATGTTATTATCATCTGCTATCTACCCAGTAGCTCTTATATGCTATTATTATCTGCTATTAACCCAGTAGCTATTATATGCTATTACTATCTGCTATTAACCCATTTGCTATTATATGGTATTATATGATATTAACCCATTAGCTCTTATATGCTATTATTATCTGCTATTAACCCAGTAGCTATTATATGCTATTATTATCTGCTATTAGCTCATTAGCTATTATATGCCATTATTAACTATGTAGTATTAACCACTCAACTTCGTTCGGTTTCGACAAAACTGGATGGGGAAGTACTGCAGCGTAAACTCATAAAGCAGTATTAAATATCTTGAGCTGGAGACGTCTTGAGCTCAAGGCTATAACGCTGGCCTACCATACTGAATTCTCGCTCCATTAGTGCTGTTAACATGAAAATTTCGATATTTAAATCACTATTTCATCTCTGATCACTGTACATTGTTTTATACTCAGAGTTTTCAAGCATTTTAAACTAAAAATCATGTATCAATGAAAAGCATTTTTAAAAGTTTGATAAAATTTGTCAACAGACAATTTCGATATTTGAAACGCAAGTATGTTACTATTCTTGCTAAAGAAATCAAAAACTGTATAAAAATTCAATTTTAAGGATATAATAAAAATTAGTCCTTTATATCAATAAATTTAAATATCTTAAAAGCAATTGATTTTACACCGATTGAATTAATCAAGAAAATTCAAGTTTTTGCACATGAATCAAAATTTAAATTTTTACGTATGAAAGGAATCCTGTTTATTTAGCCGTACTTTATTTATAGCTGGAAGATTTTTGGAACGATAATTTCGATATATATAATTTTTTAAATACTATGGGCTTCGATCGTCACCTGTTCGCAACGCTCACCAGTCCCCGTAACTCACTTTGCCAGTCGGAAAACTTTGTCTCTTACTCGCTAAAGCTCGCTGAGAACTTTCGTTTCGCCTGCTACGTAGGTGTAATACACACATCGGGGCTTTGCCTCCTCATTATTCTTTGACCCAGTCCGTCCAACCTACCCTAAAGTGTAAGGTATCTGTTTGGACGGCCAAGAAGCGCCACCCAATTTAGAGCGGAACCCAGTTGAAGTAGCACCCATAGGGACCGTAACCCCCTTACTCTACCATCAACCTCTCGGAAGGACTTAGAGACCCACATATTTGTATTGCTGTAACTCGCTTCGTGAGTTGAAAGGCTTCATCTCCTACTTGCTGGCGTGCACTGAGCCTGCATTGAGAATTCATTTGTACCTCCTGCTATCACGAACATGCTTGCTGCATTAAGAACGGCAAAATTTCATAACTGAAAGTTTTGTTGTTTGTTACAGTGCCAAAATATCGCGTCACATCTTTAGAGAGATTTTCAGCAATAAGACATTATTGTGCGATATGATACTTTAATAAATCGTAATGTTCATGACAATAGTTGAGAAACGCTTTATTTGTTTGTAAGAAAAAAACAATAAGGCATATGTTTGTCAACGTTCCATATTATCCCAAATGCACTAACTAAAACTGTAGCGTGTATAATTAAATATCTATATCTTTAATGTTTTAATGCTTCAGTAAATTACTTCTCGACCATCTTTGTGATGTTTCCGCCAACAACCAATCACAGAAAAGTTAGAAATCGACTCGACCAATTAAATCTTTGCCAGTACAGAAGAAAAATACCCACTTCAAAAGTACATAAAAAATAGAATAACTTATAAAATAAAGTGAAATTTAAAAAAGAGGCTCGGTGTAGCAAAAATTCAATTATGTAGGTACATGCCTATACAAAAATTCGAGGTCTTGCTATTACTAATCTGAACTTGCAGCTCTAATACTCTTCCTTTGAATTTAACATTACATATTTCCTAAACTAAAAATATTCCTCTAAAAATGTACCAAATTTCATATTTTTATATGCTACAGATTTAGCGGTACGTGAGGGAGAAACTAGAGGGAAGCGAAATTTATCAACTTGCGGTGGCGTCAGCTACATTTATTATATACTTAGAAAATTACGATTTTAGATTTTTCTCACTATTTATAGATCAAGTTCCAAGTATATGCAACATTTGAAGTTTCTACCGTTAACAGTTTGGGCTGCAAATTTAACCTCACTCAACTATATGATAAACTACAAATTTACACCCACGTTATGTTTGGGAGAAATATCTAGACACCACTAACTGTGACACTTACACACTTAATATTAATATAAATTCATAATATCGAAAACCGTTTCAAATTTAGGAGCAAAAGTACCGCATATTTTATAATTCTGTTAACATGAAAATTGCGGTATGTGAAACATTATTTCATCTTCGATCACTGTTTTGCTGTTGTTGATATCCAGATCGTCCGACCTACCAGAAGTAAAGTAACTGTTTGGACGGCCGGGAAGAGCCACCCAATTTAGACCGGAACCCATTGAGGGAGGCATCCACAGGGACCGTACCCTCCTTCCCCTACCACCAACCTCTCGGGAGGACTTACGGACCCGCATGTTTAACAAGATCATACTCCGCGTGAACACGGTAGCAGTTTGGGCAGCGGAGGGAATCGAACCCGGGCTTACCGAGTGCAGTTCTCACGCGTTAACCACTGGGCTACCGCGCCAATTCGATCACTGTATATTGTGGCTCGCTGCAACGTTACCAGACAAATCAATTAATTATAGCATTATTTTTCTATTCTTTTATTTAAAGAATAGACAACAAACGATTTCGGTATTCTATACGAAAGTTGGTTACCATAGTTACCATAATTGAATCAAAAACTATAAATAAATCCATTGATTGAATATAAAAAATTAACTTGACTGTGACTCAGCTCGACTTTCTCACACCCGAGTTTTTTTTTTTTTTTTTTTCAAATTTTACAAGAAAAAATTTTAAAAATTGATGTCGTGGGCCCAAATTATTACAACTATAGCGTGTTACCCTTCACTTTAAAGGGCTTGGGAAAATCTTTTGATTGGCACTATACTTGACAATGTACCCCCGGGGGAACAACTTGCTCACGAAAGGGTCTAATGACGTCATGAACAAAAAAATTGTATCACGAATATTTTGCTATTTTTCACAATGATTGAAACTATTAAGTTTCCGGATCATTGAGCCATAAATAAACCCTTTTATGCTTGATTATATAAAATTTTGTCCCATGCTGCCATGATAAAAAATATATATAATTTAAAATAAATTTCGAAGTTTTCGCTCGAATTTAAAATAATTTTACCTAGTTTTACATTTTTTATATCAAAGCTGGATGTAAAGCTTCGTGAAAATTCATTAATATTTGTCGCTGTTATCGTGCACGAAGAAAATCGACCACAGAAAACGGATATCACTCCAAAAATAGTCAAAAGGTGTTCAGAAGGTCTTAAAATATATATTGGCATCAAAATCCCGAAATTGAAAATTTTCCTGAAAACGATACTATGTATGAGAAAGTAAAAATAATTTGCTGTCACTATAAATTAAACAATCTCATAAATAGTTTATAATACACCAATAATATTAATTAAGAAAATTTAAGATACATTTTTTCTGCGTGTAATGATATAATAATGGATTTCTTGCTTCTTAATGTTAACAAGCTATAGCTGAAAGAAGGCTAGAACAGAAAACTCTGCGATTTATAAATGTATCAAACAAAATTCCAAAATCTTAAGTTGTTCGCAAGATTCACATTTCTCGCTTTAATCTGTGTTGTGAAAGCTTCCACTTGACACTTATTCTGACTCAGCGGTATTTATATGATATTTACACCTTATTTGTTATAGCTATACTTGCAAATTTCTGTCATCCTTTCTTTAACCATATGCAGGCAGCAGGGGGATTTACAATTAAGTTATATTAGGTCGTGCTCCAAGATTGAATGAATGTGGTGGATTGTGTGGGTTACTATAAAACAATTACATATAATACTAAAAGTTCCATAAAAATAATTTTTAATATCCTAAATGGTCGTTAATGCACCCAAGATTGAGAAATAATTTTGGGTTGAGGTGGTGTTGTTGAGACCCAGACCGTCCGACCTACCAGAAAGGTGTAAGGTAACCGTTTGGACGGCCGGGAAGTGCCACCCAATTTAGACCGGAAGCTACTGGGGGAGGCATCCACAGGGACCGTACCCTCCTTCCCCTACCACCAACCTCTCAGAAGGACTTACGGACCCACATGTTTAACGTGATCGTACTCCGCATGAACACGGCGGCACTGGGGCAGCGTGCAAGTCCAGCGCGCAAACCACCGGGCTACCGCGCCCGAAATGTGCCAACAGCACGCGGTGTTCCCAGGTGGTCACCCACCCAAGTACTAATCGCGCCCGATGCTGCTTGACTTCGGTGATCTAACGAGAACCAGTGTTTTCAGCGCGGTAGGGCCGTTGGCCGGGGTTGTGGTGGTGTGTGGAAGCAGGAAAGAATAGCCTGCTTACAATTGCTTTAAAACTGAAAATTTCCTATTTTCAGTAGAAAGTAATATCACAGCTCATCCAAATGTTAAACATTCGAATTTACATAGTGCTAGCGTACAGCAAAGAGCAATTCTAGCCTACAGGAGCAGTTGGAAAAGGCAGACGTAAAAAAATCATATCAGTATCCTTGGAGAAATTCTGCAGTTATTTTTTTGTCACTGGGAATGGATGGGAAAGCCCCAAGTAACATGGGGCTTTCCCATCTCCCCTTTTTTATCTTCCCAGACCGTCAATCCTACCCGGAGATGTAAGTTGTCTGTTTGGACAGCCAGGAAAATGCCACCCATTTTAGACCCGAACCCAATGGAAATGAAAACCACAGGACCGTATCATTCTTTCCCTAACCCATCACCTATCGGTTGGACTTTTGAAACTACAAATTTGCCTTGTCCACACTTCAAGTAGACACTGGAATAGTTTTAAAATGACGTCAAAGATCGAACATGGGGTATCATGTGCGATCCTCCCACTTTAACCTATGTGCAATCACTGTTCGTACTAAATTTTGTGATCTTTTGTTCAATAGTTTTTGAGCTGGAGTGGGCACACACACTCACACATGAACACAGTCACTCAAATGAGCACGTAAACGCACACCCACACACAATTGAGCACGTACACACACGCGCACACATGTCCTTCCGAGAGGTTGGTGGTAGGGGAAGGAGGGTACGGTCCCTGTAGATGCCTCCCCCACTGGGTTCCGGTCTAAATTGGGTGGCACTCCCCGGCCGTCCAAACAGTTACTTTACACCTTTCTGGTAAGTCGGACGGTCTGGGTCTCAACAATGACAACAACACACGCGCGCACACAGCACGCACAAAAGAGTACGTACACACACACGCACGCACACACAAATGAGCACATACACACACGCTCACTTTAAGAACGTGCACGCACGCGCACGCACACACACAAACGAGCATGTACACACACGCACACACTAAGCACGTACACACTGGCTCACAAATGATCACATACACAAACGCGTGCGCGCGTACACTAAGGAGCATGTACACACATGTGTGCACACACACAAACGCACACATGCGGATATCACGTCAAAAACAGTTTATTCATATTTTAAATTGTTCGTGTTACAATTTTCGTTTTTAATCCAATACTTTCTCTTCACCTTGGAATGCAATAAGACATTGAAACAACGCACATGGGAAAGAATTAGTGGTTATATACTTCCGCAGTTAATTTATAAACTTATTATTCACGTATTTACGTTTATGTGTCGCCCCTGATTCATCTCTTAGTATGTCATATCCCAATCGATAATGCTTAAATTTATTACGAATTCCTCGTTCAACATCAGCATGCTATTTCAACATACTAAGCATCTTAAAGTGCATGGACATCATAATATAAGACTTGCGAAGAATATAACTCATAAATTCTGACCCGCATCTTTAATTTTCCTACTGAAATTCGCGTTGGAAAAGGAAAGCGCCATAAATTACCATGGAGTTTGAGCACAGTTCTTTGCTATCAATTTCTGTGCAAACACATATTTTATTCACATCTGTCTCTTTAAGGAATGATGTATATCTGTTTCGATATCCAACCCAGAGTTACTTAAAATGGCTAGTTCATTTCCAATTCTTCCAGTACTAATAAATCAGTTTTATCTTTAAGAATAAATTTAAATATTTACACTATTTGTGGCAACAGTAACAAATGAGGATACGGGAAAAGATTTAGAAATCACATAATCCTTTAAGGAAATATAAAAATTTGACTAGGACAGCAGACGATTTTCCTTGCAGACTCAGATACATTTTCTTTTTCTTTCATATGTGCAATGAGTTTAATTCCACAAAATTATATGGATACTTATTTAAAATAACATCCACCGAATGTTCAGATTTAATTCAATTTTCCTTTTCAATTGACGACTGGCTCTATTTTCAAATCGCGGCGTAGCAGAAATGCCAAAAATTTGAAATATTTTCAAAACAGCTAATATTAATTGTGATGGAATTTGTCTTATATTTTTCTCCGTAAAAAAATTACGCATAAAACTAGCATTCAGCTAAGGCATTCAAACATATTTAGTTTTTTACTTCATACGTTGACAATTTTTGATCGCCATTTCGCAAAGAAAGTCAGATTCTATTCTTAATCCTACAAAGATCTAATATGCACCAGGATAACCTGCAAATGATTTACCTACCACATTTTGTCAAATTTCTTCATATAGTTTTTGAATAAGAGTGGATATATACATTGAACAGACAAACAGACACATCCAGAAACATTAGATCCGTCGAAACCTCAAATTCCGATTTTCAACACGATTCCAATACTTTCCTTATACATTAGCGATATATTGTCTGGACAATAAAACTCTGATGTGGACAGCACGACTTTTCCTACAGACGGAGATTCATTTTCGCTTTATTACCTCAATAAATCATTAAATCAAGCTTAAATGCACAGAATGACAAAGATACTTATTTGAAACTATATCCAATTTTCAATTTTAATACATCTTTTTCATTTGGCATTTTTACGCATTTTAAAAAATCGACAGTTCTTCAAAATTCAAATGCAGTTTGTAATAGAAAATGGGGTTGGTCTTATGAGTTTTCTTGTCAGAAATTACATATAAAGAAAGCATTTAATTAATATAAATTTGTTTTAGATTTTGACAATTTTTAAAGTCCATTCCGCAAAAAAAAAAAAAGTTCTATTTTTACAAATTGCACCAAAACCGGGCCCTGAAACTAAGGTCCCTCATGGTTTCCTCCCACACCTGATTGTGTTTAATTTTCCTATGGCTGCAGGACCGTAGCCCCCCCTCCCCTCTTGTCAGCCCTGACTTTCCCTATATACATTACCATGCATTGTCTCAAAAATAAAAATCCTTTTATGGGTCTTCATTGCGCAGTCTTTTATTCACTGGTAATTTTAAACCATTTAAATCGAAAGCGATTTGTTGATGAATTAGCTTATGTAACTTTCAAAGACTTGTTATTACTTTCCCTTATACACAGTATAATATTGCACAGTAAGTGTCTCAGATATCAAGTGATACCGACCTTTAAAATATAACACTGATTTTCCGTTACGCATTCGTAACAATATTACGTCACTTCCGTTTCATCTTCACCACATTCCTTTCATGATTTACTATGTACCCTGAGCACTGAGATGTTTTGCATCAGAAATTCTTGAAAATTTCTTTATCGTAAAATAATTGTTAAGAAATTTCTGCTACGAAACAAAGCTTTCCGACTTCAAAAACCTAAGAAGGAATCAGCAGTAGAAATGCAACCTTGTAAGGTAAAAATTTCTGTTACGAAACAAAGGTTTCCGACAAAACCTCTTAACAAGGGATCAACAGTAGGAATGCCACCTAGAAAGGTAAAAATACCTGTTACGAAACAAAGCTTTCCGACGTTAAAAACCTCTTAACAAGAAATCAGCCGTAAGAGTGCCATCTAGTGATGTAAAAATCTTCCAATAAAATGAATATTTAAAGTTTTGAAAAATATCTTCAAGAAACGAAATTTAATACACAGCCCCCCACCCCCCCCATTCGCGGACAAACTATATAAATCTACTTTCAAAGTATAAACACATTATAATACTCTTCTAAATAAAAGGTAATTTGTATAAGAGAGAATTCTATTTTGAGAGAATTCTGAAGTTTTTTAACGTAGAAATATAAGTTTATAAAAATAGCTTCCTATTTCTGTAAGTCTTTTATTTCTATAAATTTATTTTCTTCAAAGAGTATTTTCTTTTAATATACTGTATTATTTTTTTCCATACTAATTTATTTATTAAGAAAATATTTTCTGAAAATATATTAAAAAGAAAAAAAAAGATTTCTGGTAGAAATCCAAAAGCTAGAAAACTCCATTACTTATTTTTCTCACAAGATGCAAAAGCTATTATATTTCGACACAGATTCCTATCTGAAACTCTGAGATCAATAATGCTTTGACTTAAAAATGCATTTTTACGAGAAAGAAATCGAAAGGTATTTACTTCAAGCAAACAAAGATATAAGACGAAATTATTCTTAGTGTAAATTAATATGAGTTTTAAAAATTATACTTCGCAATACGATTTTAGAAACGCTGAGGAAAACTTTATAACTTCTTCGAAACTGAGTAATTGATTTGCAAGATACTAAGCTGTTTGAATAACGCTTTTAGAAAAAAGAGATATTTTGCAATGCACTAAAGTATATTTTTTTAAATACGGAATAGCTAGATTTATTATTTTTAAAGAAATTTTAGAATGCCTATATGTGTATAAAAGGCTTTTTAGAGTGACAAGAGTGTGCCCCTCACATTTTACTTTCCTTGCAATATATGGTAATTTCATGAAGTATTGGAATCATGTCGAAATTTACAACTCGCGTTTTCGACGGATCTACACATTTTGGGACCTCTAGAACACGAAAAAGCTATTTTTAGCGTGACGTATGCATGTACGTCTCTGTGTGTGTGTTTGGGTAATGAATACATCCACTCTTACTCAAAAACTGATAGACCAAATTTCATAAAATTTTACAGGTAAGTCACTTGTGGGTTACCCTGGTGCTGATTAGATTTTGGTACGATTCGGGTAAAAAGAACCAACTTTTCTTTCCAAATGGCCAGCAAAAATTGTCAAATTTTGAAGTAGAAAATTAAGTGTGCTTAAATGTAACAATTAAATGCTTGTTTTATACGCAATCACTGACAATGAAAGAAATAAGACCAACCCCATTACTTTAGGATTAGTCGTTCTCGAGATACTTAAGTTTTTAAGCATTTTCGCAAAATTTAGTAGGGATAGTCACTTATATTCAGGTGATGAATGAATTTTTTATACATATAATCTGTTGTTGTAACGAAATAACAGTAAAAATTGTCCGCATCCACTCTAGCTGAAGAACAAATAGACCAAATTCCACAAAATTTAATAGATCAGTCACTTGTGGATTGCCCTGGTGCTAATTAAATATTGGTATGATTCGGAAAAATAGAACCTTTCTTTTTTGTTAAATGACCCGCAAAATTTATCTGTACCCACTCTAGCTGAAAAACTAACACCACCAAATTTCAAAAAATTAGGTAGATAAATCACTTGTGGCGTACCATGGTACTGATTAGATTTTGGTACAATTTAGAAAAAAAGAACCTGCCTTTGTTTTCAACCGGTCTCAATCCAAAACTAATTGGGTGATATTACTCATTTGCATTCCCATATGTCCTATAGACCGTCTCAACAACATACTAACATTTCATTTTGATAAAGTCATTTTTACGGCAGTTATCGTGCGAACGGACGGACTGACAGACAGAATGAACAAAGTCATAAACACTTTTCAAATATGTTGGAAAGTGTTAAAAGTGAATTTGAGTCTGTATGGAAAGTCATGTGCTGCCCACATCAGATTTTTACTTTTCCTGTAATAAATGTATAGGGAAAGTGTTGGAATCGTGTCGAAAATTCCAAATCGAGTTTTCGACGGATCTACACGTTTTGAAATCTCCAGAATACGATAACAGCCCGCATGTGTGTGTATGCTATATATGTATCCACTCTAACTCAAATAATAATTGACAAAATTTCACAAAATTTGAAAATAAGCCACTTGTGGGTTACTTTGATACTGATTAGATTTTGGCACGATTTGGAGAAAAAAAATTATATTTTTTAGAGAAATGGACCGTAAAATCGGTAAGATCTAAAATAAAAGACTACGTATGCTCAAATGTATCAATCAAATTGTTTTATACGCAGTTTTTGACGATAAGTATAAGACCAACCCTATTATGCTAGGACTAGCCGCACTCGAGATATTTTAGTTTTTTCCCATTTTTGCTACTCCTCCTTTGAAAATACGTCTCGATACCAATGAAACTGAAAATTGAATTAAAAGTGCAAATTCAGTAAAATTTCAAATGGTTATGCGTGTTATTTTATGGAATTAAACTCAAATTAATGAATTATTAAAGAAATAAAGGAAAAATGAATTTTAATCTGTAGCAAAAGTAATATGCTGCCCACGTCACATACTTTAATTTGATCTGTACAGATTTGAATTAGTAGAGCATTTTTCTTTTCATGGAATCTAAAAAAACTGTAAAAATAATATTTACTCACTGCATATTTTGTATAAAAACAGTTCTTATATTTTTCTACTTTAGGTCAAATTAAGGCACAATTTGACATTTATGATGATATATATATATATATGAAACTAATTTTATAATATACAAGCCATTTTCAGCTTTGCTTAGTGCGAGAAAAATAACTAGCGATTAATGCCACATCCATACACTTAATAAAGTTCTGATTAACATAAACCGTTTCAAATTAATATAAAATTCATTAAAGTGTAAAATTAATTAGACTCCACTCAACTTTTGCACTCTAGAATCCATTTTTAAGTAGCGTTTTTAATTAGTCCAAATTATTACAATTATAGCGTGAAATGGGTTCTCAGAAGCATTTAGTATTTGATTGCTGACTTACGAAGAACTTGCACCTTAAAAGGCCCATTAGACAGCATTTGCCACTCTAGACCAAAAACCTTCTGGGTAATAACTGGGCTAAACAGAGAACAAAATCTATAACTCAATTTCTAAAGGAAAACGAACATTTATTGTGAGTTATTTCTGGTAACCCCCAAGAATATAAACTGTATATTATGTATACTGTATATTACATACTTATTAGGAATAAGTGAACATTTTGTTATATATACTGCAATCAAATTACTTTCAAATTTACTTCAAGTTGTTCTTTCATTGTGAATATCAATGTATGTATCAATGTAGTATTAAAAGCCATGGTAATATGGGAGGTTAGTTTGGATATGTTGTATATGTCTTGTATGTATGTTTGTATATATATATTTAGCAGATTTCTATATATATATATTTGATTTCTATTCGTATATTCTGTATACGTAGTAACCTATTTTAGAAAGATTTATATATTCATCGTTGCTCCCATTTGAAATATCTTTGCACTTAAGTATTTATGGATGGGAGATATTTGTATATTTCAATTGTATTTATTATGGACAAGCATTTTTGTATATAATTGTTTATCACTTTTATCTCGGCATTATATATTGTTTTCTGATTTTTGGCAGATATTCCTCCACCATAGTATGCTGGACAAAATATTTCCATTGATACCATATTTGATTTCTTACTTGCTTACATACTTTCGATTGATACAGGAGAAACTTTCTCCCGAGGGGGGGGGCTAATAACATTACGAACGAAAAAAATTGTTTCGCGGCTATTTATCACAACACTATTATATCGGGATCATTGAGCCATAAATAAACCCTTTTAAGCGTGATTATGTCAAATTTTATCCTATGCTGAAATGCTAGTAAAATGTAAAACTTCGAATAAATTTATAAGTTTTCGATCGAATTTCAAAAGATTATATCTAGTACTAGATTTTATCTTAACAAAGAGGTATATAAAGTTTCGGAAAATTCATTTATATTCGTGGCAGATGGCAGATATCGTATAGACCAGAAATAGACCACAGACCGATGGTCATCTCGTTAAAAATTGGCAAAACGTGTTCAAGAGATCCTAATGCATATATTTTATTCAAAATTTCGTAATCGAAAATTTTTGGTAAAACATCATTTTATTCATACTACATTCTATAGTATGAGAAAATAAATGCTATTATGAATATATTTTACTGAATCTGAAATAATATGAAAATAATTTTGAATTTTAATTTAAAGAATCGATTGATTTGAACTGCTGACATCAATTTTATAAAATTTTATTTTAAAATTTTAATTACGTTTAATAAATGAAGAATATTTCTTAGCAGTGGCTTGCAATTTCCCCTATATTCTCTGCTAAAAACTCGCTTAAGGCAATGTGTAATAACATCATAACATATTTTTTATTTATTTTAAATACTTATTTATTATTTATGGTAGATATTTTCAATATGTACAAATCCTTGACATTTATTAAACAGTAGATTCCATTTTCGGTTAATCTCCTCATGGGAATTGGTAAACTTTACTTATAAATACACTGTATATATATATAGGAACATATATAATAAATGCATCGATATTACTGATAATAATTCCTACATAACAAAGTAAAAATAATCTATTTTTTATACAAAATCCATGCCACCAGTTGCACAAAGTTTAGATTTGATACGTGAGATATAGAACATAAATATGTGTCTTACCATATATATCCTTTGGAATTTTATATAAAATTGGAACCTACCTGCAATGAAAAATCAAAATATGAGTATATTTAAAAAAAATTTCATAGCATGCATGACCATAAAGGACAAATTAAATATATTTGAAACCAATTTCAATTAGTTTACGTGCATGAACAGTATAATTCATAAGGAAGATACTGCAACGGAGTCGAAAGTTCAAATTTGAGTTTCCGAAGGATTTACGTATTTTAAGTATCTCTGAATTCGAACCAACGTCTTTGAGATGATATTTGTATGTGTGTGTGTCTTTGAGTCTGTGGACGCAATAAATCAAGAAAGATTTGAGCGTTTCGAATAAAATTTTATACGAATATTATAATCAATCTGTACTATACTGTAATTGTCAAACACCCATATGGTAGATCATCAGAAACCACATCGTTAACCGCAATAGAACATTCAGGAAAATCCCTAAATTTTCAAATGAACTTTTAAAAACATCATAAAGCATTCAGAACATTCAATATTGCGATAAAAAACTGTGTGTCGAGTTTCAGGAAAACGAGCTCGTAAAAGTTGTTGCACGAAAGGACAAACCGACTCCATGTGAATTCGAAGAGAATAGTGTAGAGGGGATAATGTTACAACTAAAAGGTGATAATGTTACAACTAAAAGGGGATAATGTAGGTCTGTAGAGGATAATGTAAGGACTGTAGGGGGATAATGTTACAACTATTACCAAAAAACCACCACCTTTTAATCCTGTCGACACATACAAAAAAATCTGATGTGGGCAACACATGACTTTCCTCATATAATGCAATAAATTTACTACTTTTACAGTTAAAAAAAAATGTTATTCTTATAGTAGATACTTATATTCTTTCAAAGATATTGAATTTTCTTCAATTAGTCGTCATTTTCATTTTCATTAGGGTCCATTTTATCCGTTTGGCGAGATTTTTGTTAATTTGGAAACATTAAAAAATGTCGCCAAGTTGGCGATATTCCGCTAAATTCGTTGCCAAAATCTCGCCAAGCGTTATTGATGGAGAAATAAGTTATTCTTACAGAAAATAAATGACTATTGGCGTTTAAATGCAAAAGTATTACTTAAAGTATCTTTTCTCGTGAATGGAACGAGTTAGATCCACGAGAATGATGTCACCCAATTTATCGCATGATATTACATATGAAAAGTGAACATGTTTCTTAACAGATAATATTTTTTTTTAATTTTTGGGACTTTTTGATAAATTTATTTGAACAATGTGCAATATCTCGAGAACGGTTCATGCTAGTGTGCTAAAATTTATGTCAATCGTTTTCTAAGGAAAAATTACATAAGAAATGTCTATTTGCGTAACTTTATTAGACGTTTTGATTTGATTTTTTTCAAAATTCACTTGAAAATTTAGGAAGGGTTCTGAACATTCGATTGTATTTTAAAATAATATGCTTCCAGTATTCATGGATTGTGATTTTTGTACCAAATTTCGTGAGATATAGTCTCCACAGACTCACTGACACACACACACAGACATCACCCAAAAATATTCGATTCGTGATCATGGATGCTTGAAACGTGCTCTGCCGTCGAAAACTCGACTTCGAATTTTCGACCCCGTCACAATACTTCCCTTATACGTTATGTATATAAGGAAAGTGAAAATTGTACAGCGGCTATCTTTCACAACTATAATCGAAACCATTTAAGTCTCGTGATGAGCCATAAATGCATGATTAGCATGATTATGCATGGATTTTATGCATAATCATGTATATAACCATTTTATGCATGATTATGTCAAATTTTGCCCTATGCTGCCATGTTAAAAATAGTATATATAATTTTGGATTAAGCTTTCTTTTAAATTAACAAAGAAATTTATCTCGTTTAAGATTTTTACTTTCCTTATATACATAATGTATAAGGAAGGTATTGTGACGGGGTCAAAAATTCGAATTCGAGTTTTCGACAGGAGAGGAAGTTTCAAGTATCCCTGATCCCGAATCAAACATTTTTGAAGTGATGTCTGTGTGTGTGTGTGTGTGTGAGTGAGTGAGCCTATGGAGACGATAACTGACGAACGAATGGACCGATTCGAACGAAATTTGGTACAAAAATCATAATCCATAAACACTGGAAGTCTATTTTTTTTATACGCAATCGAATGTTCAGAACCCCCCTAAATTTTCGACTGAAATTTTGAAAAAATTGTCAAAAAAACAAAACCTCTAATAAATTTACGCAAATAGACATTTCTTACGTAATTTTTCATTAGAAAACGATTGGCATAAATTTTAGAACGCTAACATGAACCGTTCTCGAGATATTGCACATTTTTCAAAAAAATTATCAAAAAGTCATATAAAATGAAAAAAATATTTCCTACTGAGAAACATGTTCACTTTTCATATGTAATACCATGCGAAAAATTTGATGACATCATTCTCGTGGATCTAGCTCGTTCCATTCATAAAAAAAGATACTTTGAGTAATACCTTTGTATTTGAACGCCAATAGTCATTTATCTGCTATAAGAATAACTTATTTCTTCGTCCATAACGCTTGGCGAGATTTTGGCAACGAATTTGGTGGAATATCGTCAACTTGGCGACTTTTTTAAATGTTGCTAAATTAACGAAAAACTCGACAAATGGACAAAAATGACATTAAATCAATGACGACTCATTGATGATGATGACATAGAAAATGACGACTCATTAACGAAAATTCAATATCTTGGAAAGAATACAAATAACTACTATGACAATAATCTCTTTTTTTTTTTACTGTAAACGTAGTAAATTCATTGCATTATATAAGGAAAGTCGTGTGCTGCCCACATCAGATTTTTTGATAAAGAAGCCGGATATACAGATTCGTTAAAATCTATTAATATATGTGGCTGCTATTATGTACACAAAAAATCGACCACAGACATTACATAGACCAACAGATGGACATCACTCCAAAATTAGTCAAAGCTTGTTCAGGAGGTCTTAAAACATGTATTGGCATCAAAATCTTGAATTCGCAAATTTTCATGAGAGCAATGCATTCTCTATATTATATTACATAGTATAAGAAAGTTAGAATTAAGTAATATATCCGGTTAAGTTAAAGAATTTATGATTTTTCTTTGAAAAAATATTATTTCTCATTAAAATTCTTTGTCCCGCCTTGAATGCATAGCAGGAAAAATATAGTGAGAAAATTCTAACTGTCTATAACAGAAAATTTCCATTTTTATCTTTAATCATTGTAAGAGACAAGTAACAATATAGATACAATCTAAAATCATCAATATAATGTTTCGTTAATTAAGATAGCAAAATATTTCACTTTTTAAAACATTTAACAGTTCAAAAATAATTATTTTTACATAAAATCAAAATTTTTAAGCATACATACAACAAGATTTGCTAATCAATCATTGCATACATTTGAAACAATTTGAGAAAAATTTGTTCAAGAATTTCGCATTTATAACTTCAACAATCTATCATACGAGAAGTTGACAATCACGTGACGTTGTTTTCAACAAATGATTCGCTTACATTCTTATTTTTTTTTACTATTATTGAAAGTTTAATAAATTAACATTGAGTCCAGATTGAAACTTATATCTTCATTTAACGAGGGCTTATACTTATTCTTCAAATATTTTCGTAGAAGAATGTTACATAATATGTCGGTTTACAAAAATAAGTAAAAAAACTCCGATATGGGCAGCATATGACTTTCTCTACAGAGTCAAATTCATTTTATATTTATTTATTTCATAATTCATTAAAGTGAGTTTAATTGCCCTGGTGCCAATTAGATTTGGGTACGATTTGGAAAAAAAGAACCTTACTTTTTTTTTATGAAATGGCCTATAAAAATACAAAAGACTACCTATCCTCAAATGTATCAATAAAGTACTTGTTTTATACGCAATTTTTGACGAAGAAAAAAATAAGATCAACCCCATTACACTAGAACCCACTGTTATCGACATATCTTAGTTGTTTCACATTTTTGCAACCGAGCCAACGGCCCTACCGTGCTGAAAACACCGGTTCTCGTTAGATCACCGAAGTCAAGCAGCATCGGGCGCGGTTAGAACTTGGGTGGGTGACCACCTGGGAACACCGCGTGCTGTTCGCACATTTCAGGCGCGGTAGCCCGGTGGTTTGCGCGCTGGATTTGCACGCTGCTACAACTGCCGCCGTGTTCATGCGGAGTACGATCACATTAAACATGTGGGTCCGTAAGTCCTTCCGAGAGGTTGGTGGTAGGGGAAGGAGGGTACGGTCCCTGTGGATGCCTCCCCACTGGGTTCCGGTCTAAATTGGGTGGCACTTCCCGGCCGTCCAAACAGTTACCTTACACCTTTCTGGTACCGGCCGTCCAAATGGATGCTCAAGTCCTTGTTGACGAGCCGGACGGCCTGGGTTTTCAACACCTTTCTGGTAGGTCGAACGGTCTGGGTCTCAACAACAACATTTTTGCCACGTCTCCTATTTGAAAATACGTCCAACCGCGAAATGAAAAAGAAAATAAATAAAACTGCGAATTCAACGCAACTTCAAATTATCCATGTTATATTATGCAATTAAACTCAATTGATTGGATTATGAAAGAGAAAATAAATTTAATTCTGCAGGGAAAGTCAGGTGCTGACTACATCAGACTTCTTTTATTTTATTTATTTTTTTTGTCTAAACCTCCTATGAATTCTTTAAATATGATAAACGCTTCATCCCCTCTTTAAATCTCGAATAAAATGCTCTTGAAACACTATATAGTCTTTTAGTAACATACACGCACATTCTGGATGAAAATGATTGATAGTTTCTACAAGCTGCATTAAAATTTATAAACGAAATCTTATTCTTTGAGGCACCAGTAGAAACACATTGGATGCTATACATGTCTTTGTTTTACTTCTCAAATCGTTTGACGTTATTGCGTGTTTCCGATAAAGACTTTATACTCTACTTTTACTCGAAATTCAAAGAGCTCAAGTTTTCCTTTCGATGGAAGAAACTAACTTCTGTCTTAATTTTGACAAGTTAATCCCCAGGTTTGAAAGTTTTAATTATGGATATGTTTTGATGAATGTAGTATATTTATACTCTAAATAACCAAGTTCGAACAGAACTACAGAAGCAAATAGCTGTTTGTTTAAAAGCACTGTATAAAGTTGCGTTTTATAGCTTTGGCTCTTAAGATAACTGTCTGCATATTTACCAGATATATTTTAATATTTTATGACTGATAATTTACATGTACATTATTTATAATGTGCGGAGTTTAACGGAGTTTACTAACTCTTAGAATAACTGGACGCTATCTAGCAGGTTCAATTCTCGATTCCAGCTGATTATTAAATCAAAGTGATATAAACTTGAACCCTTTGCAGTGCTGTTTCGAGAGAGTTTCAACATTTAAAATTATTAGTTCCAGTTAGATATTGGTTTATACCCAACATCACTTCAAGTTAATTACTGTGATTCAAACGCCATCTATGGACTTAATATTGCCCTAGTAAAACTTCTACAACGAAGAAAAAAGATGCAACCAAAAGAATTGGGTGATATTTTAGTTGATTCTGAAAGTGATAGCCAAAAAAATGTTTAACTACTGATTTTTTTTTAATTTGGTCGGACAGATTTTATCAGACGCAGTAGATTCCTACATTGCATATGTAGTGTGATAGAAATAGTGTTAGAGGTGGAACTAATTGCAACAAAAATGATTCTTGTTGTAAATGGTAGGTAACACGCTCCTAATCAACATACTAAAAATATACATCCGTACTGTTGCGCAAATTGCATTTTTTTGCCGCCATCTTGAAAAAACATGAAAAAATCACAAAAAATCATGTGTGTAGTATGTCATTCGTGCTGCCTTGCGATTCGTGTTGCCTTATGACATCGCCAAATGTTGCAGAAGCGGACCATGGTAACTGGTGAATTAATGCACCACCATCAAGAACGTAGGAAATACTTTTCTGGGAATGAGACCGTTGTATTTCATCGTATGTCAACAGTAGGTATGGAAAAGTGACAATGGTTTTTCATACCCATCAAAAACTAAATATAAAAAATATGGAGCACAGATTGCGCATGAAGCAGTCGTCTGTTGTAGTAATCTTTAATGAGAATTCGCCTGTGATCATCAAGAAAAACAAATTTTGTTCTAACTTTACAAACAAACAACGCTTTATCAATATACTGGGGAGTTATTTTCAAGGAAGAGATCATTCCGTCATTCATACAGAAGGTGATGCAGACACAATCGTCAAAGAATATTTAAACATAGCCAAGGGAAAACCTGTCACTGTAGTAGCTGATGATACTGATATTTTAATCCTATTACTATATCATTCTTCTAAGAACATTTTAATGCAGTCTGCCACACAATCTGATAAAGTTCGTAACATTCAAGCCATGCAAAGATCTATTGGAGAGGAGGCTTGCTAAAATTTACTTTTTGTTCACTCATAAACAGAGTGTGACACCACCAGTGCGTTATTTGGCAAAAGTAAATCTTCTGCTTTCAAGAATATCATAAAACCCAAAATCTTATGCGAATGGACTTTCCATTTTGGATCATCCGAAGATGTTACTAAGAAAGATTTGGTCGAAATTGGCTGTAAAGTTATTATGTCACTATATGGAGGTAACATCAACACAAGCAACCTAAATGTGCTTCGTTATGAATAATACATTAGGAAAATAGCTTCAGCTAAGAAATAATTTGATATAGCTCGTTTGCCTCCAACACAAAATGCAACGAAATACCATCTACTTCGAGTGCATTTGCAGTGTTTTATTTGGAAAATCTTAATATGCCATACCCTGATCCTACACTATGGGGTTGGCAGTTGGTTGATGGAGAATTTCAGCCGATATTAACAGACTTGAGACCAGCACCAGACAAACCCTTAAATATGATTAAATGTGCCTGCCAAACTACAGTTGAAGAACTATGTAACACCATGAAATGTACATGTCGCCGATATGGGCTTCCATGTTCAGTAGTTTGTAAAAACTGTTGTGGAAAGGACTGTACAAACACAGGAGACAGTTTTGATAAAGATGAAGATGAGATTTGATTTTGATGAAATAAATATGATTTTATATTATAAAAACCCTTTTATTATACAACTTTTTCAAATTTTAGATTTTGATTATTTAAATTTAAAATTTCACATTAATCAAAATTTTAATTATTTTTTTTAATTTAGCATTTTTTTTTTAAATTGTGAGCGAAGTTAAAGCTACTACGATTTTTAAGCCGTTTAGATTAATAAAACGATGTTTTTCAACACTGCAAAAGCTTCTAGTCTTTCGGCCAGCATTTTGTTATTTCCTTTTCTTTTTTTAAACCACTATCATATTCTTTTTCAGCATGAAAATTCCTGTAATTTGATACCACACACGATTTTTTGTGATTTTTTCATGTTTTTCAAGATGGCGGCAAAAAAACGCAATTTGCGCAACAGTACGGATGTATATTTTTAGTATGTTGATTAGGAGCGTGTTACCTACCATTTACAACAAGAATCATTTTGTTGCAATTAGTTCCATCTCAAGGTGTTTTTTCACTTATTTCTACTACGCTAATGTATAAACGGTCATTCATAAATGCAACGTTAGAATTGCGTATTTTTCTTCTATGGCCCAAAACATGTAAATGTAACGAAATCTTGATTTACATTTTTCAACACTAGTTCAATACTTTCTCTAAATATTCTATGTATGGTAGAAAAGTAAAAATATATATGTTTGCACTATTTTCGTTTCCTTTTGGCATTTTTTTTTCTTTTTTAATTATCAAAACGCTTTTGCCATTGAACAGATTTTCATCCAAAATCTAAGCTGAATTAAGAACATCTGCTTACAGACAAAGTTTCATTGAAATTCCGTTCAGGTTTTAAAGCTAGAAGTGATACATATAATACGATGACAGGTGCAAACAAATAAATTTATTGCAAAAATTATCCTGTATTTTTAAATTCTAAAATGTTGAAATCCACCTAAAAACACAATTCCAACATAATCGTTCGTTACAATTATCAAAATAACAGAAGACAGGAAATCAAACCAGAGTGTCATGGATTGCGATGTTTTATGCTAATAAATACAGCATTCTGGCCACGTAAAGAACTGTCTTTAATTACTTTACAAACACTTTCAAATGCGCTGACTTGTTTACTTTTCCTGCAGCACACGTAGCGGAAACTCAGCAAATCAATCATAGAATAAATAAAGTTGCCCATACGTGTGTAGTTTACTTATGCCTAAACATTTATAGCCAAGAAAAGGAGATAAGTAGCCAATTACGGTATATGGCACTTCTAGTATGAGATGGCATACTTCACGAGCAGTTCAAATCACACTCTTTCTGAATGTGAAGACATCGTCAGTCTATGCGAAGTTAATTTCAGTAATAAATCAAACCTCTTTTATTTAAATTATTTATAAGAAAATGCTTTCACAAATTTAACTTATTCAAATGTAAATGTTTTTAAAATTTAAATTGTTAAAAATTAAACAAAATCTGTTTAAAATTCACACTGTTGAAAAGTAATCAAACTCTTTAAAAATCTGCCAAAAAATGAAAAGATTTTCAAAAATTAAAAATTACAGATTTTCAAAAATTATCAATTTGATTCTATTATTTTTTTTTTTAAATAATTCGAATTTTAAAGTCTTAACAAAAGTTGCTTCAAAATTCAAATTATTGAAAGAAAAATGTTTTATAAATTTAAATGCGTAAAAAGTAAACAAAATGTGTTTGAAATTTAAAGTTATTATCATGACATACTGCATTGTATTTAATTCTATAGCGGAAAGCTCGTACTGAATTAAATAACATTTATTTGAATTGCTAATTCTGCAGACATAAGTTGTTAATTCTGGACCCTATACGAGGAACAAAGTACTTGTTATTTCCACTCATAATTAAAGAACTTAAATAAAAAACAATAAAAAATGATACTAAATTATACGCTTTCTTGAAGTGTCATATAACAACAAGTGAGACTTTAGAAACACTAAAGACACCATGGTATAATTCTCAAACTTTTGTGATATTTTCAAGCTTTTCATCCATAGGAATTAGGAATTTTACCTTCATATTTCTAAATCCATTTTGTATTTTGTTATTGTATACATTGTGCTTTCGCCGCATTTTTCTGACAACCATGTGCTTTTCCAATCAAAAAAATCTGATGTGGGCAACACATGACTTTCCTTATATAATGTAATGAATTTACTACTTTTACAGTAAAAAAATAGGTTTTTCTTATAGTAGATACTAATATTCTTTCCATGATATTGAATTTTCGACAATTAGTTGTCATTTTCATTGATTTAGCGTCATTTTTATCCATTTGACGAGATTTACGTTAATTTGGCAACATTTCAAAAAGTCGCCAAGTTGGCGACATTTCGCCAAATTCGTCGCCAAAATCTCGCCAAGAGTTATGCAGTAAGAAAAAAGTTATTCTTACAGCAGATAAATGACTATTGGCGTTCAAATACAAAAGTATTATTCAAAGTATATTTTTTCATGAATGGAACGAGCTAGATCCACGAGAATGATGTCACTCAATTTATCGCATGGTATTACATATGAAAAGTGAACATGTTTCTCAATAGGAATTTTTTTTTATGTGACTTTTTCATAATTTTTTTGAAAAATGTACAATATCTCGAGAACGGTTCATGTTAGCCTTCTAAAATTTATGCCAATCGTTTTCTAATGAAAAATTACATAAGAAATGTCTATTTGCGTAACTTTATTAGCGGTTTTGATTTTTTGACGATTTTTTCAAAATTTCATTCGAAAATTTAGGGAAGTTCTGAACATTCGATTACGTATAAAAACAATAGGCTTCCAGTGTTTATGGATTGTGATTTTTGTACCAAATTTGGTTCGAATCGGTCCATTCGTTCGTCAGTTATCGTCTCCACAGACTCACTGACACACACACATACACACATACTTTCACACACACACACACACACACACACACACAGACATCACTCCAAAAATGTTTGATTCGTGATCAGGGATGCTTGAAACGTGCTCTCCCGTCGAAAACTCGAATTCGAATTTTCGACCCCGTCACAATACTTTCCTTATACATTATGTATATAAGGAAAGTAAAAAAGAGATAGCGTCAATTGCGGCGGTAAAATAGTAAATACGTCAACGGAGATCGTAGGTATAATGTATAAAGTTCATTTAGAAAGATACAATTCTTTTTTGCAAATATTCTGGTACTCCCATGATCTGACACTTTAATACCCATATGCATATGAAACTTTCTATCGTGTTATTGACTAGCAAAAAGCCGAGGTTTGAATGCACTCGCGCATATGAAGTATGCTAGCTGTGAAAGGATTCAAATTAAAACTTAATTTAGCAAATAATTGTAAAATTAGAAATATAAAATTCAATTTCAATATTTAAAAAACCCAATACAAAAGAGCATATAAATTTTTAGAAATGGATTATTAAATCAAACAAATTAGAATACAGGAAAACATTGAAATCAAAATAACCCATTTGAATCGCCAAACACGTATTTAATATACAGCAGTGATGTCGCAAAGAAGGAGATTTGAGAGTCATACCCTCCCCCCCCCCCCACATACACACACACTACCACCACCACCACCACCACCTACACAGATAATTTTTTCTAGCGACGCTACTTAAACAGGGTGTCCCAAAAAGATTGAAAATCGCTTTAATTCATTACCAGTTGGAGATAAATGGGCAATGCAAATTGCAAAAATGTTAAAAGTAAGGTAGGAAATAAGACTACGTTAAGGAAATAGTCCTCCCATTAATGTTCAAAAAGTTACACTTTCTAAATTTTTATACGAACCCCTTAGACATATTTAGTCAATCAGAAAGTTTTTATTTTTAATGCAACAATATCATTAAAATAACCGCATATCTGTATCTTTAAAATTGAGCGAGTTACATTTAATTGAAAATTGAACATTGTAAAAGGGGACCATATATCAAATTAGAAATTTAAATTTGTGGCATATCACAGAAAAAATAAAACTGTGTGATAATACATAGGATACCCAACCGCGTAGTGAGTATCACTGCTTTATATGATCTCTGTCTGTTGTTGTTGAAACCCAGACCGTCCGACCTACCAGAAAGGTGTAAGGTAACTGTTTGGACGGTCGGGAAGTGCCACCCAATTTAGACCGGAACCCAGTGGGGGAGGCATCCACAGGGACCGTACCCTCCTTCCCCTACCACCAACCTCTCGGAAGGACTTTCGGACCCACATGTTTAACGTGATCGTACTCCGCATGAACACGGCGGCAGTTTTGGCAGTGGCTGGAATCGAACCCGGGCCTACCGAGTGCAACTCCAGCACGCTAACCAATGGGCTACCGCGCCCCTGATCTCTGTCTGTGTAATTCTTTATCTAGATGCATTTGTGGTAAAGGATTTTGACACATATTAATGTATTTTTGATCTAAACAATTTCAATTGTGCATTTATTATCCCTATTTTCACTGATGAAACAGCTTTTCACATGGTACGAAAAAGCGGCACAAGTCAGATTTTTTTTCATTTATCATAATTCGGTTGATTTTAAAGATAATGATATGCGGTTTTTTAATGATCTTGTTGCAGTGAAAATAAAAAAATTCTGATTGGCCAAATTTGTCTAAGGGGTTCATATCAAAATTTAAAAACTGTAACTTTAGGAAAATGAATGGGAGGACTATGTCATTAAGGTAGTCTTATTTCCTACCTCACTTTCAACATTTTTGCAATTTACATTGCCCACTTTTCTCCTACAGGTAAAGAATTAAAACGCGTTTCACACTTTTTGGGACACCCTGTATAAAGGAGCGCTTTTAAATCACAATACATACAAGTACATACGCTTTGATTAGCTGTTTAAAAGTTGTTTACTCTCTATTTGTGGAAAACATAGTGAGCATGTGCAATTTAAAAATGGGCGATTCGTCCTGTTACAGTTCATTTCAATAATTAACATTGTGATTTTACAGACTGCGGGCAATTTCACGTATGTATGCATAATTTCATCTCCCTACTGTAGTCTTCGAGTAAAAGGAATAACAAAAGTCAGGCAAAATATTAATTTCACTTCGTTAGGAATGAGGAATGGAACTTCGCGCTACTCGTCAATAATTGCGTTTGAACTAACTTCATTTAAGAGCATGAAATAACCCGGGTTTATCTCACTTTCTGCAAAGAAAGCAAGAAAGATCAATCACGCATAAAGCACTGATTATGAAACACTTTCCAACTGAAATGCAATTCTATTTAAACATCTCTAAAATGAGATACATTCAGCAGTGATATTTTTAACACTTTACAACAAAGTTGAAAAGTGTTTATGACTTTGTTAACACTTTACAACAAAGTTGAAAAGTGTTTATGACTTTGTTAACACTTTACAACAAAGTTGAAAAGTGTTTATGATTCATTCTGTCTGTCTGTCTGTCTGTCTGTCTGTCTGCCCGTTAGCACGATAACTGCCGTAAAAATGACTTTATCAAAATGAAATTTTAGTATGTTGTTCAGACGATCTGTAGGACCTATGGGAATATAAATAAATAATATCACCCAATTAGTTTTTTATTGAACCCGGGTTGAAAAAATGAAATACATTGAACCCTATGGGACCTAATTTTTCAAACATTTTTTAAGTGAATTTAAAATTCACGAATTGCTTCGAAATTTTTAGAAAATATTCACATTATCCCATAGAATATATAAAAAAAATTCAGTGAAATATGTTAAGTAGTTTTTTAATTAAAAATTATTTAATATAGGGAAAAAAACAAATTAAATTAAATTCTGACTTTGGGATATCTTCCAGAAAGAAAAGAGAGATATATTATATAATAAATATCTCTCCATTTGTTCAAACGTTTTGCATATGGGAGTGGCTTCACATTTTAAAATAAATTTGGTAGATAACAATTTTTAATTTTTTCAAATTTTATATAACTCTTCATGATAAATTTATTTGATGGCATTTTTAATGCACTTTCCTACGTCCTAGAGAATTAAAATTTGGTACACAGCTTAAATTAGTTGAACATTTTATTCGACAAAAATTTGATGGATCTTTAAATATAGATCATACATTTTTTTCGAAATGGCCTGAAAATAATCCCCGTTCACTTCTATAAATCATTGTTGTAATATTGTTAAAAATCCTGATGTGGACAACACATGCCTTTCCCTGCAGACTCATATTCGTTCTTTTTATTTATTTTTTCTATGACGTCATTTGAATTAATTTCAGTTGTTTTCGATGAAGTTTTTAAATATAATAAATTATCGTACTATTATGATAGTTTTAAAAATATTACCGTGGAATGTATCGCTTTTCAGATATATTTAAACCAGGCAATTTTTATTTCAATGCGGTCATTTGAATGAAGTTCATGTTTTTCAATGAAGGTTTAATTTTTCAAATATAATAAATTAATGTAGTATTATGATAAGTTTTAAAATATTACCGAGGAATGTATTGCATTTTCGACTGTTTTAAATAAAATTGCATTGAAGTTGGAAAGTGTTTCATAATCAATGCTTTAAGCATGTTTGATCTTTCTTGTTTAAATTATCATAGTACAAAAAATTTATTTTACTTTAAAACTTAAAACTTCATCGAAAAAAATGAACTTTATTCAAATGACGTCATCTAAATATAAATAGTTTAGCTCTCTGTAAAAGAAATGATATTTCATTTATATCACCCTTATTTCAGACTCCAGAGCTAAATAATTTTACGTGAAAAAAATACAGCTCCTTTTACAATCACTTGCTAACATTGTGCATCCATTAAAATTAGACTTCGTTGCAGAAATAATCAAAGTTTGATAATCATTTAAACTCAAAAATATTGTAATTGCTTTGACGCAGAATATAGATGCACAGAAAATACGCAAAAATAAAGCGGTTTTAGAGCGTATGCAACACAAAATATAAGTTTAAAAGAACTTTAAAAATCACGATTTTTATACTGCGAAAGAAAGATGAATGTCATATTTTATTTTGAATTGGGTCACGTAATCGCTTCATATACTATGATTGTAATTATTATAACTTTTATTTAAAAAACTGCCGAATATATTTTTCTGAATTTTTTTTTATATATTTTATGGGATGATTTAAATATTTCCTACAATTTTCGTAGCAATTTGGGAATTTTAACTTCACTTAAAAATGTTTGAAAAATTGGGTCGAATAGGTTTCGTCAAATAGGTTGGGTCAAATAGGTCGATTTGGATAATCATTTAAACTCAAATATATTGCATTTGCGTTGTTTCAGTATGTAGATGCACAGAATTTAAGCAAAAATAAAGTAGTTTTAGGACAGATACAACACTCAATATGAATTAAAAAGAACTTTAAAAATCACGATTTTGAAACAAGATGGATGCCATATATCATTTTGAAGTGGGTCATATGATCTTTTCATATCATGGTCACGTGATCGTTTCATATAAGAGGTGTAATTATTATTTTAATTTTTATTTAAAAAACGACTGAATATATTTCGCTGAAAATTTTTTTTATATATTTTATGGAACAACTTGAATATTACCTAAAATTTTCGAAGCAATTTGTGAATTTTAAATCCGCTTAAAAAATGTTTGAAAAATTAGTTCCCATAGGATTCAATGTACTTCATTTTTCAACCCGGGTTCAATCCAAAATTAATTGGGTGATATTATTCATTTACATTCCCATATGTCCCACAGACCGTATCAACAACATACTAAAATTTCATTTTGATAAAATCATTTTTACGGCAGTTATCGTGCGAACAGACAGAATGAACAAAGTCATAAACACTTTCAACTATGTTGGAAAGTGTTAATAAAAACAAATATGAAACAAGGTAAATATTAAAACTTGTAACCACTAAACCACAAATGTATGTATATACATCGTGTACTTTAACCGTGCACGCAAGTTCTGAAAATGAACAAAATTGATTGATAGTAGCCAAAACTTTTCTGTACATGCAGCCCGCATTAAAATTTATGAAGCAGATTATACTTTTAAGCACAGTATCAGAAACACAGAGTACTCCATCTCTTCCCTAGCTTCCAAATCATTTTGTGTTATTGCGTGTTTTCAAAAAAGATGCTTTGAGAATTTACGGTATACTCAGAAAGATGCGATGAAAAATGCACAGTCACATAAGAAACTAGCCGTTAACTTATTACTACATTAATTCGCAAGTTTTAAAGTTATAAATCTTTTCATAATAAGTTTCGATGGCTACATAGCTTTTTTTTTTTAGTTTTAGATTTCTGCTTCGGAAATCTTGCGTCTAAAATTTTGCTCAGTAATTTAAAGCCTTGCGTTTCAAGATTGGAGAAAGAAGTTATTTTTCGATTTATTAAAAGTCGCTCCAAAGTTTTAATTATCGTTTAGAAATGTTTTGAAATTTTCCCAACTATAAGTCTGTTGAATGTCTGATTTAAAGTTATTTATTTCGGGTCTTACTGTGAAATGCAAAGTTTTATATTTCAAATTTGACTTTCTGAAATATTCAGATTTTGACTTCAATAACCACTTCTCTACGGTCGTGGTATCCGGTTGAAATCGGAGAGTTACGAAAAATGTAAACATTTTGTACGCCTATATCTCCGAAATTTTAAATAATTAAAATTTTTTGTCAAAAATGTGATTCTATTTATGAATATACAAAAATATTACAATATTTCAATATTTTGAGCTATTATTTTCGAAAAACCTAACACATTTTTCTGAGAGAGTATACGATTTTTCCTCAGAGAGTTGTTTAGTTTCAGTCAAAATATATTCTAAACTATAACATACATAAGATATGAACAGCAAGTGACAAAAATATTCAGTAGAAAATCCAATTTCTAGATCAATTTTCTTTACAAAGCTATTATAGTTTTTGAGCAACAGTCTTGTGTAGGTGAAAAAGATTGAAATTTCATGTTTTTAACGATTGTTAAATTTACAGCTTGAAACTAAAATGTATAAAATAACTTGATCAAATAGCTTGAAAACTATGAATAGTATAAGCACTTAATTTGCAGCAAATTTGAAAACCCTACAAGGATATATAATCTGAATTCAATTCAGATTCAAACTTTTGAAATATAGTTGTTATGATTTTGATATTTTAATATTTTGAACTTTTTTATAATGGTGATTCTAATTTTGATATTTTAATTAGTCATGAACTGTGAACGAATCATTTGTAGCCTTTTAAAAGCCCTAAAAGGATATATAATACCCTTGTTAAACTAATTTTAAGTACAGTTCATTACAGAATATCCACCTATTACCTACATAATATGCATACTAGTGAACTTTTACAAAAATTTAATTGAATACCTCTTATAAAAGGAAGAAAATAGTCTTGTCTCTTGTTTTACAATAAAGTTTTTAACAATTCTATTGATTATAAATTCTATTAATTACTTTATTACCTGGAATTCCATATACCTGCTAATAATACTAGAAAACATTATTTCATAATACTAATGTTAAACACAATTACATTAAGAGCTTTTCTTTTCATAAATTTGATCTCTGTAATACCTATTGAGCTGATATTGATATTTTTAACTTGACTTTTCTCCACTTAAAAAAAGCCTGTTTTAATACAGTTGACATGTGTACTGCTTAGTATTCTTGTATTTTACGCTCTATACTTTTTATGTTTGTGCGGCTACTATAACTGGATTTCATCTGTAGTTGCCCCGTAGATAAATAAATAAATAAATATATAAATAGGTTTTGGATCAAGTTCTTAGTTTTAAAAATATAATGGTTATAATTTCGATATTTTTTACGGTTTGAACTATTTTGATTTTACAAGACGAAAAACCATTTCGGCTCCATCGCATAATAGCCACCGCCGATATTTTTTCTCAAAATCTATTGGGGAGCTATATTGCTCAAATGAATGGACATTTACACGTTTTTACCATTTATATTGGTTTTCAATTGGTACCCACACATTTCTATATCATTTAATGCTTAAAAATAAAACTAAATGTCAGGATACGGCTTTTCAGGTATACTACAGTTTCATTTATACATAGTCTTATTTCTGATCGAAAGTTAATGGTCATACCCAAACACAGTTTAGATATAAGAATTATCTTTTCTTTCTTATCCAGTTCACTTTATTCCCCAGATTGGAACATTTTCATCAAGCAGATATAAAAATATTTCATTAGTAAAATGATAGACATAACGGTTTTTAAATGAAGCAAAAACATCACAAAAAACCAAAAAAATGTTTATATAAAAATAAAAGTTATTTTCGTAATTTATAAAGGGTTCCTAGGAAAATCTCGAAGCACCCCAAAAACTTTGTTAGGAAAGTTGTAGAGCAATTGTAAAGCACACTCACAAAAATGTAAAGCATTGTACATACTTAGTAGGAATTACTAAATTGAATGCACGAAGCAAATATATGGAAAGCAAAAAATGCTTGTCATATTTCATATATGTAAAACGGTGACTGTAATGCTAATCAAAGTATACGGGAAATATTTTTTATCCAATTCAAATATATATTTGTCAGTGACGTGGGACATTTTGAACAGGTTTTGACTAGATTCCATTAAATGTAAATTTACTGGAATAGTATTACTAGTATATGTTTATTGTATAAGTCATGAATATGACAGCAATTTATCTATAACCACATTTTGCCAATTAAAGTCATTCTCTAACAGAAATCCTACTGGACAATTAGACGAAAATGTGAATTGGACAATTCATATTTTCGTCTATTCCATTTTGTTCATGAGTTCGTTATCCTAACTTTTTAAATTCTGCACTAGGGAATGCTACTATCACTTTTATTCAATGGGACATAGTGTATTTAATATACATGTACCTAACGTTTATACTCATGTACATTTCTTTGATTGGGGTGTTTAAATACTTTCCAGGAAATACTATATACGTTATAAATCTGCATTTTCAAAAATTTTATAAAAATGTACATTATTATTTCTAATACATATATGAATAATAATTTAAGTAATAGTTCAAAGTAAAAGTCTTATGAAGCCGTACAATGTAATGGCTGTCATAACTTCAAATGCTGCCACGTTGCAGCAGATTTTAACGTAACTTTCAATTACACGCTTTTGCAGTTATACGCTTTTTCTACTAGTTTCTAAAGAAACTTATAAACTTCGCCTTACAATATGTGAAGGAAAAATTATTGTGGAGGATGTCAAAATCTTTCTCTCAGATTTAGACTGATTTATACGTTTTAAGCATCCGTGAATAAGAATCAGCTGTTTCGCGAATGTGTGTTTGTCTGTAGGCAGTATATCTCAAGAACACAATTGGCAATTCAAATGAAATTCGACACGAAAAAGTGTATCAGGAACCGTTTCGGGCTTATTGATTTTAAGTGAAATCGAACAAAAATAAGATTCTCAATTTTTTTAAAAATTGATAGCTAATGTCTTGTACAATTTATTTTGTCTTGTGTTTTCATTCAATTTTTAATAAGATTTTATTTTCTGTATTCTACCAGGTGGATGAAATTCTTCATTCTACAGATAAGGTGGGTGCATATTTTTACAATGTAAAGCAACAAAAAATCTTATTCATTACTTTGTTCTCTTACGAGATGGAAGCACTATCATTGCCGATTACATTTTGAAAAATTGATTCTAAAATAAATTTTATCCTAAAATATTCAACTATTATTTCTGTATGAAGCATAAAGTATTCACCACTTTTTTCCTGAAACTTTTAATAATTTCAAAAATTTTATTAACGAAAGATTTCATCAATGGAAAAACAAAGACTAAAAATTTTCAAAGAATGTTCCAAGACAAATTATTCCTGAAATTGATGAGTTTCAAATTATAACTCGTGATGAAAGATCGTATTTGTTTTACATTTTATAATTTTTCTTTTCGCATTTATTTGAAACTTTTATTATATTTTAATTGAATTTGATATTCAATTTGGCAGAAGAATCTTGAAAGTATTTTTCAAAATGAAATATCAAATGATATATTGACAGATAATTTGAAATCAACGCCCTAGAATTCCTATAATCTGTTTAATGTACTAGACATATTAATTTCATTCAGTTTCATGTTTATCGCTTCAAAAAAATAAAAAAATTTCTTAGTTAATAGAATATTTTAACATATTGTATTAGACATTTTATTACATTAAGTACTAACTTCAAAGACATTTTTTAAACATAAGAATTCGTAAGTGCAGGGAAATCTGCTTAAGAGATTATCTATGTAAAATGTCGTTCCGTCTACATTTAATCAGCCAAAAAAAAAATCAATTTTCGAATCAAATGGTATTTTTCTGAAAAATTTTTAAAAATTAATTGCTAATAAGAAAAAATTGTGTTTAATTGCAAATAAAAGTTATTCTTTTTATATTATTCTCTAAAGTTATATGCATATTTCAAGATCTGTATCTTCCATTAAAACAAAACCAACTTTTCCACAATAGGAATTCGCGTATTAAGTCATTGCATTATCAAAAGTTTTCAATTTTAACTTTCTCATACTATCTAATATAGCATAGAGAAAGTATTGTTTTCATAAATATTTTCGAATTCGAAATATTGATGCCAATATATGTTTTAAGACCTCCTGAACACGTTTTGACTATTTTTGTAGTGATATCCAGTATGTCTGTGGTCGATTTCTTGTGACCACGATAGCAACCACAAATATTAATGGATTTTCACGAAACTTTATATCCGACTTTGTTACCAAAAACTCTAGAACAAGATCGAAGTTTTCGCTCGAATTTAAAAAAAATTCTAAATTTATTCGAAATTATATGCTCATGTTTGTACAAATTGCAGCACCATGATGGAATGAATCATCAGAAATTGAATGAAATTGTGAAATTCATTCCAAAAACGTCCTGTATTGTTACAAGTAAAGGATTAAATTTACAAAGCAAAAAAGAGCAATATTACATGTCGAAAATCAGTATTTGGTGAAGCCATAATGCGCTGCAATAATTTATTCTGTACGACATGGCATCGAATAAAACAGATTTTGAGTTTGTACCTCAGGAAAAACATCCCAGATTGCTTTTATTCGAACCCCGAAGTTCAGCTGCATTAGCTACGAGACGTGCGTCACGACCCAGGCGCCGACCGACGAAATTCCAGACATATTCAATAGACGACATATCCGGGGAATAGGCAGGCCAAGGAAAAAGCTGTATCTGTTGTGCTGAAAAGAAGTCTTGAACATGCCTAGCAACATATGGACGGGCATTGTTCTGTTGAAATACAGCTCCAGGAATGCATTGAAAGAAGGGTACGACTTCAAGCTCCAGAACTACTCTGATGTACCGGTTGCTGTTGAGATTAACCATAATTCTTAGCAGCTGAGATCGTCCAAGAAATCCAGTGGTGCCCAAAGGTCATCACGCTTTGCATTGCTCCAGCATGACTTTGAATAACGCACTCCGGAAGGTGGCGATCACTGTTATAGCGTCTAACGTGGATGCGGCCATCAGTGTACCCCTAATTAAAGCGGGATTCGTCGGAAAACACGACTTGTTGTCAATCGGCACGCCAGTGTCTATGATGAGCCCATTGCAGTCGCCAATGGTTTTGCTTCAGGGGAATCCTATACAAAGGAACTCTTGCACGCAGTCCATGGTGCAGCAGACATCGACGAATTGTTGAAGCAGATAATGACACACCTGTAGCAGTGCTCCAATGTTCTGGCAACTGTCGAGATGAAGCTGTACGGTCCATCATTGCCATGTGAATGAGGTGTTTATCATACCGTGTTGAAGTAACATTTCGTTGGCCACTGCCGCATTTGCGACTCGTCCAGTTCTCTTCCGTCCTCTGCTTCCAAACTCGCGTCACTGCGTTCCATACGAGCTTCTACTGCACGATAAGAATACTCTTCTTCACGAAGGCCGATTATTCATCCCTGTTCAAACTCCGTAACTTGCTCATATGGCACCCTCTATCGTCGTAGAGGCATAGTGACTTCTCATGAAACGTTTACCGCTGGTAGACAACCATAGACTATTTTAAACGTCCTTCTACAGCTCTCAAATTATATGGGTAAATAAGAGGTTCAGAGGACGCTGCTTAACCCACGCATGCGCGGTGACTCTTAATTTCTAATCATTTGCATAGCACACCCTAATTTGCATGTGATGTCAGTTTTAGCTCAATCGCGTGAATCCTTCAAAGCGTTGCAATTTTTACAAACATGAGTTTGTAGTTTTTAAACATGGCAGCATATAGGATAAAATTTGTCGTAATCATACATAAAAGGGTTTATTTATGGCTCAATGATCAGAAGATCAATGATCACAAGACTATAGATTCAATTATTGCTGTGAAAAATAGTCGCGATCTATTTTTTTGTTCGTGACGTCACTCGCCAACCTCTTTCTTGGGAAGAAACTATACCCCCTCCCCCCCCGGGAGGCACATTTTCAAATTTTCAAGTAAGGTATCAATCAAAAGATTTTTTCAAGTCCTTTAAAGTAAAGGGTAACACGCTATATTTAATACGTGTAGCAATTAAATGGCAATCATTTGGCAATTAAATGGCAACTATTTGGACTCACGATACTCATTCTTCAAAAATTTTCTTGCAAAATTTGAACAAAAACAAAAAAAAAATCTTGAAACTAAAAATTGATTCTGGTATGAGAAGGTCGAGTTGAGCCACACTGCAGTTAATTGTAAATAGTTTTTGCACAAATAATTAAACATCTATAAAAGTTTAAAATTTTTTGTTCACATCCCAGGATTTGTACTTCTATATAAAACAATACTCTATTTTCTACACCAAGTATGCTCCGATGCGTTTTAACAGTGAAAATTTTCCTCAGAACTTGCGAAAGTGATTTGAGAGGAATTAAAATGTGTTAAAAAAATACCCCCACGAGGGATTAAGTTAGCGCTGCGAGTGGAAAATAGAGATAAAAAATAGTATGCAGCACAATTTCTGATGGGAAAACTTGTGAAAATGTTAAGACACGTATTTTAAGTTTTAATTATTTGTAAAAAAAAAACTTAACAGATACCACATTTCTGAAGTGTTTTTATTCTGAAGTTACCTATGAAATAATAATTCTGTGGCTCTGCTTTACAATTTTTATCATAAAATCAAAATTTAATGATCATATCGTAGTTAAATTTTTGGCTCGTTTACCTAATAAATACGTTTTTAAAATTTCCATATGTGTGCATTTTGCCCTCTTCAGTGGCAAATTGCCCCTGGGTGGCTATTTTTGAACTACAATTTTCGTTAAAACCATTCTCAGGTTTCGAATGTTATTCTCAATAAGTGATTTGAAACGATTAGATATTTCTGCAAAAGGATTTTACATTAAATGTTTAATATTTTAATGCATTAATTTTTTAAAGGGAAAACACTTCATAAGTAAAAGCATAAACAGTTGATGAAATATATCAACTGGTTTCAAAGATAAAAAAAACCTTCTTCGTCCAAAAAAATGAAATAAAGAAATCACTACAACAAAGGTAAAGAAATTTCTATCAACAGAATAAAGCTCCCTGTGACTTATGATAGGCGTTGCCACTTTTAAAAATCTAATGTGGGCAGCTCATGACTTTTTCTAAAGACTCAAATCCATTTTCGCTTTATTTCTTTAATTTTTCATTAAATTGAGTTTAATTGCACAAAATAAAACGCGTCATTATTTAAAATTACACTGAATATACACTTTTAATACAATTTCTGTTTTCCTTTGGTAATTAGAGTATTTTCAAAGAAGGCTTACTATAAATACGAAAAAACTAAAATATATCTAAAACAGCTAGTCCTAGAATAATGGGATTGGTCTTATTATTTTCATCGTCAAAAATTAAGTATGAAACTATCATTTAATTGATACATGAGCATATATAGTATTTTATTCTTTTATGTTATATTTTGACGATTTTGACACACGCTAACGTTACGCTACACACAATTTTTTCGTGTTCTAGATATTCCAAAACAAATGACGTACCTGCCAAATTTTATGAAATTTGGGCAGATAGTTTTTCAATTCGAGAGGACACATACATTGCACGCGCACGCACACACACAGAGACAGACGTCACGCTAAAGCTAATTTTTTCGTGTTCTATATTTACCAAAACGTGTAGATCCGTAGAAAACTTGAGTTGAGATTTTCGACATGAATCCAATACTTTCCTTATGCATTACCATGTATTGCAGGGAAAGCAAAAATTAATAATTAAATAAAATAATTAAGGATGTGCGCAACAGAGTAAAGTGAACAATAGAAGGTTGAAAAAAATTTATATACAAAGCACTACAAATTATGAATAAAAATTTAATGAAAATATTAGTGGTGTGTAATGAAATTCAAGAAAAACCACAAATTTCAAAATTTAAAACAGATATTTTCATTAGAATATAAAATAACAAATAGCAAAATTTTAAATATCCATCAGGATAAAAGATCGATTATAAATAAATGAAACCACCTGTTTGGAAAATGAAATGGCTATCATCAATCGGAACAATTTAAAACAAGGTTGAAAAATACGAGAAAATAAAACAAAGCTGTAATAAACAGAGAAAATAATGAAAAACAAACAAGATATCAAAAACTGAATGAGAAAATATCAACTGGAGAGCAAAACGATAAATACAGAAACAGTACAGAAACGGGGAGCATATAAAAGTAGTATTGAAACATACCAGTATATAGATATAGGAAATATTTAAACATAGTATATAAACATAGCAATATAGATATATGATTTATTTGATTTCTCTGTTAAGCACCTTAGATCTTGAATTCATTTTTTCAACCAAAAGTTGTACTTTATATAAGAAAACGTTCTTGATATACAGGGTGCCCCAAAAGATTGAAACGCGCTTTAATTCTTTACCTGTTGGAGATAAATGGGCAATGTAAATTGCAAAAATGTTGAAAGTAGAGTAAGAAATAAGACTAAGTTAATTCAACAATCCTCCCATTAATTTTCAAAAAGTTACATATTTTAAATTTTCATACAACCTCCTTAAACAAATTTGGTCAAAAGGGGGTCGGAAAATTTTTATTTTTAATGTAACAAAATTATTATCAACAAGAAAGATCAATCATGCTTAAAGCATTGATTATGAAACACTTTCCAACTTCAATGCAATTTTATTTAAACAAGTCTAAAATGCAATACATTCCTCGGTAATATTTTAAAACTTATCACAATACTACATTAATTTATTATATTTGAAAACTTAAACCTTCATTGAAAAAAATGAACTTCATTCAAATGACGGCATTGAAATATAAATTGCCTGGTTTAAACACCTCTGAAATGCGATACATTCCTCGGTAATATTTTTAAAACTATCATAATACTACGATAATTTATTATATTTGAAAACTTCATCGAACACAACTGAAATTCATTCAAATGACGTCATAGAAAAAATAACACGTCTGAATCTCTCTATAAAAACAGCATTTCATTCATGACTTTTTCCCATTCATTTCATTCATGACTTTTTCCCATTCATTTCATTCATCACAATACTATAATAATTTATTTTATTTAAAAATTAAGACCATGGAGATACAAGTAATTAAACTCTATGCTTAAAACTTCATCGAAAAAATTCGTCCTTCTCTTTGTAAAATAAATGAATATTTCCTTTATATCAGCTATGCAGACTCCATGGGCTAAATAATTTTGTGTTAAAGAAATACAGCAATTTTAATACAACTCATTCTACATATTTTGCTGTTTACATTTTACATAAGTGAAAAATAGGCTTCGTTGTAGAAATAATCAAATTTGGATGATCATTTAAACTCAAATATATTGTAATTGTGTTGTTTCAGTATGTAGGTGCACAGAATTTAAGCAAAAATATAGTGGTTTTAGGACGGATACAACACTCAATATGAATCAAAAAGAACTTAAAAAATCACGATTTTGAGGCAAGATGGATGCCATATATAATTTTGAAGTGGGTCATGTGATCTTTTCATATCATGGTCACGTGATCGCTTCATATAAGAGGTGTAATTATTATTTTAATTTTTATTTAAAAAACTACTGAATATATTTCGCTGAATTTTTTTTTATATATTTTATGGAACAATTTGAATATTACTTGAAATTTTCGAAGCAATTTGAGAATTTTAAATCCGCTAAAAAAATGTTTGAAAAATTAGGTGCCATAGGGCTCAATGTATTTCACTTTTTCAACCTGGGTTCAATCCAAAACTAATTGGGTGATATTATTCATTTATATTCCCATAGGTTCTACAGACCGTCTGAACAACATACTAAAATTTCATTTTGATTAAGTCATTTTTACGGCAGTTATCGTGCTAACGGACAGACAGACAGACAGACAGAATGAACAAAGTCATAAACACTTTTCAACTTTTCACTTCACTGCGGGAACTCTCATACTGCCATAATATTCATTTGCAGTGGATCCCATCGTATATTGGACTTAGCGGCAATGAGATGGCTGATACCCTGGCTAAGGAGGGAACTTCAATGAATTTGACCTCTAACATAACGTCTGCTCAAGAGTAAAATCTTCAACTGCCACTTCTTGGCGTTCTCCTCCAACATATGGTATTGTGGCAAGCGGCAGGGTGGAGCTATTGCTTTTGCGGGCAATCGTGTCCAGCAGACTGCCTTGACCAGACTCTTAAGTGGTCACTTGAAATGCCTTAAGTTTGATCAGGGCAATAAGACCTTCCCCATTTGTGGGAAATGTAACATCAATCATTCCACCCCTGATCATCTTCTGTCCTGCCTGGAGCTTGTCAAGGAGGATTTGACCCTGAGTCCCGCCCTTGTCTTGGACTTTTTGAGTGTTTTTGAACTCATGGACCTGGTCTAACCTATTGGCTAGACCAGTTAAGATTAGTAACAACAACAAACAACAACACTGATTAAAAGCCAATGCAGCATGCAGCTCTTTCGATAATATATTGGATTCCCTTTTTCAAAGCAAGGCAGACCAATAAATCCAAAATCAAAAACACAAAATAGATTCCAAAGATTGCCTTGCTAATACATTACGGAGCGCCAGGGGTAGAACCACACGGATCTCCACATTGAAAATATCATAAATCAAAGAACAATGCTGTGAATAACAATGTATCTTATAGCATTCCTTATTTTACTGGATATTGTTTGGTAACTGATTGATGAAAATATGATAGCAAATAAGATAAAATATCAAAATGATGCATTTGTTTTAAATTAAATGTAATATTTCCTGATAAAAGAAGTTAAAGTTCTTTACTATTTAACTTTCTTTTCACTTGTTTATAGACCGTACATAAAAATAAAATGGGATGCATAAGAGCAATTATTTGGCGAATTCACCTGTAAAACATTATTAATTCGGCACTGAAATAAAAAGTTCAGATTCTGAAATATCTTCACATGTATTGGAGATGCATCTATGCATGTCGGCCGAAATCCTTTCCTTCATTACGAAAATATTATGCAGTTTTTCACCTTGAAACTATATTTTCACGATGTTGAAATGTAATTAAAAAAAGTTCTTTCGAAACTTACGCTAGCTGCAAAAGATTTGAAAAGTTCATTATCTTTGAATTTTATGTCGGCCGAGAATCTTTAATAAATTTTTAGCAGATGTGAAATTCAACTTATTGCTGTCCCTCTATACATAGAACATATAATGTATAGGTAAAATGTTGTTACAGTGAATTCGAATTAACATTTTCGACAGAAAAGCACATTGCAAGTATCATTGAACTCGAATCAAACGTTTTGCAGGTTATGTCTATCTTTGTGCACATAATTGTACAGAATTTCATTTCAATCACTATTTTTTTTATCCAGATATGTACTGAAAGAATTATACACAGATATCAGTGAAGAAAATGGTTGATTTGTCTTTATGATTTTCAAATGGAGTAAATCCATCGAAGTCTAATAAGCTGTACTTTTGATCCCATTACAACATTTTCCTGTTAGACATACTATTTATTGTAGGGAAAGTAAAAAAAGTTCAACAAACACAAAATTAAATTATCGGGATTGTGACTTAAATCGACTTTCTCACAGAATCCAATTTTCTTGTTTTTAAATTTTACAAGAATTTTTTTTTAAAAATCGGCATTATGGGTCCAAATGATTGCAATTACAGCATGATACAATTCACTTTAAAGAGCTGTGATGTGGACAGCACATAACTTTTCCTGCAGACTCATATTCACTTTCTCTCTGTTTCTGCCATAATTTATTATAACTCTTAATTGCACAAGATAACTTCCATAATTATTTAAAATGGCACTGAATATGCACTTTTAATTCAATTTTCGTTTTCAGTTCGAAACTGGACTTTTTTTCAACTGTGGCGTGGCGACAATGCGAAAACTAAAATATCTCGAGAACGGATCGCCCTAGTGTAATGGGGCTGGTTTTATGCTAAAATTTACAAAAAACATTGTTAAAAATTACAAAATAAGGATTATAAAATAAGCATTTAATTGATATAGAGCATATGTAATTTTTTATTTATAGATTTTGAAGATTTTTGCGGGCCATTTCGAAAATTAAAAAAAAATGCAACAGGTTACTTTTTCCCGAATCGTACCAAAATCTAATCAACACCCGGGTAAGCCACAAGTGACATATCTACCAAATTTTGTAAAATTTGATACATTAATTTTTCAGTTAGAGTGAATACAGTCAATTTTTGCGGGTTATTTCGCAAAAAAAGAGCGAGTTGTTTTATCCCAAATCATACCAAAAATTAATCAGCACCAGGGTCATACACAAGTGACTTACGTATCAAATTTTATGAAATTCGGTCCATTAGTTTTTGAGTTAGAGTGGATACATACATTGCACAGACAGTCACACAGAGACACACACACACAGACGTCATGCTAAAAATAGTGTTTTCGTACTGAGAGGTGCCAAAACGTGTAGATCTGTCGAAAACTCGATTTGCGATTTTCGACATAATTCCAATACTTTCCCTATACATTATCATGTATTGCACGGAAAGAAAAAAAATTGATTGATACCATATATATTGATGACACAATGATATGACACTTGACAACAATATACTTGACAACCATACTTGCCCCCCGAATTGTATCACGGCTATTTTTACAACAAATTATTTATTTAAATTATAAACTACCGTGACCATTAAGCCATGTATAAACTCTTTTTTTTCAAGATTATGTCAAATTTTGTCCTACGCTGCGATGGTAAAAAATATAAAATTCAGAATAAAATTCAAATTTTTCGCTCGAATCAAAAAGCAATTCCATCTAGTTCTAGATTTTTTGATAACAAAGACGGATATAAAATTTTGTGAAAATCCATTAATATTTGTTTTCGCTATCATTTGCTCAAGAAATCTACCACAGACATACATACAGTCATCACTCCAAAAATAGTCAAAACGTGTTCAGGAGGTCTTAAAACATACAGGGTGGTCATAAAATAACTTTCTCTGTTTGGAGGCATCTGCAGCTAAAACTGATGAACGAAATGAAACCAAATTTCAAACACAGATTGTGGAAGGCATGGGGAGATGAATTCCGCAAAAAACAATTTAGTACCAAAAGTCGCCGATAGGGGAGATTCTGTCGCTTATGTCACGTACGCACTGGGAAATTTGCATATCTAGATAGATTATGCAAATTTCCTAGGGCGTACGTGACAGCATCGCTACTCATTCCTTTTAAAAGGGAAGAGCTGATGTTCAGTCAGTTAGAAGTTCTTTCAGTGACTGTTGATTTGTGCTTAATATGCGCTCTACTTTATCTTAACGTGTTTTACTTGTAAAGCTGTTCTGCACTCGACAGTGTAATGCCGCGGTGGCTCATAGGGAATTTAGAAGGTTTCATAACGTTGTTTATGTTGGTGGTGTACCAAACCTGCATGTCTTGAAACAGAACATAACACGGGCTGTTACAAACATCCAAACTGACAGTTTACACGCAGCAGTAGAGAAAGTCATACACCGGATGCAATATGTTATGCACAGGGAAGGTCAGCACATAGAAAATATTGCACGTGGTCCAGTGGACCCTAATGTTGCTGAATAGAAGATTATTTTCTGTGAGTTTCATAAATTCATTCATAACTGTATGGTATGTTCATTTTTTATTTCTAAAACATTATTGAAATTCTGCATACTCCATTTTGCGTGTGTTCATTCTAATTATTCACTCGTTTTCGGTTCCGACAGCGCCAAAATCTCCCCTATCGGCGACTTTGGTACCAATTTTGGTTTTGTGGAATGCATCTCCCCATGCCTTCCACAGTCTGTATTTGAAATTTGGTTTCATTTCGTTCATTAGTTTTAACTACAGACGCCTCCAAACAGGGAAGGTTATTTTATGGCCACCCTGTATATCGGCAACAAAATCTCGAAATCGAAAATTTTCGTGAGAATAATACTTTCTCAATACTACGTATAAGAAAGTAAAAATAACGACATTTAGATTGCTGTTCGGAATAATATCAGAACTCAAACTAAATATTCAAAGAGTATTTTTAATTAGTTTTAAATACCTCTCTAATGGGGTTTCGAAGCGAAGAGTAACCTAATCTTTTGGTAATTAGAAGAAAGATTCAGGTTGACGTGCAGATATAAATAACTAATTTCTGCATTAACGGTTTCGGAATTTGAACTTTTTATTTCACTGTTGAGTAAAAGCCAACTTCAAATTAAATGCATTTTATATGTGCTGTTTACATTTGTTCGTAGTATAATTGCGCATTAAGTATGTTAGTTTAATTTTTAAGTTTTACTGACTATCCACATAAAAAACACTGTGTCATCAATATAATAATTTTCTAAGTGTTTCTGTTTCATCCAGAAGCCCCATCCCTATGACCGAGATGACTTAAGATTTGCACACTTATAGGATCGTCTGCGGTACAAAACCTAATGGAGCGAGATTTATTTTAGATGCCCCCGGGTGGGGTAATAATAACAAATTTATTAATACAAACTGCAAATTATTTAAGTGTTAATTTCCCTGTTATTAACAGCATTTAAGGATTTAGGCGCTTAGCTCAATCCTGAATACAAGTTCACCATATTTCAGTGATATCTGCGGAGATGATATTCTAACATATTGAGCGATTCAAATAAAATTTGGTGCGCTTAATTTAATCAGTAAATATAGGTAGTATTGCAGAAAATATCCGTAGAACTACCGTACATACAGTAAAAAATATTTGCGTGTCAATCGATTTCAGAGTAAGAAAAAAAGCATTCTTCTTCAAAACAAGCAAAGAGCGTAGTCTCTTTCTCCGTATAATTGATACTCAGAATTCACGGGAGTGAAAATTAAACTCAAGAAATTGAAAGAGCTACAGGAAAATATTTACAAGTTTATGCAGCTACACATGAGAGTGATTTGAACAGCGCAGATTCCTAAGTATTTGTATATAAATTAACTGCAGAGTGGCTCCACTCGACTTTCTCATTCCATCATAATTTTTCATTGCATCACCATTTCTCATACCATTATCATTTCTCATACCATTATCATGCCATCATTTTTACGTATCTTGTGGGGGTTTTGTTTTCAAAATTTTTCAAGCAAAATTTAGAAAAATCTGTATCGTAAGTCAAAATGATTAAAATTATTGTGTGTTACCCTTCACTTTAAAGGGTTTGACAAAAAATTTGGGGTTGATACTATAGTTGACAATGCCCTAAGGGTGATTAATTGCCCTCCTCGAGGGGGACACAATGACGTTACGAACAAGAAATTGCATCGCATCTATTTTTGACAACAATGATGGACATTATTAAGTGTCGTGATCATTGAACTATAAATATTCCTTTTTATGCAGGATTGCGTCAAAGTTTGTTATTATAACTACTATTATTAATATTATTATTAATTTAATATGATTTTCTATCGAGCACGGGTAAAGTAGGTCAGTAGATGTAACTTTCTGACCTACTTTGTCCCTTGGCAGTCGTGGCTTCGGCCGCATGGTCAGGATATTTAATATACTGTACACTTCGGTAGCACAAGTGATCCACTCCGGCTAAGGGGATCCTTTGGCTAAGATACGATCTTGGACTCAAATAATGTAAATCGTTCCTTATATATAAACCCGACTTCCGTTCAATTAAAAAAATTCTGGTAGTTAAAATTTTTTAAATATAATTGCATTTCTCGCTTTCTAATAAAACATCCTATCGTTTGATTTCCTCGAGGAAATCGAACTTAATTTTAACAATGAATTTTCGTTAATTTCATCGATGAAATTTCGTGGCCGTACGACGTTTAAATATTTCGCTGCAGACATCGTACGACGTAATTTTTATCGGATCGGCGACATATTGGTTAATTTGGCAACGCGTCGATCGATTTGACGACGTATCAAAAAGGTCGCCAAATTAACGATATCTTGCCACATTGTTCGCCAATGCTCGAAACGTAAGTGTTAGAGTGAACTTCCCAGAAGTAAGCGATAAAACTCTTATTTTATATTCAAGATTGAGAATTTTTATTCGCATTACGTATCTCAATAAAAAGTTATTAGAACATTCTAATGATAAAAAAGTTCAGCGAAAAAATGCTCAATTTTTTAAAGAGCAGTTATTTTTTAATTTTTATTAAAAGAAAAATAAAATTATTTGGCATTCAAATTTTTAAAAAATATTTGAGTGTCAATTGATTTCAGAGTAAAAAAAAGTTTGCTTCTTCAGAACAAGCAAAGAGCGTGATCACTTATTTAAATAAGTTAGGCAACTGCGGTAAAATAGACCACGTGTCTGAAGGTAAGAGAAAGGTGTCCATCATTGCGAGAGAAAAAGGAGATGAGAGGTAAAACCAAGGAGGGCAGGAAAAGAGTAGCAGGATACTACGAGTGAAAGGTAAAAACCACGGAAGAGAGAAAGAATTTCAGAAAATAAAAAATGAACGAAAAGAAAAGAATACGGTATGTGAACAGTTAGCAAAACGGTTAAAAATAACTGATTAGCGAATAAAACGATAATTCAAGAACATGAGACGTTTAAAAACCAGCTGTCAAACACACAACAAAACGTGGAATATAACAGAAAATGATAGCAAAACAATTATTAAAACAAGAATAAAAGTGAAGCAAATTTCGTCAAATAATATTGCGAAAAAAGATTGAAAATCAGGAAATAAGAAGGTAATAGACGCAAAAGAAAATTAAGGAAGCAGACTGGAATGGAAAATTAAACCAGAGATTTTCAATCGTAGAAGAGACAACCATTGTTAACAAAGGAGCTTGACTGAGAAATAATAGTAGAAATTTTTAAAAAGTCCAATTTAAAAATGGAATTTGGAATAAAAGTGTTTTTAGTATCTAAAAAATTAAAAATTAATTATACTGAGAAACAAACTGAATGAAACTCCCTAACAAACAATAATTCTCATTTTATTCTCTTCTACTTGGAAATAAATCTATGGTTTAATTATTTTAATATCGTTCGCTTCTTTCTTCCTTTTCCAATAATTTTCAAGCTATTTCCCAAATATGTGTCATTATATAGAGTAAAATATTTCTTTCACGAAAATTTCCGAATTCCAGATTTTGATGCCAATATATTCTTTAAGACATGCTAGACACGTTTTGACTATTTTTGGAAGGATGTCTGTCTGATGTCTGTGATCAATTTGTTGCGTATACGATAGCAGCCACAAATATTAAAGGATTTTCACAAAACTTTAAATTCGACTTCGTTATAAAAAAATCTAGAACTAGAATTTTTTTAATTCGAGAGAAAACTTCGATAAATTTCGAAATATTATTTTTTTTTCACTTAATGGTTGACATAATCATGCATACAAGGGTTTATTTGTGGTTCATTAATCAGTGTTGTGAAAAATAGCTGCGGTACAATGTTTTTGTTCGTAATATCATTAGCCCCTCCCCCCTTGAGGGGAGCCAAGTTACCTCCTCTGAGTACATCGTCAAGTAGGGTGTCAATCAATTGTTTTTTAAGTCCTTTAACGTGAAGGGTAACACTCTATAATTGTAATCATTTGGACACATGATACATATTTTTTTTTTTATTTTTTCTTGTAAAAATTAAAAATGTTAAAAATCACGATTTTGACACAAGATGGATGCCATATTTTATTTTGAAATGGGTCACGTGATCTCTTCATATAATATGGGTGTAATTATTATTTTAACTTTTATTTAAAAAACTACGGAATATATTTTGCTGAAATTTTTTTCATATTTTTTTATGGGATAATTAGAATATTTCCTAAAATTTTCGAAGCAATTTGTGAATTTTAAATTCACTTAAAAAATGCTTGAAAAATTAGGTTCCATAGGATTCAATGTATTTCATTTTTTCAACCCGGGTTCAGTCCAAAACTAATTGGATGATATTATTCATTTACATTCCCATATATCTCACAGACCGTCTGAACAACATACTAAAATTTCATTTTGATAAAGTCATATTTACGGCAATTATCGTGCTAACGGACAGACAGACAGACGAACAAAGTCATAAACACTTTTCAACGCTGTTGTAAAGTGTTAAAAATAAATTCTGGTATGAGAAAGTCGAGTTGAATTCACTTCACTTAATTTATTTTTGTTTATAAACTTATTTTTACAGCTGCTTTGAACGACTCGAGTAACTTCAAAAACCAGTCAGTTACCTTTTATTAATTTAGTTGGACATGGTGTTTATTTCAGGCGTACCGGAGACGAGTATTCGCCCACCCGAGAGGCACTTCATATTAACCTAGTTTCTATTCATGTGACACATCATTTAGATATATTATTTATATATGGTAAATTGAAAACTTACCCCCTTAAAATTTCATTCGCCCCCCCCCCCCCCCGGTCAAAAAGTCCTAAAAGAAACACTGGTTGGACATTCTTGTAGTCTTACTCACTGAAAAAGTGCTTTGAATCCCTTTGTTAAACATTAATTTTCCTCTTTGGTATTTTATCGTTCATTCATAATAGTTTACTGCTCATTCCTTCCTTAATGGTTTTTACTTTTCTTTTTCCTCTTCTCGCCGTTGGCAACATTCTGTCCCTACTTCAGTCATGTCTGCTGATCTGACAGCATTTACAGACCTTGCTTTAACGCGTAAAGGTTGTGCTATTTGTTTGACGTGATGAAACTAGGGCCCCCCCCCCCCTCCTTCGAAACTGGTTGACGCGATTAATTTTGTATTAGATGTTGCTTTAAACAAAGTTTTATTCAATTTTATGCATTAGAAGCAGTTGTTGTTGTCGTGTCCCTAACATTACATTTAAGGAAGAATGAGTGCACTGCTTCTATTTAGTCTAATGACCCGGGACACCCGAAGGTAGAAGTCTGACTTCTGCCCCAAATAAGACATTACAACATCCATGCCCGCGGGCGGGACTCGAATCCACAATCTGGCAGCCGAGCCATCACGAGGAAACGCCTGCCTCTTTGACCGCTCGGCCACCACATCGGCATTAGAAGCAGTTTCAGCTTATTTATAAAAATTTTATAATTTTGTTTCCTGGTTTTATATTACCCCCAAACAATTTTACCACTGCTTCACTACGTCCACAAGGATGTGTAAAATGTGTAGATCCACCGAAATTATAAATGTCGAGTTTTTGACTTCATCAAAATATCATCCCACCCGCACACAATGCAAGGAAAATAAAAACATCAAAAGACCCGAGATTTAAAGATAATAAAATTTTGATTATTCTTCGAAATAGAATCCAAGGGAGATGCAGACGGAGCAAATAAGTTCAAAAGATCATTTTTAATTACCTCTAAACACCACACTAATAGAGTTTCTCTCGGTGAATAAAAGAAAGATTTCGGTTGACATGTAGAGGGTGACATCCAATTTAGGCCATAATTTAAATTTCTATTCCATAATTTAAACGTTTTATTTCATTTCGAGTAAATTTTTTCGGAAAATCCAAATTCAAATGAGATACACTGCATTGGAAGGGGGCATAGCAAAATTGCTATCAAATATCTCTCTTTAATTTGAATTTAACTGACTGTTCACGCACACATAAATTAAAAGAGAAAATCTAAATCGTAGACATTATTTATATTTTGTATAAAAAACGACATTTCACTACAATACGCATGCGTATTCACATTACTTACAATAAATAGTATATGTAAAGAGAGGTAAAGTATTTTGATAGGGCTAAAAATCCATCCTTCGGATTTTGATGGATCACTGTTGGCATCATCTCCAATGACGTAGCGTCCATTGATTCTCAGAAGCTAAGCCTCCCTTGTTTAAAATCAAATTTAAAGATACTCTTATTTATTACATTATTTTTTAAAATTTTATTACATTATTTTTTAAAATAACTATAAGCTAGTTAGATAGAAAGATAAATCTATCTATCTATATCTGGTAAATATATCTATCTATCTATCTATCTATCTATCTCTGGATAATGCTTGGCGACGAATTCGACTAGATATCGCCAGCTTGGCAACTTTTTTAAATGGTGCAAAAGTGACGAAAACGTATGTCGTCAAATTGATATAATATCGCCAAGTTAACGACAATGTTGGCAAATCGATAAAAATGTCGCCAAATTGATAAAAATGACGCCAAATCAATACATTAATTGTGTTTTGAAAGGGGATAGTATTGTAATGATGTTTCGGCAGCGTTTGTCTGCCAGTCCAACTGTCCCACTTGGCGACAATTTTGGCGAGTTTTTTAAAATGTCTCAAAATTGAACAAAATATCATAAAAATTAACGAAAATGTCACTAAATCGAAGAAAATTAAATATCTTGGAAGGAATATAAGAATCTACTACAAGATAAAGCCATTTCTCTGTTCGTCCGTCCGTGACGTATGGCAAAAAATTTAGGGGATGTCACGAATGTAGCCAAATTGATAAAAATGACACCAAATGAGAGGCGATATTTCGCAAATTATGAATTCCGTCATATGACAGGCTAGTATATAAGAAAGGCCTTACTCTCCGTCTATCTGTAAAGATGAATTCGGCAAACTTGATAACTAATTTGGCGAAATATCCCAACTTGGCGATTAATTTACAAAAGTATCGTCAAAATTGCAAAATGAAATAGAATGCTTATTGCGGATACTATCAATAATGATAATTATTGAGTTAAAGTTGTACGAAATATAAATTAGTTTGGTACTTCGAAACAGTTTTGCATGCTGTCCGTAAAAGTGCTAAATGTACAATTCAGTGTTCAAAATATTGTGCCGTGGTTCTCATGCATTATTATTTCACGGTCAAAGAAGCAAATTCATTTCATTATGTAAATATGTAGTGAAAGTCATGTGCTATCCACATCAGGTTTTTCCTATTGTCGAGACCCCCCTCCCCTCCCCCACACGAAGCAAAAATAAAATCCTGTCATTTCAAATATAGCACCTTTTCAATCTACTTCTGAGATTTATGTATTATTCTTTAAATTGCATATGTATGAACAGTCTATAAAACTCAAATATCTGATGTGAGCAGCACATGATTTTCTCTACAGACTCAAACTCATTTTCTCTTTATTTCTTTAATAATTCATTAAATTGAGTATAATCGCACAAAATAACACTGGATTTGCATTTTTAATTCGTTTTTTTGCTTTTATTAGGTAACTGGACATTTTTTCAAAGACGGTGTAACAAAAATGCGAAAAATCTTAAAATGTCTCGAGAACGGTTAGACCTAGAGTGATGGGGTTGGATTTACTCTTCTTTCCGTCAAAAATTAAGTATAAAACAAGCATGAAATTGATACATTTGAGCACACACGTAGTTTTCCATTTTAGATTTTGACGCGCCATTTCGTAAAAAAAGTATGTTCTTTTTCGAATCGTATCAAAATCTAATCAGCCCAAGGATTACACACAAGGGATTCATCAAAAAAATTTTATGATATTCGGTGCATTAGTTTTTGACTTAAGAGTAGATACATACATTGCACATACAGACACACAGGCATACACATACGTCACGCTAAGACTAGTTTCTTCGTGTTCTAGTTGTCCCAAAACGTGTAGATCCGTCGAAAACTAGAGTTGCGATTTTCAACACGATTCCAATATTCCCCCTATACATTACTATGTATTGCAGGGAATGTAAAAAACTGATGTGGGCAGCAAATGAATTTCCCAGCAGATTCAAATTCACTTTTTCTTTATTTCTTTAAGAACTCATTAAATTGAGTTTAATTGCACAAAACGACACTAAATTTGCATTTTTAATTCAATTTCTGCTTTTATTTGGTAATTCAGCATTTTTCCAAAGGCGGCATAAAAAATGAGGAAAATCTCAAATATCTCGAAAACGGTTAGTCCTAGAGTAATAGAGTCGTTCTTATTCATTTCCTTGTCAAAAATTACGTATAAAACAAGCATTTAATTAATACATTTGAATATATGTAGGCTTTTTCTAGATATTGGCGATTTTTGCGGGCCATTTCGTAAGAAAAGACAAGTTGTTCTTTTCCGAATTGTACCAAAATCTAATCAGTACCAGAGTATCCCACATGTGATTTATCTACCAAATTTTGTGAAATGTGGTCAATTTGTATTTCAGCCGGAGTGACATGAGATTTTTGCGGGCCATTTTGCAAAAAAGAGCGGGATCTTTTTTTCCGAATTGTCCCAAAAACTAATCAGCACCAGGGCCACACTCAAGGGTTTTATCTACTAAATTTTATGAAATTCGATCCATTAGTTTTTGAGTTAGTGGATACATACATTGCACAGACAGACATACACACAGACGTCACGCTAAAAATGGTTTTTTCGTATTCTAGAAGTCTCGAAACGTGTAGATCCGAAAACTCGAGTTGTGATTTTCGACATGATTCCAATACTTTCCCTATACATTACCATGTATTGCAGGGAAAGTAAAAAATTAAAGATATTTGATAAACAACCTCCTAAAAGACATCTAATTTGAATTTGACTTTTGCAAAACCCTTTACTTGAGAACGAATTAAATGGTCAAATTCCAAAATAGGTTTGCAGACAATGGACATTTATCTTCTCATGTCAACCGGATACAATCTTTTAATTACAGAAAGATTATGTTGTTCTTCACTTTGAAACTCCATTAGTATGGTGTTCAAAACGAATTAAAAATTATTCTTTGAATATTTACGTTGACTGCAACAACTGCTTTCGAAGAAAAATCAAAATTTCATTATCTTTAAATCTTCTGATGGCTAAGTTTCGCTTTTGATATTATAGGTGAAATGGTGTTTTTTTTTTCTTTCATTATTTTTTACATTCCCTGCAGTGCATGGTAATGTATAGGATAATGCCGAATATACAGAACGAATATATTGGAATCATGTCGAAAATCGCAACTCGAATTTTCGACGGAACTGCACGTTTCGGGACCTCTAGAACACGAAAAAACTATTTTTAGTGTGACGTCTGTAAGTATGTGAGTCTGTACAATGCATGCATCCATTTTAACTCCAGAACTAATTGAACAAATTTCATAAAATTTTATAAATAAGCCACTCATGAGTGGCCCTGGTGCCGATTAGATTTTGGTACGATTCGGAATAAAAGAACCTGCCTTTTTGGCAAAATGACCCGCAAAAATCGCATGCAACCCTTCTAGCTGAAAAAAACTAATTGACTGAATTTCACAAAATTTGGTAGATGAGTCGCTTGTCTGTGGGTTACCTTGGTGCTGATTAGATTTTGGTACGACTTGGAAAAAAAAGAACCTGCCTTTTTTTAAGAAAAAAACCGCAAAAATCATTAATATCTAAAATAAAAGACTACATGCTCAAATGTATCAATTATATGCTTGTTTTATACGTAAATTTTAACAATAAAAAAAAAATAATATCAACCTCAATATTCCGGGACGGACCGTTCTCGAGGTATTTCAGTTTTTCGCCTTTTTGCTACTCCACCTTTGAAAATATGTCTAGGAAACAAATAAAAGCGGAAATTGAAATAAAAGATCAAATTGAGTGTTATTTTGTGCAGTTAAATTCAGTTTAATGAATTAATATTAAATAAATAAAGAGAAAATGAGTTTATGTTTGTAGGGAAAATCATGTGCTGTCCATATCATATTTTTATTGTATTGTCGGTTTATTTATACAAATCACTAAATTCTAATCACTGCATAACTACATATTGGCATAGAAAAAGAATTCTAAGATTATACAGGTTGTAAACTGCAAAGACAACATTTGCAGTAAAAAGTATTTTTAATATTACACCATTTTAGAAGTCAAAATAAATTACATTTAGGTCAGAGTGCTTTTGGACGTCATAACGTCCTTCATCAGTGGCAATGCAAAAAAAAGATGAGAAACATGATCTTTTACATGCAGCCAGACAGCTGCGAAACAAAAATTTGCATATGAATGGTCGAATCATCCGATGCAAAATAAAATCATTAAATTACAAAATGGATACATAGCACATATACAACTGCAGTCCATAGAGATACTCAAGCCGAACATTTTAAAGAAGTAGCATTAAATGCAAGGATAAGGTGAACTGCACAACCTGAAATTCGGACAAAGATTTAACACACAGAGTCGAGAATGAGACGCCAGTCTCATTAAAGGTTTAACACGCAGTCAAGAATGAGACGCCAGTCTCATTACAGGTTTAACACGCAGAGTCGAGAATGAGACGCCAGTATCATTAAAGGTTTAACACACAGAGTTGAGAATTCCTTCCGAGAGGTTGGTGGTAGGGGAAGGAGGGTACAGTCCCTGTGGATGCTTCCTCCACTGGGTTCCGATCTAAATTGGGTGGCACTTCCCGGCCGGTACAGATACCTTACACCGTTCTGGTAGGTCGGACGGTCTGAGTCTCAACAACAACTCAGAGTCGAGAAGGAGACATCAGTTTCATTAAAGGCTTAACACGCAGAGTCGAGAAAGGTTTAACACGTAGAGTCGAGAAGGAGACGACAGTCTTATTAAATGTTTAACACGCAGAGCGCAGAGTCGAGAATGAGACGCCAGTTTCATAGTCAACTGACGTTTTTCGGGCTATATATGAAAGCTCATGTTTTTCATATTTTATTGCATTGCCACTGGTGAAGGTTGTTATGACTTTCGAAAGCGCTCTGACTTAAATGTAATTCATTTGGACGTCTTAAATGTTGCAATATTAAAAATACATTTTACTGAAAATGTAGTATTTACTGTGTATAACTTCATATTTTTATATGTGTTTCCATGTATGTGCTCCATGATGTATGTGTTTCCATACATTTTGATATAATTTGATTAAAGTTGCTTTTAAAATATTTTACAACTACATACTTATGAACGATTGGTCGCAGATAAATGGTTCTAATTTTTTAAAAATCTGATGTGGGCAGCACATGACTTTCGCTACAGACTCAAATGTATTTTTACTTTATTTCTTCAATAATACATTAAATTGAGTGTAGTAACACTAAATAGCACACATAATTATTTAATGACACTGAATTTGCACTTTTAAAATTCAGTTTTCGTTCTCATTTGACAACTGAACTGATTTTCAAAGGAGGAGTAACTAAAATGCGAAAAAACTACATTATTTCTAAAGGTTAGACCTAAATGGTTAGACCTAAAGTAATGAGGTTAATCGAATTCTTTTAACCGTAAAAAATTACGTCTAAAACAAGTATTTAATTGATACATTTAAAAAGTAGTAGTTTTTTATTTTAGTTTTTGACGGTTTCTTCGGGCCATTTCATAAAATATGCAGGCTCTTTTTTCTGAATCGTACAAAACACTAATCAGACCTAGGGTAACTCACACGCGACTTACCGATAAAATTTTATGAAATTTGGTCAAATAATTTTTGAGTTAGAGTAAACACACACGCACAGACGTCACACTAAAAATAATTTTTCTTTTGTGTGCGTCCTAGTGATCCCAAAGCGTGTAGATCCATTGAAAACTCGAGTTGCGATTTTCTTTCAACATAGTTCTAATACTTTCCCGACTACAATAGTTTTGGTTATGTGACACGTTTTAGTAAAAAAGTACAAAATTGAATTTTAATATGCACCCCCTAGAATGAAAGTTCGAATTAGAAATTTATTCATTTTCTACTCATTAAAAGATTTTTTGTAAAAAGCAGCTCTGTAATATGCAACGTTGGTAGCGAAAAAATTGTCAAAGTTGCAGTACGTAAACCACTTTTCCAGATCAAATGTAACGGCGAAAATATAAATTTCAGAGGTCGTATAATAGTTAAATTTCGTTAAATAAGCTTTACATTCAAAAGCTTATGTATAGCCATCTTCAGCAAAAGTTATATAAAGTCCCCAATTGCCCGCTGAAAATTTTATAATGATGCCTCGAGTAATTTTGATCATATGACAATGGAACGTATTGGACTAATTTGAATATGGAAAATACTTTTATAATTGGACATATTTACTAAAAGGGCGGAGGAGTAAGAAAAGTTACATTCTGCACTTTTTCACCAAATGTGTCACATAATCATAATTTATACTTAATAATTTCCACAAGAACTCTGCATATTTCCTTGGTAGGAAAGTACAGGAATAAGAGATTGGAAAACACAGAAATAAGTGATTGGAAAATACAGAAATAAGTGATAGGAAAATACAGAAATAAGTGATAGGAAAATACAGAAATAAGTGATAGGAAAGTACAGAAGTATTTAGTAGGAATGTTCTGAATTACAAAATAATTTGGTGCTTATTTAACTGGATATTCGATTAAAAGTTTAACAGATAGCTGCGGGACACAGAGGTTTTAAATTCAAAAGCAAAGTTAAATCCATAATCGAACAATGGTTAAGACCGTCTTCAACATAATAAATGCATGCACAAAGATCTGGACAGAATATTCATGGTCATCCATGGTCATCCATGGTATGAACAATTTACTATGGATTGTCCTAACGTACACTCGTGTACCTTTTCTTACAAAGTTATTTGATTGATTAAGGATTTCCCTAAAAACAGTATTGAAAGTATGGAAGCGCTTGGTGGGAAAGTGCGGAAGCGCTTGGCAGGAAAGTACGGACGCGTTTGGAGGGAAAGTACGGAAGCGCTTGGCGGGAAGTACGGAAGCGCTTGGCGGGAAAGTACGGAAGCGCTTGGCGGGGAAGTACGGAAGCGCTTGGCCGGGAAAGTACGGACGCGCTTGGTCTGGAAAGTTTGGAAGCGCTTGGCGGAAAATTACGGAAGCGCTTGGTAGGAAAATGCTGAATTGCAAGATAATTTGGTACTTAAATGGCCAGTTAAAAGTTTAGCAGCTAGCTGCGGAGGCATAAACTTGATCAAGACAGAATATTCACTTTACTATGAATTGTCCTAACATGTACACTTAGTAGGGAAATACTGAATTGCAAGATAATTTGCTACTTAAATGACCGGTTAAGAGTTTAGCAGCTAACTGCGGGACATAGGGGCATAAACTTAAATTCCAAAGCAAAGTTACACCCATAACCGTACAAGAGTTGAGTTCTTTAACGTAATAAATGCAAGCAAAAAAATCTTGACAGAAAATCCTCCTAAACAAGTAAATGTATTCGTCGGGTAATTTAAAATACTTTGCTGAAATACATCTTTAATTGCAATCAGTCTTTCACTAAACTTTTACCGTATTAAGCAGAATAAAAATTCGAAAAGTTCTGGATTTTGTTTGCTGGAATTAGTAATTTATTTTTGCAAAGAAATCTAAAACCATTCTATTGCGAAGATTCTATGCCACTTTTCACTCCAAATAACAGCTATTTTCAGAGGGAACAAAAGTAATTAAAATATGTTCTTCCGGTATTTGTTCTGACAATAGTTGTTTCGAATGCAATTCTCAGAAAATCAAATTTTCATTTCATGCAATTCTTCAAAAATTTATTTTTCAAAGTACGCTCTACTGGGAAATGATTATATTTTCATTCATGTTTTTTTTTTCTCGAAACGAGCTTTTCACAAGAAAGACCTTTCATTGGATATTTATTTCAATGAATAATTCAATATTTTCAAATTCCATATTTTATTTATTTTTCACAGAAATATTTTAGAAGTTAAACTCTGATAAAACATGAAAGGCCTGCAATTCAAGTACAATGGCTTTGTGTGCTTCAACTGCTCTTATGAAGTAATGCATAATTAAATGTTTAAACCACCAAACTCTTAATCTAAGAAACCTTATTCAAACCAATTGAGGTATCCAGAACTCGAGGGGATAACTCATGCTCGCTTTCTTTTAATTTTAAGACCGAATTCTTGATCACAAAATATCCAAATTTTACTTTTCTACAATTCATAGTAAAGTGAAAAGGAAGTATCGAGACAAAGTCATAAATCTGAATTCGAGTTTTTGATGGATTTACGTATTTTCGACATCATGGAACATAAATACATGATTTTGATGTCTGTGTCTGACTGTGTCTATCTGCCTGTGAGTGGTTGGATGTGTATGCCCATATGTGTGCCAGTTCGATTGTCTGTGTGACTGTCAGTTCGACGGTCTGTGAGTCTGCCTGACTGTCAGTTTACCTGTCAGTATGTCTGTCTGTCTGTGTAACATATATATTCACTCTATCTTAAAATCTATTCGACAAAGTTTCACGAAATTTAGTAGTTAGGTTGCAGGTTACTCTGATGCTAATTAGATTGTAGTGCAATAAAGAAAAATAAAATTGTATTTTTTCATCGGAATTCCTTGAAAACGTTGAAATAAAATAAACATGCTTAAATGCATTTAATCTCAATTTTGTATAAACGTCTCTGAAATGCGATACATTCCTCGGTAATATTTTTAAAATTATCACAATACTACATTAATTTATTATATTTGAAAACTTCATCGAAGAAAATGAACTTCATTCAAATAACGGCATTGAAATATAAATTGTCTGGTTTAAACATCTCTAAAATGCGATACATTCCTCTGTAATATTTTAATATTATCATAATACAACAATAATTTATTATATTTGAAATCTTTATCGACAACAAATGAACTTTATTCAAATTACATCATCGAAAATATAAATCGCATCTCTATAAAAGCAGCATTTCATTCATAACCATTTTTCCAATCGTTTCATTCATCACAATACTATATTAATTTATTTTATCTGAAAATTTGAAAAATTGTTATCTACCATATTTATTTTAAAAGATGTAACCTATAATATATAAATAATTCAACTCTTGAAAAAATATTTATTATACAGTATATCTTTTTTTTCTTTCTGAAGGATATAGTAAGAACCAGAAATTAATTGAATTTGTTTTTTTCCTTATATTAAATAATTTTTATTTAAAAAACTACTTCGCATATCTTACTGAATTTTTTTTCTATATTTTATGGGATAATTCGAATACTTCCTAAAGTTTTCGAAGCAATTTGTGAATTTTAAACTCGCTTAAAAATGTTTGATAAATTAGGTCCCATAGGGTTCAATGTATTTCATTTTTTCAAGCCGGGTTCAATCCAAAACTAATTGGGTGATATTATTCATTTATATTCCCATAGGTCCAACAGACCGTATGAACAACATACTAAAATTTCATTTTGATAAAGTCATTTTTACGGCAGTTATCATGCTAACGGACAGACAGACAGACAGAATGAGCAAAGTCATAAACACTTTTCAACTATGTTGTAAAGTGTTAAAACTACAAAAATAACGCTTTGGCAGACGATGACTAGCTGAATATTTCAGAAATGAAATTGGAATTTTCATGACGTGCGAAATTGCGGCTTTTTTAACACTTTACAACAAAGTTGAAAAGTGTTTATGACTTTGATCATTCTGTCTGTCTGTCTGTCTGTCAGCACGATAACTGCCGTAAAAATGACTGAATCAAAATGAAATTTTAGTATGTTGTTCAGACGGTCTTATGGGAATATAAATTAATAATATCACCCAATTAGTTTTGGATTGAACCCGGGTTAAAAAAATGAAATACATTGAGCCCTATGGGACCTAATTTTTCAAACATTTTTTAAGCGGATTTAAAATTCATAAATTGCTTCGAAAATTTTAGGTAATATTCAAATTGTTCCATAAAATGTATAAAAAAAAATTTAGCGACATATATTCAGTAGTTTTTTAAATAAAAATTAAAATAATAATTACTCATCTTATATGAAACGATCACGTGACCATGGTATGAAAAGATCACGTGACCCACTTCAAAATGAAATATGGCATCCATCTTGTCTCAAAATCGCGATTTTTAAAGTTCTTTTTAATTCATATTGAGTGTTGTATTCGTCCTAAAACGACTTTATTTTTGCTTAAATTCTGTGCATCTACATACTGAAACAACGCAAATACAATATATTTGAATTTAAATGATTATGCAAATTTGATTATTTGTACAACGAAGCCTATTTTTCACTTATGTTAAATATAAACAGCAAAATATGTAGAATGAGTTGTATTGGAATTGCTGTATTTCTTTAACACAAAATAATTTAATCCATGGAGTCTGCATGGCTGATATGAATGAAATATTATATGATTTTATAAAGAGAAGCACGATATTTTTCGATGAAGTTTCATAGATTTTAATTACTTGTAGCTCCATGGTCTTAATTTTTAAATAAAATAAATTATTATAGTATTGTGATGAATGAAATGAATGGGAGAAAGTTATGAATGAAATTCTGCTTTTATAGAGAGATCCAGGCGTGTTATTTTATCTATGACGTCATTTGAATGAATTTCAGTTGTTTTCGATGAAGTTTTCAAATATAATAAATTACCGTAGTATTATGATAGTTTTAAAAATATTAACGTGGAATGTATCGCATTTTAGAGATATTTAAACCAGGCAATTTATATTTCAATGCCGTCATTTGAATGAAGTTCATTTTTTTCAATGAAGGTTTAAATTTTCAAATATAATAAATTAATGTAGTATTGTGATAAGTTTTAAAATATTACCGAGGAATGTATTGCATTTTCGACTTTTTTAAATAAAATTGCATTGAAGTTGGAGAGTGTTTCATAATCAATGCTTTAAGTATGATTGATCTTTCTTGTTATAGTTTATCGAAATTATCACCAAAGCTGAAAAAATGAGCAAAAGTAGCAGAATATTTTACATTGTATATTCTTCCATATTTTCTGTAATTTAAATAATCTATTTAACTATTTCTTTGTACAAATCTCCGATGCGACTGGCTGGTGACACTTGTTCCATACATTCCCCTTAAAATAATAATTTTAAGTTGTATAAAATATCATATTTTCAACCAGAACTTAAATCAAATAGACCAAAGGCGGTTAAGTTCCGGCTGTTAAATAACCCACATTGAAAAAGCGTTCCCCTTCGCACTCAAAACTTTCTCTGCTTTGCTGAGCTTTGAACAGATGCCAAAAGTGAAGAGTGTTACATTAAATTGTTTGAAAATTAAAATAATCGTGTTTACAAAACATTTGCAGTTTTCCGAATCAAACTGCAGTTTAATGTTCACGCAAAATCCAAAGAAGTTATATTGCAACTACACAACTTCGTAATACAAAGTTTTCATTACACTTTCTTTGGATGAGACGTTCATTGAAAATTCATTAAAATATCTTGCAGTTGAACACGCATTTTTATTTAAGTGCCGATAAGATAGGTTTCATAAATTTCTTAAGAAGATATGGTGGCCGATTAAAAAAGATGTGATGTTTTAATGGATGTTCTCATATATTGATATTCAACCTTTAGTAACATTTCTATAAGAATTATTATTAGAATTGAAAAAAAGATGTTATCTTTTTAGTTAGTAGAGGGCTCCACTCCCTGCTTGTTAATACTCGCCAACCTTGAACATCCAATTCAAACCTCGTACTTTTGATTCCTCTACTTCAAAACATTTCCTTGAAACATCTATTGCTCAGTATTAGTTATAGATAAAGCTCAGTTTATGGCTCATATATATTCAGCATTAAATTCCGGAGGAGGTAGGGTCTTCACTAAGGATTTCTCTTTTCTGGCTTTTTTTTCACTTCTGCCAAAAAAGATTTCTTAAAACATTTATTTCTCAAGATTGATTACAGACAGAGCTTAGTTGGTGATTGGTATGGATGCAACATTAAATTCTAAAAGGGGTTAGGGATTCACTAAAAATTTCCACTTCCTGTTCTAGAGATGCCGCTTCGGGTTACTCAGAAATTCGTATGACTGTAAGAAACAGGTATTCTAAAATGAATAAAAAATACTTAATTATTTTGCCAGAAATGAACACCATTTCCCCCCATATGACGGCTCCTTCGTAAAAATACAATGTACATCATGTACAAAACTTAATCTCTATTAAATTTTCAGTAATTTCCATGATTATATGACGGAGTAATTTAAATTTAAGATTTTCATAGAACTGCTATCTCTGGAAATAAAAATAACTCCTCCGGTGATAATGATACTAGTACAATAATTGCTGGGAAAAAATAGTTAGAATTACGCAATTAATGTAAAAGATATCTAAAATCGCGTATATTAACTCAGATCAACCAAGTGCTGCAATTTATAGGCGTAACAGTCTTATTACAAACTTACGAACTACAAAAAATAGTATTGTCATATTTTACAAAACATTTTAAAACAATAACTTAAAAAAGAAATTTAATAAGAAAATGTATTTTGTATTCTAATGCTGATTATGACAGAATTAGATTTAGCAATACACATGCAAATTGTGACTGACATATGGATTGTGTCTTGAACTCAGTTGTGTCTTATGAAAATATGAGGAGAGACACAATCGAGTTCAAGACACAATCCGTATATCAGTTGAGACGCAATTAAATGTTTATCCACAAATTGTTCGTTCGAAAATAATTTAAAGACATTCGGAAATATTTGATTTCAAAAAATATTTTTCCAAATTATTGGCGTAATCTTATATTCTATGGCTTTAACTGATAGAACACCATAAAAATTTGATGCATTTTATTTATTAAAAAATATAAAATATGTCCAATATTAAATTCCTTTAATGTTGAAATAAGATAAATTGGATAAAAATCGTCTGCTGTAAAAATCCAAATGGAGTTATACAGCAGACGATTATTCTATTTCGAATTTTATTTCGCTAATGTTATTTTCTTCAAATAAAATTTCAGAAACAAAAATCGTATGTATAATGTTCTGTCTATGAAAGAGAGTATTGTTAATATCTCCAATTCTGCCGCTCCCCCACGCCTCTTTATTAATATATAAGCCTACAAACTCGAAACCAGAACAGGGGTTAAACACAGTGACGTAGCACGATACAAAATTTGAAAAAAAAAAACATCAAAATCAGTGGATTTGTATCCAAAAAAGACAGATAGACAGACAAACAAACAAATAAATAGACATTCAATTATGGATAAGATATACAGTTAAAATGTAAAAAATCATCTCCTCACAACGTAATTTCTGTCATCTAATAATTCTAATATATAAATTCACTTCTGTCCATTCTATACAGATCAAATGCATTAAAGGACAAAAAAAAACGAATTTTTAAAAAAAGCTTCGAATTAACTCCTTACCACTTCCTTCTACTCATTTAAAGAACATGTTTAAGTTAACAAAACAAGCTCTAATGGCACAAACAAACCTTAATGGTAAAAAGTTGCACAGAAACCTTCACATAATGAACCACATAATCAAAAGACTCTTCAAAACCAAACAAGGTTTGAAGACTGTCAAGTGAATGAAGAAATAAATGTACTTGTCAAAAGAAAAGACACAAAGGAACACCATGTAAAGAATTTAAATACTCAAGGATTTTAACTGTATATTTTTTTCTAAAAGGAAGTATTTGATAATGTCTTTGTTTTTATAATTTTTATTCACCATATTTGAAGCAGAAAACCCTTTACGAAAACATAATGTAAAGAACTTTTAAGATTAAAACTCTTACAATGGAAGCACTCTTATTGCGGATAACAGTATCTACGGGCCGTTTTTTTTTCTCCGGTGTTGGGGGACCTACAGGTGGGTTTGGTGGTTGAACTTAACCGTTGTAATGTAAGTTGAGTCCAATTTTTAAGAAATTTGTAGCCGAATACATGATAACACTAAATATTTCAGTTTCTATAAAGGTTCGAAAATTGTAACACCTCCCAAGCTGACAATCGTCTAATTAGTACAAAACCGGTTAGTGAATGGTATCATCTCCAATGGGAGTGCAAACCTATCTTTGGGAGTCTTCCCTTTAGGAGGTCTGTGTGGTTATAAAAATACTTCAGCAACTAATAAAACCACCGATCTCTTCCTGTCCAAACTGTCTTCAATTATTGAGCTCCTAAGACAACTGCATTTCCTTCTACAGTTAAAGTTCAACCTGTCTTCTTATTCCTTTAGATGTCGGATCCAAGTTCAATTTCTTATATATATGACCCTGTCATTCCTGAGCTTTTATGCGGCCACTTGCTCTTTCTGAATAGTAGCTCTTCAAGTAGCTCTTTCTGAATTGAAACCGATACTATAAATCGTAAGGGCTTGGGAAAAATCTAATTTCAATATCATTAACCCCTCATTCATCTATTGAATGTAACCTGCATGGTTAAATGTATTAGCTTCATTGTAATGAACTCCAATTTTTGCCCAAAAGAACCATTATCTATTGAGTTACTGAAGGGATTTCCTATCTTTCTATATTTGAAGTGGACAATAATACGTATTTGTACAGCAGAGGTTCTCAAAATGTGGGACGCGAAATATCTGAAAAAGGAGGGGGCGGGGGGAGTACAAGGAAGGAATTACCTAAAAATTATATAGCTTTCTGTGGCTGTTTTAGCAGGTGTTTTAGAAAGGCAGTAGCACAGCTGAAATCGATATGGAAACGAAGGAGCGCAAATACAAAAATATTGAGAAGGACTGATATACAGTATCAAAGTTTCGAAATGGTGCGACCTTTTTGCTAAACTAAGAGCTATCAATTTATATTATGTAAAATGCTATAAAATACAAACTCTCTCATATAATATTACTACAAATTTCATAAGGACTGCTATTAAAATATTTTTTAAATGACCTTACATTTCCTCATACTAATACGAAACAAAACCGAATACGGTGCTACCTCCTGAGGCAACCATGATATTTCCTGCTCGTGCGTCTTTTGTAGAGTATTAAATTTAGTTCCAGTTCAACAATCATGAGAATTCTGGAGCAGGAGATGGAATCCGGGGCGCTTGGATTGTGTCCAGTCGAGCATAAACAAAATCATTATTTTATAGATAAACAAAATCAACTTCCGATTTCTTTATCTACATCAAACTAAGAAACTATGAAAAGTATCTGCAGGCGTCGTGTTTCTACAGAATGCCTAGAAATTCAGCCGATTGTGATGGTTGCGTCATCTATTGCTAGAATTTAAAGAATACTCGGGAATTTGGGGGATTAAATCGAGAATGTTTGAAACATTCTTAGGAATAAAATAATTTACGAGTTTTGTGCATTTTCCTGAAGATTCGGCATGTTGCAAAGCTAAGATCTCTAAGTTGCGATAAATTTAAGTTGATGTTTTTTGTTATGTTTGAAGGCGTTTCAATTTTTAGTACATAGATAAAATATGTTGAATTAAAAATTCATTTTTAAATTTTGATATTAGTAAAACTCTTGAAAGACAATAGGCAAATTTTAATTATCAATATACATTTCTTCAAAAAGTTTCATATTAAATAAATACGACTAAAAATTAATTTGCAACAAATATTTTAAAATTTGAAGCTATTTCTGTCTTTGAAAGATTACAAATGAGACGGAATTTTTCCAGTATAGATATATTATTTTACTTTATTTTAAAAAAATCTTAAAAATTTAATATTTTTTTAAGTTTAACAAACTTACCACCAATTTCTCATACGCAGACAAAAGAAACCGTAACTTCATTATGCTGCTACACGCCGTTTCATAATTTTCATTACGAAATAATAAATTATTATATTCAATTACGCCATGCATTTATCTTACAATAAAAATCTCAGCAGATTTTCGAGTTATACAATGTTGAATATTCCCACGTTATGGAAATTTTCTAATTTTTTATAAAAAAAACTCTTCCCAAAAACTCTGTTTTTCCCCCATGAGAATAAACTTTTTTTTCATTTTTTTGCAACAATTGCACTTTGCTAAAACTTAAACAAAACAATTTCATCTCTTAGTCCGGGCCGCCTTTTGAAAACTTGAATAAATGAATTCAATTAATTTCGGATTTAACTCCAGGGCAACGGTGGGTACAATTTCTACTATATATGTACTGTATATCTAAAGAATATACTGTATATGAATACAGTGTACTGTATATGTATACTATACTGTATATGAATACAGTGTACTGTATATGTATACTATACTGTATATGAATACAGTGTACTGTATATGTATACTATACTGTATATGAATACAGTGTACTGTATATGTATACTATACTGTATATATATATATATATAGCTTTCTTTACCATATCCTTCCTGTCTTAGGAAAATTTTATATACAAAATAATCTCTTATTAAAAAAACAAAAAAACATTTTATTTTGTCCATATTTACTATCTGACAATATATACTCCCTACCGTACAGCCTGCTGATGTATTACTTCAGCTCTTCATGTCAGTTTAAAAGAAACAAACTGACTAGGTTCTTCAATTCTCAGAGAAAATACCTCTTCCAGCCGTTATGGGCGCATTATAATTTCCAAGCAGCTACAAAGATCGCAGCTGCAGAAGATGGATGTAATAAATCACAGTAATAGTCATAAAAATTGTATCTTGAACAAAGTATACTGTACTGACTACCCCAAAGCTGACAAAGTGCAGGGTTATAAGATGATGGAGTATTAATCAATAGATAGAACCCTATTTTATGACGATTTTAGTTCCCTTAAAATGCAATGTATATGTATGAGCAACATTTTGTATAGGACTAGAAAATTAAGTGATCATTTCATGTTTTGTTTCGAGCGTTCTGGAAGAGAAAAATCTTTTGCATGAAGAAGAATCATGTAAGAGAAACATACTTTATATGATAGTGTATTGATCAATAGATAGACACCAATTTTATGACGATTTTAGTTACCTTAAAATGTAATGTATATGTATGAGCAACATTTTGTATAGGATTAGAAAATGAAAATGATAATTTCATGTTTTGTTTCTGTCCTCTGAGAAAGAAAAATCTTTTACATGAAGGAGAATCTTGTAAAAGAAATATCTTTTATCCCAATTCGTACCGAAATCTAATCAGCACCAAGGTCACCCACAAGGGACTTACCTACAAAATTTTATAAAATTCGATCAGTTAGTTTTTCAGTTAGAGTGGATACAAAATCTACACATACACACAGACAGACAGATGGAATATGGAAAATACTTTTATAATCGGAGATATTTTCTAGAACGGCGGGAGCGTATGAAAAGTTACATTCTGCACTTTTTTCACCAAAAAGTGCCACATAATCATAATTTATACTTATTAATTTCCACAAGAACTCTGCATATTTCCTTGGAAGGAAAGTACAGTAATAAGTGATTGGAAAGTACAGAAATAAGTGATTGGAAAGCACAGAAATAAGTGATTTTAAAGCACAGAAATAGGTGATTGGAAAGCACAGAAATAAGTGATTGGGAAGCACAGAAAAATATGATTGGAAAGTACAGAAATAAGTTATTGGAAAGTACAGAAATAAGGGATAGGAAAGTACAGAAATAAGGGATAGGAAAGTACAGAAGTATTTAGTAGGAATGCTCTGAATTACAAAATAATTTGGTGCTTATTTAACTGGGTATTTGGTTAAAAGTTTAACAGATAGCTGCTGGAAACAGCGACATTAAATTCAAAAGCAAAGTTAAATCCATAATCGTATAATGGTAAAGACGTCTTCAGCATAATAAATGCAAGCACAAAGATCAAGACAGAATATTCACTTTACTATGAATTGTCCTAACATGTACACTTAGTAGGGAAATACTGAATTGCAAGATAATTTGCTACTTAAATGACCGGTTAAGAGTTTAGCAGCTAACTGCGGGACATAGGGGCATAAACTTAAATTCCAAAGCAAAGTTACATCCTTAACCGTACAAGAGTTACGTTCTTTAACGTAATAAATGCAAGCACAAAAATCTGGACAGAAAATCCTCCTAAACAAATAAATGTATTCGTCGGGTAATTTAAAATACTTTGCTGAAATGCATCTTTAATTGCAATCAGCCTTTCACTAAACTTTTACCGTATTAAGCAGAATAAAAATTCGAAAAGTTCTGAAATTTCGTTTGCTGGAATTAGTAATTTATTTTTACAAAGAAATCTAAAACCATTCTATTGCGAAGAGTCTTTGCCACTTTTCACTCCAAATAACTGCTATTTTCAGAGGGAACAAAAGTAATTAAAATATGTTCTTCCGGTATTTGTTCTGATAATAGTTGTTTCGAATGCAATTCTCAGAAAAATCAAATTTTCATTTCATGCAATTCTTCAAAAATTTATTTGACGAAGTACGTTCTACTGGGAAATGATTATATTTTCATTCATGGTTTTTTTTCTCGAAACGAGTTTTTCACAAGAAAGACCTTTCATTATATATTTATTTCAATGAATAATTCAATATTTTCATAATCCATATTTTGTTTATTTTTCACAGAAATATTTTAGGAGTTAAACTCTGATAAAACATTGAAGACCTGCAATTTAAGTAGAATGGCTTTGTGTGTTTCAGCTGCTCTTATGAAGTAATACATAATTAAATGTTTAAACCACCAAACTCAATCTAAGAAACCGTACTCTACCAATTGAGATATCCAGAACTCGAGAGAATAACTCACTGTCGCCTTCTTTTAATTTTAAGGACGACTTCTTGATCACAAAATATCCAAATTCTACTTTTCTACAATACATAGTAAAGTAAAAAGAAAGTATTGAAACAAAGTCATAAATCTGAATTCGAGCTTTTGATGGATTTAAGTGTTTTCGAAATCATGGAATATAAATACATGATTTTGATATCTGTGTCTGACTGTGTCTGTCTGCCTGTGAGTGGTTGGATGTGTATGCCTATATGTGTGCCAGTTCGATTGTATGTGTGACTGTCAGTTCGACGGTCTGTGAGTCTGCCTGACTGTTAGTTCACCTGTCAGTATGTCTGTCTGTCTGTGTAACATATATATTCACTCTATCTTAAAATATATTCGACAAAGTTTCACGAAATTTAGTAGTTAAGTTGCAGGTTACTCTGATGCTAATTAGATTGTAGTGCAATAAAGAAAAATAACATTGTATTTTTTCATCGGAGTTCCTTGAAAACATTGAAATAAAATAAACAGGATTAAATGCATTCAATGCCTGTTTAATTTTACATAAAAATGTTCAGAAATAAAAGTACTCTTAAGTATCATCACAAAGAGAAAAAATATCAAAGAGCAACTTCGTTAGCAATCTTACAATCTTGGGAACGGAGATTGCCTGGATTTATTATTTTAGATATATCTGAACAAACAACCGTTTGGACTAGGCCAAGTTCGGTAGAGACCCATAAATTATTTTGGCAGAGTCAGTGTCGGGATTTATATTGCAATATATTTTAGAACTCGGTTCGGATTCCGGCTCTAGTAGTACCTAATCAAACGCGATAAAAACTTCAATCCATTTCGTCCTCTGCTGCTACTACACTGAAAAACATTTGCAAGAATGTTATTGAAAGTTTCAGGGGCATCAACTGTCAGTAATGGGGAGTAAGCTTTCTAATTGTTATGACAATATATATAACAAGAAAGATCAATCATGCATAAAGCATTGATTATGAAACATTTTCCAACTTCAATGCAATTTCATTTAAACATCTCTAAAATGCGATACATTGCTCGCTAATATTTTAAAAATTATCAAAATACTATATTAATTTAATATATTTGAAGACTTAAAATTTCATCAAAAAAATGAACTTCATTCAAATGACGGCATTGAAATGTAAATTGCCTGGTTTAAACATCTCTAAAATGCGATACATTCCTCGATAATATTTTTAAAATTATCCTAATGCTGCAATAATTTATTATATTTGAAACTTCATCGAAAACAACTGAAATTTATTCAAATGACGCCATCGAAATATAACACGTCTGGCTCTATCAATAAAAGCAGCATTTCATCAATAAATATTTTCCCATTCATTTCATTCATCACAATACTATAATAATTTATTTTATTTAAAAATTTAAGGCCATGGAGAAACAAGTAATTAAACTCTATGCTTAAAACTTCAACGAAAAAATCGTCCTTCTCTCTGTAAAATCAATGAATATTTCATTCATATCAGCTATGCAGACTCCATGAGCTAAATAATTTTGCGTTAAAGAAATGTAGCAATTCATATACAACTCATTCTACATATTTTGCTGTTTACATTTTACATAAGTGAAAAATACGCTTCGTTGTAGAAATCATCAAATTTGGATGATCATTTAAACTCAAATATATTGTAAGTGCGTTGTTTCAGTATGTAGATGCACAGAATTTAAGCAAAAATAAAGCGGTTTTAGGACAGATACAACACTCAATATGAATTAAAAAGAACTTTAAAAATCACGGTTAATCACGGATGCTATATTTCATTTTGAAGTTGGTCACGTGATCTTTTCATATCATGGTCACGTGATCGCTTCATATAAGAGGTGTAATTATTATTTTAATTTTTATTTAAAAACTACTGAATATATTTTGCTGAAATTTTTTCTATATATTTTATGGAATAATTTAAATATTACTTAAAATTTTCGAAACAATTAGTGAATCCGCTTAAAAAATGTTTGAAAAATTAGGTCCCGTAGGGTTCAATGTATTTATTTTTTTCAACCCGGGTTCAATCCAAAACTAATTGGGTGATATTATTTATTTATATTCCCATAGGTCCCGCAGACCGTCAGAAAAACATAATTTCATTTTGATTAAGTCATTTTTACGGCAGTTATCGTGCTAACGGACAGACAGACAGACAGAATGAACAAAGTCATTAACACTTTTCAACTTTGTTGTAAAGTATTAATAAAAATGAAAAAAGGTAGCAGAATGTTTTACAATTGTATATTCTTCCATATTTTCTTTAATTTAAATAGTCTATTTAACTATTTTGGTACAAATCTCCGATGCGACTGGCTGGTGACACTTGTTCCACACATTTCCCTTAACATAATATTTTTAAGTTGTAAAATATCTTATTTTCAACCAGAACTTAAATCAAATAGACCAAAGGCGTTTAAGTTCCTGCCGTTAAATAACCCACATTGAGAAAGCGTTCCCCTTCGCACTCAAAACTTTCTCTGCTTTGCTGAGCTTTGAACAAATGCCAAAAGTGAAGAGTGTTACATTAAATTGTTTGAAAATTAAAATAATGGTGTTTACAAAACATTTGCAGTTTTGCGAATCAAACTGCAGTTTAATTTTCACGCAAAATCAAAAGCAGTTATATTGCAACTACACAACTTCGTAATACAAAGTTTTTATTACACTTTTTTGGATGAGGCGTTCATTGAAAATTCATTAAAATATCTTGCAGTTGACCACGGATTTTTATATAAATGGAGATAAGATAGGTTTCATAAATTCCTTAAGAAGATATAATGGCCGATTAAAAATATTTGAGTGGCCGATTAAAAAAGATTTAAGTTTTAATGGGCGTTCTCATGCATTAATATTTAAACTTTAGTAACATATCTAAAAGAATTATTATTAGAATTTGAAAAAATATGTTATCTTTTCAGTTAGTAGAGGGCTCCGCCCCCTGCTTGTTAATACTCGCCAACCTTAAACTTCCAGTTCAAACCTCGTACTTTTGATTCCTCTACTTCAAAACTTTTCCTTGAAACATCTATTGCTTAATATTAGTTATAAATGTAGCTCAGTTGATGACTCATATATATTCAGTATTACATTCCGGAGGAGGTAGGGTGTTCACTAAGGATTTCTCTTTTCTGGCTTTTTTTTTCACTTCGGCTACAAAACATTTCCTTAAAACATTTATTTCTCAAGATTGATTGCAGACAGAGCTTAGTTGATGATTGACATAGATTCAACATTATATTCTAAAAGAGGTTAGAGATTCGCTAAAGATTTCCACTTCCGGTTAATTCGAAATTCGTATGACTGTAAGAAACAAGTATTCCAAAATGAATAAAAAAATAAAAAATGAACACCATTACGCACCATATGACGACTCCGTAAAAAAGGTTGTGTACTCTTACATTCAATGTTGTGTAATCTTACATTCTATGGCATTAACTAATAAAACGCCATAAACATTTGATGCACTTTATTTATTAAAAAATATAAAATATATTCAATATTAAATTCCTTTAATGTTGAAATACGATAAATTGGATAAAAATCGTCTGCTGTATAAATTCATTTAATTCGATTTCGCTAATGTTATTTTCCTCAAATAAAATTTCAGAAAAAAAATCTTAAGTATAATGCTCTTTCTATGAAAGAGAGTACTGTTAATATCTCCAATTCTTCCCCCCCCACCCCTCTTTATTAATATATAAGCCTACAAACTCGAAACCAGGACGGGGGTTATACACAGTGACGTAGTACGATACAAAATTTATAAAAAAACCATCAAAATCTGTGGATTTGTATCCAAAAAAGACAGATAGATAGACAAACAAAAAAATAAATAGACATTCAATTTTGTATAAGATATACAGCTAAAATGTAAAAAATCATCTCACAACGTAATTTCTGTCAACTAATAATTCTAATATATAAATTCACTTCTGTCCATTCTATACAAATCAAATGCATTAAATGACAAAAAAAATCCAGTTTAAAAAAAAGTTTCGAATTAACGCCTCACCACTTCCTAAGGCATAATTTTTAGCTGCTTTCTACTTACTCTTTTAAAGAAAATGTTTACATCAAGAAAACAAGCTCTAATGGCACAAAGAAACCTTACAGGTAAAAAGTTGCACAGAAACCTTCACATAATGAACCACATCATCTCTTCAAAACCAAGCAAGGTTTGAAGACTGCCAAGGATATGAGGAAATAAATGTACTTGTCAAACGAAAAGACAGAAAGAAACCCTATGTAAAGACTTTAAATACTCAAGGATTTTAACTATATTCTTTTTAAAGGAAGTATTTGATAATGTCTTTGTTTTCATAATTTTTATTCACCATATTTGAAGCAGAAAACCCTTTACAAAAACATAATGTAAAGAACTTTTAAGATTAAAACTCTTACAATGTAAGCACTCTTATTGCGGATAACAGTATCTACGGGCCGATTTCGTTCTCCGGTGTTGGGGGCCCTACAGGAGGTTCGGTGATTGAACTTAACCGTTGTAATGTAAGTCAAGTTCAATTTTTAAGAAAGTTGTAGCCGAATACATGATAAGACTACATTATTTCGGTCTCTATAAAGGTTCGAAAAGTTGTAGCACCCCCCAAACTGAGAGCCAACGGCCCTACCGTGCTGAAAACATCGGTTCTCGTTAGATCACCGAAGTTAAGCAGCATTGGGCGCGGTTAGTACTTGGGTGGGTGACCACCTGGGAACACCGCGTGCTGTTGGCAAATTTCGGACGCGGTAGTCCGGTGGTTTGCGCGCTGGATTTGCACGCTGCCGTCGTGTTCATGCGGAGTACGATCATGTTAAACATGTGTGTCCGTAAGTCCTTCCGAGAGGTTGGTGGTAGGGAAAGGAGAGTACTGTCCCTGTGGATGCCTCCCCCACTGGCTTCCGGTCTAAATTGGAAGGTACTTCCCGGCCTTCCAGTTACCTTACACCTTTCTGGTAGGTCGGACGGTCTGGGTCTCAACAACAACAACCCACCAAGCTGATAATCGTCTCATTAGTGCGAAACCGGTTCGTGAATGGTATCATCTCCAGTGGGTGCGCAAACCTATCTTTGGGAGTCTTTCCTTTAGGAGGTCTGTATGGTTATAAAAAAAACTTCAGCGAGTAATAAAAGCACCGATCTCTTTCTGTCCAAGTTGTGTTCAATTATTGAGCTCCTAAGGCAACTGTATTTCCTTCTACAGTTAAAGTTCAACCTGTCTTCTTATTCCTTCAGATGTCCGATCCAAGTTCAATTTCTCATATATATCACCCTGTCATTCCTACGCTTTTATGCAGCCACTTGCTTGACTTAGCTCTTTATGAATTGAAACAGCTGCTATAAATCGTAAGGGCTGGGGAAAAATCTCATTTCAATATCATTCACCCCTCATTCATCTATTAAATGTAACCTGCATGTTTAAAATGTACTAGCTTCATTGTAATGAACTCCAATTTCTGCCCAAAAGAACCAATATCTATTGAGTTACTGAAGGGATTTCCTATCTTTCAATATTTGAAGTGGGCAATAATACGTATTTGTACAGCTGCGGCTCTCAACATGTGGGGCTCGAAATATCTGAAGGAAGGGGGGGGGGACAAAGAAGGAATTACCTGAAAATTATATAGCTTTCTGTGGCTGTTTTAGGAGTTTTAGAAAGGGGGTAACACAGCTGAAATCGATATGGAAACAATGGGACAAAAATACAAAAAAATTGAGAAGGACTGCTGCACAGTATCAAAGTTTCGAATGCAAATGGTGCGACCTTTTTGTTAAACTAAGAGCAATCAATTTATACTATGCAAAACGCTATAAAATGCACACTCTCTCTCATATAACACTACTACAAATTTTAAAAGGGCTGCTATTAAAATATTTCTTAAATGACCTTATATTTCCTCTTACTAATACGAAACAAAACCGAATACACCCTTACCTCCGGAGGCTACCATGATATTTCCTGCTCGTGCATCCTTTGTAGAGTATTAAACTTAGTTCCAGTTCAACAATCATGAGAATTCTGGAGCAGGAGATGAAATCCGGGGCGCTTGGATTGTGTCCAGTCGAGCATAAACAAAATCATTATTTTATAGATAAACAAAATCGACTTCCGATTTCTTTATCTACATCATACTAAGAAACTATGTAACTATGAAACGATGTATCTGCAGGCGTCATGTTTCTACAGAATGCCTAGAAATTCAGCCGATTGTGTTGGTCGCCTCATCTATTGCTAGAATTTAAAGAATACTCGGGAATTTGGAGGAATAAATCGAGAATGTTTGAAACATTCATAGGAATAAAATAATTTACGAGTTTTATGCATTTTCCTAAAGATTCGGCATGTTGCAAAGCTAAGATCTCTAAGTTGCAATAAATTTAAGATGATGTTTTTTGTTATGTTTGAAGGAGTTTCAATTTTTAGTACATAGATAAAATATGTTGAATTAAAAATTCATTTTTAAATATTGATATTAGTAAAACTCTTGAAAGACAATAAGCAAATTTTAATTATAAATATACATTTCTTCAAAAAGTTTTATAATAAATGAATACGACTAAAAACTAATTTGCAACAAATATTTTAAAATTTGAAGCTATTTCTGTCTTTGAAAGATTACAAATGAGACGAAATTTTTCCAGTATAGATATATTATTTTACTTTATTTTAAAAAAATCTTAAAAATTTAATATTTTTTTAAATTTAATAAACTTACCTCCAATTTCTCATACGCAGACAAAAGAAACCGTAACTTCATTTTGCTGCTACACACCGTTTCATAATTTTCATTACGAAATAATAAATTATTATATTCAATTACAAATCCGGCATGCATTTATCTTACAATAAAAATCTCAGCAGATTTTCGAGTTATACAATGTTGAATATTCCCAAGTTATGGAAATTTTCTAATTTTTTATAAAAGAACTCTTCCCGAAAACCATGTTTTTTCCCCATGAGAATAAACTTTTTTTTCATTTTTTTGCAACAATTGCACTTTGCTAAAACTTAAACAAAACAATTTCATCTCTTAGTCAGGGCCGCCTTTTGAAAACTTGAATAAATGAATTCAATTAATCTCGGCTTTAACTCCAGGACAACGCTGGGTACATTTCATACTATATATGTACTGTATATCTAAAGAATATTCTGTATATGAATATAGTGTACTGTATATGTATACTATACTGTATATATATATATAAAGAATTACTTGAATTGCAATTTACGCCAGCTTTCTTTACCATATATCTTTCCTGTCTTAGGAATATTTTATTTAGAAAATAATCTCTTATTAAAAAAACAAAAAACATTTTATTTTGTCCATATTAACTATCTGACAATATATACTCCCTACCGTACAGCCTGCTGATGCATTTCTTCAGCTCTTCATGTCAGTTTAAAAGAAACAAACTGACTAGGTTCTTAAATTCTCAGGGAAAATACCTCTTCCAGCCGTTATGGGCGCATTATAATTTCCAAGCAGCTACAAAGATCGCAGCTGCAGAAGATGGATGTAATAATCACAGTAATAGTCATAAAAATAGTATGTTGAACAAAGTATACTGTTCTGACTTCCCCAAAGCTGACAAAGTGCAGGGTTATAAGATGATGGAGTATTAATCAATAGATAGAACCCTATTTTATGAGGATTTTAGTTCCCTTAAAATGTAATGTATATGTATGAGCAACATTTTGAATAGGATTAGAAAATAAAAGTGATCATTTCATGTTTTGTTTCTAGCATTCTGGAAAAGAAAAATCTTTTGCATGAAGAAGAATCATGTAAAAGAAACATATTTTACATGAGGGACTATTGATCAATAGATAGATAACAATTTTATGACGATTTTAGTATGGACATGTATGGACAACATTTTGTATAGGATTAGAAAATGAAAATGATTATTTCATGTTTTGTTTCAGCTTTCTGGGAAAGAAAAATCTTTTACATGAAGGAGAATCATGTAAAAGAAATATCTTTTATCCCAATTCGTACCAAAATCTAATCAGCACCAAGGTCTCCCACAAGGGACTTACCTACAAAATTTTATAAAATTCGATCAATTAGTTTTTCAGTTAGAGTGGATACAAAAGACACACACACACGCGGTAGTAAAAATAGTTTTTTCGTGTTCTAGAGGTCCCAAAACGTATAGAACCGTCGAAAACTCGAGTTGAGATTTTTGGCACGATTCCAATACTTTCCCTCTATATTACCAGGTTTCGCAGGGAAGGTAAAAATTGTATATTGAACTAAATATACTCTCTAACTTCTCACATATCTAGCAAGTTTTCGGAGTTATAAGATGGTGTAGTATTAATCAATAGATAGTACACTACTTTATGACTATTGTATTGTAATGTGGCCAACAAATGACTTTCCCTGTATAATGCAATGAATTTACTTTTTCACAGTGAAAAAACGTCAATTTGGCGTCAGTTTCGTTACTTTAATTTTTGCAATTTTAACGATATTTTTATCAATCTGGGGCAAAATACCGCCAAGTTGGCGATATTTCATTAAAAGAGTCGCCATATTGGCAAGTTGATCATCAAGCGTTACAGATAAATGGAAAGAAAAGAATTTCTCATACGCCAAGGAAGGTTGGAGATTTGTTAGGCATCAAAATACAAAACTATTCCACAAAGTATCTTCTCACGTGAATGCAACGAACTAGATCCACTACAATTATGTTAACACATTTATCGCATAAGATTACATATGAAAATTGAACATCATTCACAATAACTTATGTGACCACTTTTTATCACATATGAAAATTAAGCATAATTCACAGTAATTTGTTTATCACTTTTTTTAAGTTTGTGACTTTTGATAAATAGATTTGAATACGTTGCAATATCCCGAAAACGGTTCACGGTAACCTTCTAAAGTATATGTAAATCGATTTCTAATGAAAAATTACATAAGAAATGATGAATGATTTATGTAACATTATTGAAAGTTCCGCATTTTTCATGATTTTTTTCGAAATTTCATTCGAAAATTCAGAGTCTTCCGAATATTCGATTGCAATTAAAACAGACTTTCAGTATTATCCGATTGTAACTTTTGTACGGAATTTCGTTCGAAACGATCCCTTTGTTCATAAAATAACGTCTCCATAGACTCACTAACACACAGTCAATAAAGTTCATAACGTTCACAGTCATCACATCAATAACGTTCAATTTCAGTTCAAGAGAGGCTTGAAACGTGCTCATCCATCAAAATCTCGAATTCGAATTTTTGACCCCTCTCAGATTATTTTCCCTATACATTATACTATGTATATAGGGAAAGGAAAAATGGTGCCTTCATGATTTTGTTTTCAACATTCTCGAAAACAAAATAGGTAATTTGCATAACGCTATTTGTGCATATCTTTCTGTGTAATCTACTTGTCAATTCTAACTTAAAAACTTTCCATTTAATTTTCATAGAAATTAACAAGTGACTTATGCTTTAGTCAAGCATTAAAACTCCAATTACTTTTCCGACTGATGAAAAAGAACTTACAATACAGACATAGAGATCAATGATCACGTAACAATTTTTATTACTTTCTCTGCAATACATGGTGATGTATAGGGAAAGTATTGGAATCATACCGAAAATCACTACTCGAGTTTTCGACGGATCTACACGTTTCGAGACCTCTACAATACGAAAAAACTATTTTCAGCGTGACGTCTGTGAGTATGTGCGTCTGTCCAATGCATGCATCCATTTTAACTCAAAAACTAACTGAGCAAATTTCATAAAATTTTATAGATAAATCACTCATGGGTGGCCCTGGTGCTGATTAGATTTTAGTACGATTCGGAATAGCTAAATGGCCCGCAAAAATCGCATGCAACCCTTCTAGCTAAAAAACTAATTGACTGAATTTCACAAAATTTGGTAGATGAGTCGCTTGTGGGTTACCTTGGGGCTGATTAGATTTTGGTACGACTTGGAAAAAAAGAACCTGCCACATTTTATGAAAAAGCCCGCAAAAATCATGAATATCTAAAATAAAAGATTACAGGCTCAAATTCATCAATTATATGTTTGTTCTGTACGTAAATTTTAACGATAAAAAGAATAAGATCAACCTCAATATTCTGGGACGAACCGTTCTCGAGGTATTTCAGTTTTTCGCCATTTTGCTACTCCACCTTTGAAAATATATCTAGGAAACAAATAAAAACGGAAATTGAAATAAAAGTGCAAATTGAGTGATATTTTGTGCAATTAAATTCAGTTTAATAATTTTATTAAAGAAATAAAGAGAAGATGAGTTTATGTTTGTATGGAAAAGCATGTGCTTTTCATATTATATTTTTATTGTATTGTCGGTTTATTTATACAAATCACTAAATTCTAATCACTGCATAACTACATATTGGCATAGAAAAAGAATTTTTAAATTGTATAGGTTGTAAACAGCAAAGACAACATTTGCAGTAAAAAGTATTTTTAATATTGCACCATTTTAGAAGTCAAAATAAATTACATTTAGGTCAGAGTGCTTTTGGACGTCATAACGTCCTTCATCAGTGGCAATGCAAAAAAAGATGAGAAACATGATCTTTTACATGCAGCCAGACAGCTGCGAAACAAAAATTTGCATATGAATAGTCGGATCATCCAATGCAAAATAAAATCATTAAATTACAAAATAGATATATAGCACATATACAACTGCATTCCATACAGATACTCAAGCCGAACATTTTAAAGAAGTAGCATTAAATGCAAGGATAAGGTGAACTAGACATTCTGAAATTCATAGAAAGGTTTAACACACAGAGTAGAGAATGAGACGCCAGTCTCATTAAAGGTTTAACACGCAGAGTTAAGAATGAGACGCCAGTCTCATTATAGGTTTAACAGGTAGAGTCGCGATTTAGACGCCAATGTCATTAAAGGTTTAACACACAGAGTTGAAAAGTCCTACCGAGAGGTTGGTGGTAGGGGAAGGAGGGTACAGTCCCTGTGGATGCCACCCCCACTGGGTTCCGAGCTAAATTGAGTGATTCTTCCCGGCCGGTACATATACATTATACCGTTCTGGTAGGTCGGACGGTCTGAGTCTCAACAACAACGCAGAGTCGAGTAGGAGACGCCAGTCTCATTAAAGGTTTAACACGCAGAGTCGAGAATGAGACGCCAATTTAATAGTCAACTGGCGTCTTTCGAGCTGCATATAAAAGCTCATGTTTTTCCTATTTTATTGCATTGCCACTGGTGAAGGTTGTTATGACTTTCAAAAGCGCTCTGGCTTAATTTATTTGGACGTCTTAAATGGTGCAATAATAAAAATACATTTTACTGAAAATATAGTACTTATGTGTATAACTTCATATTTTTATATGTGTTTCCATACACTTTGATAATACAAGTTGCTTCTAAAATATTTTACAACTAAATACATATGAACGATTTGTCGCAGACAAATGGTTCTAATTTTTTTAAAAACTGATGTGGGCAGCACATGACTTTCGCTAGACTCAAATGTATTTTTTCTCTATTTCTAAAATAATACGTTAAATTGAGTTTAATAACACTAAGTAGCACGCATAATTATTTGCAATGATACTGAATTTGCACTTTTAAAATTCAATTTTCGTTCTCATTTGACAACTGGACTGATTTTCAAAGGCGGCGTAGTTGCGATTTTCGACATGTTCTAATACTTTCCAGACTACGATAGTTTTGATTATGTGACACGTTTTAGTAAAAAAGTACAAAATTGAATTTTAATACGAGCCCCCTTCAATGAAAGTTCGAATTAGAAATGTATTTTCTACTCATTAAAAGATTCCTTGTAAAAAACAGTTCTCTATTATGCAACATTGGTAGCAAAAAAATTGTCAAAGTTGTAGTACGTAAACCACTTTTCCAGATCAAAACTAACGGCGAAAATATAAATTTCAGGGGTCGTATAATAATTGAATTTCGCTAAATAAGTTTTACATTCAAAAGCTTATGCATCCTTAACAAAAGTTATATAAAGTCTCCTATTACACGTTTAAAATTTTAATTAATGATACCTCGAGTAATTTTGATCATACGACAATAGAACTTTTTAGGACCAATTGGAATATGGAAAATACTTTTATATTTGGAAATATATTCTAGAACGGCGGGGGCGTATGAAAAGTTACATTCTGCACTTTTTTCATCAAAAAGTGCCACATAATCATAATTTATACTTATTAATTTCCACAAGAGCTCTGGATATTTCCTTGGAAGGAAAGTACAGTAATAAGTGTTTGGAAAGTACAGAAATAAGTGACTGGAAAGCACAGAAATAAGTGATTGGAAAGCACTGAAAGAAATGATTGGAAAGTTCAGAAATAAGTGATTGGAAAGTACAGAAATAAGGGATAGGAAAGTACAGAAGTATTTAGAAGGAATGTTCTGAATTACAATTTATTTGGTGCTTATTTAACTGGGTTGATTTGATTGATTAAGGATTTCCTTAATAACAGTATTGAAAGTGCGGAAGCGTTTGGTTGGAAAGTACGAAAGCGCTTGGTAGGGAAGTACTGAATTGCAAGATAATTTGGTACTTAAATGACCGGTTAAAAGTTTCGCAGCTAGCTGCGGGACATAGAGGCATAAACTTAAATTCCAAAGCAAAGTTACATACTTAACCGTACAAGAGTACGGTTCTTTAACGTTTAGAGTGTTCTTTAACGTAATAAATGCAAGCACAAAAATCTGGACAGAAAATCCTCCTAAACAAATAAATGTATTCGTCGGGTAATTTAAAATACTTTGCTGAAATGTATCTTTAATTGCAATCAGACTTTCACTAAACTTTTATCGCATTAAGTAAAATAAAAATTCGAAAAATTCAGAAATTTCGTTTGCTGGAATTAGTAATTTATTTTTTCAGATAAATCTAAAACCATTCTATTGCGAAAAGTCTATGCCACTGTTAACTCCAAATAACTACTATTTTTCAAAGGGAACGAAAGTAATTAAAATATGTTCTTTCGGTATTTGTTCTGACGATAGTTGTTTCGAATGCAATTCTCAGAAAATCAAATTTTCATTTCATGCAATTCTCCAAAAATTTATTTTTCAAAGTACGCTCTGCTGGGAAATGATTGTATTTCCATTCATATTTTTTTTTCCTCGAAACAAGATTTTCACAAGAAAGAACTTCATTGGATATTTATTTCAATGAATAATTCAATATTTTCAAATTCCATATTTTGTTTAATTTTTCACAGAAATATTTTAGGCGTTAAACTCTGATAAAACATGAAAGACCTGTAATTCAAGTAGAATGGCTGTATGGGTTTCTACTGCTCTTATGAAGTAATGCATATCCAAATGTTTGAACCATCAAACTTTAAATCCGTACTCTACCAATTGAGATATCCAGAACTCGAGAGAATAACTCACTGTCGCCTTCTTTTAATTTTAAGGACGACTTCTTGATCACAAAATATCCAAATTCTACTTTTCTACAATACATAGTAAAGTAAAAAGAAAGTATTGAAACAAAGTCATAAATCTGAATTCGAGCTTTTGATGGATTTAAGTGTTTTCGAAATCATGGAATATAAATACATGATTTTGATATCTGTGTCTGACTGTGTCTGTTTGCCTGTGAGTGGTTGGATGTGTATGCCCATATGTGTGCCAGTTCTATTGTCTGTGTGACTGTCAGTTCGACGGTCTGTGAGTCTGTCTGACTGTCAGTTCAACTGTCAGTATGTCTGTCTGTCAGTATAACATATATATTCACTCTATCTTAAAATCTATTCGACAAAGTTTCACGAAATTTAGCAGTTCGTTTGCAGGTTACTTTGATTCTAATTAGATTGTAATGCAATTAAGAAAAATAAAATTGTATTTTTTCAGCTGAATTAAGTGTAAACGTTGAAATAAAATAAACATGCTTAAATGCATTTAATACATGTTTCATTTCACGTAAAAATTTTCAGAAATAAAAATACATTAAGTATCATCATAAAGTGAAAAAATATCAAAGAGCAACTTCGTTAGCAATCTTACAATCCTGGATTTCTTACAATCTTGGGAACGGAGATGGCCTCCATTTATTATTTTAGATATATCTGAACAAACAACCGTTTGCACTAGGCCAGGTTTAGTAGAGACCCATCAATTATTTTGGCAAAGTCGGTGCCGGGATTTATATTGCAATATATTTTAGAACTCGGTTCGGGTTCCGGCTCTGGTAGTACCTGATCAAACGAGGTAAAAACATAAAATTTCGTCCTTTGCTGGTACGACACTGTAAAACATTTGCAAGCATGTTATTGAAAGTTTCAGGGGAATCAACTGTCAGTAATGGGGAGTAAGCGTTCTGATTGCTACGGCAATAATATAACAAGAAGGGTCTATCATGCATAAAGCATTAATTATGAAACACTTTCCAACTTCACCGCAATTTTGTATAAACATCTCTGAAATGCGATACATTCCTCGGTAATATTTTTAAATTATCACAATACTAAATTAATTTATTATATTTGAAAACTTCATCGAAAACAAATGAACTTTATTCAAATTACGTTATCGAAAATATAAATCGCCTCTCTATAAAAGCAGCATTTCATTCATAAACATTTCTCCAATCGTTTCATTCATCACAATACTATAATTTATTTTATCTAGAAATTTGAAAAATTGTTATCTACCATATTTATTTTGAAATATGAAACCTATAATATATAAATAATTCAACTCTTTTAAAGACGTTTTTTATATAATATATCTTTCTTTTTTCTTTCTGGAGGATATAGTAAGAGTCAAATTAATTGAATTTGTTTTTCTCCTTATATTAAATAATTTTTATTTAAAAAACTACTTAACATATTTAACTGATTTTTTTTCTATATTTTATGGGATAATTCAAATATTTCCTAAAATTTTCGAAGCAATTTGTGAATTTTAAATTCGCTGAAAAATGTCTGAAAAATTAGGTCCCATAGGGTTCAATGTATTTCATTTTATCAAGCCGGGCTCAATCCAAAATTAAATGGGTGATATTATTCATTTATATTCCCATAGGTCTCACAGACCGTATGAACAACGTACTAAAATTTCATTTTGATAAAGTCCTTTTCACGGCTGTTATCGTGCTTACGGACAGACAGACAGACAGAATGAACAAAGTCATAAACACCTTTAAATTACGTTGTAAAGTGTTAAAAATACAAAAGTAACGCTTTGGCAGACGATGACTAGCTGAATATTTCAAAAATGAAATTGGAATTTTCAGTACGTGTGAAATTGCGGCTTCTTTTATAGTTTATCGAAATTATCAACAAAGTAGCTGAAAAAAATGAGCAAAAGTAGCAGAATGTTTTACATTGTATATTCTTCCATATTTTCTTTAATTTAAATAGTCTTTTTAACTATTTCTTTGTACAAATCTCCGATACGATTGGCTGGTGACACTTGTTCCACACATTCCCCTTAACATAATATTTTTAAGTTGTAAAATATCTTATTTTCAACCAGAACTTAAATCAAATAGACCAAAGGCGCTTAAGTTCCTGCTGTTAAATAACCCACACTGAGAAAGCGTTCCCCTTCGCACTCAAAACTTTCTCTGCTTTGCTGAGCTTTGAACAAACAGATGCCAAAAGTGCAGAGTGTTACATTAAATTGTTTGAAAATTAAAATAATCGTGTTTACAAAACATTTGCAGTTTTGCGAATCAAACTGCAGTTTAATTTTCACGCAAAATCAAAAGCAGTTATATTGCAACTACACAACTTCGTAATGCAAAGTTTTCATTACACTTTCTTTGGATGAGGCGTCCATTGAAAATTCATTAAAATATCTTGCAGTTGAACACGCATTTTTATTTAAGTGCCGATAAGATAGGTTTCATAAATTACTTAAGGAGATATAATGGCCGATTAAGAAAGATTTGAGTGGCCCATTAAAAAAAATTTAAGTTTTAATGGACGATCTCATGCATTAATATTTAACCTTTAGTAACATTTCTAAAAGAATTATTATTAGAATTTGAAAAAAGATGTTATCTTTTCAGTTAGTAGAGGACCCCGCCCCCTGCTTGTTAATACTCACCAACCTTGAACTTCCAGTTCAAACCTCGTACTTTTGATTCCTCTACTTCAAAACTTTTCCTTGAAACATCTATTGCTCAATATTAGTTATAGATATAGCTCTGTTGATGGCTCATATATATTCAGCATTACATTCCGGGGGGTGGGGGTGTTCAATAAGGATTTCCCTTTTCTGGCTTTTTTTTCACTTCGGCCACAAAACATTTCCTTGAAATATTTAATTTTCAAGATCGATTGCAGACAGAACTTGGTTGTTGAGTTTAATTGATTCAACATCAAATTCTAAAACAGAATAGGTATTCACTAAAGATTTCCACTTCCGGTTCTAGAGATGACACTTCCTGTTAGTCCGAAATCCGTATGACTGTAAGAAACAAATACTCCAAAATGAATACAAAAAGTAGTTTTGTCAAAAATGAACACCATTTCCCACCATATGACGGCTCCTTCGTAAAAATGCTGTGCACATTATGTACAAAACTTGAGCTAGATTAAATTTTTAGTAATTTTCATGATTATACCACGGAGTATTTTAAGTTTAAGATTTTCATAGAACTGCTATCTATGGAAAGAGAGGTAACTTCTCCGGTGGTTATGATACTAGTACAATCATTGCTGGAAAAAAATTGTTGGAATTTCGCAATAAATGTAAAAGGTATTTAAAATCGCGTATATTAACTCAGATCAACCAAGCGCTGCCCAATTTATCGGCGTAACAGGCTTATTACAAACATTACAAACTACAATAAATAGTCTTGTCATATTTTACAAAACATTTTAAAACAATGACTTAAAAAAGAAAACTAATAAAAAAATCTGATGTGGGATGCACATGACTTTCCTTATATAATGCAATGAATTTACTACTTTTACAGTTAAAAAAAGTTATCCCTATAGTAGATACTTATATTCTTTCCAAGATATTGAATTTTCTTCAATTAGTCGTAATTTTCATTGATTTAGCATCACTTTTATCCATTTAGCGAGATTTTTGTTAATTTGGCAAGAATTAAAAATGTCGCCAAGTTGGCGATATTCCGCCAAATTCGTCGCCCAAATATGGCCAAGCGTTAAGGATGGAGAAATAAGTTATTCTTATAGCACATAAATGACTATTGGTGTTCAAATACAAAAGTATTTCTAAAAGTATCTTTTTTCATGAATGGAACGAGCTACTTCCACGAGATTGATGTTATCAAATTTATCGCATGGTATTACATATAAAAAGTGAACATGTTTCTCAATAGGAAATATATATTTTTTTATTTTATATGACTTTTTGATAATTTTTTTTTAAAATGTTCAATATCTCAAGAACGGTTCATGTTAACTTTTTGAAATTTATGTCAATCGTTTTCTAATGAAAAATTACATAAAAAATGTCTATTTGCTTAACTTGATTAGTGGTTTTGATTTTTTGACGATTTTTTCAAAATTTCATTCGAAAATTTAGGGGGATTCTGAACATTCGATTGCGTATAAAAACAATAGGCTTCCAGTGTTTACGGATTGCGATTTTTGTACCAAATTTCGTTCGAATCGGTCCATACGTTCGTCAATTATCGTCTCCACAGACTCACTGACACACACACACATCACCTGAAAAATTTTTGATTCGTGATCAGGGATGCTTGAAACGTGCTCTCCCGTCGAAAACTCATTCGAATTTTCGACCCCGTCACAATACTTTCCTTATACATTATGTATATAAGGAAAGTAAAAATGTATTTTGTATTCTGATGCTGATTATAATAGAAGTAGACTTAACAATACATATGTAGATTGTGATTGACATATGGATTGTGTCTTAAACCTCGATCGTGTCTCATGAATATACGAGAAGACATAATCGAGTGCAAGACACAATCCGTATATCAGTTGAAACACAATCAAATGTTTATCCACAAATTCATTCGTTCGAAAATAATTTAAAGACATTCGGAAATATCTGATTTCAAAAAATCTGTTTAACACTTTACAACATAGTTGAAAGTGTTTATGACTTTTTAACACTTTACAACATAGTTGAAAAGTGTTTATGACTTTGTTCATTCTGTCTGTCTGTCTGTCTGTCCGTCCGTCCGTTAGCACGATAACTGTCGTAAAAATGACTTTATCAAAATGAAATTTTAGTATGTTTTTCAGACGGTCTGTGGAACCTATGGGAATATAAATGAATAATATCACCCAATTAGTTTTTGATTGAATCCGGTTTGACAAAATGAAATACATTGAACCCTATGGGATCTAATGCTTCAAACATTTTTAAGCGAATTTAAAATTCACAAATTGCTTCGAAAATTTTAGAAAATATTCAAATTATCTCATAAAATATATAAAAAAAATTTCATTAAAATATATTAGGCAGTTTTTTAAATAAAAATTATTTAATATAGGAAGAAAAAAAAATTCAATTAAATTCTGACTATCGTTATATCCTCCAGAAAGGAAAAAGAAATATATTATTTAATAAATATATTTCCAAGAGTTTAATTATTGTATATATGAGAATAGTTTCATATTCTCAAGTAAATATGGTAGATAGCAATTTTTCAAATTTTTAAATAAAATAAATTATTATAGTATTGTGATGAATGAAACGATTGGAAAAATGTTTATGAATGAAATGCTGCTTTTATATAGAGGCGATTTATATTTCGATGACGTCATTTGAATAAAGTTCATTTGTTTTCGATTAAGTTTTCAAATATAATAAATTATTGTAGTGTTATGATAATTTTAAAAATATTAGAGAGGAATGTATCGCATTTTAGAGATGTTTAAACCAGGCAATTTATATTTCAATGCCGTCATTTGAATGAAGTTCATTTTCTTCGATGAAGTTTTCAAATATAATAAATTAATATATTATTGTGATAATTTTAAAAATATTACCGAGGAATGTATTGCATTTTAAAGATGTTTGTATAAAATTGCATTGAAGTTGGAAAGTGTTTCATAATCAATGCTTTATGCATGATTGATCTTTCCTGTTTCCAAATTATTGCCGTAATTTTATAGTCTATGGTTTTAATTGATAGAACAACATAAAAATTTAATGCACTTTATTTATTAAAAAATTTATATCAATTCCTTTATTATTGAAATAAGATAAATTGGATAAAAATCGTTTGCTGTATAAATCCATTTAATTTTATTTCGGTAATGCAATTTTTTCAAATAAAATTTCGGAAAAAAAATCGTAAGTATAATGATCTTTCTATGAAAGAGAGTTTTGTTAATATCTGCAATTCTGCCCCCCCCCCCATCTCTTTATTAATATATAAGACTACAACCTCGAAACCAAAACGGGGTTATCCATAAATCTAATATATAAATTTTCTTCTGTCCATTCTATACAAATCAAATGCATTAACTGACAAAAAAACAATAATAAAAAAAGCTTCGAATTAACTCCTTACCACTTCCTAAAGCATAAGTTTTAGCTGTATTCTACTCTTTTAAAGAACATGTTTACGTTAAACAAACAAGCTCTAATGGCACAAAGAAACCTTACAGGTAAAACTTGCACAGAAACCTTCACATAATGAACCACATCATCAAAAGACTCTTTAAAACCAAACAAGGTTTGAAGACAGCCAAGTGAATGAAGAAATAAATGTACTTCTCAAAAGAAAAGACACAAAGGAACCCCATGTAAAGAATTTAAATACTCAAGGAATTTAACTATATTTTTTTTCTAAAAGGAAGTATTTGATAATATCTTTGTTTTTATAATTTTTATTCACCATATTTGAAGCAGAAAACCCTTTACAAAAACATAATGTAAAGAACTTTAAAGATTTAAACTCTTACAATATAAGAACTCTTATTGCGGATAACAGTATCTACGGGCCGATTTCGTTCCCGGGTGTTGGGAGCCCTACAGGTGGGTTTGGTGATTGAACTTAACCGTTGTAATGTAAGTTGAGTCCAATTTTTAAGAAATGTGTAGCCGAATATATGATAGGACTAAATATTTCGGTCTCTATAAAGGTTCGAAAAGTTGTAGCAACCCCCAAGCTGAGAGCCAACGGCCCTACCGCGCTGAAAACACCGGTTCTCGTTAGATCACCGAAGTTAAGCAGCATTGGGCGCAGTTAGTACTTGGGTGGCTGACCACCTGGAAACACCACGAGCTGTTGGCAAATTTCGGGAGCGGTAGTCCGGTGGTTTGCGCGCTGGATTTGCACGCTGCCACAACTGCCGCCGTGTTCATGCGGAGTACGATCATGTTAAACATGTGGGTCCGTAAGTCCTTCCGAGAGGTTGGTGGTAGGGGAAGGAGAGTACGGTCCCTGTGGATGCCTCCCCCACTGGCCTCCGGTCTAAATTGGAAGGCACTTCCCGGCCGTCCAGTTACCTTACACCTTTCAGGTAGGTCGGACGGTCTGGGTCTCAACAACAACCCACCAAGCTGATAATCGTCTCATTAGTGCGAAACCGGTTCGTGAATGGCATCATCTCCAGTGGGTGCGCAAACCTATCTTTGGGAGTATTTCCTTTAGGAGGTTTGTATGGCTATAAAAAAAACTTCAGCGAGTAATAAAAGAACAGATCACTTCCTGTCCAAGCTGTGTTCAATTTTTGAGCTCCTAAGGCAACTGTATTTCCTTCTACAATTAAAGTTCAACCTGTCTTCTTATTCCTTCAGATGTCCGATCCAAGTTCAATTTCTCGTATATATCACCCTGTCATTCCTGCGCTTTTATGCAGCCACTTGCTTGACGTAGCTCTTTATGAATTGAAACAGCTGCTATAAATCGTAAGGGCTTGCGAAAAATCTCATTTCAATATCATTCACCCCTCATTCATCTATTGAATGTAACCTGCATGGTTAAAATGTATTAGCTTCATTGTAATGAACTCCAATTTCTGCTCAAAAGAACCATTATCTATTGAGTTACTGAAGGGATTTCCTATCCTTCTATATTTGAAGTGGGCAATAATACGTATTTGTACAGCAGCGGTACTCAACATGTGGGGGTGCGAAATATCTGAAGAAGGAGGGGGGGAGGACAAGGGAGGAATTACCTGAAAATTATATAGCTTTCTGTGGCTGTTTTAGGAGTTTTAGAAAGGGGGTAACACAGCTGAAATCGATATGGAAACGATGGGGCGGAAATACAAAAAGATTGAGAAGAACTGCTGCACAGTAGCAAAGTTTCGAAAGCAAATGGTGCGACCTTTTTGCTAAACTAAAAGCAATCAATTTATACTAAGCAAAATGCTATAAAATGCACACTCTCTCTCATATAATATTACTACAAATTTTAAAAGGGCTGCTATTAAAATATTTCTTGAATGACCTTATATTTCCTCTTACTAATACGAAACAAAAAAGAATACACCCTTACCTCCTAAGGTTACCACGATATTTTCTGTTAGTACGTCCATTGTAGAGTATTAAACTTAGTTTCAGTTCAACAATCATGAGAATTCTGGAGCAGGAGATGAAATTCGGGGCACTTAGGTTGTGCCCAGTCGAGCATATACAAAATCATTATTTTATAGATAAACAAAATCAACTTCCGATATCTTTATCTACATCATACTAAGAAACTATGAGAAGTATCTGCAGGCGTCATGTCTCTACAGAATGCCTAGAAATTCAGCTTATTGTGTTGGTCGCGTCATCTATTGCTAGAATTTAAAGAAAACTCGGGAATTTGGGGGAATAAACCGAGAATATTTGAAACATACATGTGAAGAAAATAATTTACGAGTTTTGTGCATTTTCCTGAAGATTCAATATGTTGCAAAGCTAAGATCTCTGCATTAAATTCAAGATGATGTTTTTTGTTATTTTTGAAGGCATTTCAATCTTTAGTACATGGATAAAATATGTTGAATTAAAGATTCATATTTTAAAATTTTGATATTAGTATAACTCTTAAAAGACAATAGGCAAATTTTATTTAATATACATTTCTTCAAAAAGCTTCATATTAAATAAATACGACTAAAAATTAACTTGAAAGAAATATTTTAAAATTTAAAGTATTTTTGTCCTTGAAAAATTACAAATAAAACGGAATTTTTCCAGTATAGATATTTTATTTTACTTTATTTTCAGAAAATCTTAAAATTTTAATATTTTTTAAAGTCTAACAAACCTACCTCCAATTTCTCATACGCAGACAAAAGAAATCGTAACTTTATTTTGCTGCTACACACACTTTCATAATTTTCAATATGAAATAATAAATTATTATATTCGATTACAAATCCGGCATGCATTTATCTTACAATAAAAATCTCAGCAGATTTTCGAATTATACATTATTGAATATTCCCACGTTATGGAAATTTTCTAATTTTTTTTATAAAAAACTCTTCCCAAAAAAAAACCCTTCCCAAAGCTTTCTTTACCATATCCTTTCTGTCTTAAGAATATTTTATTTAGAAAATAATCTCTTATTAAAAAGAACAAAAATACATTTTATTTTGTCCATATTAACTACCTGACAATATATACTCCCTACTTTACAGCCTGCAGATGCATTAGTTCAGCCCTTCATGTCAATTTAAAAGAAACAAATTAACTAGGTTCTTAAATTCTCAGAGAAAATACCTCTTCCAGCCGTTGTAGGCGCATTATAATTTCCAAGTAGCCCCAAAGATCACAGCTGCAAAGGATGGATGTAATAAATCACAGTATTAGTCATAAAAATTGTATGTTGAACAAAGTATACTATTCTGACTACCCCAAAGCTGACAAAGTGCAGGGTTATAAGATGATGGAGTATTAATCAATAGATAGAACCCTATTTTATGACGATTTTAATTCCCTTAAAATGTATTGTATATGTACGAGCAACATTTTTCACAGGATTAGAAAATAAAAATGATCATGTTTTGTTTCGGGCATTCTGGAAAAGAAAAATCTTTCGTACGAAGGAGAATCATGTAAAAGAAATATATTTTGCATGAAGAAGAATTATGTAAAAGAAAAATATTTGACATGGAGTATTGATCAATAGATAGAACTCAATTTTATGACGATTATAGTTTCCTTAAAATGTAATGCATATGTATGGACAACATTTTGTATAGGATTATGAAATGAAGATGATAATTTTATGTTTTATTTGAGCATTCTGGAAAATAAGAATCTTTTATATGAAGAAGAATCATGTAAAAAAATATTTTGCATGAAGGAGAATCATGTAAAAGAAAAATCTTTTACATGGAGTATTAATCAATGGAAAGAACCCTATTCTATGATGATTTTAGTTTCCTTAAAATGTAATGTATATGTATGGGCAACATTTTATATTGACTTAAAAAATGAAAATGATCATTTCATGCTTTGTTTGCGCGTTCTGGAAAAGAAAAATCAATGACGAAATAATATGTACGTCTATTCTTGAATCGAATTCGAATTTTTGACTCCCCGTCAGAATATTGTCCCTATACAGGGTGTCCCAAAAAGATTGAAACGCGCTTTAATTCTTTACCTGTTGGAGATAAGTAGGCAATATAAATTGCAAAAATATTGAAAGTAAGGTAAGAAAAAAGACTACGTTAATGAAATAGAGCTCCCATTCATTTTCGAAAAGCTATACTTTTTAAATTTTAATATGACCCCCTTAGACACATTTGGTCAATCAGAAAATTTTTATTTTGAATGCAACAAAATTATTAAAAAACCGCGTATCTGTATCTTTAAAATTGAGCGAGTTATATATAAAAGAAAATTGAACATTGTGAATTGGGACCATATATCAAATCGGAAATGTAAATTTGTGACATATCACAAAAAAGATAAAACTGGATGATAATACATAGAAATTTTTGCGAATTCCGCGTAGGTTCACGATGCAATCACGGATTAAATACTTTTCACATTGAAACATGCCAATAAAAAATTATGACACATATTAACGTATTTTTGGTCTAAACAATTGCTTGCCATCGTCAATTCGTTTATGATCCCTATTTTCACTTATGAAACAGCCTTACACATGATACGGAAAACAGGCATAAGTCAGATTTTTTCCTTTATCATAAGTCAGTTGATTTTAAAGATCCAGATATGCGGGATTTTTTAATGATCTTGTTGCATTAAAAATAAAAACTTTCTGATGGACCAAATTTATCTAAGGGGGTCGTATAAAAATTTAAAAAGTGTAACTTTTTGAAAATGAATAGAAGGACTATTTCATTAACGTAGTCTTATTTCCTACCTTACTTTCAACATTTTTGCTATTTACATTGTCCACTTATCTCCAACAGGTAAAGAATTAAAGCGCGTTTCAATCTTTTTGGGACACCCTGCATAGCAGATTTGCTTGTAATGTCATTTATGTTTGAGTTCCAGCGAGATAGCTATAGATAAAATTGTTTGTTAAATGTCGTGATTCTTTCGTCGAATTCTGATCATTAGGTAAAATGATAGGATGTTTCACTTAGATGTTGAAGTAGTTAAAAAGAACCTGTACAATGGCCCTCCTATCAGAGAAGTACTTTACACATTTCGAAATTTATTCGAAATTTTAAATTTTCTTAACATGGCAGAATAGGATAAAAATTTACATAATCGTGCATAAAAGGTAATATTTATAATTCAATGATCACGAAATTTCAAACATTACAGTGAAAAATAGCGGCGATACAGTTGTGCTTGTGACACCATTATCCCCTTCAGGAGAGGGAGAATTTTCCCCCCACAATGTGATACACTGTCAAACTTGGTATCAATCCGAAGATTGTTTTAAAGATCTTTCAAACAAAGGGTAACATGTTATAATTGCGATTATTTGAACCAACAATACAGATTTTTCAAATTTTTCTTGCAAAATTGGAGGAAAAAAAGTTCACAAGCTACTACTCAATGAATTCTGGTATTACAAGTGCTGGTGACTATAAATTTTACATTGGTAGTACAAAACATACTGTTGGCATCCGTTTAGCAGAACATGCTCGCGATGTCAAATCTGGTAAACTTTCTACGGCTCTTGCTCAATATGTGGTTAATAATAAATTTCTTCCCGATTTTGAAAAAACTTTCCTTTTGGTTCGTTGTAACAATCCATGTAGTATTCTTCTTTATGAATCCCTGTTTATTTATATTTACCGTGAATCAATTTCTAATTTTGATCCTGTTCAAATTTTAAGTTATGCTTGGCGACTCATTCTCGACTCTATGCAATTCAAACCTCTTAAAATTTATTTGTGACGTCATTCTCGGGAATATCATGCCTAACGTTTTTCTAAAATTTGTATTAGTTCTTTTCTTGTAATATTTTAAAACTCGTAAGCGTTTAAACTTATTTTGTAATTTCCGTGTATATTTCTTGTATTATTTTTAGTAAGTTTATTTACCATTTTATATTTTATGCAAATTTGCTTTAAACTGGTCTCTCTCTCTATATATATAAACATTCCATGTTTTTATTATTCATGTAGCCACTGATAAAGGGCGTATATACGCCCGAAAGCGCTCTGGCAGTTTTTAACAATATTTTTTATGTCTTTTAGGATGTGTTAAATAAAAGATCTTTCGATTTTTTAAAAACGCTTTGTCCTTGATTTTATTTACAAGATCAAGTTGAGCCAATTCCAGTGAATTTTTACATAGAGAGAGAGTCTGTTGTCCTATATTGCATATATGCAATGTATCGCATATATATGTCATGTATATAAAATTCCATGGGTATAAATTGGGTTCAAAAATATTATTCAACTAACCCTAAAAGGTAGCCAGTGAAAGCAATTTCTTATTACGAGCATAACATGAATCTACAAATCCTCATTCCCAACAATAACAATAGAAACAAATTTTTTCCGAATTTGTTATTGTTCAGCAATAATTTCTGAATAGAAAAACTTTATTTTCGAAATCACCTATCAATAAAAATATAAGTTATGGCAGTCGTTACTTTTCATAATGATGAAACATTCGAAAAACGTATAACTGCAGACATTTTCATAAATCTAGTAACCTAAATATATAAAAATGTTATCAGACATTTTTAATAAAAGAAGTAGATTGAAAAATGGAACAGTATGAAGATTTTATGATTGATGATTAGTCAAGTATTTTAAATTTTACAGTGCTTGCAATTGGTAATGCATAATTTCGTACAAATATTACGAGTGAGTTATGATTTCTATAACTTTGCAAGAGATGCAACGTAAATTTATATGCTGCATTTTCTGAAATATACATGAAGATAGGATTATTGCAATAATGATTTGAGTATTTAGATGTAATTCTGTTGCAAACTTTCAACATGAATTTATTTTATTTTATAGAACACTTTTGTTTGACGGCAAGTTTGTTGCTGCACTGCAAAAAACATGCTGAAAAAAAATTAGATGAAACGCTTTATAAATGAAAGCCAGTCCGGGAAAATCCTATGAATTATTCTCTTCATTTGATTTTTTTTAAATTAACTGCAGTAAAAAAACTAATTCCCTAAACTGCACAAAATTCGGTAGATGGGGGGGAGAGGTCACTTGTGGGATACTCTGGTGCTGATTAAGTTTTGGTACGATTCTGAAAGTAAGAGCCTGCATATATATATATATATATATATATATATATATATATATATATATATATATATATATATATATATATGTGTGTGTATATATATATATATATATATATATATATATTAATGACCAGCAAAAATTGCCAAAATCTAAAATAAAAGACTAAGCTCAAATGTATCCATGAAATGCTTGCTTTACACTTAATTCCTAACGACAAATTACCGTTCTCGAGATAGTTTAGTTTTCTCGTATTTTTATAGTATCGTCTTTGAAAACACATCTAGTAGCTAAATGAAAACGAAAATTGAAATAAAACGGCAAATTAAGTGTTATTTCGAGTAATTATCCGTATTATTTTATACAATTAATCTCAATTTAAAGAATTATAGAAGAAAGTAGGAGAAACATTTTTGACTCTAAGAAAAAGCATGTACAACTCATATCAGATTTTCACTTTGCTTACAATGCACGGTAATGTATGGAGAGTAATAAATATCAAAGATAATTAATTAATTTAAAGTTATTTTGTGCGATTGAACTCAATTTATAAAATTGTGAAAACGAATGTGTTTAGGGAAAATCATGTGCTGCCCACATCAGATTTATCATTCATCAGATTTATTATTACAAATCTTTTAAATCGGATTTCACATCGGATTTATAATTACTATTATTTTAAAATAAACAACGGAGCTGCACGATCAATAAATATTAAATACGCAATATGTCGAAATACAATTTTCGAAATGCGGTTGCGAGGTTCTTCATACCTCGTAAGCAGATAATTATATTTGAAGCATCGAATGAAATGTAAAATAAATCCTGAACAAATTTTACTAATAAATGAAGTTTCGAAAGTCTTACAACCCGAAATCCCTTTCCGGAAACATTTAATAAATAACAAATGGCTAAAAAGATGAAAATTTTCGTGACGTTGACTTAAATGAGTTCTGAAAAATTTCGCGCTTTCGAGTCCTGTTATTTAATCCTTTCCTTTCATTACCTAAGCTAAAAGTTAGATTTTTACTTTCCCTGCAATACTGTATAGGGAAAGTATTGGAATCATGCCGAAAATCGCAACTCGAGTTTTCGACGGATCTTCACGTTTCGAGATCTCTAGAATACGAAAACACTATTTTTAGCGTGACGTCTGTCTGTCTGTGTATGTGCGTGTCTGTCTGTGTAATGTATGTATTAACTCTAACTCAAAAACTAATAGACCGAATTTCACAAAACTTCGTAGGTAAGTCACATGTGTATGACCCTGGTTTTGATTAGTTTTTAGTACGATTCTGGAAAAAACAACCCGCCTTTTTTTGCGAAATAACCCTCAAAAATTGCCTGTATTCACTCTAACAAAAAAACTAGATCAAATTTCACAAATTTTTTGTAGATAAGTCACTTGTAGGTTACCCTGATGCTGTTTAGATTTTTGTACGATTCGGAAAAAAGTAACTTGCTGCTTTTGTTTTTTGCGAAATGGCCCGCAAAAATCGCGTCAAAATCTAAAATGAAAAACTACATGCTCAAATATATCAATTAAATGCTTGTTTCATACATAATGTGTAGCGATGAAAAAAATGAGACCAACCCCATTACACTAGGGCTAGCCGTTCCAGAGATATTTTAGTTTTTGCGCATTTAAGCTACACCACCGTTGAAAAAAAGTCCAGTTACCAACTGAGAACGAAAATTGAACTAAATGTGCCAATTCAGTGTCATTTTAAATAATTATGGGCGTTATTTTGCGCACTTAAACTGAATGAATTATTAAAGAAATAGAGAACGTGAATATGAGTCTGCAGCGAAAGCCACGTGCTGCCCACATCAGATTTTTTCTTTTCCTGCAATACATGGTAATATATAAGGAAAGTAATGGAATCATACCAAAAATTACAACTCGAGTTTTTGACGGATCTACACGTTTTGAAATCTCTAGAATACGAAAAAACGTGACGTGTGCGATATATTTAGCGTCACGTGTGTGTGTGTGGGGGGGGGGTTATGGGTGTGTGTAGATGGGTGGGTGGAAGTGGGTACGTGCGTGAGTGCGGGCGTGCGTGTATGTGTGAGTGTGTGTGCATGTGTGTGTGTGTGCATGTGTGTGTCTGTGCATGTGTGAGTCTGTGCATGTGTGTGTATGTGCATATGTGTGTGCATGTGTGTGCGTATATGTATCCGTGTGTCAGTGTAATGTGTGTGTCCACTCTAACTGAAAAACTAACTGACCAAATTTCAAAAAATTTAATAGATCCCTGGTGCTGATATGATTTTGGTTCAATTCGGAATAGAAGAATCAGCCCTTTTTTGCAAGATAACCCGGGAAAAAATCGCATTTATCCATTCTATCTAAAAACTTAATTGACCAAATTTCACGAAATTTGGGAGATAAGTGGATTACCCTGGTGTTGATTAGATTTTGGTAGGATTCGGGGAAAACAAACCTGCCTTTTTTCACGATATGGTCGCGGAGAGGGGGGGAGGGGGGTTATGTTTTCATGAGAGATCAAAATGGGCTTCTATTTTTTAATAGTATTCGTAGGGGAAAACGGAAAAATTTTTAATTTGGGGGTACGTATCCCACCCGCTACGCTGGTATACACGGACTGCGTTAAATTTTCTCTGTTTCTCATACAAATAAAATTGATTTATTTTGTTATTTTTTTAGATTAACGAATTCAATAATTCCCTACTATATCACCTTGGCAACACAGTGTTCATTTTCTAGTGTAAGCATATTTGTAGCGTTTCAAATTTTTGAGACCTGTTTCTCTAATCATAACTGCCTCAAATTTGGCATGTCGTGGTTTTTATAGTAAATTTTAAGTCTTTACGATTTTCAACCGCATTGTGATAAGCTGTCTTGGAGGAGAACAGGGGTTGTAAGGGCTCAATTTGCGTTCGTCGTTTGCGGATCTGTGCCCCTACATTGTTAACTGACGCAATTTCTAAACACAGTTGTTCTCTCTTACGTAAATAACTTGTAGTAAGATCATAAAAATGCTCAACTTGTTCTGGAAATGAGCGCGAGAATGTCTAAGGCATTGTTGCAAATGTATCTGTGAGATGTTAATTTTTCCCGATATACATTACACGCAAAAAAGACAAAGCCTTTGCGTTTGTGTAAGTTCGGAGTCATAACCCACGGCCTTCCTTGTTTGAAAAGTCCCATCATAACCCACGTCCTTCCTCGTTTGAAAAAGTCCATCATAACTCAAGTCCTTGTTTGAAAAATCCCATCATAATCCACGTCCTTCCTTGCTTAAAAAATTCCATCATAACCCACGTCCTTCCTTGTTTGAAAATTTCCATCATAACCCACGTCCTTCTTTGTTTGAAAATTTCCATCATAACCCACGTCCTTCCTTGTTTGAAAAATCTCATCATAACCCACGTCCTTTCTTGTTTGAAAATTACATCATAACCCACTTCCTTCCCTTCTTGAAAAATCCCATCATAACCCACGTCCTTCCTTATTTGAAAAATTCCATCATAGCCCACGCCCTTCCTTGTTTGAAAAATTCCATCATAGCCCACGCCCTTCCTTGTTTGAAAAATTCCATCGGCTCTATATTGCCTAAACAGCAAAACTTGTTCGGTAATCTTCCCCTATTTTCGAAATCATGAATATGTCAATGTCAAATAAAGTAAATTTTTAACTCATACATCACTTTAAATTGGACCCAAATTGAGATTATTACGGGTTAAAATAAAACTTTCAATATAATAGGCATTTAAATCGATAAAGAAATTCTGACAGATGCCAAGTACATCGCTGCCATAAATACTTAAGAAGTTCGCCATTTTTCATGATTTATTATTTTCATTATTTTGAAGAAAAATAATGGCGAAATACAGATGATCAATAAATATACGTTTATTACATCTTTCATAGAATAAAAAAAATTTCAAACTGATGTCGAAAATTGATTGGTCTGGAACAGAAATGTGTTATTTTTTTCTTATTATTAGCTATAAAAATGTAAAGCAATGAAAACGACTAAAAAATGTAATTTGAGTAATATCATTATAATTTTAAGTGTTCAATGTGATTTTAAACATTCAATATAATTTTAAAGGTATTTTAACCCTACACAAAATTTGCTAAAAACATTTAAAATATAATATATATAGAAAACATAATTTTGATGCATGTTATTAACATAAAGGGGCACATACATATAAATAGGTCAGATATATATATTGTTACGAATTATCCTCTGGAATCGTGGGTGTGAGCTCAGCATGCAAGAATGAGGCAACATTTCTGGATAACTAACACGTTTATTCACAAGCACAACGTAAACAGAAGCAATATACAGTGAAACAGCAATATTGTCGAAACATGTTGGTATTTCATTTCACAGTGGCTACTAATCTCAAAACATTGGCGAATATCACAGTCCAATGTAGCTTGTCCAATGTAGTCATCACGTCAACTACTCTCCAATCTTTTATAGACTCTCTATAAACTTTGGAATTTTCTCATATCTCTTATTATATTGGCTATTTTGAGGTGTTTCTCAAACCATCGAAAAGTCGCCAAATTGTCGATACATCACCAAATCTGGCAACCTTCTTTCGAATTCAGCATCTGGCAACTCTATATTCACGTCAAAGGAAAAATTGCCTGTACGGGTAATTTCTCAAGCTGGTTTTATTATATATATATATAAAATTTAATAATTTTATATATATATATATATATAATTTAATAATTTTATATATATATATATATATAATTTAATAATTTTAATTACTTGTAATATTGTCAAATACTTGAAACTCTATATATCAAACCACGGCCACAATGCCGATAATAGAAATGAACAGCACAGGCCCAATTTCGAAGATTAACCAGAATTAAATTCCTCTTCAGGTCTGAGTATCTAATTCTTATTAACCCAAAAAAATGCCTGTTTCAGATTTGGCAATAGTAAATTACTATAAATGACAAAACTCAGACTACAGGCACTAAAACAGGAAGAATTGAAAAAAAAAAAAATTAGGAAATCAAGTATTACCATGAGACAGTATATATATATATATATATATATATATATATATATATATATATATATATATATTAAAAGTACGATGTTTTAAAAATACTCTGTTCAAATTTCATATAGAAATGCATAAAAATAAGCTAAGATATGGTGATTATTACTCACGCATATACAAGGGTACAGAGTTGCGTTACCAAAATTTTAAACTCGTTTTTTCTCGAAATCGATTTTTGAAAATTATTTGTTACGATATATCACTCACTTTTCGACGGGCACGTTTAAAGATTTTATTTAAAAACATTAAAGCTATTTTTAAAAAGAAAAAATGGTTGGTTTTCTATTCCGTGGTCGCTATTTTCTTTTCTCTCGTTAAATATCAACAAGAAAGATCAATCATGCATAAGCATTGATTATGAAACACTTTCCAACTGAAATGTAATTTCATTTAAAAATTTCTAAAATGTGATTCATTCAGTGGTAATATCTTTTACATTATCACAGTACTACAGTAATTTATTATACTTAAATATTTAAAACTGTATCGAAATATAAATCATCTGATTCTTTATGCAAAATCAATGAATATTTCATTCATATAACTTGTATTCCAGACTCCAGAGCTAAATAATTTTGTGTGAAAAAAATTCAGCAATTCTTATGTAATTCATCTTACAATCGCTTGAGATATTTGCATTCTGCATATGTTAAAATTAGGCTTCCTTGAAGAAATAATAAAAGTTTAGGGATCATTTAAAATCACAACTATTGTAATTGCATAGGCACGGAATTTAGATACACAGATAATACACAGATAATATATATGTGTATGTGTATGTACTCAAAGTATTGGAATCGTGCCGAAGATCGGAACTCGAATTTTCAAAGGATCTACACGTTTTGGGACTTCTAGAACACGAAAAAACTACTTTTAGGAAGACGTCTGTGTGTGTAAGGGTGTATCTGTGTATGTTTCTGTGTGTCTGTGTGGATATTACATCCACTCTAATTGAAAAACTAATGGACCGAATTTCATACAATTTGGTAGGTATGTTTTTTGTGGGAAATCCTGATGTTCATTAGATTATAGTACGATTCGTAATAAAAGAATCTGCCTTCTTTGCGAAATGGCCGCAGAAATTGCCTTTATCCACTCTAGCTAAAAACTAATGAACCAAATTTAACAAAATTTGGAGTATAATATTTCAATAACCTACAAGTGATTTATATACCAAATTTAACAAAATTTTGTATATAAATCATTTGTAGGTTATTCTACTACGATTCGGGAAAAAGGAACGGGCTATTTTTGCGAAATGGCCAGCAAAAATCGTTATATATAAAAATAAAAGACTACGTGTGCTCAATTATATCAATTAAATTCCTATTTTATATGTGATTTTTGACAACAAAAAGAATAAGACTAACCCCATTACTCTAGGACTAGCCGTTCTTGAGATATTCTAGTTTTTTCGCGTTTTCGCTACGCCACCTTTGACAATAAGTCCAGCTATCAAATGAGAACCAAATTTAAGTTTAACGTGTAAATTCAATGTCATTTAAAGTACTTATGTTGTGCAGATAAACTCAAATTATCATTGAATAAATAAAGAGAACGAATATGAGTCTGCAGAGAAAGACATGTGCTGTCCACATCAGAATTTTTAACAATATTACACCAATGATTTATAGAAGTGAACGGGGATTATTTTCAGGCCATTTCGAAAAAAATGTATGATCTATATTTAAAGATCCATCAAATTTTTGTCGAATAAAATGTTCAACAAATTTAAGCTGTGTACCAAATTTTAACTCTCTAGGACGTAGGAAAGTGCATTTAAAATGCCATCAATTAAATTTATCAAGAAGAGTTATATAAAATTTTAAAAAAATGAAAAATTGTTATCTACCAAATTTATTTTAAAATATAAAGCCACTCTCATATGCAAAGCGTTTAAACAAATGGAGAGATATTTATTATATGATATCTCTCTCTTTTCTTTCTGGAAGATATCCCAAAGTCAGAATTTAATTGAATTTGTTTTTTTCCCTATATTAAATAATTTTTTTAATTAAAAAACTACTTAACATATTTTACTGAATTTTTTTTATATATTCTATGGGATAATGTGAATATTTCCTAAAAATTTCGAAGCAATTCGTGAATTTTAAATTTACTTAAAAAATGTTTGAAAAATTAGGTCCCATAGGGTTCAATGTATTTCATTTTTTCAACCCGGGTTCAATAAAAAACTAATTGGGTGATATTATTTATTTATATTCCCATAGGTCCTACAGACCGTCTGAACAACATACTAAAATTTCATTTTGATAAACTCATTTTTACGGCAGTTATCGTGCTAACGGACAGACAGACAGACAGACAGACAGACAGACAGACAGACAGAATGAACAAAGTCATAAACACTTTTCAACTTTGTTGTAAAGTGTTAAAAATATTCAACAATGCAAACTGTTTTATCCCACAAAGTGGAACAAAACACGGATGATTAATAAAAGTTATACAGACCTCTCTAATTCATTATAACTCACAGTTTTAGTTTGATGGTATGTAATATTTTCATATTCTTTCAAACAATCAAAATTAAAAAAAAAAATTTAAGAATAGTATGTCTTATCTGCACGATATATTTATCTTATGAGAATAAAAATTGCTAACCATTCTGTCAAGCAAGTAAATAAATAAAACATTCTGTCATGCAAGTAAAAATATAAACATTCGTATTTTTTATTCACATTTTCATGCGTCGTTCTTTTACAAATAATTATCCGTCATGTTCTAGATTCGTGCGGAAATCTGTTATCATCATGTCTTTTCTAAATGAAAAGTTTTGCTCAAACAGTGTTTGAGCTAGTACGGAAACATACAGTGGAAGGACAGATACAAGAAACAAAACAAGAAAGATCAATCATGCATACAGCATTGATTATTAAACACTTTTCAACTTCAATGCAATTTTACACAAACATCTCTAAAATGCGATACATTCCTCGGCAATATTTTTAAAATTATCACTATACACCATTAATTTATTATGTTTGAAAACTTCATCGAAGAAAATAAACTTCATCCAAATGACAGCATTGAAATATAAATTGCCTGGTTTAAACATCTCTAAAATGCGATACATTCCTCGGTAATATTTTTAAAATTATCATAACACTACAGTAATTTATTATATTTGAAAACTTAATCAAAACTAAATTAACTTTATTCAAATGACGTAATCGAAATATAAATCGTCTCTATACAAAAGCAGCATTTCATTCATAAACATTTTTCCAATCGTTTCATTCATCACAATATTATAATAATTAATTTTATTCAAAAATTTGAAAAAATGTTATCTACCATATTTATTTTAAAATATGAAACCTTTCTCATATATAAAATAATTAAACTCTTGGAAAGATATTTATTATATAATAAATCTCTTTTTTCTTTCTGGAGGATATAACGAGAGTCAGAAATAAATTGAATTTGTTTTTCTCCTTATATTAAATAAGTTTTATTTAAAAAACTACTAAACATATTTTGCTGAAATATTTTATATATATTTTATGGGATAATTTGAATATTTCCTAAAATTTTCGAAGCAATTTGTGAATTTTAAATTTGCTTAAAGAATGTTTGAAACATTAGGTCCCATAGGGTTCAATGTATTTCATTTTTTCAACCCGGGTTCAATAAAAAACTAATTGGGTGATATTGTTCATTTATATTCCCATAGGTCCCACAGACCGTCTGAAAAACATACCAAAATTTCATTTTGATAAAGCCATTTTTACGGCAGTTATCGTGCTAACGGACAGACAGACAGACAGAATGAACAAAGTCATAAACACTTTCAACTATGTTGTAAAATGTTAATAAACAAGAAAGGTCAATCATGCATAAAGCATTGATTATGAAATACTTTCCAAATGAAATGCAACTTTATTTAAATATCTCTAAAATGCGATATATTCAGCTGTGATATTCTTTAAATTATCACAATACTGCAATAATTTGTTTTACTTGGAAACTTAAAACTTCATAAAAAAATGCTATACAACCGGCTCCTTCCCTATGTAAAATCAATGAATATTTCATTCATATCACTTATATTCCAGACTCCAAAGCTAAATAATTTGGCGTGAAAATAATTCAGCAATTCTTATACAACTCATCTTACACTCGTTTGATGTACTTACATTCTGCATCCATTAAAATTAGGCTTTTTTGTAGAAATAATCAAAGTTTGATGATAATTTAAACTCAGAAATATTGCAATTGCGTTGGCACAGGATATAGGTGCACAAAAATAATGCGGTTTTAGGAAGGGATGCAACACGAAATATAATTTTAAAAGATCCTTAAAATCACGATTTTGACACATCGGAAAAAAAATGGATGCCATATTTTACTTTGCAATAAGTGTCGTGATCTGTTCATATATCACGTGTAATTATTACTTTAATTTTTATTTAAAAACTACCGAACATATTTTGCCGATTTTGTTTTATATATTTTATTGGATACTTTAATAATTAATATTTAATTAAATAATAACATTTAATTAATTGGATAATTAATATTTTCTAAAATTTTCGAAGCAATTTGTGAATTTTATCTTTGATTAAAAGATGTTTAAAAAATTAAGTCCCATAGGTTTCAAATGTATTTCACTTTTTCAACCCGAGTCCAATCCAAAACTAATTGGATGATATTATTCATTAAGATCCCCATATGTCCCACAGACAGTCTCAACAACATACTAAAATTTCATTTTGATAAAGTCATTTTAACAGCACTTATCTTGCGAACGGACAGACAGACAGAATGAACAATGTCATAAACACTTTTCAACTATGTTGGAAAGTGTTAAAAGAAGACAGAAGACAAACTATTTTTAGTATGCCAAGATTATCAAAATGTGCAAATTGGAAACTCAAATTTCCGACCCTATTCTAAAACCTCTTCTATACATATATACTATAATTGTGAAAATGTCCCATCAAAAACATATAGAGTTCCTAAGAATTCCCTTAAGTACTCCAATAAATTTGTAGAGAAATATCCATAAGTGTACACGTTAAGTCTACCTATAGTCAAGTGCTTATGGCCATTGAATAAAAAAAAATATAGAGCTCTTGCGGAGAATTAAAAAAGTTATCATTTCACAGTAACAAAGTTATCATCACAGTAACAAAGCAAGATAAACACAAACAAGAAAGATCAATCATGCATAAAGCATTGATTATGAAACACTTTCCAACTTCAATGCAACTTTATATAAACATCTCTAAAATACGATACATTCCTCGGTAATATTTTTTAAATTATCACAATACTACATTAATTTATTATATTTGAAAACTTCATCGAAGAAAATTAACTTCATTCAAATGACGGCATTGAAATATAAATTGCCTGGTTTAAACATCTCTAAAATGCGATACATTCCTCGGAAATATTTTTAAAATTATCATAATACTACAATAATTTATTATAATTGAAAACTTCACCGAAATCCAATGAACTTTATTCAAATGACTTTATTCAAATTTTAGGTCCAAATGATTACAACTATAACGTGCTATCCTTTATGTTAAAGGGCTTGAAAAAAATATTTCGATTGATACCATACTACCTCCCGGAGTAACTTACCTCTCAAGGGAGGAGCTAATGACGTCACAAACAAAAAAAAATTGTATCGCGGTTATTTTTCACAACAGTGATTGAAACTATTAAATATCTTTATCATTGAGCCATAAATTAACCCTTTTATGACGTCATCGAAATATATAGCGCCTCTATATAAGAGCAGCATTTCATTCATTAACATTTTTCCAATCGTTTCATTCATCACAATACTATAATAATTTATTTTATTTAAAAATTTGAAAAATTATCTAACATATTTATTTTAAGAAATGAAACCTATATCTTATATATAAAATAATTCAACTCTTATAAAGATATTTATTATATAATCTATCTCTTTTTTCTTTCTGGTAAATATAGCAGCAATCAGAATTTAATTGAATTTGTTTTTCTCCCTATATTAAATAATGCTTATTTTAAAAAACTACCTGACATATTTTACTAAAATTTTTTTATATATTTTATGGGATAATTTGAATATTTCCTAAAATTTTCGAAGCAATTTGTGAATTTTAAATTCACTTAAAAAATGTTTCAAAAATTAGGTCCCATAGAGTTCAATGTATTTCATTTTTTCAACCCGAGTTCAATCCAAAACTAATTGGGTGATATTATTCATTTATATTCCCATTGGTCCCACAGACCGTCTAAAAAACGTACTAAAATTTCATTTTGATAAAGTCATTTTAACGGCAGTTATCGTGCTAACGGATAGACAGACAGAATGAACAAAGTCATAAACACTTTTCAACTATGTTGTAAAGTGTTAAAAAATTGCAAAATTGTAGAGCATTGTCTAATTAGTAATTAACTGGAATGTAGCTCAACTCAATTCTCTCATACCAGCATTCATCTTTTTTTTTTTAATTTTACGTAAAAAAATTTGAAAACTCTGTATTATAGGTCCAAATGATTACAACTATAACGTGCTATCCATTATATTAAAGGGCTTGAAAAAATATTTCGATTGATACCATACTTGACAATGTAACCTCTCCCCCCCCCCCCCCCGGGAGTAACTTACCTCTCAAGGGAGGAGCTAATGACGTCACAAACAAAAAAAATTGTATCGCGGTTATTTTTCACAACAGTGATTGAAACTATTAAATATCTTTATCATTGGGGCATAAATTAACCCTTTTATGCAGGATTATGTCAAATTTTGTCCTGCGCGGCATGTTACAAAAATATAAAATTTCAAATGAAATTCAATCCCTCAAATTCAAAAACATTCTATCTAGTTTGAGGTTTCTTGTTAAGAAAGGCGGATTTATAAAGCTTCGTAAAAATACATTAATATTTGAAGCAGCTATCGTATTCCCAACAGGTCCCCCACCAGTGGTATAGCATCCATTAAGGCTCAGAAGCTGAGCCTCCCTGTTTAAAATCTAATTTAAAGATACTTTTATTTATTATACTTTTTAAAATAACTTTGCGAATATATATGTCTCTTTTTAGAAAACTGTTACACTTTACTTACTTGATTGTACATATTTAATGATTGTACATATGTATATATTTAATGTATACATATGTACATGTGTTTGTACATATTTAATACAATTACATATTTAATAAAATATTTGTACATATTTACTAAAATAACTGTAAAAGTTCATCTAATTTAGAAATAAGAAAACATTTAAAATGTTACATCTTGTATGTATTCATCTTACATAGGTAACATTTTAAAGTCTCGTGCATTCCATCCACTCTTTTGCATTTTTATGTAAAATTATTTTATTTTATTCACCAATAAATAAAGCTTATTGAAATAAGACTTATGAAAATACGAATTCTAATATAAATTCCACTTGTAATACCAAATGTTTTGCCAAATTTTTAGCATTCCTAGTCAAAAATCTCACACTACGCTACTGTCGACCACAGATAAACAGGCAAACGGACATGACTCCAAAAATATTCAAAACGTGTGATGTTAAGAGGTCCTAAAACATATATTGGCATCAAAATCGAAATTTTCGTGAAGACAACACTTTCTCAATACTACGTATGAGAAAATAAAAATCAACACACGACACGTAAAAAGCGAGTAATAAAGACAATAAATACTTGTCAAAAAGTTGTAACGTCAGGGCCTCTAATGCAGAGTCTCTAAATTAGATTTATGTTCACATAAGTGTTATTAACGTATCATTCTTTAATATGACAGCAATTCACCGAATTGTGTCAAATAAATGCTATCTGTAACAGTTTTATAGCCGATTCCTACTTATTGGACAAAACTCTATGACTTCGCAATTGGCATTTTTCGTCTATCTTGTGTTATTGTCAATTTCATTTCCTAACATTTTACATATTACGCTAGATTCACAAATAACCAAATTACAAATAAGATTAAGAACACAACTCTGATAGAAGGTCTTTTATTACACTTCTTATAAGACGTACAAAATAGAAGAAGGCCAGAGGGATTTCGAGCGTTCATACGCTCTTCATCAGTAGTTACATGGAAAGTAATCGTTCATATATAAACCAGTAAAGATGACAAATTTGCATAAATACAATTAGTAACCAGTTATTTAAGCAAATTATATTTAATAAAAGCCTTCTTTAACAATTCTATTTATTCATTCCTACTTAGTAGATAAAGCTCTACAATTTTGAAATTGGCGTTTTTCGTCTATTTTGATTAGTTGCCAAGTTTGTTATCCTAACTTTTAAAATTTTCCATTAGATTCACCAGTAACCAAATCGTATCTAATAAAAGCCTTCTGTAACCGTTCTATTTATCGATTCCTACTCATTAGACAAAATCCTACAACATTGTAATTAGCTTTTCTGTTTGTTTGTTTATTCTGTCAAGACCGTCCGCCCTACTAGAAGATGCTGTTGTTGTTGTTGAGATTCAGACCGTCCGACCTACCATAAATATGTAAGGTAACCGTTTGGACAACCGGGAAGTGCCACCCAATTTAGACCGGAACCCAGTGGGGGAGGCATCCACAGGGACCGTACCCTCCTTTCCATACCACCAACCTCTCGGAAGGACTTACGGACCCACATGTTTAACGTGATCGTACTCCGCATGAACACGGCGGCAGTTGTGGCAGCGTGCAAATCCAGCGCGCAAACCACCGGGCTACCGCACCCGAAATGTGCCAACAGCACGCGATGTTCCCAAGTGGTCACCCACCCAAGTACTAACCGCGCCCAATGCTGTTTGACTTCGGTGATCTAACGAGAACCGGTGTTTTCTGCACGATAGGGCCGTTGGCCCTACCAGAAGATGTGAGATATCTATTCAAATGGCCAGGGCAATGCCACTTAATTTAGACCGGAACCCAGTAGGAACGGCATCCACAGGAATAGTATCTTTCTTCCCCTATCACCAACCTCTCGAAGACATTCGGACCCGCATATTTAACTTGCCCGTAACACGGGGGGCTGTTTGGGCAGAGCCGGAAATTGAATTCGGGTGGTCCAAGTGCAATCTCCGTGCCTCAACCACTGGACTGTCCCACCACTAGTTGGGCTTTTTTTTGCCTATCTTGTTTCGTTGCCATGTTCGTTTTCTTACCTATAAATTTTCCGCTAGAGGCGCTGTAATTACTTCATTTCGATCGGTCATATTCACTTTGCTGTAGACTGACTTAACGTTTACACTCGTGAGTATTTCCCTATAAAGTTATCTGAGTTCTTAAAGAAATTCCTAGGACCCCTAAAAACATTACCTGGCAGATATATATCATTTTAAATTGGGTAAAATGAAAATATCGGGCTGAAACAAAACCTTTAATACAATCAATAACTCGATAGCAGAAAACTCAAAAGATGCCAAATACACCGCAGCCATAAATTCTTCAGAAATTCACAATTTTGAAGATTAATGTCTGCCATTATTTTAAAAGGAATAATAGAATAAACGCACTAGCGGTCAATAAATATTTATTACATCTTAAGTCAAAAAAAGTCTTTTCCAAAACGTCTTAAAAGATTTATCGTGTTTCGCGAGTGTGATTAAATTTGAAGCATTAAATAGGATGTAAACTGTGACTGGAACAAATTTTACTAATGAATACGGCTTTGAAAGCATTTTAACCCGAAATTCATTCTCGGTTGAGGCGACGAAGGGCATTTGATAAATAGTAGAATAGTTTCAAGGTTGGAAATTTCTTGAAGCCAGCTGAATTTATACTTGTTATTTTCTAGTCATTTTCGTGTTTAATGATATTAAAAGCACACGCCACCTGACGTTGGATTCTGTTAATTTATTTTTACTTTCCCTGCAATACATGGTAATGTATAGGGAAAGTATTGGAATCATGTCGAAAATCGAAACTCGAGTTTTCGACGGATCTACACGCTTTGAGACCTCTAGAACACAAAAAAAAACTCTATTTTGTGTGTGTGTGATGTACGTAGTATGTGTGTGTGTCTGTGCAATGTATGTATCCACTCTAACTCAAAAACTAATGGACCTAATTCCATAAAATTTGGTAGGTAAGACCCTTGGGTATGACCCTAATGCTTATTAGTTTTTAGTACAATTCGGAGAAAAATAACACGTCTTTTTTTTTGCGAAATGGCCCGCGAAAATCTCATGTATTCACTCTAGCTGAAATACAAATTAACCAAATTTCACAAAATTTTGTAGATAAATCACATGTGGGATACTCTGGTGCTGATTAGATTTTGGTACGATTCGGAAAAAAACAAAGTGGTTTTTTTTACGAAATGGCCCGCAAAAATCGCCAATATCTAAAAAAAACTACGTATGTTCAAATGTATCAATTAAATGCTTGTTTCATAGGTAATTTTTGACGAGGAAAAGAATAAGAATAACTCTATTACTCTAGGACTAACCTTTCTCGAGATATTTGAGATTTTTCGCATTTTTATGCCGCTTTTGGAAAAATGTCTAATTACCAAATAAAGCAGAAATTTAATTAAAAATGCAAATTTAGTGTCATTTTGTACAATTAAACTCAATTTAATGAGTTCTTAAAAAAATAAAGAAAAAATGAATTTAAGTCTGCAGGGAAAGGCATATACTGCCCACATCAGACATTTACTTATGTCTACATATTTGTCACTGCTTAAAATGTAAATAAATTTTTGTAGAACAAACACATAAATCATTGAAATACAGTATTCTTAAAACTTTATACAACTTTTACTAATCAGGTTCCATTAATCACAGTAACATGAAATTTGGTATGTCGTTGTATATTGAGGTACATTTTAACTCTTTTGGTTTTTAACTTTATCGCGAGAGCCCGTTCTGGGCCCATCATACAAATATATTCGTTTTTATCACTTTCCAACTTAGTTGAAAGTGTTTATGACTTTGTTCATTATGTCTGCCTGTCTGTCCTGTCGAAAGATAACTGCCGTAAAAATGACTTTATCAAAATGAAATTTTAGTATATTGTTGAGACCATATGAGGGACATATGGGAATGTAAATGAATAATATCACCTAATTAGTTTTGGATTGAACCCGGGTTGAAAAAGTGAAATACATTGAATCCCTTGGGACCTAATTTTCAAACCTTTTTTAGGCGAAGTTTAAATTCACAAGCTGCTTCGAAAATTTTAGAAAATATTCAAATTTTCCTATAAAATATATATAATAAATTTCAGCAAAATATGTTCGATAGTTTTTCAAATAAAAATTAAAATAATAACTACGCCCATAGCATATGAAAAGATCGCGTGTCCCACTTCAAATTAAAATATGGCATCCATATTTTTCTCCCAGTGTAAAAATCATGATTTTTAAAGTTCTTTTAAATTTATATTTAGTATTGCATCTGTCATAAAACCACTTTATTTTTGCGTATTTTCTGTGCAAACGCAATTATAATATATTTGAGTTTAAATGATCCGCAAACTTTGATTATTTATTTCTACAACGAAACATAATGTGTTTAAGAATTACTGATTTTTTTATTTTTGAGCGTAAAATTATTTAGCTCTAGAGTCTGGAAAAAAAGTTATATGAATAAAATACTCATTGCTTTTACATAAAAAGATTATAGTATTATTGTAGTATTATGACAATATATAAAATTATTGTAGTATTAATAGATAGGATATAAAATTATTGTAGATATATAAAATTATTGTAGTATTAATAGATAGAATTAAAATTATTATAGTATTATGATAATTTTTTAAATAATACCAAGGAATGTATCGCATTTTAGAGATGTTTAAACCAGGCAGTTTAAATTTCAATGACGTCATTTAAATAAAGTTCATTTTTTTCGATGAAGTTTTAAGTTTTCAAATGTAATAAATTACTGCAGTACTGTGATAATTAATAATATAACAACGCAGAATGTATCGCATTTTAGAGATGTTTAAAAAGATTGTATTTCAGTTGGAAAGTGTTTCATAATCAATGCTTTATGCATGATTATGAATGTTTCGTGTTTCAAAAATAACTCGAAAACCGAACCAATTAGAAAGTTCAAATTTGTCATTTACTGCATCATAATCACAAAATCCGTAAGGAACTTTCAATAAACATTTGGAAGACACTCCCATTGCAAATAACAGCATCAATAAATCGGTTTCGAGTTGTTATCTGCAATGAGAGGTTATTTCAAAGCTTTTGTAACGTATTTTACTTCATTGGGATTTAAAAATTATAGGGTTAACCAGTTGAACAATTGAATGACACGGTGTGAGTAAAAGAATTAGAACACGTGATATTCGATGTCTTTTTTTACGTTCCCTGCAATATATGGTAATGTATAGGGAAAGTATTGGAATCATGCCGAAAATCGCAAATCGAGTTTTCGACGGATCTACACGTTTCGAGACCTCTAGAATACGAAAAAACTATCTTTAGCGTGCCGTCTGTGTGTGTGTGTCTGTCTGTCTGTCTATGTGTCTGCCTGTCTGTCTGTCTGTCTGTCTGCGTGTCTGTGCAATGTATGTCTCCCCTCTAACTGAAAAACTTAGACAGAATTTCGTAAAATTTGGTAGGTAAGTCACTTGGGTATGACCCTGATGCTGATTAGTTTTTGGTACGATTCGTAAAAACAGAACCCGCCTTTTTTAGCGAAATGGCCTGTAAAAATTTCATGTATCCACTCTAGCTAAAATACTAATTGACCAAATTTCACAAAATTTAGTAGATATGTTACTTGTACGATACTCTGGTGCTGATTATATTTTGGTATTAATCGGAAAAGAACAACCTGCCTTTTTTTACGAAATGACCCTCAAAAATCGCCAAAATCTAAAATAGAACACTACGTATGGTTAAATATATCTACGTATGGTTACATACTACGTATACTACGTATGGTTAAATATATCCATTAAATGCTAATTGATACGTAATTTTTGATGAAGAAAAGAATAAGAACAACTCTATTATTCTAGGACTAACCGTTCTCGAGATATTTGAGATTTCTCGCAATTAGTTATGCCACTTTTAGAAGCATGTCCAATTACCAAATAAAAACAGAAATTGAATTAAAAATGCAAATTTAGTGTTATTTTGTGCAATTAAACTCAATTTATTGAATTATTAAAGAAATAAAGAAAAAATGAATTTGAGTCTGCAGGGAAAGTCATGTGCTGCCCACATCAGATTTTTTCTATTGGCAGTGCTTTGCATAAATTAGATCACAAAATACTTTTAACTCGAAAACTTTTAAAAAAATTAAATTTCCTCGACTCTATACAAGGAGAAGTGAAAATAAGTAATCATGGAAGTTTAAACAGTAAGGTTTAAAACAATACCTTTAATACCATCGGTAACTCGATCAATGAACTTAGAAAAAATCTTACGCACGTGTATAAATTCTTAAGAACTTCATAACTTCGAAGATTTATGATCATCGTTATTTTAAAGAAATAATAGGGATACAAATGATCAATAAATATTTTTAATCGTATTGCCAGGGAAAAAAGGTTTCCAAAATAAGGTTGGAAATTTATCAGGCATTAAAATGTAGTGCGCTTATCGTTTATGATTAAAGTGACATTTGACTTTTTAAAAAAAGATGAATTTGAAGCATTAACTTCCAAGTAAAATGTGACGGGGACACTTTTACTAATAGGTTGAAAAATAATTTAAAGGCCACCAAAGACCATTTCATAAACAAAACCAATGACTTTAAAGTCGGGTTTTTTGTGGACTTCAGTTGAATTTATTCATTGTTAAGTATGAGTATTTAAATATTAAAAAAAGTGTCACATTAAAGAATTTAAAGAAACCTCCCCTCGCTCCAAAAAGCGTTTGTTGAAAATTGTTCTGTCTTTAATAAACAACACTGCTACAATGCACTGCTATGAAAAGGACAAATGTATATCTTAAAACAATAATCTATTTTTGCAGCATTTTATTACTTTCCCTGCAATACATGGTAATGTATAGGGAAAGTATTGGAATCATGCCAAAAATCGCAACTCGAGTTTTTGACGGATCTACACGTTTCGAGACCTCTAGAATACGAAAAAACTATTTTTAGCATGACGTCTGTGTGTGTGTCTGTGTCTGTCTGCGTGTCTGTCTGTGCAGATTTTGTATCCAATCTAACTAAAAAAGTAATTGACCGAATTTCATAAAATTTGGTAGGTAAGTCACTTGTAAACAAATCTGGTGTTGATTAGTTTTGGGTATGATTCGGGATAAAAGAACCCGCCTTTTTTTGAGAAATGGCCCGCAAAAGCTTTTATTCATTCTAGCTGAAAAACTAATGGACCGAATTCCACAAAATTCGGTAGGTAAGTCACCTGTGGGACCCACTGGTGCTGATTAGATTTTGGTATGATTCGGAAAAAAATTACCTGCCTTTTCTTATGAAATGGCTCCCAAAATCTAAAATAAAGAACTATTTATGCTCAAATATATCCATTAAATGCTTGTTTAATACGTAATTTTTAACGGTGAAAAGAATAAGACCAACCCCATTACACTAGGACTAGCCGTTCTCGAGATATTTTAGTTTTTTCGTATTTTCTCTACGCCACCTTTGAAAAGAAGTCCAGTTATCAAATAAGAACGAAAATTGAATTAAAAGTGAATTAAATGTAATTAAAATAAAGAGAACGTGAATATAAGTCTGCAGCGAAAGTCATGTGCTGCCCACATCAGATTTTTTAACTTGGTCTGGTGTTTGGCACTGTGATTAAAATCTTTAAGATACTAACAAATCGGGTTCCATTAATCATGCGAGGTTGCGAGAATTATATATTTTTTTATTTCTTAAGTCATCTGTTTCAATTTAGCAAAAGTTTTACAAATATATAGTGTCTTTAGTCAATTGTTGTACCAGAATAAAAGTGTTACGGGTATCTCTGCTAATACCATTTTAGATCTGTTTGTGTAGATACTTTGTATAGGAAGAACAGAGCCTTTTATACTTCGTTTTAGGAGAATTAAAATTAAATATTTTAATACAATGCTTTGAATAACAGCGTCATTTAGAATACTATAGATGTTTGCAAATAATTATGAATTTTAAGTTCCTTTATATTACATATTCCGGAGGAAGAACAGGTGTACTGCTAGTTCCTAAATATAAAAACAATCTACCAAATTGTGGCAAATAAATACCTTATGTAACAGTTTTATTGTCGATATCTACTTATTAGGCAATGTTCTACAATTTTATAATAAATGTTTTAACAATAAATTTAAATACTTTAATATAATTCTTTGAACAACAGAGCCATTTAGAATGCTATAGCAGTTTACACATAATTATGAATTTTAAGTTTCTTTATATTATATATTCCGGAGGAAGAACGGGTGCACTGCTAGTTCCTAAATATAAAAATCTGATGTGGGCAGCACATGATATTCCTTATATAATGCAATGAATTTACTACTTTTACAGTAAAAAAAAAGATTATTTTTATAGTAGTTATTTATATTCTTTCCAAGATATTGAATTTTCGTCAATGAGTTGTCATTTTCCATGTCGTCATCATCAATGAGTCGTCATTGAATTAGCGCCACTTTTATCCATTTGGAGAGTTTTTCGTTAATTTAGCAACATTTAAAAAAGTCGTCAAGTTGGCGACATTCCACAAAATTCGACGCTAAAATCTCGCCAAGCGTTATGGACGAAAAAATAAGTTATTCTTACAGCAGATAAATGACTATTGGTGTTCAAATACAAAAGTATTACTCAAAGTATATTTTTTCATGAATGGAACAAGCTAGATCCACGAGAATAATGTCACCCAATACCCAATTTATCGCATGGTATTACATACGAAAAGTGAACATGTTTCTCAATAGGAAATTTTTTTTAGTTTATATGGCTTTTTAATAATTTTTTGAAAAATGTACAATATCTCGAGAACGGTTCATCTTAGCGTTCTAAAATTTATGTCAATCGTTTTTCAATGAAAAATTACATAAGAAATGTCTATTTACGTAACTTTATTTGCAGTTTTGATTTTTTGAGGATTTTTTCAAAATTTCACTCGAAAATTTAGGGGGGTTCTGAACATTCGATTGCGTATAAAAACAATAGGCCTCCAGTGTTTACGGATTCTGATTTTTGTACCAAATTTCGTTCGAATCGGACCATTCGTTCATCAGTTATAGTCTCCACAGGCTCTCTCTCTCTCTCACACACACACACCACTTCATAAATGTTTGATTCGTGATCAGGGATGTTTAAAACGTGCTCTCCCGTAGAAAAACCGTTCGACCCCGTCACAATACTTTCTTTATACATTATGTATATAAGGAAAGTAAAAACAATCTACCAAATTGTGGCAAACAAATACCTTATGTAACAGTTTTATTGCCGATTTCTACTTATTGCACAATTATTTACAACTTTATAATTGTCTTTCTTCGTCTATCTCACTTTTTTACCGCGTCCACTATCCTAACTTTTTAAATATTCCACTGAAGATGCTGTAATTAGCTTTATTCAATCGGCTATTGTCACTTTACTGTATGCAGATTTAACGTTTACGCTCATATACCTTTCATTATAAAGTTACCTGGATGCTTAATGACTTTGTTGGGATCCATATGCATTACCTAACCCATATATCATTTTAAATCGGATAAAATGAAGATATTGGACTAAAACAAAACCGCTTATACAATCGATAACTGTGTCGCGGAAGACTGAAAAGATATCAGGTACACCGCAGCCATAAATTCTTCAGAAATTCACAATTTTGAAGATTTATGTCTGTCATTATTTTAAAAGGAATAAATACAATAAACGCAGATGCGGTCAATAAATATTTATTACATCTTACGTCAAAAAAAGTCTTCGAAACGCCGTAAAAGATAAATCGTGTTTTATGAGTGTGATTAAATTTGAAGCATTGAAGACGATGTAAACTGTGACTCGGACAAATTTTACTAATGAATACTGCTTTGAAAGTATTTTAACCCGAAATTCATTTTCGGTGATGGCAAAGGAGAGCAGTTGATAAATAGGAAAATAGTTTCGAGGGTGGAAATTTCTCGACTCCATCTGAATTTATTCTTGTTATTTTCTAGACATTTTCGTGTTTAATGATATTAGAAGCACACAACACATAACGTGGGATTCTATTAAGTTATTACTTTCCTTATATACATAATGTATAAAGAAAGTATTGTGACGGGGTCGAAAATTTGAATTCGAGTTTTCGACGGGAGCGCACGTTTCAAGTATCCCTGATCACGAATCAAACATTTTTGAAGTGATATCTGAGTGTGTGTGTGTGTGTGTGTATGTGTGTGTGTGTGTGAAAGTATGTTTGTGTGTGTGTGTGTGAAAGTATGTGTGTGTGTGCGTGTGTGTGTGTGTGTGTGAAAGTATGTGTGTGTGTGTGTGTGTGAAAGTATGTGTGTGTGTGTGTGTGTGTGTGTGTGTGTGTGTGTGTGTGGAGACGGTAACTAACGAACGAATGGACCGATTCGAACGAAATTTTGTACAAAAATCACAATCCATAAACACTGGAAGTTTATTGTTTTTATACGCAATCGAATGTTCAGAACCCCCCCCCCCCCTGAATTTCCGAGTGAAATTTTGAAAAAATCGTCAAAAAATCAAAACCGCTAATAAAGTTACGCAAATAGACATTTCTTATGTAATTTTTCGTTAGAAAACGATTGACATAAATGTTAGAACGCTAACATGAACCGTTCTTGATGTATTGCACATTTTTTTTTAAAAATTTCAAAAAGTCATATAAAATAAAAATAAAAATATTTTCTATTGAGAAACATGTTCACTTTTCATATATAATACCATGCGATAAATTTGGTGGCATCATTCTCGTGGATCTAGCTCGTTCTATTCATGAAAAAAGATACATTGGGTAATACTTTTGTATTTGAACGCCAATAGTCATTTATCTGCTGTAAGAATAACTTACTTCTTCGTCCATAACGCTTGGCGAGGTTTTGGCGACGAATTTGGTGGAATGTCACCAATTTGGCAACTTTTTTAAATATTGCTAAATTAATGAAAAACTCGCCAAATGGATAAAAATGACGCTAAATCAATGACGACTCATTGATAACGACGACATGGAAAATGACGACTCATTGACGAAAATTCAATATCTTGGAAAGAATATAAATAACTACTATAAAAAATAATCTATTTTTCTTTTACTGTAAAAGTAGTAAATTCATTGCATTATATAAGGAAAGTCATGTGCTGCCCACATCAGATTTTTCTTACTTATGTCTACGTATTTGTCAAAAAAAGCTTCTCGCTTAAAGTTCAAATATTTTTGTGTAAAACAAACACACAAATCTTTTTGGAATATAATATGTTTACAAACGTTTATACCTTTTACTAATCAGGTTTCATTAATCACAGCAACATAACATTAAAAATGCCGTTGCCTTTTGTGATACATTTAAAATCTTTCGGATTTTAACTTTTTCGGGCCAGCCAGTCCTGGGATTACCATGGTAATGCATTCTCTTTCTTTTAAAATAACACGAAAGATGATCAGCTAAAAGGTTCAAATTTAGTATGGCCATAGTTTAGAAACTCGCCTGTAAAGGGGGTTTCCCAAATTTTGGAATACATTCCCCTTACAGATAACAGCATCCACGGACCTGTTTGACTCATCTTAATGCTCTTTTTCGCATGGAATAGCAGTTATCCGCAATGGCGGCCAGAAAATTGCTGTAAGCCACAATATTCGTAAACTTCTATGGAAACTTACAATTTTAATCCTTTTAAGTAGTCGATAACAAATCCATATACAATTTAGCTTGGGATACACGAAACTGCAAAAGCTAAGTTCATAATTACAAATCCCGCCTTAAGGGGCATTACCCAAAATTTGGAAGACCCCCTCATTGCAGATAACAGCATTAAAGGATCGGTTTCGCGTTATCATCTTTCTTTTATTTGACTCCGACCGCCCGACCTACCCTACAGAGGTGTAAAATATCTGTTTTTACGGCCGGGTCCAACTTAGACTGCGCCCAGTGAGGGGTGACATCCACTAGAACCGTACCAGCATCTCCTGCCACTAATCTCTCCGAAGGCAAGGGAATAGTTTGGGTAGTGCCAGGAATCGAACTCTAACCTTTTGAGTGCAATCCCCGTGTTTTAACTACCGCAATATTATCTGCAATAATAGTGTCTTCCAAACTATGTACTCATTAAATGTACTGGTTTTTAGGGAATAATTCAGGAACCGGAGCAGTTAGAAAGTCCCAAATGTTGTATGTTGTTGTCTTTTATACTACATTTTAATAAATTAATAATTAATTTTCATAGATTTAGGTTGGATGCAAATAATTAAAGACATACCGAAGAATGGCAATAACCACAAAAAATCTGATGTAGGTAGCACATGACTTTCCCTGCAGACATATACACATTCTCTTTATTTTTATTAAATTTAATTCACTATTAATTCAATTTTCGTTCTCATTTGATAATTGGACACATTTTCAAAGGTGGCATAGCGAAAAAACGAAGAAACTAAAATATCTCAAGAACGGCTAGTCCTAGTGTAATGGCGTTTGTCTTATTCTTTTCTTCGTTAAAAATTACGTATAAAACAAGCATTTAATGGGTATATTTCAGCATACGTAGTTTTTTATTTTAGATTTTGTCGATTTGTGCGGGCCATTTTTCAAAAAAAAAAGCAGGTTATTTTTTTCCGAATCGTACCAAAATCTAATCAGCACCAGGGTGACCCACAAGCGACTTGTTTACCAAATTTTATAAAATTCAGTCCATTAGAGTTTCAGCTAAAGTGGATACAAGCTTTTGCGGGCCATTTCGCAAGAAAGAGCGGGTTCTTTTATCCCGAATCGTACCCAAAACTAATCAGCACCAGATTCGCCCACAAGTGACTTACCTACCAAATTTTATGACATTCGGTCAATTAGTTTTTAGTTAGAGTGGATATAAAATCTGCACAGACAGACAGACAGACACACACACAGACTTAAAAATAGTTTTTTCGTATTCTAGAGGTCTCGAAACGTGTAGATCCGTTGAAAACTCGAGTTACGATTTTCGACATGATTCCAATACTTTCCCCATACATTACCATGTATTTGGAGGGAAAGTAAAAAGCAATTCACGGGTGAGGAGATTGTTGACCAGTTGAACAGTGTCTTGCAAGTAAAACCTCGCCAAGCAAATATGTTGCTAAACTGAAAACTGAAGAATGCAAGTAAACGGTATGAGTTAGAAAATTAGAACATATGCTATTCAATGTTTCTTTTTTATTCAATTGGCAGTGCTCTGCATCACGTAAATCACAAAATTTCCTTAAACTCTAAAACTTTAAAGAAAACAAAATCCAAATACCTTCGATTCTATTCAAGGAGAATAATCAATGAAGGTTTAATCAGAAAGGGTTAAAACAAAACCTTTAATGCAATCGGTAACTCGATCAATGAACTTAGAAAAAAATCTAACGCACGCTTATAAATTCTTAAGAAATTCAGAACTCAAAAGATTTATGATTACCGTTATTTTAAGGAAATAATGGGGATGCAAATGATCAATAAATATTTTTAATCATTCTGTCGAAAAAAAATGTCTTCGAAACACTGTTGTAAATTTTTTAGGAGTCAAAGAGTGTTTTTCCCCTATCGTTTATGATTAAAGTGACATTTGACGCTTTAAAAGACGATGAATTTGAAGCCTTAACTTTCAAGTAAAATGTGACGGGGACAATTTTACTAATAGGTTGATAAAATCTTTTAAAGGCCCATCAAAGACCATTCCATAAACAAACCAATGATTTTAAAGTTAGATTTTTTCTGGACTTCAGTTGAATATATTATTATTTTTTTTAATTATGAATGTTTTAATATTTTAAGAAGTATTATAATAAATAATTTAAAGAGATATCTTTCTCCTGCTCCAAAAAGCTTTTGTTGAAGATGGTCTTGTCTTCTATAAACAGCACTGCTAAAATGCCGTGATGGATGGAAATATATTGTGGCAATTAATAAACCATAGTTCTATATAAATGACTGTAACAAAAAATCTGATCTGAGCAGCACATGACTCTCCCAACAAATTCAATTTACTTCTTTTTTATTTCATGACATATCTAATTAGCAGTTTTATTTCATGCATACATCTAATTAGCAATTTTAATGCATGTCCGTTTCATTTGGTAACTTAATGTACTCTAACGTCTTCAGCTCTTCAAAATCTCAAAAAACTAAAACATCTCGCGATCGGTCCATCATAAAATTATGCTTATTCGCTGTGCCATCAGAAATTACATGAAGAACAAGTACTTAATTAATACATTTCAGCAATTTTTGCCATTTATTTCACATTTTCAAGATCTTTGCGGGCCATTTCGCAAAAAAAGGTCGGTTGTATTTTTCGGAATCATGCCAAAATCTGATGAATATCAGAATTACACTCAAGGGACGTAGCCACTAAATTTTAAGAAATTTCATTTTGTAGTTTTTCACTACAGTGAAAAATGTCCTCCGTTCCCCAATTCTAAAATCTTAAATATCACGAGAATCGTTTATGTTAGAGTAATTAATGGAGTTGACATTCTTTTCGTAGTCAAAAATTACGTATAAAAAATGCATTTATATGATACATTTGTACTGTTTTATTGAAGATCTTTACCACTTTTTTAGCTATTTCGCAAAAAAATGCAGGTTCTTTTATTCCGAATTCTACCAAAATCTAATCAGCACCAGGGTAACCCACAAGTGACTTATCTACAATATTTTGTAAAATTTGGTCAATTAGTTTCTCAACTAAGGTGGATACATGCAATTTTTGCAGGCTGTTTCGCAAAAAAATGCAGGTTCTTTTATTCCTAATTAAAATTTACCAAAATTTAATCGATTACCAATAATTAATCAGCACCAGGGTATCCCATAAGTGACTAAAATTTTATAAAATTTGGCCAATTAGTCTTTGATTTACAGTGGACACAGAGAGAGAGAGAGAGAAAGAGAGGGGGGCGCCACTCTAAAAATAGTCTTTTCTGTTCTAGAGGTCCCAAAACGCGCACATCCGTCGAAAACTAGAATTGCGATTTTCGACACGACTCGAATATTTACCTATACATTACCATGTATTGCAAGGAAAGTAGAAAAATCGATCAAAAATCAAAGGGTTACGTTAAAGGATTCGTGATTATTTCCGGCTTTTCGTATGAAGGTAAATTAAAATTTAAAAAATTCGAAAAAAGTCAAAATCAATGCAACATATTGCCAAGATAATGTTTCAACTCTTATTTACAGAGTAAATATCATTCCTTTTTCCAGAGTCTTTATTTAATATAGTAGAACTTCCACTCACACATCAAAAAAACTACCCGCCACACACATAAACTACCAATCGCACATCAAAATCTACAGCTAAATTTCTCGAAAAAATAGCAAAATAAACAGGTATTAAAAGATACAACAAAATATACAGGTACTATACCTTTTAACAGGTACTATACCAGTCCCCTGATATATTCCCAATGGAATATTATGGTTTTGAATTATTAAAAACATACCTTTTTATATGCAGACCTAAAACAGTAAATGGACAATGGAAAACTGTGAAAGAGGAATGGAATAAAATACCACTTATAACTTTCAGAAAATCTCTCTTATCTTTGAAATCAAGATATAGAATGATAGTCCTGAGAAAGGATCCTCAGGTAGATGATTTAACAAATAAATGTTACTTGAAACCTTAATTATATTGCTCTAAATTTGTTCTAAAAATGTGTGAACGGCCGCATACAGAAGAGTGAGGCGCTGAAGACCTAGAAAATAAAACTGAATTATATCTCAAATGTAAACAGCAGTAAAAATAAAATAAAACTGCAGTACAATACTTTGATTTATTACCTTTGCTATGGTATCATTTTTTTTATTTCTCTGCAAAACAAATAAAGTGTAAAGTAAAGTAATGGGTCAAAAAGAACCTTATAAGCCTTCTGCTTTTTTGTTGTTGTTTTTATCGTCTAAGACATTTCCTTCATTCTGCACTTTTCATCTTCAATTTTTACGAACTTGTCAAATATCCTGCTATTTGTATTTTTCTTTTGAAACGTGGAGATTTTGGTTCGTCCTGAACTTTCAAAACGGGCCGTTATGAAATTTTATTGATAACTACCTGGAATTCATTGGTAGTTTACAAGGTATGCTGCGATCTTACAAGTTAAAGTTTTTATTTAAATTTTACTTAAAACAAACGTTAATAACGAAAAAAAAAGGAAGTGTGTATTATTTATGCGAGACCAAATAAAGCAATACATGTTTAAAGTAATACGCCATGGTGTGAAGCACTCTGAATAAAGGTTCAGACACCAGATTTAACATTTTACTTGAACGCTGTTTACGACCCATAAATTCACCAATTTGCGATGAAATTAACAAATTAGAGAGGCACGAAGTATAGATGAGCGTAAATACACGATTCAGGCCTGATCCGAAGAATCTACGCCAAGAAGGAGGAATCCAATAAAGACCTGCCTAAACCAAAATGGGGAGAAGCAAATCTAATCAAGTTAGGGGACCAGAAAGACGGTATACTTCCCCGAAGCAAGGGAAAATTAAAATTACCTAATAAGAAAAAGAACAAGCAGAGTAGAAGGACTGTTCAAAATGAGCAAACTAGTAAAATTGAAGCCTTGTTAAAATATTTGAAATATGCGGGCTTGCGAAAGCAGCAGAGTAAAAAATATATTTCAAATGTGCAAACTTAAAATGTATTTAATCGTATTTACTCTAAATGAAATGGAGTCGAACATAATCGCTCCCTCGTGTCAAGTGCCCAAAGTCAACAGCCAGAAATGTGCTCTGTAATGCATTTAACATGAACACAAGGTATGTACCAGCCCTATATTCAAACAAATATGTCGAGCAAAAAAATAATAACATTTCGATAAATAACTGAGTTTGTCTCGTATTATTTCCTTCTAAGTCTCTCTCATAAAATATTAAAGGGATTTTTGTATAAAGTGTTACTTGTAAATGTTATGCTATAATCTTTGAATGTTACCTAAATAAATAATATAATTTAAAATGCTAATTATTATACTCAATGACTAATAATTTACTTTTCAGATTAAGATGGCTCTTGCTGTAAAGATAAATTCGGAGAATTATTCACCGAAAACATCGCAGGGTACTCAATTATCACTATACTCACGCGTTCACAACGCAACTCTATAATGAGCATAAGCTTTATTTACCACTATATTTTAATAATTAGATAATATGTTAAAATAAATATCTGTTACTGTCTTTTGTTACAGAGTTTTCATAAAATTCTTACGTATTAAAATGTAAATAAAAATGTAAAATTTACAACAAAAGCCATGATTTCAAGCTAAATTCAAATTCATATTTGATTTGATCAAATGCGGACTAGACGTTTAGCCCTTCCTATTTAGGACTATCCAGATATCCGTTAATATTCAACTGTTTCACAATAAGCAAACCCCGAACAGTGTGCATTTTTTAATAGTTTTATTTTTCTAGTGGGATTTAGTTCACTATTCGCCTGCGCACAAAATTTTAAATCTTCACCTAATTAAAATAGAATATTTCTCATTAATTTAGCCAATCGAATAATTCTGTGTGTACCACCCCGTAAAAATTTAAATATTTGTAACACAACAATTAACAACATGATTTAACGTAAATCTTTTACGAGCTTTCTGTAAATTTTTATTTTGAAATTTAATTCAGTCAATATCAGACTATTTGAAGTAGTTCAATTTATAAATTTCAAAATTTTAATGAAAAAATAACAAAAGTCCTAGATATACAAAAAGAGTAGAATGTAACTATATATTTCACAAAACAACATATATCTATATAATAATTGTCTACTGTGTTTGTGCCTTTACAGACCCTCCAGGGAAATAGAGAACTTAAATTTTGCACACTCATACTATTTACCATTCACAGGAAAGAACCTAATGAAACCGGATTTTTGTTTCTCTCTCCGAGAACGAAGGAAATTTTGGAAATTATTTCCAAATCTTCTGGAAGATCTAAAACGCTTCTGGTGACCCAAAAGACTGAATATTTGCACATATTAGACAGAACTCCATTAGTCAAAATCTAACGAAACCGGATTTTCAATGAAGATAACTATTTTTGATGCAAATCGTCATATATTGATAAACAAAATAAAACTCATTAAATGAAACTTACAATTTTTCTACGAGTGTCAGTTTCCTGCCTTTGGCAAGCCTTATTCAATATATTACAGATGATAGTATTTTAGCTTCCAATTTCATTCTAACCATTAATATTTTAATAAAACATAATTTATATAAAATAGTTTTAACATCAGTGCTAATTAATTATATTAGTAAAAGAACACCTGGTGCCTTCAATTAATTCAGTCACAGATAACTATAATTAATTTAAAACAATTTATTTCTATTAAATACTTCTCAGTTTTACTGCTGTCATTCTGGAATTTCAATTATACTTTCATTAATTTCTATTAACGTTTTGTAATATCGTATAATTACAGGACTCTGTGTTTCTTTTTCATGTTTTATTTCCCGATTTAATTTTGAGATGTTCGCAAATTTATTATATCAGTTAATTTTCAAATTTTTTTTTAGCCCAATGAAATTAAACTAATAAATCTTTGAAAAACATTGTTTCGAACAGTCAGAAAGATTTCAGAAGTTATATTCTTAAATAGAACTTAAATTTGAACACCGTCAATTTAGCTAAATTCTTTTGCGATATAAATTTCCGTGAAGCACGTTGGAGACAGTTTTCTGGAAGCTTTTTAATTTGGTGTGAAGAATTTTGTAATTTTCTTATCAAAGAAAGTTTTAACTAGTGAAGACTATAATCAATTTTCGTTAATTTTCCTTTTTCTCGTCAAAATCATTTTTTACTTTTCTGCAGTGCAGTATGTTCGGAAAACCACAATGCAAACGAATCAAATTTTCTTGCATGTGTCTTGTATAATATTGTAATTCATTTACGAAATTTAATTTTTCTACGAAATTTAATATTATTGTAATTTAATTTACTAAATTCTATTATCATTTAATTATTATTATAATTATTAATAATAATTAAATAGTTATAATAACCAATAATAATTAAACAATAATTATATTGATATTTAATGAAGCAACTTGTAAAAAAGAAAATTGTAAAAAATAAAGTTCTTCATCTTTACGAAGAGTGTCATCCAATTAAAATGATTGAGAGGAAGAACTATTGCCGAGTTCATTAAACTTAATAAGTGACAAGTATATAGATAAAAAGTTATTGTATGTATTCTGTGGTAAAAAGACATTAAAATGGTTTATTTTTGTATCTATTTAATAATTTAATCCAAAAAATAGACAATCTTAATTAAAGTGGTCGTGAATCTTAACATTTGTATATTGCTATCGTGGTTGCAAAACCCACCATTACATCTTTGCAAGAGTTCCTTAACATAATCATTAAATCAAAACACTACACATTAAAATACACATTTTTAACTTTTAAAATAAATTATCATTTATTCATACCTCTATTATTGTTATAATTAAAATTACATCAATTTTAACAAGGAGAAATTCTATCTTATTCCGAAGATCAAAAATTGACCAAACATACATGAAGATTGGCACATACCTCTGTACTATTGCTCAGCATGGCTGTCGTCTTTACAGATTCTTTTGCTGACATTTGGAGTCAGACTGCGTCTTCTTCTATAACATTTCCACTACTCAAAATGAATAACACAGCTTGAAAACATCTCTCTCTCTCTCTCTCTCTACGACACTGCTTGGAAATACTACTCTTTCTACGACACTGCTCGAAAACTGTACTCTCACTCTCTCTCTACGACACTGCTTGGAAATATTACTCTCTTTCTACGACACTGCTTGAAAACTTTACTCTCTCTCTCTACGACACTGCTTGAAAACACTCTCTCTCTACGACACTGCTTGAAAACACTCTCTCTCTACGACACTGCTTGGAAATACTACTCTCTTCTACGACACTGCTTGAAAACTTTACTCTCTCTCTCTCTCTCTCTACGACATTGTTTGAAAACACACTTTCTCTCTACGACACTGCTTGGAAATACTACTCTCTTTCTATGACACTGCTTGAAAACTTTACTCTCTCTCTACGACACTGCTTGGAAATACTACTCTCCTTCTACGACACTGCTTGAAAACACTCTCTCTCTCCCTCTCTCTACGACACTGCTTGGAAATACTACTCTCTTTCTACGGCACTGCTTGAAAACTTTACTCTCTCCCTCTCTCTACGACACTGCTTGGAAATACTACTCTCTTTCTACGACACTGCTTGAAAACTTTACTCTCTCTCTACGACACTGCTTGAAAACCTTCTCTCTCCCTCTCTCTACGACACTGCTTGGAAATACTACTCTCTACGACACTGCTCGAAAACACTATCTCTCTCTCTCCGTCTCTCTACGACACTACTTGAAAATACTACTCTCTTTCTCTAAGACAATGCTTGAAAATACCACTCTTTCTTCGCTTCTGAAAAATGATTCTTAAATATTCGTTGACTTTTCTCCTTGTCGCCGCATCATTTGCCTGCGGTTCAAATACGCCCTCCTTGCTCTCACTGAATACTCCTCAGTGCGATGCCGTATCTTTGCATTATTGGCTCTTTCAGTTTCCAGTGAAGATTGGTTTAAGTCTTAGCCCTAGGATAACTTTCTACAATGAAGCCTGCAATTTGTGTGGCATATATTTATTGAGGTCATGATTTTCCGGGCCAAGACTGTCATAAAAAGGTGGCTAAAAGACTTTGCTTTATTCCATCGTAAACATCATAAACTGCATATGATGCTTCCTGATCTCCAAAATTCAATAATAATGCCAATTTTCCATTAGAGATGAAATGTATACGCAATTTTATCCTCCACAACTCATTAATCCATCTAAATTCGTTGCAGCGAGAAAATGCTTTGGAACAAAGAGGCAACGAAATAAATACATTAAATTTTTCTATGTACACTAATAAAGTTTGGTAAACTTTGCGATAGTTCTTCATCTAAATTCATTTTTATGGCTGACACTTTTTGTAAAGCTGGATAATATTTTTTGCAGATTTTTTTTTCTTTCTTCAGCACTTTTAAAGCAGTCGGGACATTCCAACACATCGAATTGCCACTATCTGTTGTTAGCATGTATTTATTCTTCAGAACTTTGGCAATGCCTTCTTTTGAGAAAATAAAGAAATTTTAAGCATTTTGACCTACTATCAGGGCACCTTAAAATTTGAAATTTTTCCTATAACGGTATCTACATGACAACCAGCATACCCAAATTTCAACTGTCTAAGTCCGTATTTTATCATAAAAAGTACCAGAGATGTGTTTAAACAAAGTTAGTGAGGGATTAATCACAAATTAAAATGTAAATGTTTACAGCAAGAGTGCAAATGATGCAACGTAGAAATGCATCATAGGCAAATAATATCTGCCTCTTATCTTTAATGGATCTTTGGCATGGATGGAAAATATTTTCTAAAAGCTTTGTTGTCCTAGTGTAAAGTTATTCTTTCTACACAGAGTAGATACTTTTGTACCAAAAAATAGCAAAATTATTATTTATTTATGTAATCATTCTTTTCCTTCGTAATTTGTGTATGAACCCTGAAATGCGATCTGCCGACATGATTTTTCCCCTCTGAGAACCCATGTCGAAGCATCGAAAAGTGGTTTAAGTCAGCATTTTTGTCTTTTCATACCTCTGGGGCTTTTTATAATAAAATGCTGAAATTTTGTACATCACTTTATTAGTATATGGGGCACATTTTACTCATTGGACATGTTTTTGTAAGGGGGCCGTATAAAAATTTAAATTTTGTATTTCTTAAAATTTAATTCTCTAGAAAATTTTAATCAATTTCATAAAATTATGCACCTTTTCTTACGCAACTTTGTAATTATGTATGTCTAAGGTCAATATTCAAGGAATAAAAGCCGAGTTCAATGTTTTGGGGGCACCCTGTGTGTGTGTGTGTATATATATATATATATATATATATATATATATATATATATATATAAAATTTAGTGGATATTTAAAAACGAACACTATGCATTAACAGTAATGATTAACAACCCACCTCTAACATACATGCTAAGATAAAGTTTTAACCAAGGATAGATATGCACAATATATCAATTTATTCAATGTATTTTAAAAGCAAAGTTATGTTTATAAATAATTTACAGCTATCAATACCATGACAAAAAAAAAATGGCTGGTATTACATCGAAATTTTAATACACAATAATGTCAAAAAGAGATTAATAAAAATTAAAAAAAAATAAAAATTAAAAAGAATAAACTCTGTAATATGCTCAAATGTAACTTTATAAGAGATTTTATCTTTTTGAAAAAAAATTTTTGAATAAGGAAATATAATATCAAAAACTGTAGACGGTTGAATCCAAATAGAGATAATAGATGGAAATGTACAGGTAAATTATGAAATAGAAATCAGTAAATAAACATTCATCATGATATCGCGTACAGCAGCTAATACCATATAAGAAAGAAATAATAATTTAAATAATTAATTCAAGTAATCGTGAATCGTGTAATATTAACATCACCATAGAAGAAAAGCCACGGCCATAATGCCGATAATAGAAAAGATCAGCACCAGCCCAAATTCGAAGATTAAAAAAAATTAAATTCATCTTCAGGTCTGAGTATTTAATTCTAATTAACCCAAACAAATATTATATATATATATATATATATATATATAAGGAATAACAGCAAGTCGTAGGTGCGGATTATGTTCTACTCACAAAAAAATCGATAAAATTTAATGGTTTCCATACCGAAAGCAATTTCATATTCCCTACAAATGGTATCCCGAGTAACAGCAAAACACACTCAAGCTGAAAAGAAATAAACACACAAAACTTTAAAATACTAACAGGCGAGTACCTAAAACAAATGATTCCATACTTTTAAAACCCTGCATTTTCCGAGTTTTATGAAGTAGTAACGTCAAAATATACCGTCAGACGTTTTATTCTTCATAAAAGATATCATAAAAATTGTGAAGATGAAAGAAAACAGTGTGCTCAAACGCGGTATATATATATTTTTTTAGACACTTGTTGTAAAATTTATAGTAGCAAAGATTCGATTATTTCACAGTTTTGCTGTAAAAGTCGCCTCGTATAATTTTAGAATTGACTGCTGCACGTTACAGTTTAGAAATATTATTTCAAGGCAAAATATTGTAGTAAGTATCTGTAATACACTATAAAAAAATTCCTTGAGATTTATGTTTAAAAACCCGCCTACAGGTGGAGTATTCAAAGTTAGAATTACGCTCCCAATGCAAATAACAGCATCCATGCTTTTAATTCAAACTAAAATTGCCTATAGAGGGCGTTCCTAAATTTAGAAATACGTTCCCAATGCAGAGAACAACATGTATGGATGCATCCAGGCAGATAATTCTAAATAATACCGCCTATAGAAGATGTTCTCGAAATTATGATTACGCTCCCAATGCAGATAACAGCATGCATGAATGCATCCATGCAGATTATTGTAACTAAAACAGTCTATATGTTCCAAAAATTAGAATTTTGCACCCAATGCAAATAACAGCATCCATGCTTTTAATTCAAACTAAAATTGCCTATAGAGGGCGTTCCTAAATTTAGAAATACGTTCCCAATGCAGAGAACAACATGTATGGATGCATCCAGGCAGATAATTCTAAATAAAACCGCCTATAGAAGATGTTATCGAAATTATGATTACGCTCCCAATGCAGATAACCGCATGCATGAATGCATCCATGCAGATTATTGTAACTAAATCAGTCTATATGTTCCAAAAATTAGAATTTTGCACCCAATGCAAATAACAGCATCCATGCTTTTAATTCAAACTAAAATTGCCTATAGAGGGCGTTCCTAAATTTAGAAATACGTTCCCAATGCAGAGAACAACATGTATGGATGCATCCAGGCAGATAATTCTAAATAAAACCGCCTATAGAAGATGTTATCGAAATTATGATTACGCTCCCAATGCAGATAACCGCATGGATGAATGCATCCATGCAGATTATTGTAACTAAATCAGTCTATATGTTCCAAAAATTAGAATTTTGCACCCAATGCAAATAACAGCATCCATGCTTTTAATTCAAACTAAAATTGCCTATAGAGGGCGTTCCTAAATTTAGAAATACGTTCCCAATGCAGAGAACAACATGTATGGATGCATCCAGGCAGATAATTCTAAATAAAACCGCCTATAGAAGATGTTATCGAAATTATGATTACGCTCCCAATGCAGATAACATCATGCATGAATGCATCCATGCAGATTATCGTAACTAAATCAGTCTATATGTTCCAAAAATTAAAATTTTGCACCCAATGCAAATAACAGCATCCATAAATATAGCCTTGCAGATAATCCTAACTTTAGAAACTTCTATCGACTTCTGTGACTATGAAAAGTTTACGAGGAAAAGCTCTAACATAATTAAACGCAAATCAATAAACAAAGCTATTTCGGGGATATGTTGGATCTCGTTCTTCAGTGTAAGACAGGTCAATAAATCTGAATTCAAAACTACAAAATGAACACAAATGGAAGAAAAGAAGGGTATATATATCTAAATTTTGGATTAAGAATACAACTGAGAGAGCTAATCATAAAGCAAAATGGGGAAGAGTCCAGCCAATCCAAAACAGAGAAATAACAAGCGAAAATGGAATATCCCAAAACACAAAAGAAAAGGCACAATAAGAGTTCGAAAAAATTTAAATTAGTCCAACAAGATGAAAGATAAGTTGTTAAAACGACGTGCAAGGATCCTAACAGCTAAAAAAGAGGCGACATGAAACGAATATAACGAAAAAATCTGATGTGGGCAACAAATGACTTTCCTTATATAATGCAATGAATTTACTACTTTTACAGTTAAAAAAAATGGTATTCTTATAGTAGATGCTTATATTTTTTCCAAAATATTGAATTTCTTTCAATTAGTCGTCATTTTCATTTATTTAGCGTCATTTTTATCAATTTGGCGAGATTTTTGTTAATTTAGCAACAATTAAAAATGTCGCCAAGTTGGCGAAATTCCACCAAATTCGTCGCCAAAATCTCGCCAAGCATTATGGACGGAAAAATAAGTTATTCTTACAGCAGATAAATGACTATTGGCGTTCAAATACAAAAGTATCACTCAAAGTATCTTTTTCATAAATGGAACGAGCTAGATGCACGAAAATGATGTCACCAAATTTATCGCATTGTATTACATATGAAAAGTGAACATGTTTCTCAATAGGAAATATATTTTTTTTTTATTTTATATAACTTTTTGATAATTTTTTTTAAAAATATGCAATATCTTGATAACGGTTCATGTTAGCGTTCCAAAATTTATGTTAATTGTTTTCTAATGAGAAATTACATAAAAAATGTCTATTTGCGTAACTTTATTAGAGGTTTTGATTTTTTGAAAATTTCACTCGCAAATTTAGGAGGTTTTGAACATTCGATTTCGTATAAAAACAATAGGCTTCCAGTGTTTACGGATTGTGATTTTTGTACCAAATTTCGTTCGAATCGGTCCATTCGTTCGTCAGTTATTGTCTCCACAGACTCACTGACACACACACACACACACACACACACATACACACACACACACATACACACACACACACATACACACACACACACATACACACACACACACATACATACTTTCACACACACACACACACACATACTTTCACACACACACACACACACACATACACACACATATCACTTCAAAAATGTTTGATTCGTGATCAGGGATGCTTGAAACGTACTCTCCCGTCGAAAACTCGAATTCGAATTTTCGACCCCGTCACAATACTTTCCTTATGCATTATGTATATAAGGAAAGTAAAAATATATCGTTATACGTGCACCCAATTACATCGTAGAAAAGTTACTGTACCAGACAAATCATTAACCTAATCACTAGATTATTTTTTAAAATGAAAGGCTTTAAAAAGAAGTTAATTTCACATATCGGCGTATATTTTTGTATAATTATTGCAGAAGAAAATTCAAAATGGTAGTTAAAATTAAAAGAATGCCGAGCAAGTGAGGACTCATTAAATTCTTATATCTGACATAGTTTTTATATTCCTGAATACGACATTTTAAAGCACGTTTAGTTTAGATAATAAGAATAACCACACTGGCAAGAAATGTTGTATTAAATGCCTTTACTATTAGGAATATCTGTAGAAATCTTATGATTCGAAAACTTGAGTTTATTAATTGGTGCAAACACAAGAATGAAAATGAATTATTGTAGCATCAACGTTACCATTGAAACAGCTGTATGCTGCATTGTTTAAGAACAGTTTACCCGCCGAATTCAGTTGCAGTTAAAATTTTATACTTTTTGTAGTTTTTATTTTTTCTACTCCATTACCAAGTAGTTATACGAATCATAAAGGGAAAAAATTTCAAAATTTATTAAAATTGAAAGAATTTATTTGTACTATACATTCATAAATCTAATTTCTGTAATATCATTAAGTGATCATGAATTTTGAATGTCTGTGATTTTAATATCTAGATATTTAAACGAAATCAGAAGTACCCCAAATCATCTATTTACAATAAGTAATAATTATATAGACAGGAGACCGGGGTAAGATGACGAGCTGGGCAAGATGACGAATAACAGTTTTAACGACTTTAATCTTAGGTGGCAGCATTGACGAGCATAGGTACAATCCCCTGTATCAGAGCAACTAATGGCATGCGGAAGGCCCCATTCTTACTACACGTACAATTTATATTCTTAGTCAAACTTTACTAAGGACCGTGAAACTATTTACGACTTGTAAGCTTGAGCTACTTAAAGGTAAGTCATAAAATTCTGATATAATTTATGGTTACACTTTATAGTATTAAATACTCAGCTAAGCTATCATAGTTTTAATTTGATGCATAGTTTACTGTATACCAGCCATGTTGTTTCTTCTAGTCATTCGGGGCAAGATGACGAAGTTCGACGGGGGCAAGAAGGAAAGCACGCCTATTTCTTTAGGTGCTAATGGTAGCGACACTGAAAGTGTAGATAATCCCAACTGTGAACAAATTCCGGGATCAAAATGATCCCCTCTTCCATCAATATTTAACTTTAAACCCTTACCACAAATTAAAAGATTAACAAAAAAGATAAGAAAAATGTCAACCAGTGTTTTCACAAGTTCACTAATAAGAAATTTGAAGAAAGAGAATAATAAACAAAAGAAGATAAGAAACAAAATTCAAAGGATGAAATGGAAAAAAAGGAAACACAGAGAAATAAGAAGAAAATTGCTAAACAATTGCGTTTTGAGGTAAGTGCAGATCAAAAGAGCAAGGATATTAACTGCCCAGCTTGTAATGAACTTTATATTGATCTACCCGACGAAGACAGGATACTCTGCTTGCTCTCAAAGAGTAGCTTGGTGGCATGAAAACTGTACTGGATACGGAAGGAAATTCATCTGTGACTTTTGTAAACAACATAATTCTTTAATGATTGTACACCTTTAAACTCTATTAGTGTTTTGTACGTTCTTTAAATACCTTGTTAAGTCAAAACTTGCGAGTTGTCATCTTGCCCCAGCACTGGGGCAAGATGATTTTTTTTTTACAATATGTTAAAACATGTTTTTATATGGTTTAATTTGGGAGATTATTCGGTATAATTTTTTTTATTAATAATAGAACGTATGAATAATTTATTTATGTTGCGAAAAATATGTATTATAGGTTTCACGAATTAAAAAAAATCAAATTCGTTAACACAGTCATCTCACCCCGGTCTCCCCTATATATATATATATATATATATATATATATATATATATATATATATATACACTGCTCAAAACAATTAGGGGATATGATTTTGGAAATAAACTGCAGATGAGAAAAGTTTTGTTGACTGATAGTTGACTGTTTGATGGCTGACTGAAAAGTTTTGTTGACTGACTTTGTTGACTGATAACCTTAGGTGTCGTAAGCTATTAGAAAAGAAAATTACTCACAGAACAAGGAATAATTAAATTTATTCAGTTTTTTTTTTTTTTTTTTGGTTAGAAAACAAAAATTGCTCATTTTGTACATGTTATAAAAACAACGAACAAAAAATTTATTTCTCGGATAAAAATGGGTTTTAATAATGGATATGATTTCTCTGATCGAAAGCAATGTTGCACATTTGTGAGGCATGGAATCAATGGGATTATCAAGGAGGGATTGGGGTATTCTCTCCCATTCCTGTAGATGAGCGGTTTCCAGCTGAACTGATTCTGGGGGTGATAAGCCACTAATAACCCTTTTCCCAAAAATGTCCCAAACATGTTCTATTGGGTTCATGTCGCGGGAACATGCTTGTCAGTCCATTCGAAGGATATCTTCGTCAAAAAAAATTCGTTCACTAGCTGAACACGATATGGCCTAGAGCAGTGGTTCCCAACTGGGGTCCCCGGATCCCTGGGGGTCCGCGAACAACACGCAATATTTAACTAATAAATAGTTAGCATTAAAAAAATAAAATTCATTATTTTTCTCCACTCTTTTTTTTATCTTATTTTTTAAATAAAATAATAATGAACTTTTTTTCTAAATAGCTTTGAATTAAATACATTCACGAAATTAATTTCAAACTCATAGGTTATATCTTCAAACAAAATTAAATTGTTTGGGAGTAGGTTTCGTTTTGGCACAATGCCATGATTAACGGTGACGATATTCAGATGTAGCTCGGACGTCAAAGCACTTGTAACTTCGAGCATTAATACTACTAGAGACCGGATGACGTCAGCTTTGAATAGAGGGGGGGGGGGCGTTGCGAACATCTCCCGCCTCTCCTTCACTGTTCACACTAAATTATGCTTGTTGTACATATCCAATAGAAACACGCCCTTGCAATATGGTTTTAAGGGGTCCGCGAATTTTTTTTTCTCTGAGGGGGTCCGCGGACCGGAAAGTTTGGGAACCACTGGCCTACAATTATCATCTATGAGAATGAATTCATCCCCGATTGCTATGGTGTAAGAAACTACAAAAGGTCTGTGGATCTCATCCCTAAATCTCTGAGCCATCAGAGATCCATTTCTGATGATATACAACAGTTCGGTACGACCACTAATAGACACTGGCATAGGCCATCACACCGCCTCCTCCATATTAGACAATTTCATTCACAAATGCAGGATTATTTTGAGTGGCACGTTCTCTCCAAATGACAATCCGCCTATTGCCAGGTTGTACACTAAAGCGGAACTCGTCTGAGATGAGAACATTGCTTCATTCATTTTGTCTCCATCTGAGATACCCTTATACCCACCTTCTGCAGCACGGTGGCTCGCTGTTAAAGAAACACAAACCATAGATCTGCGAGTATACAAACCAACACGATGAAGTCAGTTTCGAACAGTTTAAGTTGCAACACTGGTGCCACTTGCCCTCCGAAGGTGCTGTTGCAAAAAAGTGACGTTCATACTGAGATTTCTTCTGGCCATTAATGTTAAATACCGGTTCTCATTACTTTCCTTATATACATAATGTATACATAAGTATTGTGACGGAGGTTAAGTATAATAAGTATTATATACATAAGTATTGTGACTGGGTCGAAAATTCGAATTCGAATTTTCGACGGGAGAGCACGTTTCAAGCATCCCTGATCACGAATCAAACATTTTTGAAGTGATATCTGTGTGTGTGAAAGTATGTGTGTGTGTGTGTGTGTCTCAATGAGTCTGTAGAGACGATAACTGGCGAACGAATGGACCGATTCGAACCAAATTTGGTACAAAAATCACAATCCGTAAACACTGGAAGCCTATTGTTTTTATACGCAATCGAATGTTCAGAACACCCCTAAATTTTCGAATGAAATTTTGAAAAAATCGTCAAAAAATCAAAACCACTAATAAAGTTACGCAAATAGACATTTCTTATGTAATTTTTCATTAGAAAGCGAGTGACATAAATTTTAGAACGCTAACATGAACCGTTCTCGAGATATTGTACATTTTTCAAAAAAATTATCAAAAAGTCATATAAAATAAAAAAAAAATATTTCCTATTGAGAAACATGGTTACTTTTCATATGTAATACCATGCGATAAATTGAGTGACATCATTCTCATGGATCTAGCTCGTTCCATTCATGAAAAAAGATACTTTGAATAATACTTCTGTATTTGAACGCCAATAGGTATTTATCTGCTGTAATAATAATTTATTTCTTAGTGCATAACGCTTGGCGAGAATTTGGCGGAATGTCGCCAACTTGGCGACTTTTTGAAATGTTGCCAAATTAACTAAAATCTCGCCAAATGGATAAAAACGACGCTAAATCAATGAAAATGACGACTAATTGTCGAAAATTCAATATCTTGGAAAGAATATTAGTATCTACTATAAGAAAAACCTATTTTTTACTGTAAAAGTAGTAAATTCATTACATTATATAAAGTCATGTGGTGCCCACATCAGATTTTTTTGTGTTGTTGCATACCTACGACCTTGTCCTGGTCTTCGGCTAACATTTCCAGTTTCCATAAAACGATTCCATAGCCTGGAAATGACACTTTAGGACACTCCAAGGCCTTCCTCTGAAACGGGTTGCGTTTGGTCCGCCTCTAAACGACCAATGGCTCTCCAGGCTACCCATTTATATTGTCAAGACATCGTATTCACTGCTATGAGGCATTCAACGCATGTCAATTATTTCAAATCTCTTTCTACATAAAGAATGTTGGAAATCGATTTTCACTCCTAAAGCGCGTAATTTTCAACTTCTCTGACAAAATTTGCATTTTCCGAAATTTGTGAATGTGATGATTTTCCTTTTTAATCTCTTTTCTATCAATTTTGGTAAAAAATAGTCGATTATCTGACTGATTCATACGGAACTCACAATATCCCCAAATTATTTTGAGCAGTATATTATATATACATATATATATATATATATATATATATATATATATAAATATAAAATGAAAGATTTTAATCGTAAATTATGCATAAACTACTGTATGAACAAAAAAACCCATCTCTAGCATATCTGTTACAAATGAGTAACTATAGACCAAGACTAAGGGTGAAAATAGAAGATAACATATCGCTACAATGGAAAGGGGGATGCGAAGAATATTAGGATACAAAATTCACAATTAAAAGTATATAAATATAAATAAAAAGAAAAAGAAAACACGGCAAAAATGAGAAAAAGCAATAATAATTAGCTCAAGATAAAAGATTAAGACAGAGAACAAGCAATTGAAACTACACAAAAAATGGCGGTTAGTTCGAAATTGCATTCTCATCAGGACAGCCATACAATTCGAATTAAAACCGATAGAATAGCCAGTTTCTGACAATGGCGATATTATTTAACTATAGACACCACTGGAACTGTCTACTGGCTAGTGGAAGGAGAAAAATAAATCAATTGAATTACAAATCAGAAAATTAATACCTCCTCGAACAGAAATATGAACTCACAAGCATAGTTTACCACGTGTAAGTGGAAGAAGCGACTGAGCATTTCATATATATATATATATATATATATATATATATATATATATACATATTATATATATATATATATATATATATATATATATATTATATATATATGTATTTATGTGTGTGTGCTGTTGAAATAAATTATTAAATTATTTAAAAAATCAATTAACCAATTCCATTCAAATAGAGATTGAAATAAATGAGTTATTAAGTAAAATCTAAAAATAATTACTTTATAAATCTTCTTAAACATTTCCAATTGGGAGCATCGGCAGGTAAATATTTTTACTTTTATTTTATTCTTTTCACGAAATATTTTTATGTCTTAAAGAGAAATTATGTTGCGCTCGACTGGAGAACAATGCTTTCTCTTGAGAGATAAAAGTAAAACAATTCAACATTTCTGCTTTATAAGTTAAAATTAATTAAAATTCAAGTGCAAGTCACATAAATATTCAAAAATAATAAATATGTTCAATTGTTTCACCATTCCAGACTAATACTGCATGACACAATAAAACACCACATAGAAAAGAAAATATTTCACTACAAAAACTGTAATTTTTCGATGCAAAAATATTTTATTCAGAGATAAACTGCAGAAAAATATATGAAGCAAATTTTGAAATTAATTTCATCTGTAAAGAATAAACAAAAAGAAAACAGCGGTGGGAACGAACTTTTGTCGCATTTGTCAGAGTTCAGAAAATTAAATATATTTTTGATTTATTTCCTTTTGATAAAGGGAAATTAAATTCAGATAAGTTTGTAAGCTGATATAGCCTAAAATAATATAGAACCGCAAAAATTTCTTTAGTGTAATTAATATCAATTCTGAGAAGAATTTTTTGTTCTTTTATACAGGGTGTCCCAAAAAGATTGAAACGCGCTTTAATTCTTTACCTATTGGAGATAAGAGGGCAATGTAAATTGCAAAAATGTTGAAAGTAAGGTAGGAAATAAGACTACGTTAATGAAATAGTTCTCCCATTAATTTTCAAAAAGTTACACCTTTTAAATTTTTATACAATCCCCTTAGACAAATTTGGTCAAACAAGATCATTAAAAAAAACCCGCAAACCTGTATCTTTAAAATCAACTCAATTATGATGAAAGAAAAAATCTGACTTATCCCACTTTTCCGTACCAAAACAGGGATCATAAACAAATTGAATATGGAAGTTGTTTAAATAAAAAAAAGTACTTAAAAGTATTTAATTATTGAAAAAATACTTAGTCACTGAAAAGTACTTAAGAATCCGTGATTGCATTGGAAGCCTAAGCGGAATTCGCAAAAATGCCTCCTATGTATGATCATCGTTTTATATTTTTTGTGATACGTCATAAATTTACTTTTCTAATTTGATATATGGCCCCCATTCACAATGTTCAATTTTCAATTAAATATAACTCGCTCAATTTTAAAGATACAGTTGTGCAGTTTTTTTAATGATCTTGTTGCATTAAAAATAAAAAGTTTCTTATTGACCAAATTTGTCTAAGGGTTCGTATAAAAATGTAAAAAGTGCAACTTTTTGAAAATTAATGGGAGGACTATTTCATTAACGTAATCTTATTTCCTACCTTACTTTCACCATTTTTGCAAATTACATTGCCCACTTACTATCTCAAACAGGTAAAGAATTAAAGTGCGTTTCAATCTTTTTGGGACACCCTGTATACGGTAATTTAAAGAAAAGTTTCCTATGCAAAACACAGTCTACGCTGAAAAATGATAGTTTAAACTATGCTATGGATATAAACTATATTAAAATAGTATATATTACCCCCAAATCATATAAATACGTTCAATCTAATTCAATGGCGTCACTAAGATGTTGCCGACTTGCAAAAATTGCTTTATAATGTAATTAATAATATAAATTCTGAAAAGGATCTTTTGTCCTTTTATGCATAGTAATCTGAAGAAAAGAAATTTTGTCTGATAAATACAGTCTACGTTGAAAAATAATAGTTTAAACTATGGTATGGATATAAACGGTAATAAAATAACATATATACTACCCGACATTGATAATACAACACCATGAAGCTTTGGCAGTATATGTATGCAAATTACGAGATAAACGCAGTTGGCAGATGTATGCAAATGATCAAAAATGCAAGTAGGTCACGTGATTAGAGCGCGGATTAAAAGGGATGGACAAGGCAGATGAGCCAACAGTTGCAACTGTCTGTCGTATACGGAAACCCGTTTTTCGTTTCAGAAGACACGTGTTGTTGAAGAGATGCCTGACCAATGACGATGAAGTCTTTTCCAGCATTTGGACGATCGTGCAAGGGGATACATTTTAGGCCCACGTACAGCTGGGTAGCCGTATCAGCGTATCACCGCTGAAACACACGTAGATGCGCCCACTGTGCAAAAGATTTGGAGAAGATGGATTCATGAAAGGCATGAGAATCGTTGCAATGGTACATGTCCATCCAAACGTACATCGACACGCGTTGATCGACGCATTCGAAGGCATGCGGTAACGGCCCCACAAACGACGACTGTCGACATTCTGCAGAATTTGCAGAGTACTTGGGATGTTTCAATATCAGCGAGAACAGTTTCTTGACGGTTTACCGAAAGCGGCTGCACTCAAACTGTCCTTCACGAAGACTGCCATTGATGACAAAACAACGACATGATAGATTGCAGTGGTGTCGAGATCAAGTCTCTTGGACGATTCAATGGGACAGGGTAGTGTTCAGCGACGAGTCTCTGTTCTGTTTGTAGAATGGCAGTCGCCGTGTGAGAGTTCGGAAGCGATGTGGAAGCAGATCCAATTATGCTGAGACTGTTGAACGCCATACTTCTCGACAAAGCGACATCATGGTTTAGGATGTCATCGACTTCTATAGCCAATTATCTCTAGTTCGTAACAGAGCTACAATGACGGCACGACGATATGTGGAAAACCTAGGCCACTCGACCCACCCTAAGGTATGAGCAGCAATTTGAGTGGCCGCGGCACGAAGATAGGTGAATGAGTTGCTGCGGCCGGTTGCATTGCCTCACCTCCAGAGCTTGCAAAATTCTGTTTTCCAGCAAGATAACGCGCAACCGCACACTGCAACCATCAGCAGACAAGCCTTGCAAGGTATCCATGTGCTTCCTTGGCCTCCACTGTCTCTAGATCTCTCAATCATCGAGCATATTTCGGCCGTGATTGGCCGTCGTTTGACTGCCCTGCCCCCGCCTTAAACAGAAGACGACATGTGGAAGATGGTTTAAGGTATATGGTCAACCATCCCTCAGGAATCTATCCGCACGCTCATTACATCTGTTCCTCGAAGGGTTGCTGCTGGTATAACAGCAAGATGTGGTCCTACTGATCACGCTGCCTATGACATTACTTATTACATTATCCTTCTGGAAGTAACATCACTTATTTATATATATTCCAACTCTGTCTGTGTGTCCCTTATCTTTACAATCTATTCGCTCTTGTTACATTTTCTGAGTCGAGTAGTGTATTACACAAAATCATCTAAATACGTCCAATCTAATCCATTGGCATCACTAAGCTGTTGCAAATTTGAAAAAATAATATATTTTTAAAAATAAAAAATAATAATTGGTTTATCAAAGCTTACAAGAGATTCAATTTTTATTCCAATACTGAATATAATAAACGAGTATTTATAAAATATATAGAATAATAATGAACCAGAAAACTAAGAGAGACCTTACGCCAGATACTTCTTGTTTTAACCCTACATTTACCCTAAGAACTAATTAAAAACGAAATGTATAATCTTTACCGCACAACTTGAAAAAAAAACGAAACACAATTAGACAAGAAAATTTAATTATTTATTAGCAAAAAACCAGGCTTTGAATGGACTCGAGAATGCGGAAAATGCAAGCTGTGAAAGATTTTAAATTAAAACTTAATTTAACAAGTAATTATGAAATTAGATTTTTGAGAACCTTAATACAAAAAGACATTTTTTTTTTAGAATTTGAATATTAAATTAAACAAATTAGAATGCAGGACAACAATGAAATCAAAGTAACACATTTAAATCACAAAAACGTATTTAATATACAGGAGCATGTTTAAATCACAATGCATTCAAGTGCACACATTTTGATGAACTGTTTAAAAGTTACTGTTTAATTGTTATTTGAAGGAAGCGCAGTCAGCAGGCTCAGCTTAAATATGGACGTTTCGCCCTATTACAGTTCAATTTTATAATCGAATTTTAATAATCTGCAAATATGTATGCAATTTCATATGTATGCAGAATTTCATTATCGCACCTATTGAAGTTTTCGAGTAAAAAGGATAACAAAATTCAGGCAGATGTCGATTTTGTTTTGTTGGGAATGGAATGTGAATTTTGCTTGGCTAGTCTATATATAAGCTTCAAATATTTATTTTTTCCGGTAGATAACATCCAAAATGCATATTAACATTCACCCTGCAGATAACATCCAAAATGCATATTAACATTCACCCTGCAGATAACATACAATGTTCCTTACAAAGTCCTTAAGTATCCCAATAACTTTGCAAGAAAAAGTCCTTGAGTGTACACGTTAGGTTTATTCATAGTAAAGTGATCATGCCCGCTCGAATACTATGCATCGCAGCGCCTCTGGTGAATAATTTTAGAATGTTAGGATAACGAATTCGGCAACAAAAGGTAGGCGAAAAGGATACAATTCAAAGCTGTAAAGCATTGTCTTGTGAATAAGAATTGACACTAAAAATATCGCAAAAGTCATTTATTTCTCACAATATGGTTATTTGCTACTTTCTGTCATATTCAGGAATGGTAAAATGAACACTACTTATATGCACGGAAATCAAATCATCTTTATAAATGACATTTTTCTTCTATATCGCTTTCTTGCAGAGTTCTTTTCCTAAAGTTTTAAATTCTCCACTAAGAGGCGCTTAAATCACTTCTATTATATCGGGTATGATCATTTTTCTGTAGGTAGACCCAACGTGTACACTCGTGGACCTTTTCTTACAGAGTTATAGTTGCGCCTACGTACTTTCTCAGGAAATTTGTACTTTCTAAGGAATCCTCTACATTCTGAGAATGATGTCATGATGGCGCTGATATTACTTCTATTATATCGGGTATGGTCATTTTTCTATAGGTAGACCCAACGTGTACACTCGTGGACCTTTTCTTACAGAGTTATAGTTGCGCCTATGTACTTTCTTAGGAATCCTCTAAATTCTGAGAATGATGTCATGAAAAAACATCTGTACAATTTTACTTTCTCATACGTAGTATTGAGATAGTATTGCTTTCACGAAATTTTTCGGTTTCGAGATTTTGATGCCAATATATGTTTTAAGACCTTTTGAACACGTTTTGAATATTTTTCGACGATGATATTTTTAAATATTTTTTTTATATATTCGTATTATATAAGGTCCGACTATCTTATGTCTGTGGGCGACTTCTTGCTTACATTATAGTGACCACAAATATTAAAGGACTTTCACGAAACTTTATATCCGTATTTATTATCAAATAATCTAGAACAAGATAGAATATTTTTTAATTCGAAATAAACTTTCGAAATTTATTTAAAATTTTATATTTTTTTAACATAGTATCATAGCACAAAATTTACCATAAACATCTATAAAAGGGTTTATTTATGGCTCAATGAGCAGGAGAATTAATAGTTTTAATGACTGTTGTGGAAAATAGCATCAATACAATTCTGTTGGTGACATCATTAGACCCCCCCCCCCCCGAGAGGCAAGCGACCTACTCCGTAATATGGACGACATTAAATACGTGCTGTTAACAAAGTCGAAGGCAAACTTGAAGGTATGTTTTCCTCAAATATGGTACCAGGTCGTAAATACATTTTAGGTAGACCCCACGTGTACACTCGCGGACCTTTTCTTAAAAAGTTATTGTTGCACATATGTGCTTTCTTAGGAAATCTGTACTTTCTAAGGAATCCTCTAAATTCTCCGAATGATGTCATGGAAAAACATCTATGCGTTTTTACTTTCTCATATGTAGTATTGAGAAAGTATTGCTTTTACGAAATTTTCGGTTTCGAGATTTTGATGTCAATATATGTTTTCAGACCTCCTGAACACGTTTAAAATATATTTGGAGTAAGGCCCGACTATATAATGTCTGTGCTCGACTTCTTGCTTACACGACCACAAATATTAAAGGACTTTCACGAAACTTTATATCCGGATTTATTATCAAAAACTCTTGAACTGGATAGAATTTTTTTAATTCGAAATAAACTTTCGAAATTTATTTAAAATTCTATATTTTTTTTAACATGGTAGCATAGTAAAAAATTTACCATAAAAATGTATAAAAGGGTTTATTTATGGCTTAATGATCACGACAATTAATAGTTTTAATGACTGTTGTGAAAAATAACATCAATACAATAGTGTTCGTGACGTCATTGCCCCCTTCGGGAGGCAAGTGACCCGCTCCGGGGTTAATATTGTCAAGAATGGTATCAAACAAAATATTTTTTCAAATCTTTTAAAGTGAAGGGTAACACGCTAAAATTGTACTCAGATGGACAGATGATGCCGATTGTTCACAAAATTTTTCATGTAAAATATGAAAAAAGCTACTAAAAGTAAATTCAGGTATGAGAAAGCCGAGTGGAGCCACACTTCAGTTAATTATTGGTGTTTTAACCATACTTCTCCGCTCTACCTAAAAACTAATCTAAAAAAATTTCAATAGTTCTAACCTACAAATTAAAATAAAACTACATACAGATAAGATGGCATCAAAACTCAAACCTTCAATCAGCTATATAAAAGTTTCAAATCTCATAAAACTACGGCATGAGACAATTAAACTCCCCATAGCGAAAGTGATTTTTCTCTAAAATTTAATTAAAGATAAACAGCAGAAAACAAAATGGTTAGAGCTATTTTTGGCGATAAATTGCTCTTTCAGGGACTGGGAAACTGACATAGCTAGTTAACTTCTGCAGCTTTATTTGAAAGCATCTTCCGGAAATTGAATACATTTGTTTCCCCATACGTTACGATTCGAAAGGCAAATTAAATGCAGTTACGATTGTAAGACGATATGTGCGGAAGAATAAATAAGTAAATGATAATATAAGTACAATTAAATGATAATAATTAATGATATTTAATATGAAAATTATTATTTTAATTCCACGATGTTTTGCCATCTTCCGAAATGAAATTTGCAAGAAAAGAACTTTGTGATTTATGGACATTGCACTAGTACGAATTTTTAATTCCTTATACTATGTAATATTGTTGTGCTTAGATTCAGAGATTTTCATTATCTAAGGTGTTTAAGGTTCAAAATTCATAATTTTCCTCTTTCCCTTCAAAATTCAAAATTAATTTATGGTTATTGAATATTTCGGCGATTTATCTCGTATTAACGTTTATTTATTATCCCTTTCATACATTTTTATATTCCAAATTACGCACGCGAAGTATCTAAAAACGCTAAATGTATTCATAGAATCCTTTACTTATTCGCCTGTGCCCCGGTAATTTTCCTTTTCGGCCTTACGCCTTCACTTTCGAACAGCAATTATATTACTCTGAAAGCGAAAAATAACGCTCCTTTTTGACCATTTCATTGCTTATCAGTTGAGTTGATGTTTATTCCAGATGTGTTTTGGGGTGCCTCGAAATTCCGTAGGGTTGGCGCAACAGAGCAATGAACTTTGGCGGGAAAACGTGGTAGCTAGCTTGGCGGCATTTTCGTGCCGCGCGGTTCGTTGCGAAGTGTCTTTTTTTAATTCCCCGGGGTATGTGCGGCGCAAGTTTTTCACTCGCCAAGATTGGCGTCTCCTGGGAAGCGAAATTTGGTTGGCATGTTTTGAGTTCGATTCGGAGAGTAGAACAGAGAGGTTGGACAAAGATTTTGGGGCCGCGGCCGGACCTCACGCTGAGGGGCCGCGGTCGCCGTAAAAATGCTTTGAGATCGATTCTGAGCAGCCGAGCAGAGAGGTGGTAAAAATTTGGAGTGCCGAGCCGGGGCTCATGCTGAGCGCCCGGGCTCGCCCGAAAGAGGTTTTGAAGACCGCGGAAAAATTCTCACGCAAGTTTAGTTTCTTTGAATTTACGAACTGTTGGCTTTAATAAATCCCGATGCAACAGAAAATCCTTCGATTTTACGAACTGTTGGCTTTAATAAATCCCGATGCAACAGAAAATCCTGCGGTCGGGATGACTCTGGGAGGTACGGCTAAGATCTTAAAAATGTGCTTCTATTGATGACACAGTGGTGTTCGTTTTTCTGTAAGTGTCACATCCACCAATATGCCTACTGCAAGTGTTTTCTATTTTAATTGCCTGTACTAAAGATGGTGTTCGTTTTTCTGCAAGTGTCACATCCACCAATATGCCTACTGCAAATGTGTGTCCAAGAGTACTAGTTTTCGTAACAGCCCTTTTCAAATCTACATCTTCGTCAAAAGTGTTTTTTTCTTCCAAAGTGAATCGTTGACCTAGACAGGGCCCTTTAAATTTGCATTTTTATCACAAGTGGTTGTCAGAGTACCACTGATCATAACAGGCCATTTCAAATCTACATTTTCATCAAACTGTTACATGTTTTTGCAAGTCAACAATTAACAAGTATATTAAAAAAAAAGTGTGTGTAGCTTTGTGAGTTTTATCGTTTAACAACAGTCATTCTAGCTCCTCGCCTCTGGTGCTGACATCTAGTGAGAGTGTTTTAAATATCTCTATATGATAGAAATTTCACGCAGTAAATGGAGAAACACAGTGTTTTCTGTTTACTCTTCCTTTTAAAGATGTGAACATATATGTAGAAGGTTTTGTCATTTACAATTTGTATTTGTTCCTATTATTTTGGGGGTTAACGTTTAACATTTTGTGGACAGCTCAGGCAGACCAAACTCTGGTCTTCAGACCAGAGTGGAATCTGAACCTGGGATTTAAAATTGATAACTGGGTTATTTAATTTGGGTTTCAACTGTTCTTTTCTTATTATTCGCAATGTACTTTTAACTTTAATTTTCCACTATACGATACTTTAAATTTAGCAAATTGGAAGGTGTTTAAATTTTGTAACTTTTGTTTGTTTTTTAAAGTGTTGTTAATAAAGCAAGTTTTAGTTTAACATATAAATGAGTTGAGTTTCTTTGTTGGCTGTGCTCTATTTAATTCTGGGTTAAAGGTAAGTGAAGTTTTAGAGAATTTGTTGATTGGTGATGATAATTATAAAAAGTAAACAACCAAGAATTATGCACAGGCCACACTGTAGGAAAAGCAATTAGTAAAAGAAACATTATTTAAATATGTTAGAAACTTTAATACTAAATGGTAAAAAAGAAACAGAGAATATTAATACGTTCAAAAGAATCTTTATTAACATAGAAGATAAAATTAAAATAAAATAGTAAAGTTATTTATTGACGTAGAAGATATGAAAAATAAAAAAATAAGAGAAAAATTAAATTTACTTATATTGACTTCAAAAGTAAAAAGGAAATCTTAAAAAGTAAAAAAAAGGAGATCTAAAAATAATATGAAAAACAAATAAAGCTTTTCTTTTTTCTTCACAACAATATACTAGTACAGATAATTTATTGTTTTCAGGAAATTTTCCGAATTCCAGATTTTGATGCCAGTATATGTTTTAAGATCGCCTGAACACGTTTCGGCTATTTTTGGAGTGATGTCCGTCTGTACGTATGTGGTCAATCTCTAGTGTACACTTGTAGCTGCCATAAATATTAATAGATTTTCACATAATTTTATATACAGCTTTGTTATAAAAAAATCTAGAACTACATAGAATATTTTTTGAATTCCAGCGATAAGTTCGAAATTTATATGAAATTTTATATTTTTTTAATATGGCGTAGGACAAAATTTGACATAATCACGCATAAAAGGATTTATTTGTGGCTCAAAAATCACATGACTTTATAGTTTCAATCACTGTTGTGAAAATTACCGGTGATACAATTTTTTGTTCGTGATATCATTAGCCCCTCCTCGTAAAAACAAGCTACCCGCAATCCCGTTGGTACATTGTGAAGTATGGTATCAGTCGAAAGATTGTTTTAAGCCCTTTAAAGTGTAGGGTAACACGCTGTAGTTGTAATAATTTGGACCCATGATACGGGCTTTTCAAAATTTATCTTGTAGAATTTGAAAAGGAAAAGCTAAAAATGGATTGTAGCGTGAGAAAGTCGAGTTAAACCATACTTCAATTAATTTTTCCAAGAAAGGCTGGGATGGGTGATATGGCTGTAATTAAAACCATAGCTGAAAACTAAAATGTTCGTATGAAAACACAGCATGAAATAAATTAGTAACGGTATAAATCGGCTTCTGAGGCATAATACAACTTCGAAATTAAAACTTCGAAATCAAAGTAAAGAGTGGCTGCCGCTGACAAAATCCTTTGATTGTCTTTCATGTACGGAACTAAAATATCCTCAAATGGGTGGGTGCACAGCAAATTCAAGAAGACATCACACTGTCACTTGAGAATTAATTCAATTGACAAACTGGGCCGAAACCGGCGGGCAAGAAGCTGGGATACAATAAATAACTAAATTCACAATAGTCTGCCGCAGAAAAGGCGACTGAATTAAGAATTTGCTATGTCGTGAAGAACTAAGTTGACCATATCGTGCAAAAGAACGGCAAAGTGTAGCATGCCACAAAATTTATATTGTGCACCACAAGAGTGATCCAGATCCATTCTCTAGATAATGAAACTTTTACTGTTCTATATATAGATCGATATCCCTCAAATAAATTGAGCAAATCAAATTAAACTTGATATTGTTACGAATATATGGCAAGTTTCACACTATTCAATGTGCGGCAAGTTTCACTCTATTTATAGAAAAAACACATTTACTGACAGCCGTTCCTATTACCTGAATGCAGGATTGCCATATCTTCAATTTTCAGACATGTTGGTCAGATTTAGCAACTTATCTCCAACTTGGCGACTTTTCGAATGTACTAGAACTTTCTCGAAATAAAATACATTCCAGTAGATACAAGCTCCTTCTGAAAGTTTCTATGGAGAGTATATCAAAAGAGCCGTTGCTTAGTTGAAGAGAAGTTTACATGATACGAGTTAAATTGAATTAAGAGAAACGTCAGTGTTTTGAGAATAGTATCAACTATTCTGTGAATTAGCTAAGCATTTTATTGCTGTTTCGTTGTATCTGATAGTTGTTTAGTGGTCTTGTAAGGCAGTTATCGAGCTATTCTCTGTATATTGTTCCTGTTTAAGCTTACTAGTGCATCTAAGTAAACGTGTTAATTATCTAGAAATCTGGACTCATTCTTGTATCCAGAGAATATTCCATAGGATACTTCGTTAAAACATGATATCTTAAATCTATGAAGTATCAGATTCAGTGATTTGGGGATCTAATAACTCATGCCAAGACTCATTCGAAAATTGAAGAAGCGGTATAAAATAATTCTGTTAAAAAGTGTACGTAAAAATTTGTTTTATCTACGATTTTAGAAGATATTATTTATAAGACGATAACATGCGGCTCTCTATAATTCGCAAGTTTCGGTTTTAAATAGAATATATCAAACGTTTAAGATACAGCTAATGAAAGCCCCATCCGTACATTTAACCAGAAATAAATAAGTACCATTATTTAAAAATTATCACGAAATGTTCTCGAAGCATTCAGGAAATTCAATATTAAAAATTTGCTGGTTTGCAGAGAAAGTCCTATTTGGGTTACATCCGATTTTTTTATTAATCCCTTTGGAGTAAAATAATTAAATACCACATATCAATAGATATTGTCTTTAAACCATTTAAATTTTTATTTAAATTAAACCGCTGATAAAATAAAAATATTTGTGATATTAGAACAATACTTTTCTCCCGAAAACAGTTGAAATATCGTTCAATATTCGCATTCCATAACATAAAATAAATCCAAACACAAGCGTCAAAATTAAAACTCTTAATCAGTTTCATTTGGTTTTCAATTTTTGTTAATAAAACTGAGTGAAACAATTAAATCCCGCATGTAATAATGATTCTATTCGTCAATTTCTTTTTTATTAATTGTACAAACAATACGTCACGGAAAAACTGCTTAAAGCGGTATTCGACAATAAGTTTAGAATTTAAAGACACAACGTAAACAAACATGATTTATTAACTCATACAATTTTATAGGAAAAGAGGTTTGGAAATTTTAATATATTTGTATTCCACTATTTCATTTTGAAAAGAAATTTTTTTCCAGGCGTTGCAAAGCCGATATGTGCTAAGAAATGAATGAACAATAAAAGTTAAAAAATGGTGGTATAACTAATTAAATCGAATATGAGATATGCATTTAATTATCTCGTCGCGATGCCATATATATATATATATATATATATATATATATATATATATATATATATATATATATATATATATATATATATATATATATATATATATATATATGAAATTTGAGGTAGATATTTATCTAGTGAAAACTTATTTTCATGTTTATCAAATATAAACCTATTATACGGAGAGATATAATTATTCCTCACGCAACGATAACGTGACACCACAGAGATAAGGAAACTTCTTAAAAGCAATATAGTCCGTATATATAAAATGGAATTATTAATTAAAAACTAAAATTTAAATGCTTTAGAAGTTGTTAAAATTCTGATGGGGTATGAAATATTCATATAAATACAACATGCACTAAAAATTCCGGTAGCGAAGGTTTCGAATGCAATGAAATGCCTTCTTCATGACAAGCAAAATGTCTAACCATCTTATTCGGGATCTGCAGTAGAACAGCACAAAGGTAGGAGAAAAAGTTGCTATCTCCACCAGGCGAAATCTACAGGATAGCCCGTATATACAAAATGGAATTAATAATTAAAAATTTAAATTTAAATACTCTAGAAGTTGTTGTTAAAAACTAATTGGATATGAAATATTCATATAAATACAACAAGCAGTAAAATATCGAAATATAATTTTCGACAGATTTACACCTGTACCTTTGAATACGAGTCAATTACTTTTATGCTGATTCTTCTGTGCATCTCTTTTATTATGCAATTCCACTGAAATGTAGTTTTAATAATTTCTTACGTATAGCTGCAGTGGTAAGATATATATATATATATATATATATATAGCTGCAGTGGCGAGTTCTTACATATAGCTGCAGTGGTGAGTTCTTACATATAGCTGCAGTAGAGAGTTCTTACATATAGCTGCAGTAGAGAGTTCTTACATATAGTTACAGTGATGAGTTTTTAAATATAGCTGCAGTGTGATATGCCTATTTTATTTTTTATTTCATTTTCTTTCAGCCATAATGTAAAAAAAACGCACTTCTGCTTGTATGCTTTTAATTTTTACGAAAATCTAATGAGCTCTTGTGTAAATCCCCATCTGAACATACTATTTTGATTTGTAGATCACACTTACATTACATTTTAACTCTACAGATAGCACACCACACACATGCATACACAATAAAAGCCGTACCTATGAAAATAGTTTAAACGTTTTCTAACATAAAAAGTGTAAATATAAAGAAAATTTGATTTCTAATATTCGACTGTTTTACAATAGTTTTCCTACACCTAACGTATTATGTAGTGTAAAGAGAGTAAAACATTGCTTTCAATACTGTATAGTAATGTGCCTAAGGCTGAATAGCTGAGTTCTAAGGTCTAAAAATGATATTAAAAAGGATTAAAGGTATTTTTAAAATCTATAAGAAGTGTCGATGGGCTAAAGGGAATAGGTCCCATGATAATGGTGAGTCTTTGCCAGCTTTGCATATGGTTAAAAACAGCCCCAATGAAAATCCGATCTTCCTTTTTGTAAACCAGTTGAGTGAGTATGTATCATTCGCGCATTTCTTTCAACAGGGAAGTAGCTCAGGAGATCAGCGATCTACCATTTACTGTGGCTGCTAAAAAATGTCTCTCTTAAAATGTCACAGTCAAACCGCTAACTTCCGGCACCTCAGCCGGTAAATATTAACACAGTCTTTAAATATGGATTAGAAGGAAAATAAAATTAAAAATAAATCAAAGTTTGATAAAATTTTACGAATATTTTAAAAATGTGAATTGCAATTAAAAACGTACCACCATGCTCCTATTTAAAATCAAGGCAGAACGTTGTTAATTAACGTTAGATCTTTTTAAAGAAAAATTGAAAAATTTCAAATAATTAAATTTGTCGAAAATGTTTTATTTAAACGTGTATTGAGTTTACAAAATCATTTCACCGACCAGATATGGCGGGAATAGCAACTGGACAGCGCTGCAGAGAAATACAGACGTATAATGTACCCAGTATATATATTGTTTAAAGATCTTTACAAATATTCAAGAATAATGGTGAAATTTTAAGCGACTCCACTCATTGGATTACCATGTCCGGAACACTAAGATTAGCGCGTTTCAACCATCAACCAGGCAATGATGTCTGGAGAATGGGACCCGTGATTATGCATATTTATTTAATCTACTTATTTCAAATTGCTGCGCCATTATTAAGCGCAGCTTTCTGGATCCAACTATTTTCATTTTCGTATTTTTCCTTAATCATTTTAGCACCTGCGGAAACAGACGATATGTTTAAAAATTCCCTCTCCCATTTATATTTATTGCAAATAAATTCTATTTCAATATCCCAAGAAAACTTGGGAGGGCACAACTGGTATAGTCCATATCAATTCAGACAGGGGGATTACCTTCATAGTCTCAGATGTTTTTGAATTTAGCATAAATTAAAATTCAGGAAAAAGTAAGAAACACGTATTTTTTGTTTTGTACAAAAAAAATTCTGGCCGGAGGTACAATCCGCCAAAGATGGCGCCTCGGGCGCAATTTCTCACTTGCGATTTTCTGCAAAATTTTAAAATGCTCTATCTGTGAAAAGGTTCAAGATATTTTGTTGCGGTATTTTATTTGAAAAATAATATTTTTCTGATTAAAATGATATCATCTGTTTGGATATATGTGCCCAAGTTTTCGTGCTGTAGATTTCTGATTTTTTTTTTTTTTTAATGCCAATCCCAAAAATTTTCAATTTTTTTTGCCTGAAAAGAAGAATTTTTAATTTTGAGTTTAACAGGTTCTATAAACAAAGTTCATGAAAATCAGAAAATTTTGTGATTTTTATTTGGCAACAAAATAGCAACAAAAGACAACAAAATACGCGGAAAGGTTTGTCAAATAGGAATGTTGCGATTGTTACTTTGGCAACAAATGAGCGAGAAAAGATGCGAAAAAAGTTGCCAGAATGTAATGGTCTCCAAATCACAACAGAGATTGCCGGAATCTTACCTAAAATCGCCAAGAATGTTAAAAGGATTATATACTACATCTGTACCCAAACTTTTGATTTAAACTCAGGTAGTTCTCCCCTTTACATCGTGGATAAGGATGCGCACAGATGAGAATGAAATGTGTTGCATATTGTGTTATACTTTATGATACTATCATCGTATGAAAATTTTGATTATGTGACACCTTTTAATAAAAAAAGTACAAATAGTAACTTTTTTACGGGCCCCATAGAAACAAATTTCAATTTAAAAATATTTTTCGTAGCTCAATAAATAAAACGGAGTAAATTCTACTGTTATACGATCAAATTATCATTCATCAAAGTTTTTGATGCATAATTAGGGACTGTATAAAATCTTTGAGAAAGATGGCGTATTTTGCGTTTCATTTTGATACCTTGAATTGTTATTATTATATTTAACATTTTTTCAAATTTTGGAACACTTGAAACCAAAGGTATCGGAATTATGCAGCCTTTATAGAGGAACTTCAGAGTTCTTGAGAACTTTTTTCATTTCATATTAGAAATACTTTTGTTAGAGATATCTTTGCTTTTCCAGACTGGGATACAATGTCCAGGTGTTAGGCAGCTATCGTATGGAAACTGCAGAGTTCTTCTGTCTTCGATTCAAATTGAGAAATACTTCCATTAGAGACATTCTATAACTTATAGAGACAGGTATATAATCTCCAGACAATAGGCAGCATTCATAGTGATGCTGCAGAGTTCTTGAGAACTTTACTCGATTCATATTAGAAGTACTTTTGCTAGAGACATACCTTTACTTTTCCAGACTGGCATACAATCCCCCGGCAAAATCACGTAAATTTCTGAATTCGAGATTTTGATGCCAGCATATGTTTTAGGATCGCCTGAACACGTTTCGACTATTTTTGGCGTGATGCCCGTCTGTACGTATGTGGTCAATTTTTTGTGCACACCATAGCTGCCATAAATATTAATAGATTTTTACGAAATTTTATATCCAGCTTTGAATGTTATATCCAGCTTTTTTTATGAAATAATCTAGAACTAGATGAAATATTTTTTTAATTCGAGCGAAAAGTTCGAAATGTATTTGAAATTTTATATTTTTTTAATATGGCATAGGACAAAATTTGACATAATCACGCATAAAAGGATTTATTTGTGGCTCAAAAATCACATGACTTTATAGTTTCAATCACTGTTTTGAAAACTAACCGCGATACAATGTTTTGTTAGTGACGTCATTATTCCCTAGGGGGAATAAGTTACCCCCCCTCCGGTTGTACATTATCAAGTATGGTATCAGTCGAAAGATTCTTTTAAACCCCTTAAAATGTGGGGTAACACGCTATAGTTGTAATAATTTTTGACCCATGATACGGACTTTTCAAAATTTATCTTGTGGAATGTGAAAAGGAAAAGCTGAAAACGGATTCTGGCATGAGAAAGTCGACTTCAACCGCACTTCAATTAATTTTTCCCTAGAAAGGCTGCGATGGGTGCTATGGCTGCAATTAAAACCATAGCTGAAAAGTAAAATGTTCGTGAGTGAAAATGAATTGTCTTTCGAAACTAAAATAAAGGGCTAACTGCAGTGGCTGCCGTTACCAATATCCTTTAATAACTGTCTTTCATGTACGGAACTAAAGTATTCTGAAAAGGGTGGGTGCACAACAAATTCAAGAAGACATCACACTATCACTTGAGAATTATTTTAATTGACAAACTGGGCCGAAGCAGGCGGCTGAGCAGTTGTGATGCAGTAATTAACTCAATTCATAATAGTCTGCCAGATAAGGCGACTGAATTAAGAAGTTTGGATGTCGTGAAGAACTAAGTTGACCATATTGTGAAAAAGAAAGGCAGAATGTAACATGCCGCAAAATTTATATTGTGCACCACAGAGTGATCCAGAGCCATTCTCCAGATAATAAAAACTTTTACTTTTCTACATAGAGATCTATATCCCTTACACTAAATCATCAAATCAATATTAAACTTTATTGATATGAATATGTGGCAAGTTTGACTTTGGCAAGTTTCATTCAATTCAATGTGTGGCAAGTTTAACTCTATTAAAAGAAAAAACACATTTACAGGCAACCTTTCCTATTACCTGAATGTAGGATTGCCATATCTTGAATGTTTGGAAATGGTAGTCAGATATAGTAACTTATCTCCAACTTGGCGACATTTCGAATGTACTAGAACTTTCTCGATATAAAATATATTCCAGTAGATATAAGCTTCTTCTGGAAGTTTCTATGGAGAGTATATAAAAAGAGTCGTCGCTCAGTTGGAGATAAGGTGGCATGATACTAACTAAATTGAATTGAGAGAAGCTTCAGTGTTTTGAGAATAGGAGTAGATATATTGTGAATTAGGAAAACATTTTATTATTGCTATTTCATTGTATCTGACAGCTGTTTAGTAGTCTTGTAAGACAGTTATCGAACTATTCGCTGTATATTGTTCCTGTTTACGATTATTAGTGCAACTAAATAAACGTGTTGATTAACTAGAGATGTGGACTCATCCTTGTATCCTTCCAGAGATTACTTTGTAACAATATGATATTTTAAATCTAGGAACGTATGAGGTTTAGTGATTTTTGATTTTAATAAACCATAAAAACACAAATCCTCGAAAATTGTAGAAGCGGTATAAAGTAATTACGTTAAAAATTGTACAGACAAAATTGTTTTTTGTACAATTTTAGTAGATCATAAGACGATAACATGCTTCTCTCTATGAATCGCATGTTTCGGATCTAAATTAGAATATATCATAAACATTTAAGATAAAGCTAATGAAAGCTCCATCCGTAAATTTAACCATAAATAAATAAATACCACTATTTAAAAATTATCAAGAAATGTTTTCGAAGCATTGTGAAATTCAATACTATAAATTTACTAGTTTACAGAGAAAGTCCTGTTTGGGCCACATCTGATTTTTTTTATTAATCCCTTTGGCGTAAAATAATTAAATGCCACATATCAATAGATATTTTCTTTAAAGCATTTAAATTTTTATTTAAATTAAACCGCCGATGAAATAAAAATATTTGTGATTGTCCAACAATACTTTTCTCCTGGAAACAGTAGAAATATCGTTCAATATTCTCACTCCATAAAATAAGATAAATCCAAACACAAGCGTCTAAATTAAAACTCTTAATCAGTTTAATTTAGTTTTGAATTTTTTGTTTATAAAACTGAGTGAAACAATTAAATCCCGCATGTAATAATGATTCTACTCGTCAATTTCTATTACTTTCCTTATATACATAATGTATAAGGAAAGTATTGTGACGGAGTCGAAAATTCGAATTCGAATTTTCGACGGGAGAGCACGTTTCAAGCATCCCTGATCACGAATCAAACATTTTTGAAGTGATGTCTGTGTGTGTGTGTGTGTCAGTGAAGACGATAACTGACGAACGAATGAACCGATTTGAACCAAATTTGGTACAAAAATCACAATCCGTAAACACTGGAAGCCTATTGTTTTTATACGCAATCGAATGATCAGAACCCCCCTAAATTTTCGAATGAAATTTTGAAAAAATCGTCAAAAAATCAAATCCACTAATAAAGTTACGCAAATAGACATTTCTTATGTAATTTTTCATTAGAAAACGATTGACATAAATTTTAGAACGCTAACATGAACCGTTCTCGAGATATTGTGCATTTTTCAAAAAAATTATCAAAAAGTCATAAAAAAAATTCCTACTGAGAAACATGTTCACTTTTCATATGTAATACCATGCGATAAATTGGGTGACATCATTCTCGTGGATCTAGCTCGTTCCATTCATGAAAAAGATTCTTTGAGTAATACTTTTGTATTTGAACCCCAATAGTCATTTATCTGCTGTAAGAATAACTTATTTCTTAGTGCATAACGCTTTGCGATATTTTGGCGACGAATTTGGCGGAATGTCGCCAACTTGGCGACTTTTTGAAATGTTGCCAAATTAACGAAAATCTCACCAAATGGATAAAAATGACGACTAATTGTCGAAAATTCAATATCTTGGAAAGAATATTTGTATCCACTATAAGAAAAACCTATTTTTTTACTGTAAAAGTTGTAAATTCATTACATAAGGAAAGTCATGTGTTGCCCACATCAGATTTTTTTAGTAATTGTACTAAAGATAAATCACGTAAAAACAGCTTAAAGCTGAATTTAGAGAAGCAACGTAAACAGACATGATTTATTAACTTATACAATTTTATAGGAAAAGAAATTTGGAAATTTTAATATATTTGTATTCCAGTATTTCATTTTGAAAAGAAAATTAATTCCAGCCGTTTCTAAGCCGATATGTTCTGAAAAGTGAATAAACAATATAAGTTAAAAAAATGGTGGTGTAATTAATTAAATACAATATGAGAAATGCATTTAATTATTTCGTCGCGATGCCATATATAAATGAAATTTAAGGTAGATATTTATCTAGTGCAAACTTATTTAGACGTTTATCTAATATAAACTTATACAGAGAGATATAATCATCCCTCACGCAAGGATAACGTGACAACACAGAGATAAGGAAACTTATGAGCTTCTTGGAAGCAATATAGCCCGTATATATAAAAGGGAATTAATAATTTAAAACTAAAATTTAAATACTCTAGAAGTTATTAAAAACTAATTGGATATGAAATACTCATATAAAAACGACCTGCAACAAATATTCCGGTGACGAAGGTTTCGAAGGCAAAGAAGTGCCTTCTTCATGACCAGCAAAATGTATAACCTCGCTTATTCAGCATCTGCCGTAGAACGGTACAAAGGTAGGAGAAAAAGTTGCTATCTCCACTAGGAGAAATGGACAGGAGGCAAGGAGTTAGGAACATGAGTAACAAAATATTACGAATAAACTGTAAAAACCACAAGGGAAAGAAACTGCAACAAGAAACAAAGAATGTACGGAAAGAAATCAAGGCGGTAAGTTTAAATCAGTTGTAAAAACTCAAACAAAAAAAATAAGTAGAAAATAAAAGAAAGTCACGACAAGACAATTGAAAAAAAAACAGGAATAAGTGTTTATTCCTGTTTATCCTACTTTTATTCAAGTTTTTTCCAGTTGCTTTCTGTTATTCTTTTTTTATTTGTATTTTTGCAACTGGTTTAAACGTAACTTGTTCTTTCGTTATTATTTTAGACGTTTACTCACTAATAACATTTTTGATCCGTAATGCTAAATTTTCTTTTACCACCTTGATTATTTTCTGTTCATTATTTATCTCCTGCTGCTTTTCTTTTCTGCATGGTTTTTTCCGTTCATTCGTAATATCCAGTCACTCGTTTACTGACTCCTCGGTTTTACCCGTTTCCATTTCTCCTAGCAACGATGGCAAATTTCCCCCTACTTTCCCCTATTCCATCGCAAATTCCGAACTTTCTTGAATACATAAAATTTCGCTTCTTTCATAGACCTAAATAAGGCTGTGTTTTACCCGTCGGAACCAGGTTGACATTCAAAATTTTATTGTTTCTAGTTATACGAATATTTCATACTAAATTAAAAACTTTAAATATTTTGTTTAAAAAAAAATATGTGGTTCGAGTCTCAGTTAAATTCCTAAAATGACTTCAGAAATGAAAATTTATTAAAAATATAATTTGGTATTTTAATAATAATTATAATAGAAGTAGAATTAAACAACATGAAAAATGAAGGTACGAAAAAGTTAAGTCTAAACTCGCTCCTAAAATTTTTCATGAAAATATGAAGAAACTTTTTAAAAATTTGAAGAGAACAGCCATTATTAAGAATTAGTTTCTCTCATAGTACAGCTTCGATTAACAACTTTTTAAAGATACGGATAGGTGCAGTTACTTCCCTTGTTTAGCCTAAGAGCTATGCGTGATAAGTTTGCCCCATAAAACTAATGGCGTCTTTAAATGAAAGCAATGGATTGAAGTGCGGTAAAGGCTTGCTTTCAGAATTTCAAATCATTGTTTGTCTTGTAAATGGTATATCTTGTTGTAAATGGTATTTCGCATACGGTATACTTATTTTTGGATCAATGGAGAAGCTATTTTTACTTTTCTTCAATGCATGTTAAATTTAAAAGAAAATAATTGTAATTGGGTATATAGTTCGAAATATAATTTTCGACAGATTTACACCGGTACCTTTGAATACGAGTCAATTATTTTTATATTCATGCCTCTGTGCACCTCTTTTATTATGCAATTCCACTGAAATGTAGTTTTAATAAATTCTTACCTACAGCTGCAGTGGTGAGTTCTTACATATAGCTGCAGACGTGAGTTCTTATATATAGCTGCAGTCGTGAGTTCTTACATAGAGCTGCAGTGGCAGGAAAAAAAGGATTAAAGGTATTTTTAAAAGTTATGAGAAGTGTGGATGGGCTAAAGGAAATAGGCCCCATAATAACGGCGAGTCTTTGCCTGCTTTGCATATGGTAAAAAACAGCCCTATTGAAAATCCGATCTTCCTTTTTGTAAACTAGTTGAGTATTCATCATTCGGACATTTCTTTCATCAACGAAGTAGTTCAAGAAATTCCCTATCTACCATTTACTGTGGCTGCTAAAAAATGTCACTCTTAAAATGTTACAGTCAAACCGCTAACTGCCGGCACCTCAGCCAGTAAATATTAACACAGTCTTTAAATATGGATAAGAAGAAAAATTAATTAAAAACATATCAAAGTTTGATAAAATTTTACGAATATTTTAAAAATGTGAATTGCAATTAAAAACATACCACCATGCTCCTGTTTAAAATCAAGCTAAAATGTTGTTAATTAACGTTAGATCTTTTTAAAGAAAAATCGTGAAATTTCAAATAATTAAATTTGTCGAAAATGTTTTATTTAAACTTGTGTTGAGTTTAGAAGCTACAAAATCATTTCACTGACCATATATGGCGGGCATAGCAACTGGACAGCCCTGCAGAAGTGCAGACATGTAATATATCCAGTATATATATTGTTTAAAGGTCTTTACAAAATAGCGATATAGAGGTCAATTGTTCTAGAATAATGGTGAAATTTTAAGCGACTCCACTCACTGGATTCCACTCACTCTTCGACTAATTTTTCACGGCCAATTTTGTATATTAGAGAACCATAGATTTCTTTTATGATGCTTAACTAAATGAGGAACAAGTTGCTAATTGGACTTTTCGTTGTAAAAGACACATATGAAGAGTTAAATATTATATTTTTTTTACCTAAAACTGTCAATCATTACAAATCAAAACTGTCAATCACTACTAATAAAAACTGTCTATCTTATTTGAAATATTTCTTATTTTTGGAACCATGGGTCTGCGGACCAATATTTCAAGAGCTATTTTGTTGTTCATTATTTTTGAGACGCACTGTATATGAATGAAAGCTAAAAATAACAATAAGATGCATAAAATACATCCATTAAGTTCATAAAAAAATACATATATATTATCCTTTAGATTTCAAATCAAATAATTGATCTTTTTATTACTTTGTAAGTTAAATTGTTTTGGTAGTAAAATAAATTGGGTATTATGTTAAATGACCATATACACAATAAAATATATCCTATTCACAAACCAAACGATAGAATACAAATAAGACATTAAAGATCACTATTTGGGGAATACAGAGTTGCACTTCATTTCTTCTGTTTAAATAAGCCATTAGTTTTATGGGCAAAACGCTTCTTGAGCATCACTTTAAATGACAAGGAAACTGCACCGATCTGTCGGAGAAAAGAGGCCTTTTCCGGAAAAGACTAAGTGTCAGTCAATTTTATTAGATCCACTGTAAAATGCATTGGAGTCATGCAACGAATTGCAATTTATGCCCCACCTACACGTAGAATGTAGAAACGATAATGAATACATGATGTTTGTCATATCGTGGGTGATTATAATTCACTTTAACTTATTAAGTGTTATTGTCAGGTGTCGGGGAGCGGGGTCATAAATAGGCTAATAATTATATAGTGGCGCGAATTTCCCAGATGTTTTTCGCGAAGTTTAAAGTTTTTTCTGAAAGATCGCGAATATAAAATATATCAAGTCGTTGAACCTTTTCGACGACGAAGGATATTTGTTTATTTTCAGCCACATTCTTATGTTCAAAGATGAGAAGCCTCTAAAATGTTAATTTCGTTCATATGCAGCGAATGTAAAAGGACTGAGTGCGTACAAAGTTTTCTGAAATATGAAATGTTTTTGTTTTAGCCACATAAGTCGCCATCTGTTGTTTGTCAGTACCCACAAACTGTGTCGATGTCCAACGATCCTTTTCTAAATTTAAAGGAGATTGCTACACAAAATTCTACTCTTTTTTAACCGCTACACAGATAAAACAGTATTATTATTTACAAATTATCTCGTTGTGAGACACATTACAGAAAATGACATATATATTTTTTAAATTTGTGAAACTTCGAGAAATTAACAAAATGATGTTCAAAATGCTATGCTTGGGCTATGTTTTGAAAATGCTGAAACTTCAAAATTAATCCTGACACACATTTACATTTCGTGTATCATATTTTGGCTATAAAAGTATGCATTCCAACTTTTATTACTGTACTCCAAAAATTTTTACAATAAATTGATATTTATCATATAAAATATTTATCGAAAAATACGTGTTTTTACGTGTGTATACTAATATTTTTCACAATCATGTTACAATTTTAAAAAAATCATATATACATTTACAGTGCATGTTCTGACATTATAAGTATACCAAAATATTTATGATTTTTGTAAACTGAACAATAAAAAAAAGAAAGGGGAAATTTGTATTCTGGGAAAGAAAAGCAAATAAAGTTTTCATTTTATTAAGAGGATTTTAAAATAACACTTTATAAAATCACGTCTAAAGAACAGTTTGGTTCAAGATAGCATTCTAGGATTTTGGGAAGTGATTTTTAAGAATATGTAAACTTGGCATTAGTAAGAAAAAATCTATTTTTTCGAGCTAAATTTCAAATTTTTGTGTAACGATTTCTTCTAAATTTAAGAACGAGCTGCAAAATAACAAACAGTACATTTAACTTATCTTGCTACTTATATTTTTCAAACGCTGGTGCTACTCTGGGTAAACATTCAACAACATTTTCAATAATTCTAATTAATATTACTGGCAATTAAAAACTAATGGCTTTTATATAAAAAAAAAATTCTTTTTATATAAAATATTCTTTTTTATATTATTTTATTATATTCTTATTTCTTTAATTTAATTTTAATTTACTGTAAGCTGCGGCCATTTTCAAAAGCAAACTTTAAAATATGCCTACGAAATATTTTATAAGAATAACTCGGGTATGAAAATCGAGAAAAGATACACATGTTTCATTCTGGTCATGATTGCAATGCAAGTAGAACGAAATACTATGGAATATGGATATACAAGAACAGAACATCGATTGAAGACTCACACTCCATTGTTTCAACGCGGTCACTAATTTAACGTGTTCAATATTTTTAACACTAACAAACTTTATTAATTTACATATCGCGGTTGATTCATATACATAACTCCGCCTTGTTTCTAAATCCTAAATTTAGCATATCTTTACTTAACCATTCAGTATATAATTCAATTTTCTTCATCTTTTAGATCAGAAGTTATTTGGGTTATTTCGGAAGCATGTATCCTTTTGAAAGAATAAATTAAATTAACGTCATAAAAGCATCTGTTAATGAAGTTTATCTCATTAGTGTCTAAGGCACTTGAAAGGTTTTTAACACCCTTTATCTACGAAGACGATGATTTATTAAGGATTTAATTTATTGTGCTTGATAAAATATTAAGATGTCTTAAAGGCGAATATCCAGACATGCAAACACAGCTTCGAGGTATTTTTCATTTGGAATTTTTTTTTATATCTAATGTTACCAAAACATGACATTCTCTCCAAATTAAGAGAAAAAATTATACTTTAGAATTATGCTTAAGGAAAACAATAACAAATAACCGAGTGTTACAAAAAGACTGTATAGCTAAATATCTCTTAAATAATAGGCTCGTGGTTTCAATTCAAGAGATGCTTTAAATAAGGTGGACTATCATTGTATGTAAATTTTGATTATGTTACATCATTTAGTAAAACAGTATAAAATGTAACTTTTTATACGGGCCCCTTAAAAAATAAATTTTTAATTGTAAAAATATTTTCTGCAGCCTAAGCAGTCAAATAAGATCAAAATTATACATGAACGTAAAATCATTAATTGAAGTTTTAGACTGACAATCAGGGATTGTATAAAACATGCCTCAAAACATCAAAGTTTTCATATGGAAATTTCATCCAATGAAAAAAAATTTTTTACGATCCCTAAAATCTATGCTTTGCCTGATTCTTTTGATCCGGTCAAAGTCCTATAATTTTGCCGAATAATTTTTTTCACGACGAATTTTGCATATTAGATATATTGAAACAATTAAAGAAAAATTTTGCAGTATGAAATTTCGTTGTTTAGGGACCGCATGAGAAGATAAATTTTGTATATTTTTACTAAAACGTGTTATGCAACCAGAACTGGCGTAATTTAAAATTCTATCTTACATGAAGCATTCCATAGGTTAGAAGTATAAAACTGCGACCAATCGTTGTTGGGAAGTCGTACAATATTTTTGAGATACCCTAAGTAGAGTGTGAGTCTCCATTCTAAAATTTAGACTTAAAGACCATGAAAACTATGTTAATTAACGGAATTGTGGCTCAACTCAACTTTCTCATACAAAATTCATTTTTATTTTCAAATTTTACAAGAAAATATTTGAAAAATTGGCCAGTTAGGTCCAAATGATTACAGCTATAGCGTGTTATCCTTCACTTTAAAGGACTTGCAAAAATCTTTCGATTAATACCATACTTCACAATGTACCCCTTGGATAGAGGGTAACTTGCACCCTAAAGAGACTAATGACGTCACGAACAAAAAATACTGTATCGAGGTTAATTTTCACAACAAAAGCCGTGTTCAGAATTGACGACCGAGACCATCGGAAGGTTGAAACTTCACAAAATGGAACATTTCGGGAAAATCAATTGGTTAATGCTGCCTCAACTGTCCGACCAGACTGGACTTCTGACCATAGCCAATGATTGAAACTATTAAGTCTCGTGATCACAGTCATAAATAAACCCTTTTAGACGGGATTATGCCAAATTCTGCTCTATGCTACTATGTCCTATTCTGCTTAAAAGTACAGACATCTTCCTTTATTATTGTAGGTTTGTAGTTTCAGAATAAGCAATGTCTCATAGGACCCACAAACAAATGTCAGCGTAGTTCTCTTAAATTATTAATCCACCACTGCTCTTAGAGCCATGAAAAGAATGTGTGTCTATAGGGAAGCAATCATACTCAATTGAATTAACTTATTTGTAGCGCCCCTAATGGTGAAATACGAAACTTAAGAAAACTAATTCAGAAATCAAATTGCTAATGTACAATTCAGCTTCATAAACTTTGTAAAATGAATATTGTACATTAGTTTTTATGTAAGAAGTAAACTCAATGCATTATAAAGGGAAAGTACTGAAATGGCTACGTCATATTTTTAGAATTATAATTGAAACGGTTCCACTTTTTTTTACATTTTCCCTGGATTTGGAAACTTGGCTACTTTTTGATAATGTTGCCAAATTCATAAAAATGTGGCCAAGTTGTCAAGAATGTCGCCAAATTGTCAAAAATATCGCAAAATTGATGAAAAAGTAGTATTTCAATGATTAAAATCGTATAATAGACTCTATTAATTAGCGGATGCCAGCAGTATTTCTAATGGTTAAATTAGATTTGCACGAAACATAAATTAAATGGGTACTTCGAAATAGTTTTATACATTGTGATCCCAAAACGCGTCAAATGTTAATGTACAATTGAACATCAAAAAGATGGTGACGTGAATCTTGTACATAATTAATTTTTGTGAAAAAAGTGAACCCATTGCATTGTGTGACGAAAAACCATATGCCGTCCACATCAGATCTTTCGTTTTATATTCAAAACGGTTCCATTTTTCTTGGACATTTTTCCTCGATGTGGCAAAACTGATCACACCTTTTTTTTCAAGACTTTTAACACCTTTTCTCAAGAATCTCAACAAAACTTTGCTGACGGGAAAATACAATGTTGAAATTACAAAGGCAAATTATTTCTTATAATTAATGAGCTCATTAACACGCTTTTCCTAATTAGTGAACGCTATAATTGTGCAGCAAGCTTTAAATAACCGATTAGAAGAATTTGATAAATGAATGGCTAAGTCCCCAACTGCCACCATTTTCTTGAAATGCATTCTTGTAAATACACAATGGAATGTTTTAGTATTTGTTTCGAAGTTTCTCCTTAGAATTTTTATATTCTGCACGCATGATTTACGTTTTATCCTGTAGCAAGATAATTATTGCGTTCGAGAATATAATTTTAATATCAAATAGTTATTGGAAATGTAATTAATATTAATGTACTTTCTACGAAATTTTCCCATAAAAATATTTCACGCTAAGTTTCCCTTCTTAATTAAAATACTGCTCAAGTGAATGCAAATTACAAGTTTATTACTTGAGATAAATTTATCCTAATTTCCAGAGATTTTTAAGATCTTTAAACAAAAGTAATTAACTTGAGTGTGGCTCAACTCGTTTTTCTCATATCAAAACCAATTTTAGTATCATGGGTTTTCCCCCCAATACATAAAAAAAATATTTCTTTTGATACCATACTTAAATATGTACCCCCGGGAGGGAGTAACTTTGCAGGGAGCCTAACTGCCCCAACCGGGAATCATACCCTGGATTTCCAAACTGGCCAGCCAACGCTCTACCGTTGAGATACTTGGACGAAATTGCAAGCTCTTATTGTCGTAGTGGACTCTGTGTTCTCCATCCTCTAATGTCAGATTGGCGGGCGACTGACAATCTGACTGACCAGCTCCTGCTATTTTTACCTCAGATTAGCCTCCTGCTACTACTATTTTTCCTGTAGCAAGTATTTTTCCGGCTACTACTATTTTTCCTGTAGCAAGTATTTTTCCTGCTACTACTATTTTTCCTGTAGCAAGTATTTTTCCTGTAGCAAGTATTTTTCCTGTTACTACTATTTTTTCTGTAGTAAGTATTTTTCCTGCTACTACTATTTTTCCTGTAGCAAGTATTTTTCCTGTAGCAAGTATTTTTCCTGCTACTACTATTTTCCTGTAGCAAGTATTTTTCCTGCTACTACTATTTTTCCTGTAGCGAGTATTTCTCCTGCTACTACTATTTTTCCTGTAGCAGGTATTTTTCCTGTAGCAAGTATTTTTCCTGCTACTACTATTTTTCCCGTAGCAAGTATTTTTCCTGCTACTACTATTTATCCTGAGTAAAGGATAGTATCCTTCGTGGTCATTATCCTTCCTCTCAATTTGAAATCGGCACTACGTCTCTCAGAGTCCATTAAATCCGTACTAGTCGTACTAGAGTCACTTTCAGACCTCCGACATCTTTGCACTAACCTACAGGGTTAATTTATTAGGGCGCCATTGTTAAGAGCCCTGTTGCCCCAACCGGGAATCGAGCTCTGAATCTCCGAACTGACTAGCCGAAGCTCTACCGTTGAGCTATTGGGATGAAATTTCAAGTTCTTATTCTCGAAGCGGACTTTGCGACTTGCCCCCTTTTATGCATGATTATGTGTCGTCAAATATTGCCATATACTGATTGCTGCCATGTTAAAAAAATATAAAATTTTGAAGACATTTCGAATTTCTTGTTCGAATTTTAAAAATATTCTATATAGTTCTAGATTTTTGAATAACAAAGTCGGATATAAGTTTCGTAAAAATCCGATAATTTTTGTAGCAGATTTTGTGTATACAAAAAATCGACCACAGACATTAGACAGATGTACATCACTCCAAAAATAGTCACAAAGTGTTCAAGGGGTCATAAAATATATTTTGGGATAAAAATTTCGAATTTGACAATTTTCGTGAAAACAATACTTTCTTTATAATATAGTACATAGTATGAGAAATTAAAAAGTGTAATTAAATAAATACCTAACAAGATTTACTAAAAGGTCCTCATTGATGTTGGGCGTTTGAATACCACCACCATACAAAACAAGCACGAAATTATTACGTTCATTTGCAAACTTACTCAAATGATTCAACAAAATTCAATTAGTCTGAAAAGAAACTAGTTTAAATGTTGAATTGGGGAGTTAGTCTCATCAAAAAATACTCCAATGCCTTAAAAAGTAATGCAATTAACGCGCTGAAAAATATTCGTTAATGAAATTTCTCATTATTGAAAAGCAGTACTTTGAAAGAACTTTTAATTGCTCTTTAATTCTGTGAATGGTTTAAATTTCTTGAGAGACTCTCAATGACGCTTTTTCATACAGTTTTTGTTCTAACAAAAAAGGCGAAATAATCCAATAAAATACTGAAGTTTTTACAGTAATTTTATATGTGTCTATTCAGAGATGTGCAGGTTTCATGGAAAAACTTTAAATACTTGAACAGGTTAAATGCAATAAATAAATACAACAGTTAAAGCAATTTTTCCAATCCCAATAATGCAACTGCAAAAATAATTAGATGTGGGTGCGAAAGAGCCTCAATAGTAGGGAAATAATAAAACTGCGTAAAGTGAAAAGATTAAAATTAAAAATAAAGTAAAAAAATCCGTAGAACATAAAAACGAAATACAAAGAAACATTAACACAATATTTTAAGGTATCGAACAAAATAAATCAAAACTTTTATACACAATTTAAAAGGGAAACATACACTCATGTCCAAAAGTTAAACATAATTCGTAAAATGCTAAAAATTCGGAGTTAATATGGATACAATGGTTCACAATCACTTTTGAAGAATCGTGGGGCGAAAGTAACTCCTTCTGCATATGCAGACAGTTCAGTCGATGTCGACATGCTCACAGCACTGAAGTACGTAGAACGAGTATAAAACGGTCTCGAGCAGCATGACCATTTGAGGCAGAATTTCGCAATTGCTGTGATACGGATCGTTGTTAACAATAAAAAAGGACGAAAGATGTCACACATATGCCAACTGGACATGTTTTTGAAGAGAAGAATTTTTGGAATGATGAAATCAGGTCGATCACAAACCGAAGCGTCTCGAATTATGAATATGCCTCAGTATGTAAACTCCAGACTGTGAAAGATGTTCCAAACCACTGGAAATGTTACCCGACGAGCAGTATGAAGTCGGCCAAGGGTAACAACCGCTCGGCAAGACCAATATTTGGTGATAACTGCGCGACGTCAAAGGAACAGTTCTGCCAGACAATTGGGTTCAGCCCTGACAGCCGCCATAGGAGAGTGTTTCGAGAGTTTACAGGAGACCCACAAGGGATCCTCAACTTTTGTTCAGGTTAGTTTCAGCTGGAATTGAGTGAAAACAGTAGGTACTAACGAGAAACTAATGTCCCTGAAATATCTCTTGAATTGAGCGTGGAGATCCGTAGAAAAAAGATCCCAAAGTTTACATGGATTAGCATGTTTGATAGTTCTTATTTGAAGTATATGTATATTTACATAGTGTGTGTGATTACGCAGAAACAAACGTACATGTGGTATGTTTATGTAAAAATGAAGCAATATTACATTCATGATTGTACATTATTTTTGCAATGGAAACCAAATATTTTATTTCAAATACAAATTACGGTGTGATGAAATTACAATTATTCAACATATTATTGGCAATAATGATACCTTTCGTAGAAATCTGTGAAACATAGGGGAGTTTTGCATCAAGAACATCTCAAAAACAGAATGTTAGTACACAGTGCACATTGTGGATTTTCTATAAGGTTGTGACGGAAGAAAAATGTCAAAGGAGTTTCAAATGATTGTGGTCAATTTAAGAGATATATTAGGGATATTAGTTTCTCACTAGTACCGTTTACACCCAATTCCAGTTGAAACTATCCGGAGTAAAAGTTGAGGTTCCCTTGTCAGACACATTGGTCTCTATGCCAGACGACCAGCAGTTTGCATCCCCCTGACGTATACACAGAAACGCGGTGTTTACAGTGGAAGTTGGAACATCAGCAGAAGAGTGGACAACATTGGGACAATGTCATGTTCCGTGACGAGTCCATGTTTAGCATGGATACTGATTCTTATCTTACCATGATCTGAAGGGAACGTAGAACGCGTTTTCACCCGGGAAACATCACGGTAAGACATAGTTTTCAGTTTGGGGGAGTCATGGTCTAGACAGGCATCATGATGGACGCATAGACTTCCCCATCTTTAACACGGGGTCGGTTACCGGTCAAAAATACAGAGACAACGTTCTTGAGCCTACTGCGTTTTAATTGGTTGAAGAGGAAAAATGTTTTTAGACGACAGAACGAGATAGGGTAATGTCCAGCGATGAGTCTCGGTTTTGTTTGTAGAATGACAGTCGCCGTTTGAGAGTTTGGAAGTGACGTGGAAGCAGATCCAATCCTGCTGCGACTGTTGAACGCCATACTTCTCGACAACGCGGCATTATGGTTTAAGGTGCCGTGGACTTCGATAGCCGGTCACCTCTGATTTGGTCACCTCTGACAGAGGCACAATGACGGCACGACGATATGTGGAAAACCCAGGCCACTCGACTCAACCAAAGGTATGAGCAGCAATTTCAGTGGCCGGGGCACGATGAAAGATAGATGAGTTGCTGTGGTCGGTTGCACTGCCCTACCTTCAGCTGTTGCAAAATGCTGTTTTCCTGCAAGATAACGCGCAACCGCACATTGCAACCATCAGCAGCCAAACCTTGCAAGGTATCCATGTGCTTCCTTGGCCTCCACTGTCTCCAGATCTCTCAATCATCGAGTATGTTTGGGACAGGATTGGCCGTCGTTTGACTGTCCTGCCCGCGCCTTAAACAGAAGACATGTGGAGGACGGTTAAAGGCATGTGGTCAACCATCCCTCAGGAATCTATCCGCTCGCTCATTACATCTGTTCCTCGAAGGGTTGCTGCTGGTATAACAGCAAGATGTGGTCCTACTGATCACGCTGTCTATGATATTACTGTATTACATTATCCTTCTGGAAAAAACATCACTTATTTATATATATACCAACTCTGTCTGTCTGTCCCTTATCGATACACTCTATTCGCTCTTGTTACATTTTCTGAGTCGAGTAGTGTGTTACCCAAAATCATCTAAATACGTCCAATCTAATCCATTGGCATCACTGAACTGTTGCAAATTTGAAAAAGTAATATATTTTAAAAAATAAAAAACAATAATTGGTTTACGACAGCTTACAAGAGATTCAATTTTTATTCCAATACTGAATATAATAAACGAGTATTTACAAAATATATAGAATAATAATGAACCAGAAAACTAAGAGAGACCTTACGCCAGATGCTTCTTGTTTTACCCTACTTTTACCCTACGAACTAATTAAAACCTAAATGTATAATCTTTACCGCACAAATTGAAAAAAAAATGAGACACAATTAGACAAGAAAATTTAATTATTTACTAGCAAAAAACCGGCCTTTCAATGGACTCGAGAATGTGGAAAATGCAAGCTGTGAAAGATTTTAAATTAAAACTTAATTTAACAAGTAATTATGAAAAAAATGTGAAAAATTAATTTCAATTTATAGAACCTTAATATAAAAAGACATTTTTTTTAGAATTTGAATATTAAATTAAACAAATTAGAATACAGGACAACAAAATCAAAGTAACACCTTTAAATCGCAAACACGTATTTAATATACAGGAGCATGTTTAAATCACAATACATTCAAGTGTACACATTTTGATGAGCTGTTTAAAAGTTACTGTGTACTAGTTATTTGTAGGAAGAGCAGCCGCAGCTTAAATAAAGAGGTTTCGCCTTATTACAGTTCAATTTTGTAATCAAATTTTAATTATCTGAAAATCTGTATGCAATTTCATATATATACAGAATTTCATCATCGTACGTAATGAAATTTTCGAGTAAAAGGGATAACAAAATTCAGGCAGATGTCGATTTTGTTTTATTGGGAATGAAAAATAAATTTCACTTCGCTAGTGTATGAATAAGCTTCAACTATTAATTTTTTCCGGTAGATAACAGCCAACATGCATATTAACATTCACCCAATTAACATAAAAGGTTCCTTACAAAGTCCTTAAGCATCAAAATAACTGTGCAAGGAAAAGTCCTTGAGTGTACACGTTAGGTTTATTCATAGTAAAGTGATCATGCCCGCTCGAATACTATGCACCGCAGCGCCTCTGGTGAATAATTTTAGAATGTTAGGATAACGAATTCGGCAACAAAAGGTAGGCGAAAAGGATACAATTCAAAGCTGTAAAGCATTGTCTTGTGAATAAGAATTAACACTAAAAATATCGCAAAAGTCATTTATTTCTCACAATATGGTTATTTGCTACTTTCTGTCATATTCAGGAATGGTAAAATGAACACCACTTATATGCACTGGAATCAAATTTATAAATGACATTTTTCTTCTATATCGCTTTCTTGCAGAGTTCTCATTATAAAGTTTTAAATTCTCCACTAAGGGGCGCTGAAATAACTGCTATTATATCGGGTATGGTCATTTTTCTGTAGGTAGACCCAACGTGTACACTCGTGGGCCCTTTCTTACAGAGTTATAGTGGCGCCTATGTACTTTCTTAGGAAACCTGTACTTTCTAAGGAATCCTCTAAATTCTGCGAATCATGTCGTGAAACATACATTTTTAATTTCTCATACGTAGTATTGAGAAAGTATTGCTTTCACGAAATTTTTCGGTTTCGAGATTTTGATGCCAATATATGCTTTAAGACATCCTGAACAGGTTTTGAATATTTTTGGAGTTAGGTCCGGCTATCTAATGTCTGGGGTCGACTTCTTACACGACTACAAATATTAAAGAACTTTCAGAAAACTTTATATCCGGCTTTATTATCAAAAAAATCTACAACTAAATAGATTTCTTTTTTAATTCGAAAGGAACTTCCCAAATTTATTTAAAATTTTATATTTTTTAACATGGTAGCATAACACAAAATTTACTATAAACATGCATAAAAGGGTATATTTATATCTCAATGATCACGAAAATTAATAGTTTTAATGACTATTATGGAAAATAGCATCAATACAGTGTTCATGACGTCATTAGCCCCCCTCCGGCGCAAGTGAATCGCTCCCGGGGAGTACATTGTCAAGTATGGTATCAATCGAAAGATTTTTTCAAATCTTTTAAAGTAAAGGGTAACACGCTAAAATTGTACTCAGATGGACAGATGATGCAGATTGTTCACAAAAATTTTTTTGTAAAATATGAAAACATATTAAAAGTAGATGCTGATATGAGAAAGTCGAGTGGAGCCACACTTCAGTTAATTATTGGTGTTTTAACCAAACTTCTCCCCTTAACCTAAAAACTAATCTAAATAAATTTCAATAGTTCTACCCTACAAATTAAAATAAAACTAAATACAGATAAGATGACATCAAAATTCAAACCTTCAATTAGTTCTAGTTTTAAATCTCATAAAACTACGGCATGAAACAATTAAACTCCACATAGTAAGAGTGATTTTTCTCTAGAATTAAATTAAAGATAAACAATACAAAACAAAATGCTTAAAGCCATTTTTGGCGATGAATTGCTCTTTCAGGGACTGGGAAACAGAAACAGCCGTGGCTAGTTAACTTCTGCAGATTTATTTGAAAGCATCTTCCGGAAATTGAATACATTTGTTTCCCCATACGTTACAATTCGACAGGCAAATTAAATGCAGTAACGATTGTAAAACGATATGTACGGAGGAATAAATAACTAAATGATAATATAAGTACAATTGAAGGATACTATTTAATGATATTTAATATGAAAATCATTTTTTTAATTCCACGATGTTTTGCCATCTTCCGAAATGAAATTTGAATGAAAAGAACATTGTGATTTATAGACATAGAACTAGTACGAATTCTTAATTTCTTCTACTATGTAATATACTAGTGTAGGTAAAGTGTTGTTTTCGCGAAAATTTCCGAATTCGAGATTTTGATGCCAGTATATGTTTTAGGATCGCCTGAACACGTTTTGACTATTTTTGGAGTGATATCCCCTCTACGTATGTGGTCAATTTCTTGTGTACACAATAGCTACTATAAATATTAATCAAATTTCACGAAATTTTACATTCAGCTTTGTTACTAAAAAAAAATATGGAACTAGATAGAATATTTTCTTAATTCGAGCGAAAAGTTCGAAATTTATATGAAATTTTATATTTTTTGATATAAGACAAAACTTGACATAATCATGCATAAAAGGATTTATTTGTGACCCAATAATCACGTGACTTTATAATTTCAATCACTGTTGTGAAAAGTACCCGCGATACAATTTTTTGTTTGTGGCGTCATTATCCCCCTAGGGAGAGCAAGTTACCCACCCACGGTTGTACATTGTCAAGTATGGTATAAGTGGAAAGACTGTTTTAAGCCCTTTAAAGTGTAGGGTAACACGCTATAGCTGTAATAATTTGGACCCATGATACCGACTTTTAAAAATTTCTCTTGTAGAATTTGAAAAGAAAAAGCTAAAAATGGATGCTGGCATGAGAAAGTCGAGTTGAGCCACACTTCAGTTAATTGTTCCCAAGACAGGCTGCGATCGGTGATATGGCTGCGATTAAAACCATAGATGAAAAGAAAAATGTTCATATAAAAACACAGCATGAAATAAATTTGTAAGGGTATAAATCAGCTTCTGAGATTGTTGCTTCTGAAATTGTTTTATAAATGATAAAATCTAACAAAATCGTACATAGTACGATAACATGCTGCTCTCTATAAATCGCATGTTTCGGATCTAAAATAGAATATATAATAAACATTTAAGATAAAGCTAATGAAAGCTTCATCCGAAATTTAACCATAAATAAATAAATACCACTATTTAAAAATTATCAAGAAATGTTTTTGAAGCATTGCGGAAATTCAATATTATAAATATGTTAGTTTACGGAGAATGTCCTGTTTGGGTCAATTCCGAATTTTTATTAATCCCTTTGGCGTGAAATAATTAAATGCCACATATGAATAGATATTATATTTAAACCATTTAATTTTTTATTTAAATTAAACCGCCGATAAAATAAAAATATTTGTAATTTTCGAACAATACTTTTCTCCTGAAAACAGTTGAAATATCGTTCAATATTCTCAAACCATAACATAAGATAAATCCAAACACAAGCGTCAAAATTAAAACTGTTAATCAGTTTCATTTAGCTTTCAATTTTTTGTTTAATTAAATTGAGTGAAACAATTAAATCCCGCATGTAATAATGATTCTACTCGTCAATTCCTTTTTTATTAATTGTATAAAAGATAAGTCACGGAAAAACTGCTTAAAGCGGTTTTCGACAATAAATTTGGAATTTAAAGACGCAACGTAAACAGACATGATTTATTAACTCATACAATTTTATAAGAAAAGAGGTTTGAAAATTTTAATATACTTGTACTCCAGTATTTCATTTTGAAAAGAAAATTAATTCCAGGCGATGCATATGTGCTAAGCCGATATGTGCTAAGAAGTGAATAAACAATAAAAGTTTAAAAAAATGTGGTGTAATTAAATAAATCAAATATCAGAAATACATTTAATTAATTCGCCGCAAAGTCATATATATATATATATATATATATATATGGAATTTGAGGTAGATATTTATCTAGTGCAAATTTGCTTAGACGGAAATTTATTTAGTGCAAATTTATTTATCTAATATAAACTTATAATACGGAGAGATATAATTATTCCTCACGCAAGGCAAACGCGATACCAGAGATAAGGAAACTTGAAATAAGTTTCTTAAAAGCAATATAGTCCGTATATATAAAATGGAATTATTAATTAAAAACTAAAATTTAAATACTTTAGAAGTTGTTGTTAAAAACTAATTGGGTATGAAATATTCAGATAAATACAACATGCAATAAAAATTTCGGTGGAGAAGGTTTCAAAGGCAATGATGTGCCTTCTTCGGGACAAGCAAAACGTATAACCTCGCTTATTCGGCATCTGAGATAGAACAGTACACCTAGCAAAGGTAGGAGAAAAAGTTGCTATCTCCCGCAGGAGAAATGGACAGGAGGCAAGGGGTCGGGAAAATGAGTAGCAAAATATTACGATTGAACCGTAAAAACGACAAAGGAAAGAAACTGCAACATAAAACCAGGAATGTACGGAAAGAAACCAAGGTAGTAAGCTTAAGTCTGTTGTAAACACTTAAACAAGAAAAATAAGTAAAAAATAACAGAAAGGTGACGGCAAGACAATTGAAAAACACAGGAATAAATGTTTATTCCTGTTTTTCCACTTATATTCATGTTTTTTCCAGTTGCTTTCTATTATTCTTTTTTTATTTGTATTTTTACAGCTGGTTTAAACGTATCTTGTTCTTTCATTATTATTTTAGAGGTTTACTCACACTAATAATTTGTTTCGATTCATTATGCTATCTTTTCTGTTACCATCTTGAATTTTTCTGTTCATCCTTTATTTCCTGCTGTTCTTTCTTTCCCCATGGCTTTTACCGTTCATTCGTAATATCCAGCTACTCGTTTCCTGCCTCCTTGGATTTACCTGTTTTCATTTCTCCTAGCAGCGATGGCAAATTTTCCCCTACTTTCCCCTATTCCATCGCAAATGCCGAACTTTCTTGAATACATAAGATTTCCCTACTTTAATGGACCTAAATAAGAAGGCTGTTTTTTACCCTTTGAAACCAGGTTAACATCCGAAATTTTATTGTTTCTACTATACGAATATTTCATACTAAATTAAAAACTTAAAATATTTTGTTAAAAAAACATATTTGGTTCGAGTCTCATTTAATAGATTCCTACAATAACTTGAGATGAAAAATCAATAAAAATATAATTTAGTATTTTAATAATAATTATAATAGAAGTAGAATTAAACAACATGGAATATAAATGTACAATAAGGTCAAATCGCTCCAAAAAATTTTCAGAAAAATAGGATGAAACTTTTTAAAAATTTGAAGAGAGCAGCTATTTATTAAGAATTAGTTTTTCTCATAGTACAGCTTCGATTGGCAACTTTTTAAAGATAAGGATAAATGCAGTTACTTCCCTTGTTTAGCCTTAGAGCTCTGCATGATATGTTTACTCCACAAAATTAATGGCGTCTTTAAATGAAAGCAATGGATTGAAGTGCAGAAACTGCTTGCTTTTACAATTTCAAATCATTGTCTTGTAAATGGTATGTCTTGTAAACAGCATTTCGCATAAGGTATTTTTGGATCAATAGATAAGCTACTTTTATTTTTCTTCAATGCATGGTATATTTAAAATAAAATACTTGTAACCGGGTATATAGTTCGAAATATAATTTTCGACAGATTTACACCGGTACCTTTAAATACGAGTCAATTATTTTTATGCTGATACCTCTGTGCATCTCTTTTATTATTCAATTTCACTGAAGTGTAGTTTTTAAAGTTTCTTACAGATAGATGCAGTGGTGAGTTCTTAAATAGATCTGCAGTGGTGAGTTTTTATATATAGCTACAGTGGTGAGTTCGTACGTATAGCTGCAGTGTGATATGCCTATTTTATCTTTTATTTCATTTTCTTTTGGTCATACTGTAAAAAGAATGCACTGGTGCTTGTGTGCTCTTTAATTTTTAGGAAAATCTAATGAGCTCTAGCATAAATCCCCATCTGTAAATATTATTTTGATTTATAGATCACACATATTTACATTACATTTTAACTGTACAGATACTACACCATACTTGCATACACAAAAACAGCCGTACCTATGAAAATAGTTTAAACGTGTTCTAACATCCTCAAAAAGTGTAAATATAAAGGAAAATTTTATTTCTAATACTCGACTGTGTTACAATACTTTTCCTACACTACACATAACGTATTCTGTAGTGTAAGGAGAGTTAAAAATGCTTTAAATACAGTATAGTAATGTGCCTAAGGCTACATAGCTGAGTTCTAAGGTCTAAAAATGCTACTAGACAGGGATTGAAGGTATTTTTAAAAGTTATAAGAAGTGTGGATGGGCTAAAGGAAATAGGCACCATAATAATGGTGAGTCTTTGCCTGCTTCGCATATGGTAAAAAACAGCCCTATTGAAAATCTGATCTTCCATTTTGTATACCAGTTGAGTATTTATCATTCGCGCATTTCCTTCTTCAGCGAAGTAGCTCAAGAAATCCGCTATCTACATTTACTGTGGCTGCTAAAAAATGTCAGTCTTAAAATGTCATAGCCAAACCGCTAGCTGCCGGCACCTCAGCCGGTAAATATTAACACATGCTTTAAATATAGATTGGAAGTAAAATTAATTAAAAACAAATCAAAGTTTGATAAAATTTTACGAATATTTTAGAAATCGGAATTGCAAGTAAAAACGTACCACCACGCTCCTGTTTAAAATCAAGCTAAAATGTTGCTAATTCGTTTCAGATCTTTATAAAAAAAATGGGAAATTTCAAATAATTAAAATTTTCGAAAATGTATTATTTATACGTGTGTTGAGTTTACAAGCTACAAAATCATTTCGCCGACCAGATATGGCGGTACTCGGAACTGGACAACCCTGCGGAAGTACAGTCATATAATATATCCAGTATATATATTATTTAACGATCTTTAAAAGATAGCGATCCAGAGGTCAACTGTTCTAGAATAAAGGCGAAATTTTAAGTGACTCCACTCATTGGATTCCCATGTCCACAACACTAAGTTTAGCGCGTTTCAACCAGCCAGGCAATGGTGTCTGGAGGATGTGATCCATGGTTATGCAAATTTATTCTGCTTATTTCGATTTGCTGCGTCCTTATTTTGCGCAGCTTTCTGGATTAAAAGTTTAACTATGTTTAGAACCTGGATTTAACGAAATCCTTTTTTATATACAGTATGTTTTACAAATATTCTCGGTAGATATTTAAATTTTGTGGATATATTTCACTTAATTTTCTACAATCCCATACACTTTGGGAATATAGAATAATGTTATTTGTTTAGGGATAACTAAGGGCTGTGCAAATGTTTGCTGTTGAAAATATGCCTTTGGCCTTTTTAACTACAAATAAAATAAAATGAAATTTAGACCTGAAATAGCAGAATTAGTGCCATTATGAAATCCACGCTGAAAAGTTATTTTCATTTTCGTATTTTTCCTTAATCATTTTAATACCTGCAGAAACAGACAATATGTTTAAAAATTCCCTCTTGCATATATATTTATTGCAAATAAATTCTAGTTTAATGTCCCAAGAAACATGAGAGGGCCCAACTAAAGACAGGACAAATGTTGACGTAGCCATATACACAATGTGTACATGTCCCGTCTGTTCAAAATTAAATCTTGTAGGTATTTTTTGAATAAAAATTATTTTCTGTAATTGAACATAATTGTCAGCATTTTCAATTTGTTTAATTTCTTATAGGAGGCAGGAATTATAATTAGATTGTCTTTCAAATGCTGTCATTTTTTAAAGCATCTCGTTGTTGAATTTTATGATGTGCTTGTTTCCTATCTGTCTATTACATTTGCAACAGTATCCTCCCTATCGACGAGGTGATGAAAAATACAAAAAAGCAAAAAAAAATACAAACTTTGGAACAAATGTAGTACAATCCGTTTTCATTCTTGGCGATGTTAGATAAGACTCTCGTAATCGCTACTATGATTTGAAGAACATTCTATTCTGGCAACCAGTCAACCATTTCTGTCGCCCTTATGTCATCTTCTGTCGCCAAGGTAAAAATCGCCCTTTTGTCGCCATTCGTGCAAATTCAAACATGGGCCTACGACTGCTTCGCGGTCTTAACTCACTGCACTCGTTCGCAAAAAAACATCACAGAATACGACCCCGCGAGCTGTTGTAGGTTTCCCGTAGCAACAGCTGCTTGTGCAATGGGTGTTCTGTAACTCATAGACAACATGAAAATCACAAAATTTTGTGATTTTTATCTTGGCGACAAAAGGGCGACAAAAACGCAGAAAGGGTTGTCAGATAGAAATGTTGCGAGTTTTACCTCGACAACAAAAAGGCAACAAAAACAACAAAAGAAGCGGAAAGATTTATCAGAATGGAATGTTCTCCAAATCATAACAGGAATTGCCAGAATCTCATCTAAAATCCCCAAGAATGAAAAAGGCATTATACATCATCTATACCCAAACTTTTGTTTTAATATCTCAAATATCTCCCCTTTACATTACGGGTAAGGAAGAGGACAGGTGTTATACTTTATTGTGTTATACTTTATTTGCAACATTATGTTATACTTTATGATACTATCATCACATGAAAATTCTGATTGTGCGACACTATTTAATAAAAAAAAAGTACAAATAATAACTTTTTAAGGGCCCCTTAGAAAAAAATCCAATTTAAAAATATTTACCGTAGCTCAATATGTCAAACAAAATAGATTCCATTGTTATACGATCAAAATAGCCATTCATCAAAGTTTTCGACGGATAATCAGGAACTGTATAAAGTCGTTGTGAAATATGGCACGCATGTAAATAGAAATTTTATGTGCAGAAATTTAAATTTTATGCTAACCCTAAAATCTATATTTTCTCCTTTTCTTTGCTCAAGTCAAAACGGATATGAATATCCTGCTCCTTCGATTCAGACCGTCCGACCTACCAGAAAGGTGTAAGGTATCAGTTTGGACGGTCGGAAAGTGCTACTCAATTCCGACAGGAACCAAGTGGGGGAGGTATCCACAGGAACCGTACTCTCTTTCCACTACCACTAACCTCTCGAAAGGACTTACGGACCCACATGTTTAACGTAATTGTACTCCGCGTGAACACTGCGATATAACTATCCTGTAACTTCGACTAATTTTTCACGGCCAATTTTGTATATTAGAGAACCATGGATTTCTTTTATGATGCTTAAATAATGCCAAATTGAAAATGTATTTTTTTTTTAAATATATAAGAATAATTGGTTTACGAAAGCTTATAAGAAATGCAATTTTCATTCCAATACCAAATATAATAAACAGGTATTCATAAAATATAGAATAATAATGAACCAGAAATCTGAGAGAGATACTTCTTGTTTTAACCCTACTTTTACCCTAAGGACTAATTAGAAACGAAGATTATAATCATTACCTCACAACTTGAAAAAAAAAAGAGACACAATAAGACAACACATTTTAATTATTTACTATCAAAAAGCCGGGCTGTGAATAAACTCGAGCATGTGGAAAATGTAAGCTGTGAAACATTTTAAATTAAAACTTAATTTAATAAGTAATTATGAAATTAGAAGTATAAAAATCAATTTCAAATTTTAAGAACCTTAATACCTTAGTACATTGCTAAGTATGGCATCATTCGAAAGATTTTTTCAAACCTTTTAAAGTGAAGGGTAACACAGCTATAACTGTAATCAGATGGACAGATAAGACACAAAATTTTTCTTTTAAAAGATGAAAAAAGCTACTAAAAGTGGATTCTGGTATGAGAAAGTCGAGTGGAGACACACTCCAGTTAATAATTGGTGTTTTAACCATACTTCTCCCCTCTACCTAAAAACAAATCTAAAAAAATGTCTATAGTTCTACCGTACAAATTAAAATAAAATTAAATACAGATAAGATGGCATCAAAACTCAAACCTTCAATCAGTTCCATAAATATTTCAAATCTCATAAAGCAACGGCATGAAACAATTAAACTCCACATAGCGTAAGTGATTTTTCTCTAAAATTTAGTTAAAGATAAGCAGCAGAAAACAAAATACTTAAAGCCATTTTTGGCGATGAATTGCTCTTTCAGGGACTGGGAAACAGGAACAGCCACGGCCAGTTAACTTCTGCAGATTTATTTGAAAGCAACTTCCAGAAATTTAATACATTTGTTTCCCCATACGTTACGATTGGAAATACAAACAAGAAAGATCAATCATGCATAAGCATTGATTATGAAACACATTCCAACTGAAATGCAATTTCATTTAAAAAATTTTAAAATGTGATACATTCAGTGGTGATATCTTTTACATTATCACAGTACTACAGTAATTTATTATACTTAATATTTAAAACTGTATCGAAATATAAATCATCTGATTCTCTATGCAAAATCAATGAATATTTCATTCATATAACTTATATTCCAGACTCCAGAGCTAAATAATTTTGTGTGAAAAAAATTCAGCAATTCTTATGTAACTCACCTTATAATCGCATCAGATATATGCATTCTGCATAAGTTAAAATTAGGCTTCGTTGAAGAAATAATAAAAGTTTAGGGATCATTTAAAATCACAACTATTGTAATTGCATAGGCACGGAATTTAGATACACAGATAATACACAGATACGCAGATAATATATGTGTGTGTGTGTGTGTATGTATATATATTACATTATATATATATATAATATATATATAATATATATATAATATATATATTATATAAATTATTGGAATCGTGCCGAAGATCGGAACTCGAATTTTCGAAGGATCTACACGTTTTCGAACTTCTAGAACACGAAAAAACTATTTTTAGGAAGACGTCTACGTGTGTAAATGTGTATCTGTGTATGTGTCTGTGAGGATATTACATCCACTCTAATTGAAAAACCAATGGACCGAATTTCATAAAACTTGGTAGGTATGTTTTTTGTGGGAAATCCTGATGTTCATTAGATCATAGTACGATTCGTAATAAAATAATCTGCCTTCTTGCGAAATGGCCGGCAGAAATTGCCTTTATCCACTCTAGTTAAAAACTAATGGAACAAATTTAACAAAATTTGGTGTATAATATTTCAATTACCTACAAGTGATTTATATACCAAATTTAACAAAATTTGGTACATATATCATTTGCAGGTTATTCTATTACGATTCAGGAAAAAGGAACGGGCTATTTTTGCAAAATGGCCCGCAAAAATCGTTAAATATAAAAATAAAGGACTACGTGTGCTCAATTATATCAATTAAATTCCTATTTTATACATGATTTTTGACAACAAAAAGAATAAGACTAACCCCATTACTCTAAGACTAGCCGTTCTTGAGATATTCTAGATTTTTCGCGTTTTCGCTACGCCATCTTTGACAATAAGTCCAGCTATCAAATGAGAATCAAATTTAAGTTTAACGTGCACATTCAATGTCATTTAAAATTCTTATGGCTGTTATTTTGTACAGATAAACTCAAATTATTATTGAAGAAATAAAGATAACGTGAATATGAGTCTGCAGAGAAAGGCATGTGCTGCCCACATCAGAATTTTTAACAATATTACAACAATGATTTATAGAAGTGAACGGGGATTATTTGCAGGCCATTTCGAAAAAAATGTATGATCTATATTTAAAGATCCACCAAATCTTTGTAGAATAAAATGTTCAACAAATTTAAACTGTGTACCAAATTTTAACTGTCTAGGACGTAGGAAAGTGCATTAAAAATGCCATCAAATAAGTATATCATGAGGAGTTATATAAAATTAAAAAAAAATTTGAAAAATTGTTATCTACCAAACTTATTTTAAAATGTGAAGTCTCTCTCATATACAAAATGATTAAACACTTGGAAAGATATTTATTATATAATATATCTCTTTTCTTTCTGGAGGATATCCCAAAAGTCAGAATTTATTTGAATTTGTTTTTGTCTCTATATTAAATAATTTTTAATTAAAAAACTACATAACATATTTCGCTGAAATTTTTTATATATATATTATGGAATAATATAAATATTTCCTAAAAATTTCGAAGCAATTTGTGAATTTTAAATTTGCTTAAAAAATATTTGAAAAATTAAGTCCCATAGGGTTTTTCACTTTATTAGTATTTCTATTCATTTTATTAGTATTTTATTAGTATTTATTTTTCATTAGTATTTCATTTTTTCAACCCGGGTTCAATAAAAAACTAATTGGGTGATATTATTTATTTATATTCCCATAGATCCCACAGACCGTCTGAAAAACATACTGAAATTTCATTTTGATAAAGTCATTTTTACGGCAGTTATCGGGCTAACGGACAGACAGACAGACAGAACGAACAAAGTCATAAACACTTTTCAACTATGTTGTAAAGTGTTAATTAAATGTAGTTACGATTATAAGACGATATGAGCGAAGGAATAAATAAGTAAATGTTAATACAAGTACAATTGAAGGATATTAATTAATGATATTTAATATGAAAATATTTTTTTAACACTTTACAACAAGGTTGAAAAGTGTTTATGACTTTGTTCATTCTGTCTGTATGTCTGTCTGTCTGTCCGTTAGCACGATAACTGCCGTAAAAATGACTTAAAGAAAATGAAATTTTAGTATGTTGTTCAGACAGGCTGTAGGACCTATGGGAATATAAATGAATAATATCACCCAATTAGTTTTGGATTGAACCCGGGTTGAAAAAATGAAATACATTGAGCCCTACGGGACTTAATTTTTCAAGCATTTTTTAAGCGGATTTAAAATTCACAAATTGCTTCGAAAATTTTAGGTAATATTCAAATTGTTCCATAAAATATATAAAAAAATTCAGCGAAATATATTCTGTACTTTTTAAAATAAAAATTACAATAATAATAACACCTCTTATATGAAGCGATCACGTGACCTACTTCAAAATGATATATGGCATCCATCTTGTCTCAAATTCGTGATTTTTAAAGCTCTTTTTAATTCATATTGAGTGTTGTATACGTTCTAAAACCACTTTATTTCTGCTTAAATTCTGTGCATCTACATACTGAAACAACGCAATTACAATATATTTGAGTTTAAATGCTCATCCAAATTTGATTATTTCTACAACGAAGCTTATTTTTCACCTATGTAAAATGTAAACAGCAAAATATGTAGAATTAGTTGTATTAGAATTGCGGTATTTCTTTAACACAAAATCAATTAGTCCTTTATAGAGAGACCCAGCCGTGTTATTTTTTTATGACGTCATTTGAATGAATTTCTGTTGTTTTCGATGAAGTTTTCAAATATAATAAATTGTTGTAGTATTATGATAATTCTAAAATTATTACCGAGGAATGTATTACATTTTAGACATGTTTAAACCAGGCAATTTATATTTCAATGCCGTCATTTGAATGAAGTTCATTTTTTTCGATGAAGGTTTAAGTTTTCAAATATAATAAATTAATGTAGTATTGTGATAAGTTTTAAAATATTACCGAGGAATGTATTGCATTTTAGACATGTTTAAATAAAATAAAATTGAAGTTGGAAAGTGTTTCATAATCAATGCCTTAAGCATGATTGATCTTTCTTGTTTCATTCTACGATTTTTTGCCATCTTCCGAAATGAAATTTGAAAGAAAAGAACATTGTAATTTATGGACATTGAACTAGTAGGAATTTTTAATTTCCTATACTATGTAATACACTAGTATAGATAAAGTATTGTTTTTACAAAGATTTCCGAATTCCATATTTTGATATATTTTAGGATCTGAGGCTGTTTCGACTATTTTTGGAGTGATGTCCGTCTGTAGGTATGTGGTCAATTTCTTGTTTACACTTGTAGCTGCCATAAAAATTAATAGATTTTCACGAAATTTTATATGCAGCTTTTTTATCAAAAAATCTAGAACTAGGTGGAAAATTTTTTTAAATCGAGCGAAAATTTCGAAATTTATTTGAAAGTTTATATTTTTTTAACATGACGCAGGACAAAATTTGACATAAAAGGATTTCTTTGTGGCTCAATAATCACGTGACTTTAAAGTTTTAATCACTGTTGTGAAAAGTTCCCGCGATGCGTTTTGTTCTTGACATTATTATCCTCCTAGGAGGAGTAAGTTATCACCCCCCCCCGGTTGTGCATTGTCAAGTATAGTACCAGTCGAAAGTTTGTTTTAAGCCCTTTAAAGTGTAGAGCAACACTCTATAGTTGTAATAATTTGGACCCGTGATACCGACTTTTCAAAATTTATCTTGTAGAATTTGAAAAGGAAAAGCTAAAAATGGATTCCTGCATGAGAAAGTCAAGTTGAACTACACTTCAGTTATTTGTTCCCAAGACGATGCGCTGTGATTAAAACCATATCTGAAAAGTAAAATGTTCGTATAAAAGCATGAAATAAATTAGCAACGGTATCAATCGGCTTCTGCGGTATAATATAACTTCGTTATTCAGAATAGAACATCCTAACAAAAGGAAACAAACAGTAGTTACATTATTGATGAGGTTGTCTTGTCTTAGAGTAGTATTTCGTAGTAAAAGAAATGAGATAATCTACTAATTTTTTTAAGAAAAAACAAACCAATAAATATGTTGTGGTTTTAAATGCGTTGTCTTTCGAAATTAAAATAAAGGGCTAGCTACAGCGGCTGCAGCCGACAAAATCCTTTAATAATTGTCTTTCATGTACGGAACAAAAATATCCTCAAATGCGTGGGTGCACAACAAATTCAAGAAGACATCACACTATCACTTGAGAATTAATTCAATTGACAAACTTTGTTAAAGCAGGCGGTCGTGCAGCTGCAGTAAATAACTCAATTCACAATAGTCTGCCAGAAAGGCGACTGAATTAAGAAGTTGCGATGTCGTGAAGAACTACATTGACCATGCCGTGCAAAAGAATGGCAGAATGTAGTATACCACAAAAATTATATTGTGTACCGCAAGAGTGATTACGAGTCATTCTCTAGATAATGAAGCTTTTACTTTTCAACATAGAGATCGATATCTCTCAAACGAATTGAGCAAATCGAATTAAACTTGATATTGTTACGAATATGTGGCAAATTTCACTGTGCTTTGCTCTATTCAAAGAAATAACACCTTTACAGGCAACCTTTCCAATTTCCTGAATGTAGGATTGCCATATCTTAAACGTTCGGACGGTGAAATAAAAAGTATTCTAGCAGATACAAGCTTCTGGAAGTTTCTATAGTGAGTATATAAAAAGAGTCGTCGCTCAGTTGGAGATAAGATGGCATGATATGAGCTAAATTGAATTGTGAGAAACGTCAGTGCTTTGAGAATTGTATCAGATATTTTGTGAATTAGCTAAGCATTTTATTGTTGTTTCGCTGTATCTGATTTTTTTAGTGGTCTTGTAAGACAGTTATCGAGCTATTCGCAGTGTATTGTTTCTGTTCACGCTAATTAGTGCATCTAAATAAACGTGTTAGTTATCTAGAAATGTGGACTCATTTTTATATCCTGAGAATATTCCGGAGGATACTTCGTAACAATATGTATTTTAAATCGAGGAACGTATAAGGTTTAGTAATTTTTGAGTCTAATAACCCATGAAAACACCCACTTGAAAATTGAAGAAGCGGTATAAAGTAATTATGTTGTTTAAAAAAATTGTTTTATGTACGATTTTAGCAGATGTTATTTATAAGACGATAACATGCCGCTCTCTATAAATCGCATGTTATGGATCTAAAATAGAATATATCCTAAACATTTAAGATAAAGCTAATGAAAGCTCCATCCGTAACTTTAACCATAAATAAATAAATACCACTATTTAAAAATTATCGAGAAATGTTTTCCAAGCATTATGTAAATTCAATACTATAAATTTGCTAGTTTACAGAGAAAGTCCTGTTTAGGTCACATCTGATTTTTTTTATTAATCCCTTTGGCGTTAAATAATTAAATACCACATGTCAATAGATATCTTCTTTAAAGCATTTAAATTTTTATTTAAATTAAACCGCTGATAAAATAAAAAATATTTGTAATATTCGAACAATTATTTTCTCCTGAAAACAGTTGAAATATCGTTCAATATTCTCACTCCATAAGATAAATCCAAACACAAGCGTCAAAATTAAAACTCTTAATCAGTTTCATTTAGTTTTCAATTTTTGTTAATGAAACTGAGCGAAACAATTAAATCCCGCATGTAATAACGATTCTATTCATCAATCTCTTTTTTATTAATTGTAGGAACGATACGTCATGGAAAAACTGCTTAAAGCGGTATTCGACAATAAATTTAGAATTTAAAGACACAACGTAAACAAGCATGATTTATTAACTCATTCAATTTTATCGGAAAAGAGGTTAGGAAATTTTAATATATTTGTACTCCACTATTTCATTTCGAAAAGAAAATGAATTCCAGCCGTTGTTAAACCGATATGTGCTAAGAAATGAATGAACAATAAAAGTTTAAAAATGGTGGTGTAATTAATTAAATCAAATGAGATATGCATTTAATTATCTCGTCGCGACACCATATATATATATATGAAAGTTGAGGTAGATATTCATCTAGTGTAAATTTATTTAGATGTTTATCTAACATACACCCATTATACGGAGAGATATAATTATTCCTCACGCAAGGATAACGTGATACAACAGAGATAAGCAAACTTATGAGTTTCTTGAAAGCAGTATAGTCCGTATATACAAAATGGAATTAATAATTAAAAACTGAAATTTAAATACTCTAGAAGTTGTTAAAAACTAATTAGAAATGAAATATTCATATAAATACAACACGCAATAAAATATCGAAATATAATTTTCCACAGATTTACACCAGTATCTTTGAAAGCTAGTCAATTATTTTTATGCTGATGCCTCTGTGCATCTCTTTTATTATGCAATTTCACTGCAATGTAGTTTTAATAATTTCTTACATATAGCTACAGTAGCAAGTTCTTATATATAGCTGCAGTGGTGAGTTCTTAGATATAGCTACAGTAGAGAGTTCTTTACATATAGCTGCAGTGGTGAGATGGTGAGTTCTTACGTATAGCTACAGTGATGAGTTCTTACATATAGCTGCAGTGGTGAGTTCTTAGATATAGCTACAGTAGAGAGTTCTTTACATATAGCTGCAGTGGTGAGATGGTGAGTTCTTACGTATAGTTACAGTGATGAGTTCTTACATATAGCTGCAGTGGTGAGTTCTTAGATATAGCTACAGTAGAGAGTTCTTTACATATAGCTGCAGTGGTGAGATGGTGAGTTCTTACGTATAGCTACAGTGATGAGTTCTTACATATAGCTGCAGTGGTGAGTTCTTACATATAGCTGCAGTGTGATATGCCTATTTTATTTTTTATTTCATATTCTTTCGGCCATAAAGTAAAAAAACGCACTTCTGCTTGTATGCTTTTTAATTTTTGCAAAAATCTAATGAGCTTTTGTGTAAATCCCCCTCTGTAAATTTTATTTCGATTTAGAGATCACAAATACTTACATTACATTTTAACTGTGCAGATAGCACACCACACATGCATACACAAAAGCAGCCGTACCTATAATAGTTTGAACGTTTTCTAACAATCTCAAAAAGTGTAAATATAAAGAAAAATTTGATTTCTAATACTCGACTGTGCTACAATACTTTTCCTACACATAACATATTCTGTAGTGTAAGGAGAGTAAGTTATAAGAAGTGTCAATGGGCTAAAGGAAATATGCTCCATAATAAAGGAGAGTTTTGCCTGCTTTGCATAGGGTACAAAACAGCCCTATTGAAAATCCGATCTTCCTTTATGTAAACTAGTTGAGTATTTATCATTCTCACATTTCTTTCATCTGCGAAGTAGCTCAAGAAATCCGCGATCTACCATTTACTGTGGCTCCTGGAAAATATCACTCTTAAAATGTCACAGCCAAACCGCTAACTGCCGGCACCTCAGCCAGTAAATATTAACACATGCTTTAAATATGGATTAGAAGAAATATTAATTAAAAACAAATCAAAGTTTAATTTTATCAATATTTTAGAAATGTGAATTGCAATTAAAAAAGTACCACCACGCTCCTGTTGAAGCTAAAATGTTGTTAATTCATGTTAGATCTTTTTTTTAAAAAATGAGAACTTTCAAATTCAATTTGTCGAAAATGTTTTATTTAAACGTGTATTGAATTTATAAGCTACAAAATCATTTCACCGGCCAGATATGGCGGGAATAGCAACTGGACAGCCCTGCAGAAGTACAGACATATAGTATATCCAGTATATATATTGTTTAAAGATCTTTACAAAATAGCGAAATAGAGGTCAATTGTTCCAGAATAATGGTGAATTTTTAAGCGACTCCACTCATTAGATTTACCATGTCCGCAACACTAAAGTTAGCGAGTTTCAACAAGCCAGGCAATGATTTCTGGAGAATGGGACCCGTAGTTATGCATATTAATTTATTCTGCTTACTGCAATTTGCTGCGTCCTTATTCTGCGCAGCTTTCTGGATTGAATTTCAGATATTTATTGCCCTAGACCAGGGGTCTCCAAACTACGGCCCGCGGTAGCGTGCCGGACATGCCAGGTGTCCGGCCAGTCAGAGTTTATGTTGATTACATTGTAAAATTTATAATGTAAGCAAATCATACAAAATAATAATCAGATGTTTTTATTTAACGACCCATTAAGAAACACAATAACTGACATGCATATTGAAATTGAACATTTTAACTGTAATTAATGATATGAGATTTATCCTAAAAACTTACAATAAGTGACATACATAGGTAATTTACATAATGAAATTAAACATTATAATTATGATTATGATTAATGAGATTTATGTAGCTGTAATTTTCCACTGACAATTGTTTGAAGTTGTGGATCAAGTTTACTAGTGGAAATTATCAGCAGCGACTTTAAATGCTCATCAGTTAATTTGGATCTGTGAATATTTATTGTATATTTCATTTTGTTTTTTCACACAGATAAGTAGTGTCGAAAGCGAAAAAAAAGCTACGAGCAAATTTATGCAATATTCTCACACTGTTTGATCAAACTGTGTGAGTGGAAGACTCTTATAAAATTCCTGCAATGATGAATTTAAATATTTTTCTTTAAAAATATCGCTGCACTGCAAATTAATCATTTCCATTTGAAGTTCTGGGGCAAGAGTTTCTATATCGGCGTTAAAAGGATTTTGAAAAATCTTGATATCGTTTGCAATTGCATCAAAATCTGAAAATGAGACTCAAAATTTATATTTAATGCACACAAAGCTTCAGTTGCGAAATCTACCGGAAATGGAGTCTCAGTTTGATGACTGAATGTTTGGCATGTATTAAAATGCTTGAAACATTTTTTCTTCAATTGAGATTGAAACAAAACAATTTTTTGTCGAAAGGATTTAATATGAGCGTATAAATAAAGCAGAAGCTGGTCTTCTCCTTGAAATTTTAAATTAATGTGATTCATATGTTTAGTTACATCTGTATAAAATGATAACTTCCATAACCACTCATTGTTTGTAACTCAGCCAGAGGCCGATTCCTTTCATTCAAGAAAATTTCGATTATTGCTCGGAGCTCAAGAAATCGCGTTAGAACTTTTCCGCAGCTAAGCAAGTACTGCAGCAACTGCAGTATAATATGGTAAGTTATTTTCTCCAATCTCTTCAATAAACTCGCGGAATTGACGACGTGATTGCGCATGTGATCTGATATAATTAACAGCTGACATGGCTGGCTTTAAAACTTCTGACATATCCAAGCATTATAAAAAACGCACACAGATTATTAATTAATGATGCAATGTACGATTAATGGTTTTGAACCACCGTCATTTTCTACGGCCATTGATACGAAAGCAACGACACCTTTATTTTTTCCACACATGTTTTTGCCACCGTCAGTACTGATACACTTCAAGGTTTTCCATTGAAGATTGTTTTTCTGAACAGCATTTGCATTTTGCCCTTTAAAAATATCTTCTCCAGTGGTCGTGTCGTGAATGCTATGGCCGTCAAGAAGATCTTCATACACCTTATAATTTTTATCTATCCCTCGAATAGAAAGTAACACCTGAGCAGTATCTGAAACATCTGTTGACACATCCAAGGCCAAAGAGAACCACTCGAGTGTCGATTTTTGTCAGACAATTGAGTTAATATATTTTCTGCATATTTGTTCGAGCCAGTGTTTACTGACAAACTGGTGTTTTTAAATAAATCAGCTTTTGCTGGACACATTTCTTCTTCTGCTGCAATCATGCAGTCCTTAATTAATTTGCCGTCAGTAAATGGTTTCCCATGTTTCGCTATTGAATGAGCGACGCGGAAACTAGCACGAGTTGCTGCTTTTTGTTCAGCATTTACTTTCTTAAACAACAATTGTTGAGATTTCAACCCGCTTTTCAAAGATTCATATTTGTCTAACCGTAGACTTCCTGTAAATTTGGAGTAATTCTGAGAATGTTTAGTCTCATAATGACGTTTTATATTGTATTCTTTGAGGACTGATATTGTTTCATTGCAAATTATACACATTCCCTTATTACTTGACTCAATCACGAAATATTGATATCCTCATTGCTTTTTAAATGTGATGCACTCTTGGCCCCTTGCACTCTGGGACTTAGTGGAGGAGTCAGTGTGGCCCTTATGCTAAAACGTTTGGCGACCCCTGCCCTAGACTAAAGGAAATGTTTTTATTATATATAATATGCTAAATAAATATTCTCGGTAGATATTTCAATTGTGTGGATATATTTTATTTAATTTTCTACAATCCCATACACTTTGGGAATATAGAATAATGTTATTTGTTTTGGGATAACTAAGGGCTATTCAAATGTTTGCTGTTGAAACCATACCTACGGCCTTTTGAACTAAAAATAAAATTAAATTAAATTTAGACCTGAAATAGCAGAATTAGTGCGCCATTATGAAATCCACACCGAAAAGTTATTTTTATCTTCGCATTTTTCCTTAATCATATTAGCACCTTCGGAAACAGGCCATATGCTTAGAAATTCCCTCTCCCATTTATATTTATTGCAAGTAAACTTTATTTCAATATCCCAAGAAAACTTGAGAGGGCACAACTGGTATGGTTCAGATCAATTCAGGCGGGGGGTAATCTTCATAGTCTCAGATGCTTTTGAATTTAACATATATTAAAATTCAGGAAGAAGTAAGAAACACGTATTTTTGTTTAGCTCAAAAAATAATCCTGACCGGAGGTACAGGTCGCCAAAGATAGCGCCTGAAGGCGCCATTTCTCACTTGCGATTTTCGGCAATATTTTAAAACGCTCTATCTGTGGAAAGATTAAAGACATTTTGATGCAATTTTTTATTTGAAAGATAATATTTTTCTGATTAAAGTGATATACTACGTTTGGAAATATGTGTCCAAGTTTTCTCTCTGTAGTTTTTAGATTTTTTTTTTTTTTGAAAAATCAAAAATATATTTTTTTTTAAAAATGCCTATCCCAAAAATGTTCATTTTTTGAGTGTTGATCATACCATAGGGTACTACATTCCCTGAAAAGGAGAACTTTTATTTTTGAGTTTAACAGGTTTTATAAGCAAAGTTCATGTTGTAGATACTATTCATGTGTCGCTGGCTTAACTCGCTACACTCGTCCGCCAAAAAAACATCACACAATCCGGTCCCGCTGGTTGTCGGAGGTCGCACGCAACAACAGCCCTTTGAACAACAGGTGTTCTGTGACTCATAGAGCACAACATGAAAATCAGAAAATTGTGTGATTTTTATTTGGCAACATAATGGCAACAAGAGACGACAAAAAACGCTCAAAGGTTTGTAAAATAGGAATGTTGCGATTATTCCTTTGGCAACAAAGGGGAGAGAAAAGATATGGAGAAAATTGCCACAATGGAATGTTCTCCACATCACAGCAGAGATTGCCGGAATCTCACCTAAAATCGCCAAGAAAGATAAAGGGATTACACTAGATCTGTACCCAAACTTTTGATTTAAACTCATCTAGTTCTCCCCTTTACATGGTGGATAAGGATGCGAACAGGTGAGAATGAAATGTGCTGAATATTGTGCTATAATTTATGATACTATCATCGTATGAAAATTTTGATTATGTGACAGCTTTTAATAAAAAAAGTTCAAATAGTAACTTTTTTACGGGTCCCATACAAATAAATTTCAATTTAAAAAAAAATTTCCGTAGCTCAAAAAATCAAACAAAATAAATTCCATTGTAATACGATCAAAATTACCATTCATCAAAGTTATTGACGGATAATTAGGGACTGTATAAAATCTTTGAGAAAGATTGCAGGCATGTAAATGGGAATTTCATGCGCAGAAATTTAAATTTCATGCTACCACTAAAATCTATATTTTCTACGTTTCTCTGATCGACAAATTTTCGACTAATTTGTCATGCCCAATTTTGTATATCAATGAGCTATGGATTTCTTTTATGATGCTTTACTAAATAAGAAACAATTTGCTAATTGGAGCTTCCGTTGTAAAAGGCCCATATTAAAAGTTAAATATTATATTTTTTATAACAAAAACTGTCAATCATTACTTATCAAAACTGCCAATCACTACTAATCAAAACTGTCTATCTTATTTGAAATATTTCTTATTTTTGGAACCATGGGTCTGTGGACCAATATTTTAAGAGCTATTTTGTTGTTCATTATTTTTGAGACTCACTGTATATATATGACAGCTCAAAATAACAATAAGATGCTTAAAATACATCAATTAAGCTCATAAAAAAATTCTCCTTTAGATTTCAAATCAAATAATTGATCTTTTTCTTATATTGTAGGTTAAATTACTATGGTAGTAAAATAAATTGGGTATTATGTTAAATGACCATATACACAATAATATACATCCTATTCACAAACCAAACGATAGAATACAATTAAGAAATTAAAGGCCACTATTTGGGAATACAGAGTTGCAGTTCATTTCTTCTGTTTAAATAAGCCATTAGTTTTATGGGCAAAACGCTTCTTGAGCATCACTTTAAATGACAAGGAAACTGCACCGATTTGTCGGGGAAAAGAGGCCTTTTCCGGAAAAGAATAAGTATCAGTCAATTTTATTAGATCCACTATAAAATGCATTTGATTCATGCAACGAATTGCAATTTTTGTCTCACCTACAAGTAGGATGTAGAAACGATAATGAGTACATGATGTTTGTTATATCGTGAGTGATTATAATTGAGTTGAACTTGTTATGTGTTATTGGCAGGTGTTGAGGAGCGAGATCATAAATAAGGTAATAATTATATAGTGGCGCAAATTTCCCAGATTTTTTTCGCGAATTTTAAAGTTTTTTCTGAAAGTTCGCGAATATAAAATATATCAAGTCGTTGAATCTTTTAGTCGACGAAGGATATTCTTTTGTTTTCATATACAGCGAATGTAAAAGAACTGAGTGCGTTACAAAGATTTCTGAAATATGAAATGTTTTCGTTTCAGCTACATAAGTCGCCATCTATTGTCTGTCAGTACCCACAAAGTGTCGATGTCTAACGATCCTTTTCTAAATTTAAAGGGGATTGCTACACAATATTCTACTTTTTAACCACTGCACAGATAAACCAGTATTATTATTTAAAATTACCTCGTTGTGAGACACATTATATAAAAAGAAGTATATATTTTTAAAATTTGTGAAACTTCGAGAAATTAACAAAATGATGTTTAAAATGCTATGCTTGGGCCATGTTTTGAAATTTCTAAATTAATCTTGACACAGATTTACGTTTTGTGTATCATTATATTTTGGCTATAAAAGTTTTGCATTCCAACTTTTATTACTGTACTCCACAATAATTTACAATAAATTGATATTTATCATATAAAATATTTTTCGAAAAATATTTTTTTTTTTCAGATATACTGATATTTTTTCAAAATCAAGTTACAATTTAAAAAATAAACCATATATACTTATACAGTGCGTGTTCTGAAAGTGTAAGTATATCAAAATATTTATGATTTTTTAAGCTGAATGAAGCCTTAGCAGTTACAATAAAAAAAATCTGATGTGAGCAGCACATGACTTTCCCTGCAGACTTATATTCACGTTCTATTTATTTAAATTAAATTTAATTCATTTTTAATTCAATTTTCGTTCTCATTTGAAAACTGGACTTATTTTCAAAAATGGTGTAGGAGAAATACGAAAAACTAAAATATCTCGAGAACGGCTAGTCCTAGTGTAATGGGGTTGGTCTTATTATTTTCTTCGCTAAAAATTACGTATTAAACAAGCATTTAATGGCTATATTTGAGCATACGTAGTTCTTAAGTTTAGATTTTGATGATTTTTGCGGGCCATTTTGCAAAAAAAGGCAGGTTATTTTTTTTTAATTATACCAAAATCTAATCAGCACCAGGGTGGCCTACAAGGGACTTATCTACCAAATTTTGTAAAATTCGGTCAATTAGTTTTTCAGTTAGAGTGGATACAAGCTTTTGCGGGCCATTTCGCAAAAAAAGGCGGGTTTTTTTTTTATCCCGAATCGTACCCAAAACTAATCAGCACCAGATTCGTGCACAAGTGACTTACCTACCAAATTTTATGAAATTCGGTCAATTAGTTTTTTAGTCAGAGTGGATACAAAATCTGCACAGACAGACACACAGACACACACACAGACGTCACGCTAAAAATAGTTTTTTCGTATTCTAGAGGTCTCGAAACGTGTAGATCCGTCGAAAACTCGAGTTGCGATTTTCGACATGATTCCAATACTTTCCCTATACAGTACCATGTAATTGCAGGGAAAGTAAAAAGTAAAATTTGTATTCTGAGAAAAAAAAGGAAATAAAGTTTTCATTTTATTAAGAAGATTTTGAAATAACACTTTATAAAATCACGTCTAAAGAACTATTTGGTTCAAAATAGAATTCTAGGATTTTTGAAGTGATTTTTAAGAATATGTAAACTTGAAATTAGTAAGAAAAAAATCGATTTTTTCGTGCTAAATTTCAAATTTTTGTGTATCATTTCTTGTAAATTTAAGAACGACATGCAAGATAACAAAGAGTACATTTACCCTATCTTGCTACTTATATTTTTCAAACGCTGCTGCTACTCTGGGTGAATATTCATCAACATTTTTAATAATTCTAATTAATATTAATGGAATATAAAAACTAATGCCTTTTATATAAAAAAGAAAAAATATTTTTTTAATTTAATTTTAATTTTCTGTAAGCTGCCGTCAACTTCAAAAGCAAACTTTTAAAATATGCCTACGAAACGTTTTATAAGAATAACTCGGGTATGAAAATCGGGAAATGATACATATGTTTCATTCTGGTCATGACTGTAATGCAAGTAGAACGAAATACTATGGAATATGGATGTACAAGAACAGAATATCGATTGAAGACTCACACTCCATTATTTCAATGCGGACACTAATTTAACGTATTCAATATTTTTAACACTAGACCATTATTTTTACACTTTTACCCATGACTCTGATCATTAATATAATTAGTTCTCTAGAAATAATAAATACCTTAACAATTTACATATCTCGGTTGATGCATATACATAACTCCAGCTCGTTTCTCAATCCCAAATTTACCATATCTTTACCTAATCATTGAGTATATTATTCAATTTTCTTCATCTTTTAGATCAGAAGTTATTTGGGTTATTTCGGAAGCATGTATCCTTTTGAAAGAATAAATTAAATTAACGTCATAAAAGCATCTGTTAATGAAGTTTATCTCATTAGTGTCTAAGGCACTTGAAAGGTTTTTAACACCCTTTATCTACGAAGACGATGATTTATTAAGGATTTAATTTATTATGCCTGATGACATATTAAGATATCTTAAAGGCGAATATCCAGACGTGCAAACACAACTTCGAGGAATTTTTAATTTGGGTTTTTTTTTATATCTAATGTTACCAAAACAGGATATTCTCTCTAAATTAAAAGAAAAAATTATGCTTTAAGATTATGCTTAAGAAAAACAATAACAAATAAAACAAGTGTTACAAAAAGACTACACGGCTAAATATCTCTTACATAATAGGCCCGTGGATTCAATTCAAGAAATGCTTTAATTAAGGTGGACTATCATTATATGTAAATTTTGATTATGTTCATCATTTAGTAAAACAGTATAAAATGTAACTTTTTATACGGGCCCCTTAAAAATTAATGTTTAATTGTAAAAATATTTTCTGTAGCCTAAGTAGTCAAATAATATCAAAATTACACCTAAACGTAAAATCATCCATTGAAATTTTCGATTGAGAATCAGAGATTGTATAAAACCCGGATAAAAACACAAGTCTTCATACGGAAATTTCATACAATGAAAATTCATTTTTATACGATCTCTAAAATCTATGCTTTCGCTGCTTCATTTGATCGGGTCAAAATCCTATAAATTTGCCCTACAATTTTTTCTCACGGCGAATTCTGCATATTAGATATATTGAAATGAATAAAGAAAAATTTTGTAGTTTGAACTTTCTGTGTGGAGGGACCGTATGAAAAGATAAATTTTGTATATTTTGTACTAAAACGTGTTAAGTGATAAGAACTGGCGTAATTTTAAATTATATCCTACATGAAGCATTCCATAGCTTAGAACTATAAGACTGCGACCAATCATTGTTGGAAAGTCGTACAATATTTTTGAGATACCCTGTGTAAAGTGCGAGTCTCTATTCTGAAATTTCGAATTAAAGACCATGAACACTACGTTAACTTACGGAGGTGTGGCTCAACTCGACTTTCTCATACAAAATTCATTTTTTTTTTTCAAATTTTACAAGAAAAATTTTGAAAAAATAGCCAATTAGGTCCAAATGATTACAACTATACCATGTAACACTTCACTTTAAAAGGCCTGAAAAAATCTTTCGATTAATACCGTACTTGACAATGTACCCCTTGGGGAGAGGGTAACTTCCACCCTAAAGAGGCTAATGACGTCACGAACAAAAAATATTGTATCGAGGATAATTTACACAACAAAAGCCGTGTTCAGAATTGACGACTGAGGCCATCGGGAGATTGAAACGTCACAAAATGGAACATTACCGGGAATTCAATTGGCTAATGCTGCCTCAACTGTCTGACCGGGGCGACCAGACTTGACTTCTGAACATAGCCAATGATTGAAACTATTAAGTCACGTGATCACTATGTCATAAATAAATCCTTTTAGACTGGATTATGCCACATTCTGTCCTATGCTGCTGTGTCCTATTTTGCTTAAAAATACAGACAGACATCTTCCTTTATTGTTGTAGATTTGCAGTTTCAGAAAAAGCGATGTCTCATGGGACCCACAAACAAATGTCAGCGTAGTTCTCTTAAATTATGAATCCACCACTGCTCTTACACTTTAATCGAATCCCATACCCCTGATTGTTATCACACTAAATTTCTACCTTCCTTTCCGGCTTCTAATAAAAAAATAAATAAATCAGTTTCAATGATCAAATGAATGGGTTACTATTTTTTTAAATTTATTTAAACATTTACAGGTACTTTATATACATATATTTTACACCATAACCAATTACTCTGTTCATTAACATAATTAGTTCTCGAGAATAAACGAAATTTTGAATACGAGCCTTGTTCAAATGTCACTACATTAATCATACATTTTATAATTTATCTTACGTAAATTATTAATACTAATAATTTTAAGCATTTAAGAGACCGATTGAATTATTTACAAAATCCAGGTAGTCTCAAGGTATCACAACGCATAGTTTACTGAATATTATAATATTTATGAAAGTTTCATTGCTCACTCCCATAAAGATTAACTTTAGCTCACAGCAAATGGTCGGGGTAGTTTGTTAAATTAGAAATTAAGGCATAATGTAGTATACATATATATTGTTCTTTATTGAAAAATTCGCATACCCCTATAGCTGTTAAACGCTGTATTGTACAGCCATGAAAAGAATGTGTGTCTATAGGGAAGCAATCATACTCAATTCAATTAACTTACTTGTAGCGCCCCTAGTGATGAAATACGAAACTTAAGAAAACTAATTCAGAAACCAAATTGTTAATGTACAATTGAACGTCTAAAACATTGTAAAGTGGATATTGTACATTAGATTTTCTGTAAAAAGTGAACTCAATGGATGATGAAGGGGAAGTACTGTGCTGTCCACGTCATATTTTTAGATTTATAATTGAAACGGTTCCACTTTTTTTTTTTTTTTTTTTTGGACATTTTCCCTCGATTTGGAAACATGGCTACTTTTTGAGAATGTTGCCAAATTAATTAAAATGTCGCCAAATTGTAGGCAAATTGTCAAAAATGTTGCCAAAATTGATGAAAAATTATTATTTCAATTATTAAAATCGTATAATAGACTCTATTAATTACCGGATGCCAGCAGTATTTCTAATAATTAAATTAGATTTGCACGAAACATAAATTAAATGGGTACTTCGAAATAGTTTTATACATTGTGATCTCAAAATGCGCCAAATGTTACTGTACAATTGAACATCAAAAACATGGTGACGTGAATCTTGTACATAATTAATTTTTGTAGAAGTGAACCCATTGCATTATGTAGCGAAAAACCATATGGCGTCCACATCAGATCTTTAGTTTTATATTCAAAACGATTCCACTTTTCTTAGACATTTTTCCTCGATTTGCAAAACTGATCAGACTTTTAGGATATTTCTCAAGAATCTCAACAAAACTTTGCTGACGGGAAAATGCAATGTTAAAATTACAGAGGCAAGTTATTTCTTATAATTAATGAGGTCATTAACACGCTTTTCCTAATTAGTGAGCGTTATAATTGTGTAGAAAGCTTTAAATAACCGATTAGAAGAATTTGATAAATGAATGGCTAAGTCCCCAACTGCCACCATTTTCTTGAAACGCATTCCTGTAAATACACAATGGAATGTTCTAATATCTGTTTCGAAAGATTCTCCGTCGAATCTTTTATATTCTGCACGTATGAGTTACGTTTTATCCTGTAGCGAGATAATTATTTAATTTCGAGAATTTAATTTTAATATCGAATCTTTATTGGAAATGTAATTAATATTAATGTAATTTCTACCAAATTTTCCCATAAAAATGTTTCATGCTAAGTTTCCCTTTTTAATTAAAATACTGCTCAAGAGAATGCAAATTACAAGTTTATTGAGATAAATTTATCCTAATTTCCAGGGATTTTCAAGATCTTTAAACAAAAATAATTAACTTGAGTGTGGCTCAACTCGATTTTCTCTTATCAAAACCAATTTTAGTGTCATTGGTTTTTCCCCCTAATACTTAATAAATATTTCGTTTGATACAATTCTTAAAAATGTACCCCCGGGAAGGAGTAACTTTATAGAGAACCTAGCTGTCCCAACCAGGAATCGGACCCTGGATTTCCGAACTGGCCAGACAACGCTCTACCGTGGAACTACTGAGACGAAATTGCAAGCTCTTATTGTGAAAGTGGGCTCTGCGTTATCCATCCTCTAATGCTAGATTGGCATTCCACTGATAATCTGACTGACCAGCTCCTGCTATTTTTACCTCAGGTTAGCCTCCTGCTACTGCTATTTTTACTCAGGATAGTATCCTGCGTGGTCGTTATCCGTCCTCTCAATTTGAAATCGGCACTACATATCCCAGAGTCCATTAAATCCGTACTAGTCGTACTAGAGTCACTTTCATACCTCCGACATCTTTGCACTAACCTACAGGGTTGATTTTTTATGGCGCCATTGGTAAGAACCTTGTCTCCCCAACCGGGAATCGAGCTCTGAATCTCCGAACTGAGCAGCCGAAGTTTCACCATTGAACTATTGGGATGAAATTTCAAGTTCTTATTCTTGAAGTGGACTCTGCAACTTGCCTCCTTTTATGCATGATTATGTGTCGTGAAATTTTATCTATACTGATTTCTGCCATGTTAAAAAAATATATAATTTTGAACACATTTCGAATTTTTTGTTCGAATTTAAAAATATTCTATCTAGATCTAGATTATTGAATAACAAAGCCGGATTTAAAGTTTCGTGAAAATCCGATAATTTTTGTAGCAACTTTCGTGTTTACAAGAAATCGACCACAAACATTAGACAGGTGTAAATCACTCCAAAAATAGTCAAAAGTGTTCAAGATGTCTTAACATATGTTTTGTGATAAAAATCTCGAATTTGAAAATTTTCGTGAAAACAATACTTTCTCTATATTATATTACATAGTATGAGAAATTAAAAAGTGTAATTAAATAAATACCTACCAAGTTTTACTAAAAGCTCCCCATTGATGCTGGACGTTTGAATACCACTACCGTACAGGAACAAAAGCACGAAATTATTAAGTTTATTTGCAAACTTACTCAAATGATTCAACAAAACTCAATTAGGCTGAAAAGAAACTTGCTTAAATGTTGAATTGGGCAGTTAGTCTTATCAAAAAATACTCCAGTGCCTTAAAAAATAATGCAATTAACGCGTTGAAAAATATTCGTTAATGAAATTTCTCATTATTGAAGAGCAGTACTTTGAAAGAACTTTTAATTGCTCTTTAATTCTCTGAATGGTTTAAATTTCTTGAGAGACTCTCAATGACTCTTTTTCATACAGTTTTTGTTCTACCAAAAAAGGCGAAATAATCCAATAAAATATTGAAGTTTTTACAGTTATTTTATATGTATCCATTCAGAGATGTGCAGGTTTCGTAGAAAAACTTTATATACCTGAACAGGTTAAATACAATATATAAATACAACAGTAAAAAAAAAATTTCCAATCACAATAATGTAACAGCAAAATTAATTAGATGTAATTGAGAAAGAGTCACAAAAGTAGGAAAATAATAAAACTGCGCAAAGTGAAAAAAATAAAATTAAAAATAATATAAAAAAATCCGAAGGACATAAAAAAACACCCCAGCAAGATTTTTAAAGTTCATATTATCCCTAAACTTATCAGTTCGAATGCGATTGAATAAAAATCTTGCTGGGGTGTATGTTGTACCCCTCCTTCCTCCAGATAAGAGCTATTAATTTTGTATCGGTAGTACTAAACGTACGGTTGGTATACGTCTGTTGGAACATGCAAGAGACATAAAAAATGGTAAATTAACGACCGCCCTTGCCCAGTTCACGAATAAAGATAATTTTCGCCCTCTTTCTGAAAAAACTTTTCTTTTAGTTAGCTGTAATAGCCCCCGTTCGATCTTGTTTTATGAATCCCTTTTTATTTATTTATACCGTTCTTCTATTTGTAATTTTGACCCTGTTCAGGTGCTAAGTTATGCTTGGCTACTCTTTCTCGATTCCCTGCATGTTAAGCCGTTGCATAGATACATTAATTTATATTTATTGTGTGTCTTTTAAAAATCATATATTTTTAAACCTTCTTGGAGTATTTTCTCTTGAGCTTTGTATAAATTATAATCTGATTCATAACCCACCTTTTTGTATAACTGACAATTTCATAATATGCAAATTTTTCTTGAAAGTATTGAGGTGTATTTAAGCAAATTGGTATCATTTCTAATTTCACTGCCACTGAGGATGGACATGTAAAATGTTCGAAAGCGCTTTGGCTATTATTTTTACGATATAATTAAAATTATTACGATATAATTACCATATAATTACGATGATTTTAAAATAAAATGACTATTGGATCTGTGAGATTTGTCATTTGTTGGTAATTTGTATTTGAAACAGTGAAGTGTCGCCACTCGTAGCATGTGCAAAAGTGTTTATTTATGGTTCAATGATCACGAGAATTAATAGTTTCAATAACGGTTGTGGAAAGTAGCATAAATACAGTGTTCGTGACGTCATTAGCTCCCTCGGGGGCAAGTGACCCGCCCCCGGGGGGTACATTGTCAAGCATGGTATCAATCAAACGATTTTTTCAAACCTTTCAAAGTGAAGGGTAATACGCTATAATTGTAATCTGATGGACAGATGATACCGATTTTTCACAAAATGTTTCTTGTAAAATATGAATAAAGTTACTAAAAGTGGATTTTGGTATGAGAAAGTCGAGTGGATCCACACTCCAGTTAATTATTGGTGGTTTAACCATACTTCTCTCCTCTACGTAAAAACTAATCTAAAAAAAAATTCAATAGCTCTAGCCTACAAATTAAAATAAAACTAAATACAGATAAGATGGCATCAAAACTCAAACCTTTAATCAGTTATATTAAGGTTTCAAATCTCATAACACTAAGGCATGAAACAATTAAACTCCACATAGCAAAAGTGATTTTTGTCTAAAATTTAGTTAAAGATAAGCAGCCGAAAACAAAATGCTTGAAGCTATTTTTGGCGATGAATTGCTCTTTCAGGGACTAGGAAACAAAAACAGTCATGGTTAGTTAACTTCTGCAGCTTTATTTGAAAGCATCTTCCGGGAATTGAATACATTTGTTTCTCCATACGTTACGATTCGAAGGACAAATTAAATGCAGTTACGATTGTAAGACGATATGTGCAGAGGAATAAATAAGTAAATGATAATAAATGTACAATTGAAGGATAATAATTAATAATATTTAATATGAAAATAATTGTTTTAACTGCACGATGTTTTGCTATCTTCCGAAATGAAATTTGAAAGAAAAGAGCATTGTGATTTATGGACATTGAGCAAGTACGAATTTTTAATTTCTTATACTATGTAATATATTAATACAGATAAAGTGTTGTTTTCACGAAAATTTCCGAATTCGAGATTTTGATGCCAGTATATGTTTTAGGATCGCCTGAAGACATTTCGACTAGTTTTGGAGTGATATCCGTCTTTATGTATGTGGTCAATTTCTTGTATACACGATAGTTGCCATAAATATTAATAGATTTTCATGAAATTTTACATCCAGCTTTGTTATAAAGAAATCTAGATCTAGATAGAATATTTTTTTTAATTCGAGCGAAAAGTTCGAAATTTATTTGGAATTTTATATTTTTTTAATATGGCATAGGACAAAATTTGGCATAATCATTCATAAAATGATTTATTTGTGGCTCAATGAGCACAAGACTTTACAGTTTGAATCACTGTGAAAAGTACCCGCGATACAATTTTTTGTTCGTTGCGTCATTATCCTCCTAGAAGAAGCAAGTTACCCCCCCCCCCCTCCCCGGTTGTACATTGTCAAGCATGGTATTAGTCGAAAGATTGTTTTAAACCCCTTAAAGTGTAGGGTAACACGCTATAGTTGTAATAATTTGGAACCATGATAAGGACTTTTCAAAATTTATCTTGTAGAATTTGAAAAGGAAAAGCTAAAAATGGATTGTAACGTGAGAAAGTCGAGTTGAACCACACTTCAATTAATTTTTCCCAAGACAGGCTACGATAGAGTAAACTTTCGAGGTTCTTCTTTAGTGCGCCATTTCTTTTTAGAACACTAACCTCGCAACTTCCATTGCATTATATTTGAATAGAACACTCGACAAAAAGCCAACTGTAATTAAACATCCGCATTTAACACAAACCACATTTATTTAGACGAAAGCACATAACATAACAACACTTAAACATTTAATTCACTGGTTAACTCTTTAAAATGTTCACGACGCAGGATGCGCCTTGCTTTCCGCCTTCACCACTATATCTATCTTCTCGCTCTTCTCGGCTCTCGCTCTGTTGCTCTGGCAACCCTTAAAATGCTTGCCGGCAGAGTCTTCATCGCTGATTTGGCGATGTGGAAAAAAAAATAACTTGTTGGAGTCTTACTACTCCCCCCTTAAAAAAAAGCACATTTGTCTCTTTAAAGACAATGTTGTTGAAAATAGAGTTCTATGGGCATATACACATTGAAAATACAGTCCTAACAACTTAAAAAGCACATACTGATACATTAAATTTTACATCTGTTTAACAACACCATTTTACATCTGATTTAACAACACAATATTACAGTATATTTCAAAACACCTAATATTTTCAAGAAAAAAAAATCTAATAGTTTAACAATAATATTTCCTACCGTGTTACAATAAGAAATGTTATAACTTAAACAATAGTCACATATATATATCAAAACACAATACAGTAAAACATTATAAATTCTTTTCTTGGTAAGATCAGTTAAAGGTATCACTACTGAAGCGAAATTTGGGATATAATCTCGGTAATAGTTAGCTAGTCCTAAAATACCCCTTAATTCCCTCTTATCAATAGGCCGTGCTAATTTTTTCATCGTTTCAACCTTATCTGGGTCAGGAGAATGTCGTCCCGATCCTATAATATGGCCCAAAAATGTCACTTCATTTTTTCCGAAATCACATTTGTTTAGATTTACAGTTAGTCCAACTTCACGCAATGTTTTGAATAGAGCATTTATGTGGGACAAATGATCTAGCCACGTTTTTGAAAATATAGCAACATCATCAATGTAAGACCGACAATACTCCTGGTGAGATGCCAACACGTGGTCCATTGATTTCTGAAATGTGCTTCCTGCATTCTTCAGACCGAAAGGTCTGAAGAATGCAGGTCCACACAACACTCTCCACTGAAAATGTCCGGCATGGGTCACAAATGCTGTGTAGGGTTTGTCATCCCCTTTCATAGGGATTTGCCAGTACCCCTTGGTCATATCTAGAACTGTGATATATTGAGAGTCTCCTATGAGCATTTTGAGTTCATCAGCAACTTTCATTGGATAAGCATTGGGCACTGTAAAACTGTTCAGCAATCTAAAATCGACGTAAAGTCTGACGCTACCATCCTTTTTTGCTACACATACAAGGGGATGCGCCCAATCGCTGTCGCTTGGTTCAATCAATTTTAGATTCAGTAATTCTTGTATTTGACGATCCACTTCTTTCTGCAATGACATAGGAATACGATATGGATGTAACTTTTTAGGGCTACACTCTGAGGTAACCTTGATGGAATGCCCTTCCACCTTCGCCCGTCCAGGGATAGTGCTAAAAACGTCATGATAATTGCATAGTAAGGAACTTAGTTGTAGGCGTTGTTCTGTTTCCAAGGTCGCTGTTTTCCCCTCAATATACTTTCTTACTTCCTTTCGCGTAATGTTAACTCGGTTTGTAGGCACACAATGCAGTTCTCCAAATTCTTTGTCTTCGTCGAAAATAAGTCCGATTTGTTCGATACGATTGATGTAGGGTCTCAATTTGTTTACATGTAATTCTCTTCGAGTTCCGTCATCGTATTCGACAACAGCCGAATTTGGCCTTGTAAGCTGAATAACCGTCACTGGACCCATCCAAGTGTTTTGTAACTTATGGCTGGATGAGGGCAATAAAATTAAAACCTTGTCCCCGATCTTAAAATGTTTTTCTTTTGATCTCAAATTGTATCTAGAAGCGTAATTTTCCTGAGTTACTTCGGATTTCTCAGTTGCGATCTCATGTCCTTTTTTCAATTTCTCTATTAGATCATGTAGATATTCCTCCACAGTTCGGGATGCCTTGGTGGGAATTTTCCTTTCACCGATCCATACATCTTTTAGTAGAGCAAGTGGTCCTGGGGGTAGACGTCCATATACTAGCTGAAACGGTGATACACCTGTTGTACTATGGGGAACTTCTCTATATGCAAACAGAAGGTAGGGAAGGTGTATATCCCAATTCCGCCCATATTCCTGAATATTTTTGTTCATCATATTTTTCAAATTTCTATTCCATCTCTCCACAGCACCCATGCTTTCGTGATGTCCAGGTGTAGAAAATCTGGGAGATATCCCTAATATACCTAAAAATGCTTCAGTTAATTTTGCTGTAAAATTTGTTCCTTGATCAGTGCAGATCAATTTTGGAAACCCGGTTTGAGTAAAAATTTTCATCAATGCATTGCATGTTGTTTTTGCACCGATTTCTTTAACCGGAATGGCTTCAGCCCATCTTGTACACAGATCTATCGCACATATAATATACTTATGTCCTCGCCCAGAAGGAGGTTCTAACGGACCAATGCAATCTAAACTCCAAACTTCGAAAGGCGTTTCTGGTCTCGCTATCGGTTGTATGGGAATTCTGTCCCTGTATGTAACAACTCGTCTCATCTGACAAATCTTGCAGCTTTCACAAAATTTGGCCACATCTTGTTTTAGGGTAGGCCAAAAGAATGAAAATTTAATTCTCTGTCTAGTCTTTTGTTCTCCCAAATGGCCAGCTAATGGAATCTCGTGAGCCATTCTAAGAACATCTTGGCGTTTGCAGATCGGCAAAACTACTTGTTTGACTGTCTCACCCGTAATCCATTCAGAATGGACCAAGACTTCGTCAATTATCTCGTATGCATTTTGTCCCTTTCTTGCATAGTCCCAGACTTTTCTCAACGTCTCATCTTCATGTTGCAATTGAATAAACGAGCTCTTTACTTCGTTATCCTTACTCGACTTCTGCTCTTGTTTCCCACCACTCTCGACCTGAGTAGCATTCACAGTACCATGGTCACTGCACGTATTTTCTTCTTGACCGTTTTCATTCATTACTTCCTGGTCAGACCCTACTTCCTCCTCCTTTTCGCCAAGATAGGTAGCATTATCGATCATGATATTCTGATCCAATTCATGCAAATGTATATTCTCCCGCAACGACTCATAAGCTGTAGAGCACACTAACATATCACTTGTTAGTTTTTTAGAAACTGCACATATTATGGGGACTATTCCATGTAATTTGTTATCAATTTTCATCGAAATCATCTTCAAAGGAGCGATCTCACTTTCTCCAAAAGCTGAGACAATTTTGATTCTGCCCTCTCCTTCACTATGAACGTCCATTACTAAATCTTCACGTATCACTGAGATTTGTGCCCCCGAATCTACTATGCCTACAAGTGAAGTTTCTCCACATTTTATATGTATGGTATGGAGGGTATCCACATTATTCTTGGTATTATCCTGCACTGACACCGGTACGGTAATTCGTGCTGTCAGAACTTGAGAGTTATTTTCATCCTTAGACTGTATAGTTCGAACATGATTGCTTTGAGCATTAGTGTTGGGTGATTTTCTCTGATTATTCCTTAACGTACAAAATTTTCCAATATGACCCTCAGCTCCACATGAAAAACAAATAGGTTTATAGTTGATTTTAGAAGTGTCATTTCTCCAATTGTAACCTGGTTGGCTCTTGTAACTTTGATGTCCCCTTCCTGGAACATTTCCATTTTTCCAAATTTTTTCGCCAACCCCTCTGATGTTTGGTGGTGCTCCAAATTTTTCCTTTTCCCTAAATTCGCTTTGGTGATACTCAACCTTCTCTTTCCGGACTATACCTGTTGATTTCGTATAGTTTACACGTATACTTTCATATTCATCTAACTTGTCTGCCAACATATTGGGTGCTACAATTTTTAACCATTCATCTAAGAAATGTTCTCGTACCTCCCCTGGTACCCTTTTCTTTAGTTGATCAGTAATCATCAATTTCTTTAGGCTATCAAAATCTCTAATTTCGAGACCATCAATCCACTCTTCAAAGTACTTGGTTAATTCAAATACGAAATCACGCCACGATTTCTCGGGAACTTTCTGTAGCTGCACGAACTTTTTTCGGAAACTTTCTGGATTCATCTTGAATCTCTTTAATAGAATACCCTTAACGTATTCATAATCTTCAAACTTTTCCTCTGACTCCCGTGTGATGAGTTGTATGATCTCAGAAGGCAAAAGTGGCAACAGACTTGACACCCAATCCGTCATGTCTACGCGGGCTCTTTTGGCTTGTCTCTCAAAAAGTGCGAGATATAACATAATGTCATCATTCTTCAAGTCAAGTTTTGGCATCAATTTTATCAATTCGAAACTGCTTTTTGATCTTTCACTACTCCCTAAATTTAAGGACGTAGAATCTTGAGTAACACCCCTTTCGATTCTGAGTTTTTCTAACTCAAATTCTATTTGATCTTTTCTTTCTTTTTCCTCCTTTTCTATTTGATCTTTTCTTTCTTTTTCCTCCTTTTCTATTTGATCTTTTCTTTCTTTTTCCTCCTTTTCTATTTGATCTTTTCTTTCTTTTTCCTCCTTTTCTATTTGATCTTTTCTTTCTTTAATAATAGTAAAGAGGAGTTCTTTCGTAAATTCTTCGTCGTAGTCTTCACTTCCAAGAATTTCTCTACGCAAATCCAAAATTTTAAATTCAGGTTTAGTAATTATCCCCAATTCTTCCGCCAAAACCATCAAATCCTCTTTTCTACCTTTCGCAAGAAATGCCATACCTGATCACGAGGGAAGTTAACTGATTTATTTCTAAATTGTTTAAATTTACTAAAAGAAACAGTATTACCAGAAAACTACTTTATCACGAACACTGGCGTATTCAATTATCAAATAACAATATTAACAGAAAACAACTTCATCATGAACACTGGCGTATTCAATTATCAAATAACAGTATTAACAGAAAACCACTTTATCATGAACACAGGTGTATTCAATTATCAATTAAATTAACAGAAAACCACTTTATGATGAACACTGGCGTATTCAATTATCAAATAACAGTATTAACAGAAGACCACTTTATCATGAACGCTGACGTCTTCAATTATCAAATAACAGTATTAACAGGAAACCACTTTATCGTGAACACTGGCGTATTCAATTATCAAATAACAGTATTAACAGAAAAACACTTTATCGTGAACACTGGCGTATTCAATTATCAAATAACAGTATTAACAGAAAAACACTTTATCGTGAACACTGACGTATTCAATTATCAAATAACAGTATTAACAGAAAACCACTTTATCATGAACACTGGCGTATTCAATAGCACTGACGTACTAATTTTCTGTAACAAATACACTCAAAATTGACATATCATATCCACTCGTACTATAATGCTGGTGCATTAATTAATTGATACCGGACGTATCTTAATCGTACAATAGAAATGAAAATTGTAATCATCATATGTCATGTTAATATAACAACGTAATTTTTCAAAAATCAATATCGTATCCACTCGTATTATAATGCTGGTGCATTAATTACTTGATACCGGACGTATCTTCATCTATTCACCAGAAACATACAAATTGTTTTTCATTCCAGGAACGATTATTACTTCCGTAATAAACTAATCCTGCCGACTACGCCAGTAAACTTTCGAGGTTCTTCTTCAGTGCGCCATTTCTTTTTAGAACACTAACCTCGCAACTTCCATTGCATTATATTTGAATAGAACACTCGACAAAAAGCCAACTGTAATTAAACATCCGCATTTAACACAAACCACATTTATTTAGACGAAAGCACATAACATAACAACACTTAAACATTTAATTCACTGGTTAACTCTTTAAAATGTTCACGACGCAGGATGCGCCTTGCTTTCCGCCTTCACCACTATATCTATCTTCTCGCTCTTCTCGGCTCTCGCTCTGTTGCTCTGGCAACCCTTAAAATGCTTGCCGGCAGAGTCTTCATCGCTGATTTGGCGATGTGGAAAAAAAAATAACTTGTTGGAGTCTTACTGATAGGTGCAATGGCTGCCATTAAAACCATAGCTGAAAAGTAAAATGTTCGCATAAAAACACAGCATGAAATAAATTAGTAACGGTATCAATCGGCTTCTGATGCGTAATACAGCTTCGTTCTTTAGAATGAAGATAGAACATCCTCGCAAAAGAAAACAAACAGTAGTTACATTACTGGTGAGATTGTTCCGTCTTAGTATATTTCGTAATAAAAAAATTAGGATACTCCACTTATTTTTTTTAAGAAAAAACAAACGAATAAATATGTTGTAGTTTTAAATGCGTTGTCTCTGGAAATTAGAATAAAGGACTAGCTACAGTGGCTGCCGCACACAAAATCCTTCAAAAATTGTGTTTCAAGTACAAAATTAAAATATCCTCAAATGGGTGGGTGCAGAACAAATTCAAGAACTACTAACCGTACCTTAATTCTCCACTATTGAGAATTAATTCAATTGACAAACTGGGCTGAAGCAGGCGGACGAGCAGCTGTGATGAAGTAAATAACTCAATTCACAATAGTCTGCCAGAGGAGGTGACTGAATTAAGTTGCGATGTCGTGAAGAACTAAGTTAACAATACCGTGTAAAAGAACGAAAGAATGTTATTGTTGAAACCCAGACCGTCCGACCTACCAGAAAGGTGTACGGTAACAGTTTGGACTGTCGGGAAGTGCCACCCAATTTAGACCGGAACCCAGTGGGGGAAGCATCCACAGGGACCGTACCCTCCTTCCCCTACCACAAACCTCTCGGGAGGACTTTCGGACCCACGTGTTTAACGTGATCGTACTCCGCATGAAAACGGCGGCAGTTTTGGCAGTGGCTGGAATCGAACCCGGGCCTACCGAGTGCAACTCCAGCGCGCTAACCAATGGGCTACCGCGCCCCCGAACGAAAAAATGTAGCATACCACAAAAGTTTATATTGTGCACCACAAGAGTGATTCCGAGCCATTCTCTAGATAATGAAACTTTTCCTTTTCTACATAGAGATTGATATCCTTCAAACAAATTGAGCAAATCAAATTAAACTTATGTATTGTTACGAATATGTGAAAAGTTGCACAGTGCTTTGCTCCATTCAAAGGAAAACACCATTACAAGCAACCATTCCTATTACCTGAATGTAGGATTGCCATATCTTGAGTGTTCAGACATGGTGGTCAGATTCAGCAATTTATCTCCAACTTGGCGACTTTTGGAATGTGCAAGACCCAGGCCACCCGACTCGGGGTATGAGCAGCTGGTTGAGTGGCCGAGCTTTTCGAATGTACTAGAACTTTCTCGAAATAAAAAATATTCTAGTAGATACAAGCTTCTTCTGAAAGTTTCTATGGAGAGTATATAAAAAGAGTCGTCGTCGGAGAGAATTTGACATGATGAGCGCTAAATTGAATTGTGAGAAATGTCAGTGTTTTGGGAATAGTATCGGCTATTTTGTGAATTAGCTGAGCATTTTATTGCTGTTTCATTGTATCTGACAGTTGTTTACTGTTCTTGTAAGATTGTTATCGAGCTATTCGCTGTATATTGTTCCTGTTTAGTGCATCTAAATAAACGTGCTAGTTATTTAGAAATGTGGACTCATCCTTTTATCCTTCTAGAGAATACTTCGTAACAATATGATATTTTAAATCTAGGAAAGTATGAGGTTTAGTGACTTTTGAGTTTAATAACGCATAAAAACACCCACTTGAAAATTGAAGAAGCGGTATAAAGTAATTATGTTAAAAAGTGAACGGAAAAAAATTGTTTTATGTACGGTTTTAGCAGATGTTACCAATTATAAGATGATAACATGGCGTTCTCTATAAATCGTATGTTTCGGATCTAAAATAGAATATATCATAAATATTTAAGATAAAGCTAATGAAAGCTCCATCCGTAAATTTAACCATAAATAAATAAATACCACTATTTAAAAATTATCAAGAAATGTTTTCGAAGCGTTGTGAAATTCAATACTATAAATTTGCTAGTTTACAGAGAAAGTCCTGTTTGGGTCACATCCGATTTTTTTATTAATCCCTTTGGCGTAAAATAATTAAATGCCACATATCAATAGATATTGTCTTTAAACCATTTAAAATTTTATTTAAATAAAACCGCCGATAAAATAAAAATATTTATGATATTCGAGCAATACTTTTCTCCTGAAAACAGTTGAAATATCGTTCAATATTCTCACTCCATAACATAAGATAAATCCAATGACAAGCGTCCAAATTAAAACTCTTAATCAGTTTCATTTAGTTTTCAATTTTTCGTTAATAAAACTGAGTGAAACAATTAAATCCCGCATGTAATAATGATTTGATTCGTCAATTTCTTTTTTATTAATTGTACAAGCGATACGTCACGGAAAAACTGCTTAAAGGGGTATTTGACAATAAATTTCGAATTTAAAGACACAACGTAAACAGACATGATTTATTAACTCATACAATTTTATAGGAAAAGAGGTTTGGAACTTTTAATATATTTGTGTTCCAGTATTTCATTTTGAAAAGAAAATTAATTCCAAGCGTTTCTAAGCTGATATGTGCTAATAAATGAATGAACAATATAAGTTAAAAAAATGGTGGCGTAATTAATTAAATCAAATATGAGAAATGAATTTAATTATTTCGCCGAAACGACATAAATAAATCAAATTTGATGTAGATATTTATCTAGTGCAAACTTATTTAGATGTTTATCAAATATAAACTTATTATACGGAGAGATATAATTATTCCTCATGCAAAAATAACGTGACACCACCGAGATAAGGAAACTTATGAGTTTCTTGAAAGCAATATAGTCCGTATATAAAAAATGGAATTAATAATTAAAAACTAAAATTTAAATACTGTAGAAGTTGTTAAAAGCTAATTGAGTATGAAGTATTCATATAAATACAACCTGCAATAACACTTCCGGTGGCGAAGGTTTCGAAGGCAATGAAGTGCCTTCTTTGGAACAAGCAAAACGTATAACCTAACTTATTCGGCATCTGCAGTAGAACAGCACATATGACAAAGGTAAGAGAAAAAGTTGCTATCTCCAGCAGGAGAAATGGACAGGAGTCAAGGAGTCGAGAAAATGAGTAGCAAAATATGAGGAATGAGCGGTAAATACCCCGAAGGAAAGAAACTGCAATATAAAACAAAGAATGTACGGAAAGAAACTGCAACATAAAACAAAGAATGCACGGAAAGAAACTGCAACATAAAACAAAGAATGTACGTAAAGAAACCAAGGCCGTAAGTTTAAATAAGTTGTAAAAACTCAAACAAGAAAAATAATTAGAAAATAACAGAAAGGTGACGACAAGACAATTGAAAAACACAGGAATAAATGTTTATTCCTGTTTTTCCACTTTTATTCAAGTTTTTTCCATTTGCTTTCTGTTAATCTTTTTTTATTTGTATTTTTACAGTTGATTTAAACGTCTCTTGTTCTTTCGTTATTATTTTAGAGGTTTACTCACTAATAATTTGTTTTGATCCGTTATGCTATCTTTTCTTTTACCACCTTGACTTTTTTCTGTTCATTCTTTATTTCCTGCTGTTACTTCTTTTCGCCATGGTTTTTACTGTTCATTCGTAATATCCAGCCACTTGTTTCCTGCCTCCTTGGTTTTACCTGTTTTCATTTCTCCTAGCAGGGAATTTCCCCCTACTTTCCCCTATTCCATCGCGAATTTCAAATATGCTTGAATACATAAGACTTCACTTCTTTAATGGACCTAAATAAGAAGGCTGTTTATTACCCTTCGAAAATAGATTGGCATCCAAAATTTTATTGTTTCTAGTTATACGGATATTTCATACTAAATTAAAAACTTAAAATATTTTGTTAAAAAAAAATATGTTGTTGGAGTCTCAGTTAGTAGATTCCTGAAATGACTTGAGATGAAAAATCATTAAAAATATACTTTTGTATTTTGATAATAATTATAATGGAAGTCAAATTTAACAACATGGAATATGAATGTACGACAAGGTCAAATGTATGCTCGCTCCAAAAATTTTTCAGGAAAATATGAAGAAACTCTTTAAAAATTTAAAGAGAGCAGCTATTATTAAGAATTACAGCTTCGATTGACAACTTTTTAAAGACATGGATAGATGCAGTTACTTCTGACGCTATTAGTTTTATTCCATAAAACTAATAGCGTCTTTAAATGAAAGAAATAGATTGAAGTGCAAAAACGGCTTGCTTTTACAATTTCAAATCATTGTCTTGTAAACGGTATTTCTCATAAAGTATACTTATTTTTGGATCAATGGAGAAGCTACTTTTACGTTTCTTCAATGCATGGTAAATTTAAAAGAAAATAATTATAATCTGGTATATAGTTCGAAATATAATTTTCGACAGATTTACACCGGTGCCTTTGGATACGAGTCAATCATTTTTATGGTGATGCCTCTATGCATCTCTTTCATTATGCAATTCCACTGAAATGTAGTTTTAAACATTTCTTACACATAGCTGCAGTGGTGAGTTCTTACATATAGCTGCAGTGGTGAGTTCTTGCATATAGCTGCAGTGGTGATATGTCTATTTTATCTTTTATTTCATTTTCTTTCGGCCATAATGTAGAGAGAAAGCACTTTTGCTTGCATGCTTTTAAATTTTTACGAAAATCTAATGAGCTCTAGCATAAATCCCCATCTGTAAATATTATTTTGATTTATATATCACGCATATTTACATTACGTTTTAACTGTACAGATAATATACCACTTGCATACACAAAAACAGCCGTACCTATGAAAATAGTTTAAACGTGTTTTAACATCATCAAAATGTGTAAATATAAAGAAAAATTTTATTTCTAATACTCGACTGTGTTACAATAGTTTTCCTACACTACACATAACGTATTCTGCAGTGTAAGGAGAGTAAAAAATGCTTTAAATACTGTATAGTAATGTGCCTAAGGCTGCATAGCTGGGTTCTAAGGTCTAAAAACGCAATTAGACAAGGATTAAAGGTATTTTCAAAAGTTATACGAAGTGTAGATGGGCTAAAGGAAATAGGCCCCATAATAACTGAGAGTCTTTTCCTGCTTTTCATATGGTAAAAAACAGCTCTATTGAAAATCTGATCATCCTTTTTATAAACTAGTTGAGTACTTATCATTTGCGTATTTCCTTCAGCGAAGTAGCTCATGAAATCCGTGATCTACCATGTACTGTGGCTGCTAAAAATTGTCACTCTTAATATGTCACAGCCAAACCGCTAGCTGCCGGCACTTCAGTCGGTAAATGTTAACACATGCTTTAAATATAGATTAGAAGGAACATTAATTAAAAACAAATCGAAATTTGATAAAATTTTACGAATATTTTAGAAATCTGAATTGCAATTAAAAACGTACCACCACTCTCCTGTTTAAAATCAATCTAAAATGTTGTGAATTCATGTTAGATCCTTATAAAAAAAAATTGGAAATTTCAAATAATTAAAATTGTTGAAAATATTTTATTTAAACGCGTGTTGAGTTTACAAACTACAAATTCATTTCACCGACCAGATAAGACGGTAATCGCAACGGAACAACCCTGCAGAAGTACAGTCATATAATATATCCAGTATATACAATTATTTAAAGATCTTTACAAAATAGTGAAACAGAGGTCAATTGTTCTAGAACAATGACGAAATTTTAAGCGACTCCACCCATCGGATTCCCATATCCGCAACACTAAGGTTAGAGGGTTCAACCAGCCAGGCAATGATGTCTGGAGGATGCGATGCCTCGTTATGCATATTTATTCTGCTTATTTCGATATGCTGCGTCCTTATTATGCGCAGCTTTCTGGACTACAATTAATTAATGACGTGCCACAACGTTCTGAAAAAAACGAAATCCTTCTCTATATATAACATGTTATATAAATATTCTCGGTAGATAATTAAATTTTTTTGGACATATTTCACTTAATTTTCTACATTCCCATACACTTTGGGAATATAGAATAATGTCATCTGTTTTGAGATAACTAAGAGCTGTCCAAATGTTTGCTGTTAAAAACATTATACCTATGGCCTTTTGAACTACAAATAAAATAAAATGAAATTTAGACCTGAACAGAATTAGTGCCATTACGAAATCTACACCGAAAAGTTATTTTCATTTTCGTATTTTTCCTTATTCATTTTAGCATCTGCGGAAACAGTCCATATGTTAAAAAATTCCCTCTCCCATTTATATTTATTGCAAATAAACTATTTCTAATGTGCTATCCAAATCATATTTTCAGATTTATAATGGTTGAAACGGTTTCACTTTTTTTTTTTGACATTTTCTCTAAATTTGGAAAATTGGCTACTTTTTGAGAATGTTGTCAAAATTGATGAAAAAGTAGTATTTCAATGATCAAAATCGTATAATAGACTCTATTAATTAGCGGATGCCAACAGTATTTCTAATGGTTAAATTAGATAAGAGCGAAACATAAATTAAATGGGTACTTCGAAATAGTTTTATACATTGTGATCCCAAAACGTGCCAAATGTTAATGTACAAATGACCATCAAAAACATGTTGACATGAATCTTTTACATAATTAATTTTTGTGAAAGAAGTGAACCCATTGCATCGTGTAGCGAAAACCATATGCCGTCCACATCAGATCTTTAGTTTTATATTCAAAACGGTTCCATTTTTCTTGGACATTTTTCCTCGATTTGGCAACATTGATCAGACTTTCAGCACCTTTTCTCAAGAATCTCAACAAAACTTTGCTGACCGGAAAATACAATGTTGAAATTACAATGGCAAGTTATTTCTTATAATTAATGAGCTCATTAACACGCTTTTCCTAATTAGTGAGCGCTATAATTGTGCAGAATGCTTTAAATAACCGATTAAAAGAATTTGATAAATGAATGGCTAAGTCCCCGACTGCAACTATTTTCTTGAAACGCATTCTTGTAAATACACAATAGAATGTTCTAGTATTTGTTTCGAAAGTTTCTCCGTCGAATCTTTTATATTCTGCAGGGATGATTTACGTTTTATCCGGTAGCAAGATAATTATTGCGTTCTAAAATATAATTTTAGTATAGAATGTTTATTGGAAATGTAATGAATATTAATGCAATTTCTACCAAATATCCCCATAAAAATATTTCACGGTAAGTTTACCTTTTTAATTAAAATACTGCTCAAGAGAATGCAATATGCAAGTTTATTACTTGAGATAAATTTATCCTGATTTCTAGGGATTTTTATTTTAGATCTTTAAACAAAAATAATTAGCTTGAGTGTGGCTCAACTCGATTTCCTCATTCCAAAATCAACAAAATTTGCATAAATACAATTTACAAAAGGATCTACGTTTAGACAAGGATAAACCGTAAACTATTTTTATTAGAGTTTCAAAAATTTCAACAAGAAAAGAAGTGCATATTAAATTACAATTTATTTACAGAAATCGATATTTTAAATTTTATATTGTAAGTACTAAACGCACCGTTGGCATCCGTTTAGCAAAACATGCTCGGGATGTCAGGGATAGGAAACTTTCTACGGCTCTTGCTCAATTTGTTGTTAAAGATAATTTTCAGCCACTTTTTTAAAAGACTTTCCTTTTGATGCGTTGTAATAACCCTCGTGATATTCTCCTTTATGAATCCCTTTTTATTTATATTTACCGTGAGTCCGTTTGTAATTTTGACCCTGTTATGAATTTGAGTTACGCTTGGCGACTCATTCTCGACTCCATGAAATTCAAGTCTCTGCAAAGTTATCTTTGACGTCTTCATCTTTGGGATTATGCTTGATTGCCCCCCCCCCCTTTTTTCGATTTCTGTAATTAAATTGTAATTTAATATGCTGTTCTTTTGTTGTTGAAATTTTTGAAACTCTAAAAAAAATAGTTTACGGTTTATTCTTGTCTAAACGTAGATCCTTTTTGTAAATTGTATTTATGCAGATTTTGTCGCTATATCTGGTCTATATATGAACGATTCAAATTTTATTTCCGCGTAGCCACTGATGAAGAGCGTATTTATGCTCGAAAGCGCTCTTGCCCTTTTTTTAAACTTTTGTACGTCTTATAGGAAGCAAAATAAAGACCTTCGGTTGTGGATGTGTGCTTAATTTTTGCTATTATAACATCAGACGTGATGCCAAATTATTTATCTATATTTTTAGTTAGTTTTTCTGTCTTTGTTAGGCTTTATTACTGGTCTTTTATATTTTTTTAACATCATTGCATTAAATACGATCTTGGGTGCACACTAAGACAGTATAATAAGGGTGAAATGATAATATCATGAATAGGTTTTGAAACGATGCAATTCTGCATCTCATAATTTTTCATATACAGTGGCGTTTTTATGATATCTGTCGCATTCTTCATAAATGAAGTGGAAGGTTCTCCAGTGGTTTGGAGTAGCATATTTCATTTTAACTAGAAAAAGGCGTTTAAATGGTAATATATTACTTGCTACTGTTTCTGTTATATCTTTTAAAAGATAACGATTTATTATTGCCTTAACTTTTAACGATACAGCTTTTTAAATAAAGTTATGTTCCAAATCGAAAACAGAGATACTGTCACCTAAAGAGAGCACATCCGCCTTTTTCTCGTTCGATGTCTTCCTGTGGCAGCATTCTCCCCAGACCTCGTCATTAATCTTTGACTTTCACCGAATAGAAATGTTTATCAGTCTGATAGGGTTTCTTTACAAGTTTAGTTTTAGTTTGTTTCAATCGCAAATTTTATTTTTAATCCAAAGAATTCTATACTATAGTATGTCTCATTGACTTCACCGGGTTCTCAAGACATAAAATGTTGAACCGACAATAAAATTCCTTTAAATTTCCATCTTACGATTATACTTTAATAGTGTCATATAATAAATTTGCTCTTTTATACGAGAGCGTTTTATTACATAAGAGGATAAGGTCTGTTGTATGAATACATTAATTCTTATATCAATGTAAAGATAATAAAGAATACCACAGCATACCTCAAGGACACCATCGGTTCTTATGACGTAAAATGTTGTATCGACAATAAAATTGCTTTAAATTTCTGTCTTACGATCACACTTTGATAGTGCCATAAAATACCAAAAGTTAACTTTTTTATACGAGAACGTTTTATTACATAAGATGATAAGGTCTGCGGTATGACTACATTAATTCTTACTTCGATGTAAAGATAATAAGTAACTTTCATTGATACTCTTTACTTTTCTACGTAATCTACATACTTCTCCAGGTTTTTATGCCATTGGTACACCAAGGCATGGATCCCAGACTTAAAAAATCAGTCTCAAGTTCCTGCAACCAAGACATTATAGCTTGTTGAATCTGGTTTTCAACTGCATATCGCGTTCCTGTCAGGTGCATCTTCAAAGATCCAAAGAAACAAAAATCAATAGGTGCCAGGTCCGGTCTGTAAGGTGGGTGTACAAGTACCTCCTAATGGAAGTGCTGTAGCAGTTCAGTCATGCGGTTGGTAGTGGGGGGCCTGACCTATCGTGTAGTATAATGACGTCTTGTCGTGCCTTCCTTGTGGAAGAACTTTTATCCTACTATGGATCCCAACGTTTGACCACGTTTTCAAGTGCTGCCATTTTTATATGTTTGTTAAACACTGTTCATGATATGTGTTGTCATCTAGTGGCAGAGAAAACAAACATAGTTTTGAGTAGTCCATAATATCGGAACGTATCGATTCAATAGAAGATTTCCCAAGTGGGATACGTTTTGTTACCTTTTTAATAAAACGCCCTCGTAAATTCTATTATATAATTTCAATAAAGGTAATTTTTCTAGGAGGCAAAACCTATGAATTTGCGTAAATTCGCCACTAAATCATTTATGTTCAAATCCTTAAGATATAACCTCGGAATTTGTTGTTGTTGAGACCCAGACCGTCCGACCTACCAGAAAGGTGTAAGGTAACCGTTTGGACGGCCGGGAAGTGCCACTCAATTAAGACCGGAACCCAGTGGGGGAGGCATCCACAGGGACCGTACCCTCCTTCACCTACCCCCAATCTCTCGGCAGGACTTACGGACCCACATGTTTAACGTGATCGTACTCCGCATGAACACGGCGGCAGTTGTGGCAGCGTGCAAATCCAGCACGCAAACCACCGGGCTGCCGCGCCCTAAATGTGCCAACAGCACGCGGTGTTTCCAGGTGGTTACCCACCCAAGTACTAACCGCGCCCGATGCTGCTTGACTTCAGTGATCTAACGAGAACCGGTGTTTTCCGCACGGTAGGGCCGTTACCTTGGAATTTGTGCAAAAGTTATAGTTCTTATTTTATTTTTGGCTTCGTTTGTAAAATTCTCTCATACAGATGACATATAAAAATTAATGTTTAGAAGGAAGACAAATATCTCAGTCAATCACTCTAGTCGACGAATTTGGTGAAGTTGACAACAAAAGTGGTGCAATATTGTCCAACTGACGATTTTTGGGAAATGTCGTTAAGTTAGCGATTATTCAATGTTTCTACATAGAGCATGTTTAAAACACTTCTAGAGTAGACTCTTCTAGACTTTGTTGACACCATTGCATGTACTTTCGGTCTTGTCCCTTAAGACTGTTTTTGCTGTCTACCTTCAAATCTGCAAGTATTTTTGTCTGTAATTATTTCTTAACTTCATTTTAATTTCTTTTCTAGTTTTCTAGGGTTTTCTAGTGTTAATACTGTTATTTTTTACTTATTTTTCATTTATGCAGTGACATGATTTTATTGTGGTTGCTATGCTTTCGAATTTTTAGTTTATTTTTAGTTTACATTTTTATTTTTTTTTCTTGTGTCTTTCTTTGTTTTTTGTTTTCTAGACGTATTCCGTTCATGGACTAGTTTCTCCCTTTGCATAAGCCTTCCATATTTATAGTTTAATTTAGAATATACTTGTAGTATATTCTAAATATACATATAATACAACTCTATACATATATACCATATAATACAACCCTAATGGTCCTCCATCTCCGCCGGCGTAAGCCACCGGACCGCTGCGGATGTTCCGACTGAATCGGTCCAAGCCTTTTCTGGCTTGGCTAATGGGACCCCCGTGTGTTCGCGCTCTGTAGAAGGTTTCTCAACCCAACTTTTAATTTTTTTCAAGTATGTTCGTATTTTGAAAGGTACCTGTATGCTAATATAATATTTTATAGTATCAACTGTTATAAAGATTCGTTGAATTCAACGATTTATTACTTAGTCTTATTTAACTCAAAATAATTTAACAAATTCAAACAAACTTACATTTCTAAGTATAATGCAATTTTCCTCACAATGCGCTTATGTTTAAAATGTTCAATGGCAACAGCAAAAGACGTCGTTATTAAGAGGAAACACTTTCATTAAATGTCAAGAGGAAAATCGCTTTCAACAATAAAAGTACTTGTTTCTAAGATTTTTCTCATTAGAACAAGCTGTTCTTTGAGGAAAAAACCCTTGTAATTAGTATTTAATACGGCATACAATTGCATCAATTGGTGATTTGATTTTTGGAAAGTTTTTTGTGGTCATTTTAGGAATTAAACAACGGGATTGTTTTGTTTATTATCTTTGACTGGAACTTTTATTCTAAAGTTAAATCTAACGGATGTTGTTGAAATCGTTAGATTTTTAGTTTATGTACAATACATAGGATATGGAAAACATAGGATATGGCACAATAGAACAGCATGGTTGGGGCATAATGAAGCATGTTTTTACAATGCTACATTTAAATGTAACTGTGTCGCGGAGCATTTAAAACTTGGAGTAACATTATAATTCAGGACCATCTGATCCCTTATTAAATTAATTACAACAAATATTCATATTGATTGCGGCGGAGAGAGCAAATGTCAGACCAGTTACCATTATCAACATAATCTAAGACCTGCTACAATGTTTAATAAACACATACCTGACCACAACTCTTGCATCATTGTGCATTGTACTGGTAACAACTCGAGGTATGGTACTGCTACTCGTACTGGTTGTGCTCATTTTGTTGAAGTCTCCTTGGACTCTGTCGTAGAATTGCATATTGGGACACTTTGGGACACTTTGTGGACTTTCTCCGGACTACTCTGGGGCACACACTCTTATGGAATCATCACTGCAGTCTCTCTGCTCGTTGACGTGTTACTCTAGAATTCTCTCTCATCTCTTGCTATTCTCTCCGGAATCTCTGGCATACTAACTGACTAACTTCACAACTACTGACTTTCTCGTAGCAATTGTGTAATATAATCTCTTGCCGTCATGCCTGAGGTCTGATACCCCTCTTTGGCTCTGATTGGCCGACTTTGGGCAATGCGTTCAGACATTTAGCATATTAGTTATATTTTTGACCACTCTTGTGGCCTCTCATGGCTTCACCTTGGCCTCCACGGTTTAATGCCTACTTTGACCTTTCGGGTCAGGGTGCCATCAAACTGGCGTCCCCAAGTCTGATGCTTTGTTTACTATTGCAGAAAAACATAAATAAAGAACATAAAACTCAATTCTTGGTCTCACAGTAACTGATTTGCAAAATCTATACAAAATTAGTACATCTTTGTTGTTGCCACTTATACAAATATTGACCTTCAAGTTTTAAAGTAGATCAAAACTAATTAGACTTTCTTATTAGACCTAATGATGTTGGACTAAACAAACTTTTCATTGTTATCCTTATGAACGGCATCTTTAAATTTGCTAGATGAATGTGTAGAGGTTTTCTTCTTGAATTTTTCAATTCAACCGCAACATTTTTGGACCCCATGAATTTGTTTGCTCATATATGACCAATTGACCTGAAGATGCTCAAGATCCTCCACGTAGCTCTACATCAGTATCATATTTAGATAATACCAGCGCAAGTACTTCTGGAATCTTGTATGAACCTACACGCAAAAAGCAACACAACCACCATCACAGATGTTCTCCAACCACTCTCTAAAGCATCTCCCAGAAAAACAATAGAATGCATTCAATAACAATAGGGTGCATTCATGACAAACAATAGGGTGCATTCATGGGTCATAACATACACCCCAGAAAAACTGAAATTGGAAGAGGGACTGCGAGAAGGGTAGGCAAAAAAAAAAAAAAAGAAATCTCTGCCAAAGATGCGCCCAATCAAGAATAAAATAATTAAACCACTTCAAACTTTTAATACAGTAACTTGAAGGATGAATAATTAGAACTAAAGAATTCGAATGAAATTTCGTGTGATGAAATTGTGCAAAATAGCATTAAGGCAGCCTCAGATAATATTGAATGCCGATATTAAGTTTTGATAAAATTTGGTTTAAAAAAAACATCTGTACATTATTATTACGAACGTGTAAATATTCCCTTTCTTCTGTAAGATGTTGTCTCTTTCGAAGACCAGACGGAGAAAAACCAGAACAGGCATCCTTTCCCGTGACGGGAGTCTACGGTTTCCAAAGAAGGGTTGCCATATTTGGCGATTTATTGCCAATTTCGCGACTTTCCGAAGGTTTAAGAAAGACCACGAAATAACGATTATTCTACGTAATATGAGAGATTTCCAGAAGTTTCTATGGAAAGTCTATAAAAAGAATCATCACTGAGTCGGAGAGCAGTTGCCACTCATCTGTATATGATATAGAGCCGAGAACTGTGTGACAGAGAAGTCACTGCATTTAATAAATCAAAAGTTCCATCATTTATGCCATGTAAAATATTCCAAACAATTCAATATAAAAATATCTCAATCATTTTAAATAAGATGTAATTAATTAAATTAACAAGTTCAAATAAATCGGAAAAATAAGAATTCCATATTTTTCCTCTAACAATCCACATGTTTTAAAAAAAAATTTTTAAAATCACACAAAAATAGCCATGTAACTGAATAAAAAATATCTGTAAATTTCGTAGATAAATATTCGTAACAATAAAAATACTTGTAATCTTGTAACGAAGAAAGAAAATTCATTAGAAAAATTTTCGCTCTGAAAAATCAATCTTGTAATACGCTTTTAATACGACAAACAATTGCATTGTTTAAAAATATGGACGTCAGATTTTGAATCCATTTAGAATTTAAACATCCTAATAAGAATATTGATGCTTAACATATACACTCTTTTTTACCTTTTCTAGTTAAAATAAAATACTATATTAAATACCAGAAAAAAAAAGAATAAATTTCACAAAATAATGAATATAACAACCGTGTGATAAAAGTGTCATGCATTTCGTAGATCAAATATTCCATTATTAATTAATATATTATGTAAAATTATTCTAAACAATTCAATATAAAATCATCTCAATCATTTTTAATAGGGAAAAATAATTGAATTTAACAAGATCAAATAAATTAGAAATCTAAGAATTTCGCGTTTTTCTTAACAACCCACTTGTGTTAAAAAAGTTATCACACAAAAAGCAATGTTACTGAAATTCTTTGTTTAAATCTCGTAGAAAAATATTTGTAACAATAAAAGTACCTGTAACCTTTTGTAATTTGTGACGTTTTAATTTCGCAGGTAAAATTCATTAGAAAAATACTTTTTTTAGGCAAATTGAATACTTTTTTTAGGCAAATTTTAGGAATTTAAAGTACGCTAAGTCGACAAACAAAAAAGAAAATGTATATAATTTCAAATACGTGTCATTTAACGTGTCATTTTTTGCGATAAAATTTAAATTATCGTATTAAGGAATATAATTATCGTATTAAGGAATATGAAAGAAAATTGAATGTAATGAAGAAAATTAAATATCAGTCTGTAGGAAATGTCATGACCTACCTACATTAGATTTTTGCTATCTCAAAAATGCATAGTATGTATAAGGAAATTATCGCCAAAAAAATCGAAATCGAGTTTAGACAGATTTTCACGCTTTGGACTTCTTAGAACACAAATCATCTAATTTTTATCAACGCGTCTCTGTCTGAAGTAAAATAGCAATGCCACAAATGACGAAAAATAAAAGAAAAAATCTGATGTGGACAGAACATGAATTTTCCTACTGACACAAAATCATTTTTTCTTTCTTTTTTCCACAGTTCTTTAAATTGAGTTTAATTACACACAATAACATGGATAATTATTTTAAATAACATAGATTTTAATTCAATTTTCGTTTTAATTGGGCATCTGGACGTATTGTCAAAGGTAGTAAAAATGCAAAAAACTAAAATATCTCGAGAACGGTTAGCACTAGGGTTATGGAGTTGGTCTTATTCTTTTAGTCGTCAAAAATTGCGCATAAAATAGGCATTTAATTTATACATTTGATCATACATAGTCTTTTAATTTGGATTTCGACGGTTTTTGCTAGCCAGTTTGCAAATAAAGGCAGATTCCCTTTTTTTTAGAATTGTGTCAAAATCTAAGCAACACCACTGTAACGCACTAGCAACTAATCTACCAAATTCTGTAAAAATTTGGGTAAGCAATTATATAAAGAATTCTAAAAAAGCACGAAATAAAATCATAAATTTACTTTATCTATAACATTAACCTGTAAATATCGATCCTAGTTAAAGCTGAGTATAACCGTAATATAGCTTGTATAACCATCATAATTTAATATATTAAATTTTCAAACTGTCCCTTTTAAGAATATAACTGTTTTTGGGGAAAATATTTCATACTCTTTGATTCAGCTACAAAAGTTCAGATTTCAAATAAAGAAGAAATATCGAAAATTGATTCGATAAATCCTCAGAAATTAATCGACAAATAAAATGTTTGTGTTTTAAATATATAGATTTTATTTATATAAATCTATTGCTCCCACACTTTAACTGCAATCAAAATGTCCTTTCCCTGAGTTCCGGCTTGTCTATTTCGGTGCTCTAAGTATTTCAATGGGTGAATGTCAAAGCGGGTTGTAAACACAAAGGTATGCGGTAATAGACTATTTCAAGTAATGGCAATTTTTTTACAACCTTCCTTTGTCAGTTCACAATTTTGGGGCTCCAAAACGGAACTTTGCCTATGACGCCATTAATTATGACGTCATGTAATTCAATGACTTCATCATGTTATAGTTGGTGCGGGGGTGTTTGAAGCTTGATGGGGTTCTATACCTTTCTTATAAGCTACTTCTTTCACTCTTCACATATTGTTATCAAATTTTAAATTAAAATAGTTCCTTAATAACAACCAAAAAAGTCATTTTAAAATACCAGCTTACTGTTTATAAGATAATAGCAAGAGGTATTATATAAGATAATATTTCGGTTTTAGAATGGGCAACTTACAGTCCCGATATAAATACCATTGAGAACTTATGTGGAATCTTCAACAACTGAAAAACGTTTGCCATTTATAAACAGTATTTTACTGTGGAGCAAGTGAAAGCGTACATGGAGAAGTCGGTTCAAAATTATCTGATAATATTGAAGACCTTTGTTTCTTCTATGGGAAAAGAGTCTATGAAATAATAGGCAGTAATTGAGATACCATACTAAGTGAAAATTTTAACTTTCTTATACTATAGAATATAGTATAAAGAAAGTATTGTTTTCACGAAATTTTTCTACTTGATTTTGATGCCAATATATATTTTAGGACCTCCTAAACTTGTTTCAACTACCCTTTGAGGGATTCCGTCTATCCGTCTATCTATCTATCTGTCTGTGGCAAATTTCTTATATGCACGATAACGACCACAGATATTAATGGCTCCTTCTTTTTATCCGGCTTTGTTATCTAGAACTGTATAGAATTTTTTGAAATTCGAATGAAAACTTTGAAGTTTATTCGAAATTTTATATTTCCGTAACATGGCAGCATAGGACAAAATTTGACATTATTATGGCTCAAAAGGATTATTTACGGCTCAATAATCACGAATTTCACAATTTCAAGGATTGTAGTGAAAAATAACTGCTATACAATTTTTGTGTTCATATCTTTAACTCCCCCCCCCCACACACACACACACATACGCCGAGTTAACTTAATATCAATCGAAAGCTTCTTTTCAAGCCCTTTAAAATGAAGGGTAACATGCTATAATTATGACTATTTGAACCAACAATACGCATTTCAAAATTTTTCTTCTAAAAAAAATAGTAAACTGGATTTTGACATGAGAAATTTGAGATGAACAACACTCCAGTTAATGCATTACAGTTTTTTTAAGAGTTAAAAGGCATAATCGAATAGTAATATGTATTTCAAGAACACGTATTTTAAAAGCAAAACAAGAGTTAAGAGTTCCTTATACTATCCATTGTATGGGAAGTAAAACGGTTGAGCACCACCACGAAAATAGAATATTAAATTATAGTTCGTCACAGCAAAACAGTCCAAAATTCTATTAAAATTATTAAAAGATCCTCTGCATAAAATTTTATATGCATTATTTCAGCTTTAAATGGAATCAAATCACGCTATTCCCAGAACTCCAAAGTGTCTATTTCGGCTTCATCCTCTGTAAATATTTTAACGGATGCAAGTGCCGTATGATGTTGTTTCAAAGCGAGTGGAAAACAGATAGCTGTGCTATTAATCGACCATTTCCAGCAATGACAAATTTCGATAACGTCACTTAAACGTAAGGAACTTTTGAGGATGATTAAATAAATTTTGTGCAATGACATTGGCTGCTTCATCTTGAGGCAAAGTCAATTAATGGTGAATTTTATGTATGGTATATAAGTAAAAATATTTCATTTCAATTTTCATTTAAATTTCACTTTTCATTTAAATATATCTTAAGATATATTTAAACGGAAGAGAAAAATAAATCTTGAAGCCTGACAAAAAATCGTGGTCTCAAGTGAGTATAAATTATAAAATATTACTTTGGAAGAAGTTAGAATTCCATAACGTTGCTAAGAATAAGATGTTTATTGTTCATTACCTGTTTTCAAATCGAAAGGTGCTAACTTGAAACACTGCCTAAGTAAATATAAAAATTATTTTTATACAAAACTTAGCTCATTTAATAACTAAGCTCATTTTAGCAGCATATAATTTTTAGTCAGTTTATGCACCCAATAGGACATTGTTTTTAAGTTTCTAAATGAAACAGTAATTAAGTAAAATACAAATTAATAAGTTTTCGAACAATTGTTTTATATACTTTTCTATTTTCAATACAAAAGTGCATTTCTGACTGCTAATATATTCTGTATAAGTTGTACTTTCCTTACATTATTTATTTTCTGATATTCCCCATACCATTCAAAAATATTCCCTGGACATCTGTATAATCATTGAGGCAGAAGACTCAAAATGATGGTTAGAATTCCAACAATATTGAGCATTTATTAAATTTCTCGTTTTGACATAGTTTCTATGCTCCTTAGTACAAAATTTTAATTCCACGTTGAGTTAGACCAATATAAGAAAGAAATACTATAAATGTCTATTATAAAAAATTGATTGGAAAACTTAAATTTATTAACATGTGCTAACAAAATACTAAAATTGAATTTTTTAGTGGTTTTAGTAATCTGTTGATTGATTTTTTAGTAAAAAGGATAAAATAATAGTTTTATTTAAATCACTTTCAGAAACAAGTTTTCAGGAAGGTTCAGAAAATTTTCGAAAACACGATCAACAATACTAGGAGAAAAACCACGATCGACAGCAACGTAAGCACCGTTTTAACAACGTAATTAAGGACAAAAAAAATATGCAGCAATATGGTGTCTTGTATATTAATTTCAGTGGTTTTAGTAATTTGATTGATTTTTTTAGTAAAAAAGGATAAAATAATAGTTTTATTTAAATCACTTTCAGAAATAAGTTTACAGAAAGGTTAAAAAAATTTTCAAAAACGCGATCAACAATACTAGGAGAAAAACCACGATCGACAGCAACGTAAGCACAGTTTTAACAACGTAGTGAAGGGCAAATAAATATATAGCAATATGTTGCCTTGTATATTACTTTTATGCTTTATTACATTGAAGTTTTACTTATTTTTGGCCTTTTTACTTATTGATAATTCTCATGAATTTAGCACGTTCCATTTACGAGAAAAGACACTCATTCTATGTTTCAATTCAAATCCATTCGCTAAATTCTACTTCTTAATATAAATTATATATCAATTTTATTTAGGAATTTGCATGTGCGTATAAATAAATGTTATATAGCCAACAAAGGCTTAAATTCTAATTTTGTGATACAAATGTGGGCAAAAACGAGAGTGAAAATATATATTTTCTAATACCAAAGGAATTCATCACGATGTGTAAGAAAAGTCATGCCCTGAGCACACCATAATTTTTGACATTACATTTATATAAAACAAAATAGTGAAACCACTGACACTATTTTAGGATAGCCGTTGTTTATATATGCTATTTTTGGCGATTTAGCTTTATCCAAAAAGTTCCAACTCGCCAAAATGAGAAATTTAGAAAAAAAAATGCAAATTCAATGCAATTTCTAAATATTCATTTAAAATTTTGTTTCACACGATTATACCAACATAATTTATTTCAATAAATATAAAAAGTGAAATACAAACAAAAAATGGATCAGTAGGAATAGTTATGTATTGACTACATCTTTTAACAGAATATTTTAATATTTTATAGATCTACCAAATGATTTAGAAATCTTTCTAAAACAAATGGAAACACGTAAACCGACAATAATCCTTTACACCTATATGACATCGATTTATCACGGCTACTAATTACCGTATTCCTAAAAATAGAAATATCCATGTTTGTTCCTTTTGTACCTGTAAATATTACATGGTATTAGAGTGCGAGGTGATGTTTTTCAAACCCACCAAGCAAAAACATGTATTGGTATTTTCATTAATCTCCCCTAAAAACCAGCTACTGTTTCCAAGTAAATATATCATTCTTGGGGATAAATGCGTAACATACGGTGGCTGCTTGTAACTTCAGAATGTTTCACTGAACTTTGCCTCTATTCAAATAAAGAATAGAGGACCCTTGCTTCTTTTCAAGGCTTTTGTTCTAATCAAGGACATAACACCTCTACAGGCAGCCATTCCTATTACGTGAATGTAGGGTCGCCATATTTGGAATTTCGGGGAAGGGTTTCCAGATTTGCTTATTTATCGCCAACTTGGCGACTCTTTTAATGTACTAGAACTTTCTCGAAATAATGAATACTCTTGGAAATGGGAGACCCTTTTGAGAGTTTCTACGAATAGTACATAAAAGGAGTCATCGCTCAATTGGAAAATAGTTTGCGTGATACGAGCTATATTGAATTGTGAGATATGGCAGTGTTTTGAGGATATAATTGTACTTGCTATTTTTGTGAATCAGCTGAGAATTTAATTACTGTTTTATTGTATTTGGGAGTTTTATAATGATCTTGTAAGACAGTTATATATTATTCCTCTTTACGCTTAGTGCTTTTAAATAAAAGTTATAGTTATCCAGAAATTTGGACATACTCTTTCTTGTATGCTAAGAATAATACACCCACGGCTATTTCTATGTTATTTCAGTAGCGAGCACTTATTTAGGAACCAGGCAACGCTGGGTAATTAGTTCCAGTTGTTTATATAAATGAAGAGGTAAAACTATTGATTTTACACCAATATTTCATTATTAATATTACAGGACGACTCATTGTATACTTTATATTTAGAAACCTCCAAATTTTCAACTAGTTATTAATATAGATGCAGCAAAAATATTGCAGCCAACTAGAGTAAAATAGTGGATTCATCACTATTTAAACAAACGTTTAAGCGATTGTCTAAGTTATTGCTTCAGTATAACTTTAATTAATGTTCTAGGATGTCATTAAATAGCTTATATTTAGAAAGGAAACAAATTCGAATTCATTATTAGAGGTAGAAAACTCTTGCAATCAACAAAAAACAAAATGTTATAAATACCACTATTTTTATAAGGAAAATTTTTATATAAATTTCTTTATTTAAAATCTTCAAAATTACTCCATAGTGTTTACAAAATGAAACCAAACTTACAACTAATATTTCTTACATCCAATCAGCAGCAACGTATTAAATCTGAAGTTAATACTAAAAAAATTAAAAAATTAAAGTACACATCGATGTAACCGTGTTATAACCAAAATCCACTGTACTGTTAAAACGGCGTGGGAATAAAGGAATTAATCATATTAAGTTCACATTAACTGGTCTGACTCTAGCACAAATTATAAGTTTCAGTAGTAATTAAAAAACATTATTATCCTATAAAGCGAAACTAATTATCAACCTGAACCCGAAAATTCAGCATCTCCATAAATCAACACATGTATCTTTTCCCATGAGAAATGTCCCATTAAATATATCTCAATGTATGAAAGAGAAACATAAGTAGCATCACTAAGACGATAACGCTTTGCGCAAATTGCTTGGATTGCGAATTATAAGCACTAGAAAGAGCTTAATAAAGCGACAAGTGCATCCAATAAACTATAATTGACAACATTTTTTGGAGTTTTCAACACTAATAAGGAGAATCTGCATCGAAAATGCTTTGGATAGTCTAACTGTATTTCCTCTTTTAAGCGTTTGGGAATCTTTTGATATGCTGTTGCTTTTCCATTGCGATAAAATAATTGGAGTGCTTAACATTTTGATATATCATGGTAATGGAATTATAAAGAGGATTAGAGAAAACGAAAGTTCAGACAAAACTTATTTTAAACTTTAAAGCTTTATATAAAATGAAAGTAACTGCCAGTTGGTAATCTATATCCCGGAATCCGGAAAATCACAATAAATAAAGTCGCTACTTATGAGAATTAAACTTTCTAATCCTTTCGAAAAGAAATTAGTTACAGGAAAATTAGGTGACTACAGTTGTTTCGAGAGAGTATTGATCCCTCTTCCTCAGATTCAAAGAGCGTATTTTCTTTACAACCGCTAAGAAAGAACTGTCCGTTCTTTCTTAACCGTCCATTCTCAACGGTCCTTTCTTAACCGTTCGTTCTTTCTTAACGAAGTCAGTTCTTTACAGCGGCTGTTAAAACCGTTGTTAAGACACTGTTTGGACTTGAGGAAAAAGAATCAGAAGCCCTCGATATAATTGTAGTCACCTAATTTTCAGATGCTGCTTTCTTTTAGGAAGGATTAGAAAGTTATTTTCTCGTTAGTTATTGTGTTTTCGTTTTAGTTATTGCAACTTAAAGCCTTAGTTTCCCAAATTATTATCTACGTCGAGTTCCCATACAATAAAATGATGAATTTTCGAAGTCCTCTTCAAAATAACGGGAAGAATACGTGAAGAATCAAGAGCCGACAGATTTATATAAATATTTTACATTCGAATTTTGTGTTTCTTTAAGAACTGTGACACGATTAAGAATCGGGAAAATGGGGCGTGGCTTTGGGCGGAGTTTAGTCACAAAAAATGGTGGAGTCGGTATTAACGTCAGAAGAACAAACATCCTTGCTGACATTATTATATGCTTTATTACCACATTTGCACTTACAAATTTAAACTGCAGCGAAATTAATCCTATCTTGTTTAGCTTAAGGCAGCTTTGACAGAATAGCAGTAAGCCAAATAACTTATTTCAATTGACTTATTAATTTCTGTGTGGAAGTTTAGGTATAGCATTACAGCCTTTTCTTCATATCACTATTTAGACACATTTTTGAGATTGGAATTCCTTCGGGAGTCATGCAGTGTGGCATCAGTTACGCCACGTTCTAATACGCAGAAATTCTCAAACATTTTCTGTAAGAACTTCGATGACAACCCTTAAACTGATCTCAATTCGATCTTTCAATCCAAATAGGAATTCCTATTTGAGACGACGCATAAAGCTCAATTGAGGCCAGAAAAACCTATGGTAGTAAACCAAATCTAGTCATTGATGTCATTTAAAAAGCCGCATATTCTTAAGTGAATAAAAAAAATGTAACTGGCTCCACTATGTAATAAGTTAATGAAAATTTTAATTACATTTAATCAAAATATGTAATTACGAAAATTAATTCCCTGTATTTGCAACAGCATCTTGTAAAAACCCCGTCTTACGAATCAGAAATTAACAAAGAAAGTAATAAAAATTTTATACATTTGATTATAAATGGATAGCAAATATATTTTTAAATATTCATTAAATGGTAAGTTGATTTAAAATGCTTGGAATTTCTTATAAATTTACCTCTATGAAAGTAATTCATCTCAAGCTTCATTCTTCAAAATGAAAACAAGTCACTTACCTAAAAAGAAAAAATATTATTATAATCTAAAATTGAAAAACAAAATGTATACACTTATCATTACACGTATGTATAAATGAAACTCATGCATGAATAAACGTTTTACAACATAAATTTTATGTGGCCAATCCAATCAGCAACCATAATAATCATTTTACACTTTTTGGGCTCCCTTCATTGTTTATTAGTCGTTTTGGAAATTTAGCCTGACTGATAGTTATAAATATTGCATAATTTTCTTAATTTATTAGCTTAATACAATCATTATTACATTTACTGCCCCTGAACACTATACGATTAACCACCTTATAAACACCAATATATTATTTGCCCCTGCTAGCGCCAATATATCTTCACACCTATAAGCAGTGAAGTAACCAGTGGGTTTCAGGAGCTTGTCCCCCGCCCCTCTCCCTCGAAATGTAAGTCCTTTATATATATTTTATGTCATCTCCTAAAAGAACATACTTTTACCAACTTTTGCCATTCAGTATATTTCCGAATATATTATGAGATGTGTAAGCATTTCAAATATATATATATTGATCAATTATAAATGCGTTTTTTTTATTTATGTGTTTTCAGAGAGATATTATGGGCCCCCCTCGAAATGTTATTGGCTACGAACCTATCAATAATCACCAATGTATTTGTTCACCGCCGTTAATCAATCATGTATTTGTCGCACCTACATTTTACTGTTTCCATTTATTCGTCCTATATTAACTTAGAGAGATCACCAAGCTTGCAATGTCTGGACGAAAATATACATTAAAATAGCTAGCAGAACAAGCGAATGCTTTAATACACTAAAAAACAGCGGTGGATCCAGTCCGATGGAACTGAAATGGTTTTCCGTCTTGTAAAATAAAAATCGTTTTCCAATTCTAATCATATATCCTGGTAGAGCTTTAAAAGGGTTAATAAATAATCGAAGCTTACAGCTAGCTTAAACATCGCAATTAGAACCGCCTATAACACAATATCAAAATATCAAAACTGTAAACTATATTTCAAAAGCTAAGTGGCCGATTCGAAATCCAATTATAATATCCTTGTAGAGCTAGCAATCAAAGGGCTCCAAATAACTTGCTATTGTTCATAGCTAGGATTTTGAGTTTACTAGACATAAGCATTACAATCTTTAAAAACTGAGAATTTTCAGTCTTCTTGCACTTGATAAGATGATTCCTCGAAAAGTGCATATTAATAACATTATGGAAAATACTATTAATATCTATCCTTAATAGTTTAGAATATATTTCAAGTGAAAAAAAGCAAAGTAAAACCTAAAACCAAAACTCGCTCAAAAAAATAATTCAAAATATTGAAATAATTTTTGCATACTCATAAATGATACCCTATTTCCGACAAAGCAAGTATTAATTATTTACATTATTATACATTAGATCCGGTCGTATAAATACATTCAACGTGTTTACATCTGTCGTAAGCTTCCGATTTCACCCGGATACAACGGCCATAGGTGTTACACACGTCAAAACAGGAAATGGGTTAACCGCAAGTATGCAACATCACAGGCGAGACATTTGTTAAGACCACATTTCTGTTCACAAAAACATTCCTGGGCACCCTTCATATCCTTTTAAACAAAACTTTCCTCGGTTTTCCTTTTTGATCTTTCTAGTGATGGAGGTAAAGGCTGTACCTTCTTGTTGCTCCCTCTCGCCTCCTGTATTTATAGCAGCTCACAGAACTAACAACCAGAGCAATCAACATTCTTCCTCCATGCGCCATTTCGTTCAAAACTTTGAGGAGAAGAAGAAGAAAAAAAGTACCTTACGTAACGCGATTTTCCCTCACAGACGAGACTGTGACGAGATTTCAACTACCACTGATACAAACAACATATCTGTCCCCTGTGGTGTTATAAAAATAGACTTTCATTAGTTCAAAAACCTGCCAAGAAGTGAACTTCAGTGTTTTTGCTTATTGTCTTAACATTGTTCTGAAGGGAAAGTTAATTGGAAATCTGGGTTTAAACATTTTGGTAGATTCTAGAAGTTTCATATTTTATTTAGCAAAGATGTGGACTTTTGATTCTGGCACACCAAGGCATTACCAGATTTGTTATACCAATCAATATCTAATCATATCAATATCTAATCATATCAATATCCTTTTATATGCGTCTAACGTAATAGCTGTTAAATTTATCGCTCATAAACTTTAGAATATTTATCACCCATAAATACTTATACAGTGACTCTCAAAATCCTCCCATGGTTTTTTACATTCAAATACACTGTATAAAACTCGTTAACTAAACGGTGGAAGTGTTATGACGTCAAGGCAAATCCGTTTATTGAAAAACTGTTTTTACTTTCCCTACAATACATGGTAATGTATAAGGAAAGTATTGGGATCGTGCAGAAAAACGCAACTCGAGTTTTCGACGGATCTGCACATTTAAGGACTATTAGATCTGAAAAACTATTTTTACCTTGACATCTGTGTGTGTGTGTACGTGTGTCTACCTGTGCAATGTATGTATCCACTCTAGCTAAAAAAACTAATTGACCAAATTTCACAAAATTTGGTAGACTTGTGGATTTCCCTGATTCTTGGTCACCTGTGGATTACCCTGGTGCTTGGTCAGCTTGGTCACTTGTGGGTTACCCTGGTGTTGGTCACTTGTGGGTTACCCTGGTGTTGGTCACTTGTGGGTTACCCTGGTGTTGGTCACTTGTGGGTTACCCTGGTGCTGATCACTTGTGGGTTACCCTGGTGCTGATCACTTGTGGGTTACCCTGGTGCTGATCACTTGTGGGTTACCCTGGTGCTGATCACTTGTGGGTTACCCTGGTGCTGATCACTTGTGGGTTACCCTGGTGCTGATCACTTGTGGGTTACCCTGGTGCTGATTGGTACAATTCGAATAAAAAGTAACTGCTTTTTTTAGAAATGGCCCACAAAAATCGTCAGTAATCCACTCAAAAACTTATTGACCGCTGAAAAACTAATTGACTAAATTGCACAAAATTTGGTAGACTTGTGGGTTACCCTGATGATTGGTCACTTGTGGGTTACCCTGATGATTGGTCACTTGTGGGTTACCCAGGTGCTGATTGGTACAATTCGGATAAAAGTGTTTTATTTTAGAAATGGCCCACAAAAATCGGTAGTAATCCATTCAAGCTGAAAAACTAATTGACCAAATTTTATTTGTATTATATTCGACTTGAATTATAATTAAAACAACGTTAAAAGTAAGTTCTACAACGCTAAAAAAGTAACTCTGATATTCTATTTGCGCACAAAATATATAATGGTATGGCTGAATAGAATTAATTATTACAGCAAAAAAAAAAAAAATCTGATCAGTGTTTACTTGTTGAAACTATGGAAATTTTGCTGTTTTTAGAGCTTTAAGTAGGTATAGCTGCAGAAATTTAAAAAAAAAAATTATATATATATATATATTCTTCATTCTGGGTTTCAATGGTAAGGATATTTGCAAAGGGGGTTTTTTCGGGTATTCATGTTTCCTTCATAATTTTTCCATCTTTGTGAATGTAGTCCGTTATCAGACATTTTAGGTATAATCTATCTCTAATATCAGAAACATACAATTTGTGCTCATTTTGATTAAATACTTGGACTTAAAGAAGAGTTTTTCAAAATGAACAATTCATATATTTAGGCCTAGTGCTTATCCACGTGTATAGCTTTAATGCTTGGATTTTATTTAATTTTCAATTATCGATACCATTCCATTGATATTTGTTGATTATCTTCAGCTTCATGACTAGAAATTTATATTTTATTTTCCATTTGATTGATGATTCTCTATTTAATACTTATTTTTATTATGTAGGCATATTTTAAAGTTAGGATTTTTTGAGTTGCAACTTCTCTCTATTCTATCATTGGATTTTCAAACTATTATATATATATATATATATATATATATATATATATATATATATATATATATATATATATATATAAATGAAACTCGGAATACACAGTTTCAAGTCAGTTGGACATACCGTTTCTAGATTAAGTTAAGCGCTCAAAATTTTACATATTCAATGTAAAATTTTGAACTCGTAATGGTAAATTAATTTCCCAGACTTTTAATTCATATCTTCCGAAATGATCTTCACATCACGCTGATTTTTTTTTTTATTGCGTTAATACTGAAAGACCTAAACAACATCTAAGCAATTTTTATTCAAATAATTTTTAGTATGCAATATTAATTATGAAATAAATATTCGGACAAAAATGTGAATGGCAACCTAGAAATATTTTGCTGAAAATGGATTCAGAAGGATTTTTATATGACTGTACAATAATAATTATGAAATAAATATTCGGAAAAAATGTGAATAGCAACCTCGAAATATTTTGATGAAAATAGATTCAGAAGGATTTTTATATGACTATGTAATATTAATTATAAAATAAATATTCGGAAAAAAATGTGAATGACAACCTTGAAATATTTTGATGAAAATAGATTCAGAAAGATTTTATATGACTATGTAATATTAATTATGAAATAAATATTCGGAAAAAAATGTGAATAGCAACCTCGAAATATTTTGATGAAAATAGATTCAGAAGGATTTTTATATAACTATACAATAATAATTATGAAATAAATATTCGGAAAAAAATGTGAATGACAACCTTGAAATATTTTGATGAAAATAGATTCAGAAGGATTTTATATGACTATGTAATATTAATTATGAAATAAATATTCGGAAAAAAAATGTGAATGGCAACCTTAATACTTTGATGGAAATAAATTCAGAAGGATTTTTATATGACCATGCAAAATTTTAGCTCCTTCCTCTCGGTAGTTTTTTCGCAAAATTAAAATCTTCATCATTACATTGATTTTAGGGAGCTTCCATTATAGTTACAAAAATAAATTACTAACTTGAAATATTAAATTCCAGTGAAAATTTTGGGAACCTGATAATTTTCGTTTTTTAGATTAAATTTCACTAGTACGTAAATTTTCAAGTCTGTAACAACGGGAAGCACAGTTAGAAAGATATATTAGTTAGTTGCTCACAACCAATATGTTCAAAATATGACAGGATAAACTAAAATTTATATTTTAAATATACTTTCCGGGAATATACAGAAGAATATGATGATATTGATGCAGGTGCAATGTAGTACAAGACCACACTATTTTAACGAAACAAATAATTACTAAATTGATAAATATTACTTTAGAATGAAAATAATATCAGAAAAAATGCAAGGTACTTAATTCTCAAGAAGTCTAACAGAATTATCCATTGAATCTAAACAGTACGTTTTTATAGAGTTATTACATGTAACTTATATCTTGCAATGATGATTGCACAAAATACTTTCAGCATTTTTCAAAAGGTGTTATGCGGAATCCAGGGGTTCCGCAACGTGATGGGTTAATGTAAACTTTCTTTAAAGAAACGCGTAAATGAATGCGTAGTTTGGAACACAGACCTTTTCTCATTTAGGGGCTTCGTCATCAAATTGAATTTAAAAAGGGTTCCACGACCAATAAAGTTTGAAAAACACTGCTTTAAATAAGCGAGATGAAAATGTTAATTATCTTATAATGTTTGAATCTATAATGCTATAATGCTTGTATATACAGGGAGTCCCAAAAACATTGACCTCGGCTTTTATTCCTTAAATATTGATCTTAGACATATATAATAAATTACAAAGTTGCGTAAAAAAGGTACAGAATTTTATGAAATCGATTAAAATTTTCAAAGGAATTAAATTTTAAGAAATACAAAATTTAACTTTTTATACAGCCCCCGCACAAAAACATTTCCAATGAGTAAAGTGTGCCCCATACACTAATAAGGTGATGTACAAAATTTCAACATTTTATCATGAAAAGTCCCAGAGATATGTTTAAACAAAGTTGGCGAGGGATTATTCACACATTGAAATGTAAATGTTTACAGCAAGAGTGCAAATGACGCAACACAGAAATGCATTATAGGCGAATAATATCTGCCTCTTATCTTTAATGGATCTTCGACATGGATGGAAAACATTTTGAACAAGCTTTGTAATCTTTGTGTAAAGTTATTATTTCTACACACTACTTCTTTTGTACCAATAAATAGCAAAATTATTATTTATTTATGTAATCATTGTTTTCTTTCGTAATCTGTGTATGATCCCTGAAACGCGATCTGCCGGCATGATTTTTCCCCTCTGAAAACCAATGTCAATGCATCAAAAAGTGGTTTAAGTCAGAATTTTTGTCTTTTCATACCTCTGGGACTTTTTATGATAAAATGTTGAAATTTTGTACATCATCTTATTAGTGTATGGAGCACATTTTACTCACTGGAAATGTTTTTATACGGGAGCCGTACAAAAATTTCCATTTTGTATTTCTTAAAATTTAATTCCCTTAAAAATTTTGATCGATTTAATAAAATTCTGCACCTTTTTTGCGCAACTTTGTAATTTATTACATATGTCTAAGGTCAATATTTAAGGAACAAAAGCCGAGGTCAATGTTTTTGGGACACCCTGTATATGTTTGAGTAGAATATATATGTTAGAAGATTGATGTTTGAGTTTAAATAAAATGTTTGAATTTATAATCTATAATGTTAATCATCTTCTAATGTTAGAAAAACATTATACGATGTAAATTTAAACATTCGCTCTCCCAATAGGCACATAACAAATACATAGTAATGAATGCCAAAAGGATATTTAATAAATCACAACTTCGGTAGAAAATAAGGCAATGTCGTGATCGTGAATGCAACGGAATATGCGAAACTGACATTTAAAAACATTCATTTGAAAAAAGAGTTGGGGAAAATTCTTTCCTTAAAAATCTATTACCGAATGTTGAAACGTGTTGTCAACATTTGGATTTGCTTTTGTCATATGTACTTTTAAACTACAATAAATCGTTAAATCATCGTTATCTTAACATTTTAACATATTCGAGTGTTTTTACAATGTTTTGCAATAATTGTAATGTTTTTAACACTTTACAACAAAGTTGAAAAGTGTTTATGACTTTGTTCATTAACACTTTACAACAAAGTTGAAAAGTGTTTATGACTTTGTTCATTAACACTTTACAACAAAGTTGAAAAGTGTTTATGACTTTGTTCATTAACACTTTACAACAAAGTTGAAAAGTGTTTATGACTTTGTTCATTAACACTTTACAACAAAGTTGGAAAGTGTTTATGACTTTGTTCATTCTGTCTGTCTGTCCGTTAGCACGGTAACTGCTGAAAAAATGACTATCAAAATGAAATTTTAGTATGTTGTTCAAACGGCCTATGGGACCTATGGGAATATAAATTAATAATATCACCCAATTAGTTTTGGATTGAACCCGGCTTGAAAAAATGAAATACATTGAACCCTATGGGACCTATGGGAATATAAATGAATAATATAACCCAATTAGTTTTTGATTGAACCCGGGTTGAAAAAATAAAATATATTCAACCCTATGGGACCTAATTTTTCAAACATTTTTTAAGCGGATTTAAAATTCACAAACTGCTTCGAAAGTTTTATGAAATATTCAAATTATCTCATAAAATATATAAAAAAAATTTCAGCAAAATATATTCAGTAGTTTTTAAATAAAAATTAAAATAATAATTACGCCTTTTATATGAAGAGAACACGCGACCCAATTCAAAATAAAATATGGCGTCCATCTTTTTTCCCAGTGTAAAAATGATGATTTTTAAAGTTCTTTTTAATTCATATTTAGTGTTGCATCCTTCCTAAAACTGCTTTATTTTTGCTTAAATTCTGTGCATCTACATACTGAAACAAGGCAATTACAATATAGTTGAGTTTACATGATCATCCAACATGGATTATTTCTACAACGAAGCCTGCTTTTCTCTTATGGAAAATGTAAACAGCAAAATATGTAGAATGAGTTGCATAAGAATTGCTGCATTTCTTTAACGCAAAATTATTTGGCTCATGGAGTCTGCAATATAGCTGATATGAATGAAATATTCATTGATTTTACAGAGAGAAGGACGATTTTTTCGATGAAGTTTTAAGCATAGAGTTTAATTACTTGTACCTCCATGGTTTTAAGTTTTTAAATAAAATAAATAATTATAGTTTTGTGATGAATGAAATGAATGGAAAAATGTTTATGAATGAAATGCTGCTTTTATAAAGAGAGCCAGGCGTGTTATATTTCGATGACGTCATTTGAAAACATTTCATTTGTTTTCGAAGAAGTTTTCAAATATAATAAATTATTGTAGTATTATGAAAATTTTAAAAATATTACCGATGAATGTATCGCATTTTAGAGATGTTTAAACCAGGCAATTTATATTTCAATGCCGTCATTTGAATGAAGTCCATTTTTTCGATGAAGTTTTCAGTTTTCAAATATAATAAATTAATGTAGTATTGTGATAATTTTTTAAATATTACCGAGGAATGTATCGCATTTTAGAGATTTTTAAATAAAATTGCATTGAAGTTGGAAAGAGTTTCATAATCAATACTTTATGCATGACTGATCTTTCTTGTTCAATGTTACAATGATTCCGTCATTTGTGGGATTCGGGCATTTTTAAAATATAAAATGACGGATTATAGAGGATTTGATGTTATCAAACACTAGATGAGAAATCATGATAAATAGCTAAAGTATGCATTGTATAAAACTTGTTTCAATATTTTGACATATTTAAATGTGTTTACAATGTTTTGCAATATTTTATAATTATGTTTTTTATGTTACAATGATTCCGTCATTTGCGCGATTCGGTCATTTTTAAAATATCATAAAATGACGGATTATAGAGGATTTGATGTTATCAAACACTAGATGAGAAATCCTGATAAATAGCTAAAATATACATTGTATAAAACTTGTTTCAATATTGGACATATTTAAATGTGTTTACAATGTTGTATAATGCTCTTTTTAGTGTTACAATGATTCCGTCATTTGCGTCATTCGACCATTTTTAAAATATCATAAAATGACGGATTATAGAGAATTTGATGTTATCAAACACTACATAAGAAATCACGATAAATAGCTATAATATGCATTGTATAAAACGTGTTTCAATATTTTGACATATTTAAATGTGTTTACAATGTTTTGCAATGTTTTATAATGATGTTTTTAATATCGCAATGATTCCGTCATTTGCGTGATTCGGCCATTTTTAAATTATCATAAAATGACGGATTATAGACGATTTGATGTTATCAAACACTAGATGAAAAATCATGATAAATAGCTAAAATATGCATTGCATAAAACTTGTTTTAATATTACTTGTTTTAATTGTTGTTAACTTGTTTTAATATTACTTGTTTTAATTACTTGTTTTAATTTACATATTTAAATGTGTTTACAGTGTTTTGCAATGATTGTAAAGTTTTATAATGATGTTTTTAATATTACAATGATTCCGTCATTTGCGTGATTCGGCCATTTTTAAAATACCATAAAATGACGGATTATAGATAATTTGGCGTTCTCAAACACTAGAAGAGAAATCATAATAAATCAGTAACGTATATCATTAATGCCACCAGAAAAAAAAATTTACGGAATTGCAACAGAAAACTTTTATAGTTCTCAATTCTTCAAATATCATTTCGATGAACTCTAGTTAAATTATGATGAATTTCTAAATCCTTAAACTTTAATATAAAAGAAATTAAAAAAAAAATTTATTATAAAAATGTTAAATTTGTAGTTAGAATGTTCGAGACTAATTTTTGGTTATTTATACGCATTGCAGAAAGTTGATAATGTATCTCTTTATATGAAAGAATGTAATTTATGATTTTTATTAGTATTATCTCCATATTTAAAACTTCAATATATAGGGATACAACCCCTGGAACTTGCTAAAAACTTATATGCAAACACATTTGGAGATGTTACTATAGGAATTTTTAACTTTTAAGCACAATTTGATGTAAAAACGGTTCCTTATGTAAATATTTTGCATATGAATTTATAGATGTTATTCCTTATCAAATGAAATCTTTCAATTTGTTCTTTTATGAACGATATCAGAATAACGAAGGGTGAATCTTTTTTTTCCGCAGCTGCACATCATCATATATATATCACTAGGGAGCTCTGCCCCCTGCTCGCTCAACCCCTTTCGGGAGGTTTCGCTTCCTACTCGCTCGCTTCATATCTATCTTTCCTAAAAATTCTACTTTCAAAAATCTATTTTCTATCCCTGCCTATTTTCCGCAGGAGGGAAAAACAGGGATTTTTTTTAACCCAGGGAATCCAAAAACTGAATTCCTTGATCATAAGCTCGCTTCGCAAACTATTTTATGCCAAACTAAAGTTTAAATCGATAAATAGTTTATTTCATCGTGTTACCCTATTATTTCTCTATAAATGTGCCAAATTTCATATTTTTGTATACTATAGTTTTTACAGTACGAGACAGAGAAATCGCTAGACGTGCCGATATGGAAAAAAATGTTCACTTCAAAAATGCATAAAAAGTAAAATATCTCAAAAACTACATCAAAATTAAAAAAGGGGCTCTGTCCTGCAAACATTCGTGGTCTTGCTATTGTTTGTCTATCCAGGACGCGAACTCGCAGCTCAAATATTTTGTCTTTGATTTTGACATTAAATATTTCTTAAACTACAATATATATTGTGAGACCAGAAATTGTTCTCACATGAGACACTTTTATGTGTGGAATTTATGGTGGCCAGAACGGCAAACAAATCTTGTAGTTTGACTGGCACCAAGGTTTATGACGACGTGAACCTAAAAGTCAAGACTATAAATTTAGGGGTGCCATACCAGAGGGGCTGAGCTGGGCCTTGCTAAATGTGGAATGATGCCATTGGGTAAAGAAGAACCAATGAGCGCCAAAACGAAGTAAAGGCGGAGCTTCGAAAAATGCAAATAATTTGGACTCACTCTTAAACAAACCTAATCGATAAAAATGTAAATAATATTTCTCGTTTTATCTAAAACTAAAAGGTCCAGATTATGAAAATATAAAAATAATTTCAATATTTTATTATTTTGAAGATTCTTTTTTCAAAAGAACTTTAAAAAAAATCTGTCAGAGCGAGTGCTTTTTTTTTTTATTTTATATTTCTTACTTTCACATGAAATAGCTTCGAAACTATTAAAAGATAGATATAAATAGTAAAGGACAAAAATATGCGTTGAGAAATTTAGTTTCTAAATCTTTATTTTTTGTAAAAGTAGTTTTCAAGTATTCCTCTTGTCAAGTTAAAAAAGATTTCACATTTTTCGTTTTTCATGTTTGTAATGCTTATATCTTAAAAATCTACAAAGTAAGCTAATTCTGAACAAAAAGCAAGAGTTTGCAGTTCTTTAAAAGCCCTACAAGTATAATTGGATCTAGATTGGATTGTAATTGAATCGAGATTTTGGATCGAGCTCAAATTTAAAAAAAAAACTTTAAATAGTATGCTGTCCGAACACACAACAAAAATGTTCAGTAGAAAATCTAGTTTCTATATAAAATAATTTGTTTTTATAAAACTCTTACAATTTTTAAGGAATCGCTTTGTCAAGTTCAACAATACTGAAATTTTTCCTTTTTACTTTCCTTATATACATAATGTATAAGGAAAGTATTGTGACGGGGTCGAAAATTCGAATTCGAGTTTTCGACGGGAGAGCACGTTTTAAGCATCCCTGATCACGAATCAAACATTTTTGGAGTGATGTCTGTGTGTGTGTGTGTGTGTGTGTGTGAAAGTATGTGTGTGTGTATGTGTGTGTGTGTGTGTGTCAGTGGGTCTGTGGAGACGATAACTGACGAACGAATGGACCGATTCAAACCAAATTTGGTACAAAAATCACAATCTATAAACACTGGAAGCCTATTGTTTTTATACGCAATCGAATGCTCAGAACCCCCCTAAATTTTCGAATGAAATTTTGAAAAAATCGTCAAAAAATCAAAACCAATAATAAAGTTACGTAAATAGACATTCCTTCTGTAATTTTTCATTAAAAACGATTGACATAAATTTTAGAACGCTAACATGAACCGTTCTCGAGATATTGCACATTTTTCAAAAAAATTATCAAAAAGTCAAATAAAATAGAAAAAAAATATTTCCTATTGAGAAACATGTTCACTTTTCATATATAATATCATGCGATAAATTGGGTGACATCATTCTCGTGGATCTAGCTCGTTCCATTCATGAAAAAAGATACTTTGAGTAATACTTTTGCATTTGAACGCCAATTTATCTGCTGTAAGAATAACTTATTTCTTCGTTCATAACGCTTGGCGATATTTTGGCGACGAAATTGGCGGAATGTCGCCAACTTGGCGACTTTTTGAAATGTTGCCAAATTAGCGAAAATCTCGCCAAATGGATAAAAATGACGCTAAATCAATGAAAATGACGACTAATTGTGGAAAATTCAATATCTAATAAGTTATATAATATATAAATATATAATAATAGTTATATAATATATGTCGAAAATTCAATATCTAATAAGTTATATATATATATATATATATATATATATATATAACTTATTTCTTTGTCCATAACGCTTGGCGAGATTTTGGCGACAAAATTGGCGGAATGTCGCCAACTTGGCGACTTTTTGAAATGTTGCCAAATTAACGAAAATCTCGCCAAATGGATAAAAATGACGATAATCAATGAAAATGACGACTAATTGTCGAAAAGTCAATATCTTGGAAAGGATATTAGTATCTACTAGAAGAAAAACCTATTTATTTTACTGTAAAAGTAATAAATTTATTTCATTATATAAGGAAAGTCATGTGTTGCCCACATCAGATTTTTTTCAAATGCGTAATGCTTATATCTCAAAAACGAGCCAACGACTCTACCGTGCTGAAAACACCGGTTCCCGTTAAATCACCGCAATTAAGCAGCATCGGGCGCGGATAGTACTTGGGTTGGTGACCACCTGGGAACTCCGTGTACTGTTGGCTCATTTATGTCGACCTGGTGGCCGAACGGTCAAGGCGAGCGTTTCCAGCGATCGATCAGCCGCCACGTTATGGGTTCCAGTCCCACGTAAAACGTGGATGTTGTGTGTTGTGGGCGCAGTGTGTTCCGCCCCCCTCTGGTGTTCCGCCCCCCTCTGGTGCGCCTGGGGCAACGTCCTAGGACAGCAAAATGGTTCACGATTTCGGCCGTACATAGGGCAAACGACATAAGTCGACGTAGAGTCTAGTGCTAGAGGCTAGTGCCTGGCCATTGGAAATATATATATATATATATATATATATATATATATATATATATATATATATATATATATATATATATATATATATATCTCAAAAACTAAAAGTCCCAGCTATGAACATTAAGAAAGAATGTGTAGCTCTTTGAAAGCCCTACAAAATTGTATGTAACTGGAGTTTGGATCGAACTCTTGAGTTTTTGAAGTATAGTGGTTATACTTTAGACATTTTATTATAACCTGGGTTTTCCTATATGAGCGAGAAAGCTGCAATACTTAAATACCGCGATTTTTGCAGCTCAATCTGTTTACTTACTCTGCAAAACATTGGTGTATAAGCACGATATATTTTATTTTGTTTTAAAAAATTAGGAGGTTGAATGAAGCTTGGGATTCGAAAGATGTTTAATGATTGATGAAGTTTGAACTAAAGGAGAGCAGCTCAACTCGACTTTCTCATACCTGAATCCATTTTTTTTCACATTTTATAAGAAAAAATTTGAAAAATCTATCGTCGGTCCAAATTATTACAACTACAGCATGTTACCACTCACTTTAAAAGGTTTTAAAAAATCTTTCGATTGATACCATACTTGATAATGTACCCCCGGGGGTAACTTAGCCCCTCCCCCCCCCCCCGAGGGGTCATGCCGTCACGAACAAAAATGTCTTACAGCTATTTTTCACAGCAATGGTTGAAACTATTAAATCCCATGTTCATTGAGCCATAAATAAACACTTTTATGCATAATTATGTCAAATTTTGTCCTATACTGCCATGTTAAGAAAATATAAAATTTCAAATAGATTTCGAAGTTTTCACTCGAATTTAAAAGAAAAAAATCAATTCAATCTCGTTCTAGATTTTTTGATAACAAAACCGGATATAAAATTTCATTAAAATCCATTAATATTTGTATACAAGAAATCGATCACAGATAAAACCCTCCAAAAATAGTCAAAACGTGTCCAGAAAGTCTTAAAACATATATTAGCATGAAAATCTCGAATTTGAAAACTTTTGTGAAAACAATACTTTCTCTATAGTAGTATGTTATATAGTATGAGAAATTAAAAATATACGTATTTATGTGCCACCAGACAAGTTTATAAATTAACTTGAATATAAAATCTAGTCAGATATATAATATAAGTTTAATTTATATACCGAAAAGCAAGTTAATAAAATAATTTTATATTTTGACGAAGTTTATAGTTGGAATATCCAGATGAAATCCGGGGAAAATTAAAAGTGCTAGCTTAGCTGCAAACCGTTAGCGAATGATTTGTAGAGCATTGAAAGCTTGTAAACAAAATAAATGAGTCTTAGAAAAAATCGAATAAACTTATTGAACTTTACTGTAGTTTTGTTTTAGAAAATATTACTCAAGCGAAACCATTTCGAATTCATCGGACTGGAACTACGGCTGGTTTTTGTTAGCAGGATTAAAATATTTACTTTCAACAAGTGACAATGCCGTACTTTTTGCCACTCGCCAGTAAGAGTTAAGCGTTAAAAATCCTGTAATTCAAGTGTTCCAGTTATTTTGATGTATGATTATACTTACTTTCAACCAGTGACAGTGTGTGGCACTATTTTAGTCCACAGACGGTCGGCAGAGATAGCTTTACTGTTATCCTAAGCAATTAGTTCTGTAAACCGTAGGCAGGGCTGAAGCAATATTGCGCACTATCCTTTTTTTGCCTCAAGGACTTTCTTAAGCATACATATTCCCTACTATTTATATCCCTTTGTATCAAAATCAGAGTAAAAAAATATATATATATATACATATCATTTAATTCATTATAAATTTTAGCGTTAGTATGTTAGCTTTCATAATTTTTATTTATTTAATTTTTAGTTCTTTAGAAGTATAAATGTTGGAAACGGTTTTTATTCCAAACTTGTCTATCCTAGTTTCACTTCGATCGATAGAGGACATTTCTACAATAATTTGCAAAAGTTTAAGATCACCCTCCATTTAATTGAAATTTAACAATTTCACACAAACAATTAATGACTTGTCAGTGATATTTGCAAAGAATGAAATCTCATGTGAATACTCACATTCTTCAGTACACTAAACGACCAAAATCAGTACTTTGTATAGCCACCGTTGTTACTTTTCTTATATACATAATGTATAAGGAAAGTATTGTTGTTGATGTTGTTGTTGAGACCCAGACCGTCCGACCTACCAGAAAGGTGTAAGGTAACTGTATGGACGGCCGGGAAGTGCCACCCAATTTAGACCGGAACCCAGTGGGGGAGGCATCCACAGGGACCGTACCCTCCTTCCCCTACCACCAACCTCTCGGAAGGACTTACGGACCCACATGTTTAACGTGATCGTACTCCGCATGAACACGGCGGCATTTGTGGTAGCGTGCAAATCTAGCGCGCAAACCACGGGGATACCGCACCCGAGATGGCCAACAGCACGCGGTGTTCCGAGGTGGTCACCCACCAAGTACTAACCGCGCCCGATGCTGCTTGACTTCGGTGATCTAACGAGAACCGGTGTTTTCAGCACGGTACAGCCGTTGGCCCAAGGAAAGTATTGTGACGGGGTCGAAAATTCGAATTCGAGTTTTCGACGGGAGAGCACGTTTCAAGCATCCCTCATCACGAATCGAACATAAAAGTATGTGTGTGTGTGTGTGTGTGTGTAAAAGTATGTGTGTGTGTGTGTGTGTCAGTGAGTCTGTGGAGACGATATCTCACGAACGAATGGAGCGTTTCGAATGAAACTTAATACAAAAATCACAATCCGTAAATACTGGAATCCTATTGTTTTTAAACACAATCGAATATTCAGAACTCCCCTAAGTTTTCGAGTGAAATTTTGAAAAAATCATCAAAAAATCAAAATCTTTAACTAAGTTACGCAAATAGACATTTTTTATGAAATTTTTTTCTTAGAAAACGATTGACGCAAACTGTAGAACGCTAGCATTAACAGTTTTCGAGATATTGCACATTTTTCAAATAAATTTATCAAAAAATCAAGTAAAATAAAAAAAATATTAACTTTTAAGAAACATGTTCACTTTTCATATGTAATATCATTCGAAAAATTTAGTAATATCATTCTCGTGGATCTAACTCTTCCATTCACGAGAAAAGATACTTTGAGTAATACTTTTGTATTTGAACGCTAATAGTCATTTATCGGCTATAAGAATAACTTATTTCTCCGTCCATAACGCTTGGCGAGATTTTGGCGACGAATTTGACGGAATGTCGCAAACTTGGCGACTTTTTAAATGATGCCAAATTAACGAAAATCTCGCCAAATGGATAAAAATGACGCTACACCAATAAAAATAACGACTAATTGAAGAAAATCCAATATCTTGGAAAGAATATAAGTATCTACTATAAGAATAACATTTTTCTAACTGTAAAAGTAGTAAATTCATTGCATTATATAAGGAAAGTCATGTGCTGCCCACATCAGATTTTTTATATTTTATAAAGAGAAAAATGCTATGTGGCATACTCTCAATGAAAGATTTGTAGTAGTCACTTGCCAATGTCTTTGTACCACACATACTTTATCGCGTCCATCAAAACTTGGAAATATGGTGGCTGGCTCTCTGCTACCTTGTCTTAAAAAATGGTCCACAAATTCTCGGTGGAGTTAAAGTTGGGACTGTTAGTCATGCAAGTTGATCTTTTTCCTCTGCTTATAGTCCTTTACTAGCTTAGTTCGGTGGCATGAAGCACCATCATTCATAAAGATTGTGCACTTACATATGAGTTATCAATTTTTCACGTAACATATCCGCATAAATATGGCCATTCAGGACCTCAATGCCTCTGGGCACAAAGGATAATGAATCAATACCGGATGTTGACCACCCCATGTCATTAGACTTTATGGATTTTTAATGGTGCTAACCAAAGAGCTAGAAACACTTGATTACTCCTCGAAGGTGCTAACGATGTATGTTCCATGTAACCTTTTGGTCTTAGAATACGTTTCTAACCTGATTCAAATTGACACAAAATTGATTCATCGAAAAAGAAAACTTAACACCAGTCCACTATCGGTAATGTTTAGCAAACATGGGTCCCTACTTTTTCATTACAGGGGTTAGTCCAGCTGCTTGACGAACGACAAGCTTGAAATACAACCCCGAGGCCGTCAAATCGATTAATTAGACACATTTAGCTGATGTGTATTAATATATACTATTTTCATACCTTCCGCATGCATAACGAATTTAAAACTATAAGCTTCCTGTATTAACCGAGGAAGAAATATGCTTAATTTTCATGAAAAATTTTACATAGGTTATTCCGGCTGCTTGACGAAAGACAAGCTTAAGATAGAGTCTCGGAAATAGAGCTACGAAAAAAAAACCTTCCTTTTTATTACTTTCCTTATATATATAATGTATAAGGAAAGTATTGTGACGGGGTCGAAAATTCTAATTCGAGTTTTCGACTGGAGAGCACGTTTCAAGCATCCCTGATCACGAACCGAACATTTTTGAGGTGGTGTGTGTGTGTGTGTGTGTGTGTGTCAGTGAGTCTGTGGAGACGATATCTCAAGAACGAATGGCGCGTTTCGAATGAAATTTGGTACAAAAATCACAATCCGCAAATACTGGAATCCTATTGTTTTTAAACACAATCGAATATTCAGAACTCTCCTAAATTTTCGAGTGAAATTTTAAAAAAATCATCAAAAAATCAAAATCTTTAACAAAATTACGCAAATAGACAATTCTTATGTAATTTTTCCTTAGAAAACGATTGACACAAACTGTAGGACGCTAGCATTAACCGTTTTTGAGATATTGCACATTTTTCAAATAAATTTATCAAAAAATCAAGTAAAATAAAAAGAATATTAACTCTTAAGAAACATGTTCACTTTTCATATGTAATATCAAGCGATAAATTTGGTGATATCATTCTCGTGGATCTAACTCGTTCCATTCACGAGAAAAGATACTTTGAGTAATACTTTTGTATTTGAACGCCAATAGTCATTTATCGGCTGTAAGAATAACTTATTTCTCCGTCCATAATGCTTGGCGAGATTTTGGCGATGAATTTGACTGAATGACGCCAACTTGGCGACTTTTTAAATGTTGCCAAATTAACGAAAATCTCGCCAAATGGATAAAAATGACGCTACACCAATGAAAATAACGATTAATTGAAGAAAATCCAAAATCTTGGAAAGAATATAAGTATCTACTATAAAAATAACATTTTTTAACTGTAAAAGTAGTAAATTCATTGCATTATATAAAGAAAGTCATATGCTACCCACATCAGATTTTTTTTAGAAAGGTCCCAATAAAATCGTCAAAATTTAAAATAAAAGACTACGAATGCTCAAATTATCACTTAAATGCTTGTTCCAACATAATTTGATGACGCATGGAATAAAATCCCCCCCCCCTCTCCCCATAACTCTAGGACTAACCGTTCCCGAGATATTTTAGTTTTTTTTCATTTTTCCCGCGTTGCCTTTGAAAATATGTCCAGTCGAGAAATAAAAACGAAATATGAATTAAAACAGCGAATTCAGTATAATTTCAAATAATTATCCGAGTTAATCTCATTTCGTGAACAAAGTTTTTTCGTGAACAGTGTTTTTTGGTGCAATTAAACGAAATTTAATGAATTGTGACAGAAAGAATAAATGAATTTGTGTCTGTAAGGAAAGTCATGTGCTGTCCTCATCAGATTTCCTTTTTAAAAAACTTCAAATTCGATACAATTTCGAATAAATCTCCATTCCTTATTATTGTGCAATTAAATACGGAAAAATAGTGAAATTTAAACCTTGAAAAGGCCATCAGAAATACCATTTTAAAAATCACCACAGTAAAATAAACACTTCCCAGAAAGAATAAATTCAATGAACAACTACGGCCACGGAAATTAGGAAATGAAAAACGCCAAGTTTCTCTTTTTTCCCGCCAAATTCCGGCCGGCTTTCTCGACTTAATACAACAAATTGGGAAACCTTGTCGCGCAACCCCTGTCACTTCGAATCAAATTCTGCTTTTAAATGAAAGCCGCACCGGAAGTACTTCAACGGCCCTTCTCTTCCGTCATTAGCGGCAGCCCGCTAGGGGACGCTAGTACTCAACACCAGCTTGAAAGAATCTTCTTTTTCTTTGATCACTTCACTCCTGGAAGAGGCTCCCTGGATTCTCTCCAGATTTATTTTAAATTGTAGATCTGCTTCAAAATGCTGCCGCTCTTGCTCTAATGCGTCGTGCGCGATTTCTTTTCTCTCTCTCTCTCTCTGTGTCAGTTGCAGTGATATTAAGATCCTGGTTGGGCCGTTAATCTTGTTATTCGTCCCCTTATGGGGACGTTTTGTTCTTTTAGGATGAAATAAAATGCCGAAATACTGAAATTGATCTTTCAAAACGTAAAATGTTAAGGAAGGTAATTGTGATTAATACATTTTAAAGTCATGGGTGAAGAAGTGTCAAATCCATATAAATAAAATTGAAAATCTATATAATAAAAATTGAAAATCGATGTAATAAATATTGAAAATCGATATCATAAAAATTGAAAATCTACAAAAATAAAATTGAAAATCCACCTATGTCTGTCTCATCATCAAGAAAGAACGATTGTCCCGAATTTCATGAAATTCTGACGATTAGCCTTGACAATCGCGTTACCAAGGATCATAAATCCCCGGGAACCCAACGAACTTATTGAAGTTCAAAGAAATCATATTTTGACATCCCCCTCACACATACCAAAAAATAAAATTTCTGGCAATGCTATTGAGACTTGGTATGGTCCCACTTAAAAAAAACTTTATAAAAAAAATACTAAATAAATGCAATTGGTTTTTAAATTAAAAATGCTTCTCATATATATATATATATATAAGGTGAAGTACAAAATTTCATCGTTTTATCACAAAAAGTCCCAGAGATATGAAAAGACAAAAATGCTGACTTAACCACTTTCCGATGCATCGACATGGGTTCTCAGAGGGAAAAAATCATGTCGGCAGATCGCGTTTCAGGGATCATACACAAATTACGAAAGAAAACTATGATTACATAAATAAATAATTTTGCTATTCATTGGTACAAAAGTATCTACACTGTGTAGAAATAATAACTTTACACAAAGATTACGAAGCTTGTTCAAAATGCTTTTCATTTATGCCAAAGAACCATTAAAGATAAGAGGCAGATATTATTTGCCTATGATGCATTTCTGCATTACGTCATTTGCACTCTTGCTGTAAACATTTGCATTTTAATTTGTGATGAATCCCTCACTAACTTTGTTTAAACATATCTCTGGGAGTTTTTATGATAAAATGTTGAAATTTTGTACGTCACCTTATTAGTGGCGTCACCTTAGTATGGGGGCACATTTTATTCATTGGAAATGTTTTTGTACGGGGGCCGTATAAAAACTTAAATCTGTATTTCTTCAAATTTAATCCCCTGAAAATTTTTATCGATTTCATAAAATTCTGTACCTCTTTTTACGCAACTTTGTAATTTATTATATATATTACCTTGTGTGTGTGTATATATGTGTGTGTGTGTATGTGTGTTTCATTGTCTTGAACTCTTTAATTTTCGCAAACTAATTATATATACAAGCTGTACAAATATGAAATTTGTGATATAAATAGTGTGTTATTTAGAATTTAATACGAAAATAAAAAAATTTTAGTTTTCAAATATTTTCACTTTAATGGGTATTATGGACCAAATTCGAAACGTCGACAAAGATCATGCGATCATTCGAAAATAATTTATTTTATATTTTTACTAATGCACAGTGGTATATTTTGAGATTCAATTTTGGTGGGAAGGGGTCAGTTTTAAATATCAATCTGAAAGGGTCCAAATTAGAGTTCAGCACGGGCTCGGACCTGGCTTGTGGGCTTGGGCCCGCCCTGGCCCGTCGACTTAAGCCCAACCTGACCCACGGCTGGACTCAGGCCATGTTTCATTAAATTAGGGTAGCGTGGGGCCGGGTCGAATAAATAAAGCAAAAAGGTAAGGTTTACTTAAAATATAACAGTATTTAATTTTTAATATTTTCTGTGATTTTAATTTCAATTATTAGATTCCGAATGCGGAATCTAATAATTGAAAATATTAAAAATCAGTAATTGAGCTTCTTCGGACTGCTTCAGAAACAGGAATTTTTCCAAATTTGCAGACTATGTTTTACTGCAGTAGGAGGGTACATTGACGCAGTAGCCGAAGCACTTTATGAATATTTTGTTTCTGAAATATGAGTACTTATTCCATTACTTTATTATTACATTTTTTATTTATTTACTGGAGGTTAAAACTTTTTTTTTGTTTTTTAGCACTTTACAACAAAGTTGAAAAGTGTTTATGACTTTGTTCATTCCGTCTATCTGTCCTTTAGCACGATAACTGCCGTAAAAATGACTTAATCAATATGAAATTTTAATATGTTGTTCAGACGACCTGTAGGACCTATGGTGATATAAATGAATAATATCACCCAATTAGTTTTGGATTGAACCCGGGTTGAAAAAATGAAATACATTGAGCCCTATTGGACCTAATTCTTCAAACATTTTTAAGCAAATTTAAAATTCACAGATTGCTTCGAAAGTTTTAGGTAATATTCAAATTGTTCCATAAAATATATAAAAAAAAATTCAGCGAAATATATTCAGTAGTTTTTTAAATTAAAATTAAAATAATAATAACACCTCTTATATGAAGCGATCACGTGACCATGATATAAAAAGATCACGTGACCATGATATAAAAAGATCAAGTGACCCACTTCAAAATGATATATGGCATCCATCTTATCTCAAAATCATGATTTTTAAAGTTCTTCCTAATTCATATTGAGTGTTGTATCCATCCTAAAACCACTTTATTTTTGCCTAAATTCTGTGCATCTACATACTGAAACAACGCAATTACAGTATATTTGAGTTTAAATACTCATCCAAATTTGATTATTTCTACAACGAAGCCTATTTTCCAGAATGAGTTATATAAGAATTGCTGTATTTCTTTAACACAAAATCATTTAGTTCATGAAGTCTGCATAACTGATATGAATGAAATATTCATTGATTTTACAAAGAGAAGGACGATTTTTTTCGATGAAGTTTTACGCATAGAGTTTAACTACTTGTAGCTCGATGGTCTTGATTTTTAAATAAAATAAATTATTAAAGTATTGTGATGAATGACATGAATGGGAAATTATTTATGAATGACATGCTGCTTTTATAGAGAGAGCCAGGCGTGTTATTTTTCTATGACGTCATTTGAATGAATGTCAGTTGTTTTCGATGAAGTTTTCAAATATAATAAATTATCGTAGTATTATGGTAATTCTAAAATTATTACCGAGGAATGTATCACATTTTAGAGATGTTTAAACCAGGCAATTTATATTTCAATGCTGTCATTTGAATGAAGTTCATTTTTTTCGATGAAGGTTTAAGTTTTCAAATATAATAAATTAATGTAGTATTGAGATAAGTTTTAAAATATTACCGAGGAATGCATTGCATTTTAGACATGTTTAAATAAAATTGCATTGAAGTTGGAATGTGTTTCATAATCAATGCTTTAAGCATGATTGATCTCTCTTGTTTTATTTATTTACTGGAGGTTAAAACGTATTTTTTTGTTTGCTTGTTTGGTTTTTTTAGTTCAAGAATTAGGAGTTATTTAGTTCAAGGATTTCAGAACGACAAACTCAGTGGCGATTCACAGGATTTTTTTTATGTGTGTTTAGGAAGCATTTTGAAACTTTTCAATTTTGGAGGGGGTTTGAACCCCTAACCCCCCCCCCTTAAATAAGCCCCTGCTAATGCATAACAAAAGCCAAACTAACATAAAAATATCTGACTAAATGAAATCTTCGATTTTGCGTTTCAGTTTAAGAAGTGTTGGTAATTTTCATTGTTATAAATTAATTTTTTAAAATCTCAAATTAATAATCATCGTGGAAGACATGCAAACGGAGCCGCAGGGGGACTTTAAAAATTGCTCTGCTTTTTAATAGAGTACGTTACCGCTAATTCAGTAAAAAATATTTTATATATATTATATATATATATATATATATATATATATAATTTATATATATATATATATATATATATATATATATAAATATATATATATATGTATATATAATTTATATATATATATATATATAATTTATATTTATATATATAATTTATATATATATATATATATGTATATATATATGTATGTATATATATATATATATATATATATATATATATATATACATATATATAAATTATATATATATATAATTTATATATATGTATATAAATTATATATATAAATATAAATTATATATATATATATATAAATTATATATACATATATATATATATTTATATATATATATATATATATATATAAATTATATATATATAATTTATAAAGCTCAATATAACTTACAGCTTATATAACTTAGCTTATATAACTTATAGCTTATATAACTTACAAAGCTCAAAGATCAATATATAAATTATATATATATATAAATTATATATATATAAATTATTTATATATATATATATATATATAAATTATTTATATATATATATATATATAAATTATTTATATATATATATATATATAAATTATTTATATATATATATATATATATAAATTATTTATATATATATATATATATAAATTATTTATATATATATATATATATATATATATATATATATATATATATATATATATATATATATATATATATATAATGTCATATAACAGAATCTACCATAGTACAAACAGTACAAAAACAGTTATCTAGACCAATAAGCGCAATGCAGCTTGAAGTAGTCTAGAAAAGTATAATAGTAAAAATTGAAAGATTGGACATACTCGTATAATGGAGTAGAAAATGTATTCTATGCTGTTCCATAATTACATGAACAGATGTTCCAATTTACATTACCTCATAATAGCCTCTTTCGCATTCCGATATTCTACTTAAACAAACAGTGATGATTTCCCATCATTCCACATACTTACAAAGCTCAAAGATCAATCCTCAGGAAGATAAATTTACCACTATTTATTTGATTTTTATCATGATTTTAAGTTTTATTATTTTTTATTATAAAACCATTAATTTTTTTACTATATAACAATTAAAATTGTTATGTTACTTCTAAAATAATTAACGATAAGTAAAATTCAACAAGAGCATGAGCTCTTTGTCCATACAATATGCATAATATATAAAAAATCCATAATTATACATTATTATGTCATTAATCTAAAAACATACAATAAAGTTAATAAAACATCTCTTACATCTGAAGACACTCACCCCTACTTCAATACACTCCTCCGACGGACATCAGCCATCCCAACGTCACACTGAAGACCACAGTCAACACGGCTGCAGTTCGAGTTGTATCCCACTAACCATATGCTATACTATGCGCAATGCAACATATACGTATAACACACATAATAGAATGTCATATAACAGAATCTACCATAGTACAAACAGTACAAAAACAGTTATCTAGACCAATAAGCGCAATGCAGCTTGAAGTAGTCTAGAAAAGTATAACAGTAAAAATTGAAAGATTGGACATGAAGAGCCAACAGGTAATACATAAAAGGCCTAGGGGATTGTGACCCCTAGTTCCCGTTTACAAGTCGACTTTTCCACCAATGGCAACACTCATGGAGCCATGCATTACCTGCGGTTAAATTCAGTACAACGTCAAAACAGAAGACGCCCATACGAAGTATATATCAAACGTAAAAGGAAAAAATCCCCCAACATGAGAGCAATATAATTGAAACGACACAAGACTAAACCTACTTAAAATATACGAACTACAAATACCTTACCTCCATCCAAATCACTCACGTCAATTTTACACGTTTAAATAGTTCCTCGCTGTATCGATGCCATTTTATTTCCTGAAATAAAGGTGTTGCCAAAATCCTTACTGAACGCATCGAAAACTTTACTGTGTACCACATTGTAACACTGACAAATAAATATTAAAGGATAATTTTCTGTTATTGCTTCCTTAATAAATATAGAATCATTTTTGATCCTATCCTTGCCATAAGAATGCATTCTTTCACTACGTTTAAAGTGATTAATGACTATATTGCGAAATATCCTGACACTTAAATTAGAATACCAGTTAATTATATAATGTATTCTAAAACTGTACTGTCTTCTTTTATCATAAATAGTATAATAAGTTGTCTTGCTAGGTCTTAAATGTATACTTATATCCAGATAGTTGATTGCCTTTGTTTTATCTGAGATATTCTCAATAAGATTCAAGCAAGCTGGATAAAAGGAAAAATCAAATTCATACCCGTCTCCTGTGTTTTCGTATGCTATGAGGATGTCATCAAGCATGCTTTGCGTCGCGACAACACTCCCGGAGAGTAGTGTTGTCGCGACGCAAAGCATGCTTAACCGGGGTGAGGGGGTCACAACTCTCCCCGGCCATCTTATGGTATATTCATATTGTTTCAATCCATACCTCTTTTCATTTTGAAAATATTTTTAATCCTCCTTTTAGTGCAGCTTTGCGCCTTTTAAGTGTGATTTCTGATGATTTTATAATATTATATTTCACGGTATTTTCATATTTATATATATATATATATATATATATTATATATATATATATATATATATATATATATATAAAAATTATATATATATATATATTGATATGAAAATAAATTGATAAAAACTTTCTCCCCTTAAGTCAACTAATTTTTAAATCAACTATTTTTTTAACCAACATCTAGTTTTGATACCTACAGCTAGTCTTTGGTTAATAATTACCTAAAACATGTATGGTGCTTATTATAAATCATTCTTTTAACCGAAATATATCATCATTAAGCTGCCATTTTTAAAGACAAACTATTAATATACTCTAACTTATACAAAACTTTCAATTGCGTGATAGTTCAAGTTTTATCAGGACGAAAATCTTTATTTTCCTGCGTTACAACCATTGCTTAAAACTCGTTTATACCGTTCCAACTAATTTTTACAGAGAGTTGTGAAGTCCTGAGATGTACGAAGTTTTAAACTCCACAAAATTCCATTTTTGAAAGCAGTCTTCTGAAGTACCACAAAAGAGCTTTTTATTTACCATGCAGAATAAAGTCTTGATATGAATATTCATATAGACGTCAATGTTTGAGCAAAACAGTAGTTTAACCGCATCGTAAGAGATATTCTCTAGTTGGAGGGATAAATTAAATATGCACAGAACAAGTGAGATGTAAAGTTTGGAAGCAAGAAGTTTGATGTTTTTAATTCTAGAATCTGTCTTTCAAATACTCCTAATTTGCCTTCATAACGCTTTTACAGTGTTCAGATTCCACTTGTAAACTACGAGTATATTTGCTTGTTTTGTTAGAAATATGATGCCATTTATAAATATATAAAATATGTTCAATATTTTAACATTTTGAACTACTTTTTTTTTTTCGAAAGAAATTAAAAGATTCTGCCCTAGCAGGGTTTTGTTGGAATTTCTTTACACGCACTCAAAACATCTTCTAGACTATAAAAAAAAGAAATGAATATAAAGATAATATTTTTATGTATTTAAAATAGTCATTGTGTTTATTGTGTATAATTATAATTCATTTAACATTATCATTTTATTTAATTATTTTTGTTATATTCATTTTGAATTTTTAATTTAGATTTTCAGATCATTCTAGAATTTATAATTCAGAGAATTTAGATTAACATGGTCAATCACTTTATAATAAAAAAAATAATAGAACATACTTCTAAAATATAATATCTTAGAATCATTCAATTAATACAAAATAAGAATTATTTCTACTAACATAATTCATTAAGACTGTGTGTTTGGACATTTTAAAACAATTAGAGAGAATAAATATTTGGTTATTTCTTCACTAGTAGGTTTGCCCGTCATATGACGGAATTAAAAAGCTGCAAAGCATTGTTTTCTATTTAGCGTCATTTTTATCAATTTGGCGAAATTTTCATCAATCTGGCAATATTTAAAATAGTCGCTAAGTTCTTCGCAAAGCGTTACGGACGGACGGAGAAATGGGTTATACTTATGGTCGTTCACTATGTTCTTTCCAAGATATTGAATTTTCATAAATCAGTCGTCATTGCCATTGATTCATTGTCATTTTTATCAATTTGGCGAAATTTTCGTCAATTTGGCATGATTTAAAATCTCGCCTAGTTGGCGATGTGCCTCCAAAATTTATAGCCAAAGTTTTGCCAAGCGTTACGACCGAATAAATAGGTTATTCTTATAGTAGATTCTTACATTATTTCCAAGATATCGAATTTTTATCCATTTTATTGTTTTAGCGTCATTTCTGTCAATTTGGCGACATTTTTGTCTAGTCAGACCCGCGAGCATTCTGCCCTAAAAGTAATAAACTAAAAACACGCAAGATTTATATTTCCTACTTTTGTTGAAATAAGCATGAACTATTTTTTAATGTTAAACCAAGGCTTCAACTGTTTCCCGCGTTCCGTTCACGAGAGAGCGCGGGGTACAGTTAAACCTTGGTTAAACATGTTAACGAAATGGGCCTTACAATCTGAGTTGCGTGGTAGCTCAAATAAATATATATAAAATCATAAGAAATAAAATAACATCAGGGTCTCACTTTCAGTATCTGAAGTCATACGCTAAGTAAAGTTTCGTGGTTACATCATAATTTCGCTGTGGAAGAAGTATAGTCATTGCATTATGTAGGGAACGGGCTGCCCATATTATAGTCTCACATTCAGTATATGATGTCATACACTACGTAAAGCTCCATAGGTAATATCATAACAAGAAAGATCAATCATGCATAAGCATTGATTTTGAAACACTTTCCAACTGAAATGCAATTTCATTTAAAAATTTTTAAAATGTGATACATTCAGTGGTGATATATTTTATATTATCACAGTACTACAGTAATTTATTATACTTAAACATTTAAAACTGTATCGAAATGTAAATCATCTGATTCTCTATGCAAAATCAATGAATATTTCATTCATATAACTTGTATTCCAAACTCCAGAGCTAAATAATTTTGTGTGAAAAAATTCAGCAATTCTTATGTAACTCACCTTACAATCGCTTCAGATATTTGCATTCGGCATAAGTTAAAATTAGGCTTCGTTGAAGAAATAATAAAAGTTTAGGGATCATTTAAAATCACAACTATTGTAATTGCATAGACACGGAATTTAGATACACAGATACGCAGATAATATATGTGTGTGTACGCAGATAATATATGTGTGTGGGGGGGGGGGGTGTATGTATTGAAAGTATTGGAATCGTGCCGAAGATCGGAACTCGAATTTTCGAAGGATCTACACGTTTCGGGACTTCTAGAACACGAAAAAACTATTTTTAGGAAGACGTCTGGGTGTTGTTGTTGAAACCCAGACCGTCCGACCTACCAGAAAGGTGTAAGGTAACTGTTTGGACGGTCGGGAAGTGCCACCCAATTTAGACCGGAACCCAGTGGGGGAGGCATCCACAGGAACCGTACCCTCCTTCCCCTACCACCAACCTCTCGGAAGGACTTACGGACCCACATGTTTAACGTGATCGTACTCCGCATGAACACGGCGGCAGTTTTTGGCAGTGGCTGGAATCGAACCCGGGCCTACCGAGTGCAACTCCAGCGCGCTAACCAATGGGCTACCGCGCCCAGAGACGTCTGGGTGTGTAAGAGTGTATCTGTGTATGTTTCTGTGTATCTGTGTATGTTTCTGTGTATCTGTGAGGATATTACATCCACTCTAATTGAAAAACTAATGGACCGAATTTAATTAAATTTGGTAGGTATGTATTTTGTGGGAAATCCCGATGTTCATTAGATTATAGTACGATTCATAATAAAAGAATCTGCCTTCTTTGCGAAATAGCCGGCAGAAATTGCCTTTATCCACTCTAGCTAAAAACTAATGGAACAAATTTAACAAAATTTGGTGTATAATATTTCAATGACCTACAAGTGATTTATATACCAAATTTAACAAAATTTGGTACCTAAATCCTTTGTAGGTTACTCTAGTACGATTCGGGAAAAAGGAACGGGTTATTTTTGCGAAATGGCCCGCAAAAATCGCTAAATATAAAAATACAGGACTACGTGTGCTCAATTATATCAATTAAAATCCTATTTTATACGTGATTTTTGCCAACAAAAAGAATAAGACTAATCCCATTACACTAAGACTATGCGTTCTTGAGATATTCTAGTTTTTTCGCGTTTTCGCTACGCCACCTTTGACAATAAGTCCAGCTATCAAATGAGAACCAAATTTAAGTTTAACGTGCAAATTCAATGTCATTTAAAATACTTATGGCTGTTATTTTATGCAGATAAACTCAAATTATTATTGAAGAAATAAAGATAACGTGAATATGAGTCTGCAGGGAAAGACATGCGCTGCCCACATCAGAATTTTTAACAATATTACAACAATGATTTATAGAAGTGAACGGGGATTATTTGCAGGCCATTTCGAAAAAAATGTATGATCTATATTTAAAGATCCACCAAATTTTTGTAGAATAAAATGTTCTACAAATTTAAGTTGTGTACTAAATTTTAACTCTCTAAGACGTAGGAAAGTGCATTAAAAATGCCATCAAATAAGTATATCATGAAGAGTTATATAAAATTAAAAAAAAATTCGAAAAATTGTTATCTAACAAATTTATTTTAAAATGTGAAGCCCCTCTCACATACAAAATGATTAAAATCTTGGAAAGATATTTATTATAGAAAATATCTCTTTTTTTTTTCTGGAGGATATCCCAAAAGTCAGAATTTATTTGAATTTATTTTTTTCCCTATATTAAATAAATTTTAATTAAAAAACTACTTAACATATTTTACTGAAATTTTTTTTATATACTTTATGGGATAATGTGAATATTTCCTAAAAATTTCGAAGCAATTTGTGAATTTTAAATTTGCTTAAAAAATGTTTGAAAAATTAGGTCCCATAGGATTCAATGTATTTCATTTCTTCAACCCGGGTTCAATAAAAAACTAATTGGGTGATATTATTTATTTATATTCCCATAGGTCCCACAGACCATCTGAAAAGCATACTAAAATTTCATTTTGATAAAGTCATTTTTACGGCAGTTATCGTGCTAACGGACAGACAGACAGACATACAGAATGAACTAAGTCAAACACTTTTCAATTATGTTGTAAAGTGTTAAAAATTGAAATATTTATCCGTGATTGAAACATATTTAACAACATTTTGTAGCAAGGTGTGTATATTATAAATAACACTACGTATGTTTTATTTCTGCTACATAACTACTAAGATATTTCTAGTATTAAAGCCAAAAATGTGTGTGGTTTAAACTCTGATAAACAGGGCTCCCAGGAAAGAATTTTGTAAGGAAATGTTCATAACTGTGCACGGTAGGCCTCTACTGTAGTAAAGTGACCATATCCGATAAAAAAAAAAAGCGATTGCAGCTCCTCTAGCGGAAAAGTTGAAAAATTAGGATGATGATTTCAGCAACAACGAGAGAGAGACGGAAAAACTAATTAGAAAGATATAGAGCATTATGCAATTAGTGAGAATCGGACTAAATTGTTGCAAAATGCATTTTTTGATAATATATGGTTATAGGCGAATTGCTCTCATATTCAGAAATGCAATAAACAATATTTGCATGGCCAGAAATCTAGTTTAGAGCCTGTTTTATATATAGCAGATGGATATTACGTCACTTTTTTATTTGTATACGCTCGTAAATCATTCGGCAACGTTTAACAGTATTGTAACTCGGCTGCGCATCTAGAAACCAATTAAGTACAATTAGTATTTATTGCCTTTCATATACGCTTTTTGTTCGTTTCTGGTATCCATTCCTACTAATAAGATAATGATCTACAACTTTGTAATTTGATTTTTTCGTCTATCTCGCTTTGTTGCCGAGCTGGTTATCCTAACTTTTTAAATTCTCCTTGGCAACTCTAAAATAACCTTCATTCGATCCATCACTTACTTCACTGTAGATCGGCCTAACGTGTACAATCATGAACATTTCCTTACAAAGTTATTAGAGTGCTTAAGGGGGTTACCCAGGAAAAGTGCATAATATGTATTGTATGGAAAGGAAAATTACACCCTTAAACACACCCTGCCAACGGCCCTACCATGCGGAAAACACCGGTTCTCGTTAGATCACCGAAGTCAAGCAGCATCGGGCGCGGTTAGTACTTGGGTGGGTGACCACCTGGGAACACCGCGTGCTGTTGGCCAATTTCGGGCGCGGTAGCCCGGTGGTTTGCGCGCTGGATTTGCACGCTGCCACTACTGCCGCCGTGTTCATGCGGAGTACGATCACGGTAAACATGTGGGTCCGTAAGTCCTTCCGAGAGGTTGGTAGTAGGGGAAGGAGGATACGGTCCCTGTGGATGCCTCCCCCACTAGGTTGCGGTCTAAATTGGGTGGCACTTCCCGGCCGTCCAAACGGTTACCTTACACCTTTCTGGTAGGTCAGACGGTCTGGGTCTCAACAACAACCCTTAAGCACACAAAGATTGCGATTATTTCAGAATTACACGATTCTTCTTCCTAGACCCAGACCTTCCGACCTACCCGAAGGTGTAAGGTATCAATTTGGACGGCCGGGAAGTGACACCCAATTTAAACCGGAACCCAGTGAGAGAGGCATCCGCAAGGACCGTGCCCTCCTTCTCCTACCACCAACCTCTTGGAAGGACTAACGAACCCACATGCTTAACGCAATCGTACTCCGCGTGAACACAACGACAGTTTGGAACGAAAGGCGGGAATCGAACTCAGGTCATCCGAGTGCAAACCCCTTGCGATAACCACTGGACTGCACGCCCCAGAAATGCACCCTTGAACATGTAAAGGTTGCGACTATTTCAGGTGTTCTACTGTGTTTAAATCCAAGCACGAATTTGCATTATTTTCTTAATCTACCGGTGATGGACAAATTTAGAAAACTTTCATAATTTATGTCGCAGGTGTGCCTATTTAAAATCTGGCCCCGTTGGCAATGATTTCGTCTGAGTTCTTGACATTCTTATGGATCATCGTACGTATTGTCTGGGGACCTTACTTATGTGGATTAAACAAAAATGACAATATAGAGATATAAATCATAAAACCGAATGATAAGGGTGTTTGAAAGTTTGCAGTCGTACTTCCGGGAAATCGACTAGAATCGGCGGACCGGTTTCGCTCCTATGTTTTTGAGTCCTTTGAGATCATACTTCAAAAGAGAGAAGAATGTTGCAAATTTATTACGAATACAAACTGATGAATAGCATGTTTAATCATAGGATTCTTTGGTCGCCGAATAGCTCCGACGGTACTGTTCAGTTTACAAAAATAGAATGCAATTTATTTCGTTAGATAGATTAATGGAATGCAATTTATCTAAAATTAAACTTTTTACACTTTTCTACCAGAAATATTTTATAATACCGCTTAAAAGGTATATATAATCAGAAGAAAAAACATATAATAGGTTATGTATTGCATTCGGCAGATGCTTTTACTCATATCAAGCCAACAGAAGAATGACAGGCGTATATATACATACACACTGTAGAAAAATCTGGGAAAAGCACGTAACTTGTGAAGTTCACAGACAATCTACAAAATTCGAAAAGTTTCCAAAACTCGCCTAAAGTTGTCAAGTTAGAAATATTTGACCAAATTTATCGTCAAAGTGGCCGAATTCATTGCTAAGGTCAAGTGACTCAAACCTTCTATTTCGCACTCATTTAGGGAAAGGTCGTAAACACGGGGAATGTGAAAAAAGAATCATCAGTTACGTTATTTTCAAAAGTTGTTATTTTTAAATCTGATCAAGTGCTATAGATCAAATGCTACGTGTATATAAAATTTCACGTTTTACATTCCGCAATTTGGATTACAAATTCGCCTCTTAATTACCCAGCTGAATGATATAAATAAATATATGAGAAATTCAAGTGGGGCCTGTTATTTTGGATCAATAAGATACATTGATTTGAATTTATATTTACGATATTAATCGTAATAAACTCACCGCACGTCTGAAAATACCTAAAAAATTTACTTGGAATCTTTAATGTTATACACGTGTAAAAACTTGTGTGTTCATTAAAACCGGCGCAATATCGCGCTTAAAGAAAAAGTTCGGCTTAATTAAAATTCTTACTGAACAGAATGGTGTTTTTCTTAACTGAAAATGTTTTGTTTGCTCGTATAATGATTTAAAGTTGCGCTGAAGCGTGAAAAAAAATATATTTGCAATTTCAGGTTACTTTAGAAACAAGTCTGGGAGATTTAATTTTTGATACTGAAGTCGAGAAAAACTTACTTTAAATCTTTTAATATGATATAATCTCGTTGTTAAAAGAAAAGGTAAACTCGGGAGTGGCTGGAGATTTAAACTTCGAGTGATGTTTTTAATTTCATTTTATGTGCCTGAAAATATAATGTGACGAACTCATGCCATTTCCTACGTTGTTGTTTTTTTTTTTATTATTTTCTTACACTACACAGTATATGCGTTAGCAAAACCAGGCGCTTCAAATTAGGCCAGCCATACAAGTACATTTTGGTCTTCAGGTAGAGCTGGCAGGTCAAACTACGACAGTTATGTTTGTTTGTCCCGCGTCCTATTGTAAAACATTCGCAAACATGTTACTGAAAGTTTCAGGGGTCAATAATGGGGAGTAAGGTTCCCGATAGTTATAATTAATTAATTAATAAATATATATATAATTAATAAATATATATATATATATATATATATATATATATATATAGGGTGGCCATAATTAAAGTAGAGATATTTAGAGCCCGATAGTGAGAAAACTATTGTACCAAACTCAACCAAATTTGCAATAAATACTATTAAGGCCATGGGGTTTTGATTTTAAAAGGAAAAGTTCGGATTTTTGCCACCGCAGGCCAAAGTGGTGCTGTAAGGTCCATTTTTGGAGTAAAATAGGCATAGGAAGTATTGAAAGTTCCATTAATGCTGAGAGGTATCGAACAATGCTGCTGAACTTTGTTATTCCGCAACTTCAACAGCGTGGATGTCTTAAATCTACGATATTTATGCAGGATGGAGCAACCCCCTCATATTGGATTGCGCTTACAGGAAGTCCTACGACAGCATTTTACAAACAACCGAATTAGTCGAACGTTTCCTACGAAGTGGCCAGCCCGTTTACCTGATCTGACACCTTGTGACTTTTGGTTGTGGGGTCATGTAAAGCGCTTGGTATACCAAGGGAATGTGGATAATTTAGTCACTTTGAAGGACAGAATAACATTGCACGTCCAGCAAATCAGTGGAGATCTGCTGCATTCTGCCGTAGAGAATGCAATTTTTGGAACATATGCAATTAAAACATATTGAATCACACATGTAAATGATGCCAATATAAAAACTAATATCATACGTATGTAAATGTAAGATGTAAATGTAAATATAAAATGTACTAAATACGTATAAAATGTAAATGTGATGTCCTTTATAAAATGCATGCAAAATGTTAACTTTCTGTACTTCCTATGCTTATTTTACTCCAAAACTGGACCTTACAGCGCCACTTTAGCTCGCGGTGGCAAAAACCCGAACTATTTTTTTTTTCTTTTAAAAATCAAAACCCCATGGTCTAAATAGTATTTATTGCAAATTTGGTTGAGGTTGGCCCAACGGTTTTCTCACTATCGGGCTCTAAACACCTCTACTTTTAACTATGGCCACCCTTTTGAGTTGAAAATTCTCTCTATTCTATCATTGGATTTTCAAACTATATATATATATATATATATATATACAAAAATAAAGCTTTGGCAGACGATAATTAGCTGAATATTTAAGAATAATCAATTGGAATTTTCATGAACGCCTGTACACTATAAAACATTCTGCAACCTTTGCTCATTTTAGCTACTTTGTTAATAATTTCGGTAAACTGATATGAAAAGCCGCAATTACAGGCGTTCATGAAAATTCCAGCTTCATTTCTGAAATATTCAGCTAATTATCGTCTGCCGAAGCGTTATTTTTATATTTTTATATATATGTTACAACTATCAGAAACCTAACTCCCCATTAAGGACAGCTGATTCCCCTGAAACTTTCAGCAACATGCTTGCAAATGTTTTGCAGTGCAGTTGTGGTTTTCCTTATCAGTTTGCCGAAATTAACAGCAAAATAGCTGAAAAAAATGAGCAACGGTTTGCAGAATATTTTACAGTCTACAGACGCACAGATCGGACTGATAGTTCATCATTTTCAGTCTGCCTTAGAAAAGGACACAAACATAGATTATGTTGAGCAACGCATAAAAACCAGTTTACTGAAAAAGTGAAAACTCATCCGGAAAGCCATGCTATGAAAATCAGTTTGACCACAACGATAGCCGGCAGAACTGCAGATATATATCAACATGACAAACAATTTGCCGGCAAGCCATACACATCAACTTGACCTTTTAAGCTTTTATTGTTCAAGCCGATCTGAAAGCCATACAGCATGTATATGACCCGACTTAGAAGAAACTCATCAGTCACAGGATCAGGAAGTTGGTAAGAAATTGTACACCTCTCTCCCCCACCCCCACTCCCTCCGACTGATATGATTTTTTCTGCCTTAACACTTTCAGGTCAAATTTATTTTCCCCAAACTGCCTGTTCAGGTCCTATTTAATTTTTAAAGAAAACAGGTGAAAACACATAACAAAAATGACGATAAAATTATTTATTTCCATTTTTGAAGATTTTATCATATTCCAAATCACCCATTTCATTATCGCTTATTTGGTTATTACTTTCAGAATCAACTAAAACATCACTAATTTCGTTGGGTCGTGACCCTTTCCTCGTTGGAGGTACCAATTTGAAGGACAAATATTGTAAATACAAAAGTTTAGGCCATAGATATTTTATAATTTTATGTAATTTTTACTAATTTATTTTAAAAAATGTGCAATATCTCGAGAACAGAATAATCTATGCTAGCCTTTTAAAAATTGTTTCGTTCGTTTTGTAGTGAAAAATTACTTAAAAAATAAGTTATTTAACATTATTGAAGGTTTAAAATAAAATAAAGACAACCAAATTTGACAAATCAAAATGTCTTTAATAATAACACCATTTATGACGTACTTAAAATTACAATTCCAGAGCTCTTTCGGATGTCACTACGTCCTTCATCAGTGGCAAAGCAAATTGTTTGTGTGGCGAACATAACAAAGAAAATTGTACTATACATCCAGAAAAAAAAATTTTAGTACATTTTTCTTTGCTTTTGACGACACATTTATTGGATACCCTATATGTTATGATCTACTATTACTTATATATTTTGTAATTAAATTGCTTTTAAAATGTATAGACTTTAAAATGATCAATATACAAATCTCGTCTCAAGATTGTGGGCTGAGTTTTAAGAGCACATGTTCGCCACACAACAATTTACTTTGCCACTGATGAAGGACGTAGTGACGTGCGAAAAAGCTCTGGATTTGTAATTTTAAGTACGTCATAAATGGTATTATTAAATACATTTTAATTTACCAAATTTGGTTGTCTTTATTTTTCAGTTTTTTTTTTAAATTGACCCGTTTCCATACAGTTTAATTACTAAAGGTCCTGATTATTAAAAAATGCCTTCGAAAATTTGCGAGGTCTTCCTAGCATTCGATTGCATTTAAAATCAATAGGGTTCCAGTGCTCACTGATTGTAATAATCGTACCAAACTTTTTTCAAAACGCTCCATTCATTCGTGAGATATCGCGTCTCCCCCTTCTCTTACACACACAGACATCACTTCAGAACCTATTAGACTTCAGGGATGATCAAAACGTGCTTCTCTGTCGAAAACTCGAATTTGAATTTTCGACCCCGTTCCAATACTTTACCCATACATATACTGTGTATGTAAGGAAAGTAAAAATTACCTGAACGTCGTATATTTCATCAGACAACTTGCAACAATTATATCTTTCATCAGACAACTTGCAACAATTATATCTTTCATCAGACAACTTGCAACAATTATATCTTTCATCAGACAACTTGCAACAATTATATCTTTCATCAGACAACTTGCAACAATTATATCTTTCATCAGACAACTTGCAACAATTATACCTTTCATCAGACAACTTGCAACAATTATATCTTTCATCAGACAACTTGCAACAATTATATCTTTCATCAGGCAACTTGCAATAATTATATCTTTCATCAGACAACTTGCAACAGTTATATCTTTCATCAGACAACTTGCAACAATTATATCTTTTATCAGACAACTTGCAACAATTATATCTTTCTTCAGACAACTTGCAACAATTATATCTTTCATCAGACAACTTGCAACAATTATATCTTGAACACTCGCTTCCATTGATCAAGAACAAATAAAATTTAAGAAAGGGGAGAGCCACCTCTATTGATTAGCACTTGAGCCCCCCCCCCCCCCGAGGTCTTTACTTAAAACAACTCAACGACTTCGTCTCTTTAATATAAATAGACTATCCCCAAATTGTAATAAAGTACTCTCATTAAAGAGTGAGTTAATGTATAAAAATATTTTCTTTTAGCATTTTTAAGCGAAAAACAAAAATAAAAAAAATTCTATATTTTAAACTTTTGCCAAACTTTAGAACATAGTCATTAGTGTAAGCATGATCACATAAAATTCAGCAGAACTATTTCAGTCTGCAACCGTACACCTGTTGGGGACGAGAACAGAAACATTAGGGTAAGCATGGGCCCCCACTGTAATCCTTCTCCTCCTCCCCCCCCCCCCCCCCCGATGGTTCCAATATAGCTTCGCCTATGAGTAGGCGGCAAGTATTGTTTTTGGCACACAAATTTCTGATTTTGATTTATTTGCACGTTTTGGGCATTCCTGCAAAAGAATTAACCATTCTTGAATAATTGTCTGTAAATTCAATACTTCTTGAACAAGTTTAGCGATTCAAATAAAATTCGGAGGAACAATTTCAATTGGCAACCGCAGAAGACTTATAAAGGACGAAAATTGGACTCCTGCCTTAATTGATCTATATAATAGCATGAGAAAAAAACACAAATTTTTAAGCAGATAATTCAAAAAGGTCTTAAATACGCATATACCAATGAACGCCAAACTTATCAGCAAAATAATTTCCGCAGTGTAAAAAACATCAGTCATTCATCATGGTAAAGTCAAAAATCCCATTAAGTCAAAATCAATCATAAACAAGAAACTATTAATTCCGAATTTTACTTTTAATCTGCCTTGTACGTTTTTATCACGTCTTTCCCCAATCCCTTTTCTTTCTACAAAAACTCATCTTAATTGAAAATTTTGTTGCCAACGGTGGGAGGGATTTTTTTTTTTAAACAAAACCTTTCGTTGTCTCATTTAATGACCTAGCAACACCGATAAAATTGAACTTTTAACGGGAGTTGAAAGGGGAAAAAAAAAAGTGGAAGTTATGAGAACTCATTTTGGAACAGAAGAATTTTAAACTACGTCACAATTTCCAGGTATGCTTTAAGGTCTCCCAATACATATGAAAGCGTAATATTATTTGTATGACGACGGTTCTCAAACTTTTTCGTCCACTGAGCTATTTCTAGCTTCAAAAGTTCTCATATTAATAGTCAATATGTTTAGTTTAACGGCACTGTATGGGAAAACACGTCAAATAAGCAAAACTTTAAAAAATAAAGACAACCAAAGTTGGTTTATTATAAAATGTCTTTAATAAAATCTCCATTTTTACTTTGCCACTGATGAAAGGTATAATAATGCCCAAATTAATCTAATTAATTGTAATTTTAATGTACGCCATGGATGGAGATTTTGTTAAAGATAAAGATATTTAATAATAACCAACTTTGGTTGTCTATAGTTTTTAATATTTAGTTTATATTACAAAACAAGAATCGAACTTTCTGAGGTGATGTGTGTGTGCATGCGTGCATGTGTGCGTGTTCATGTGTGTATGCGTGCGTACATGTATGTGTCGTGGGAATTCTAAGCCTCGGATAGCGACAAAGTTTGGTACAAAGCTACTTCAGGACCCGGGAAGATACGGCTCGATCTTTGAACTGAATCACATCAATTCCTTCATATTTATTTATATAATTTTAAATACATAGAAATTTGATTTTTTTTAAGTTATCTGATATCGATATCGCAGCCTTCGAAACAGGAAAATTAGCACAATTCTATAGTTTGAAAAAAATGTGTGTGCATATCTTCACATTCTAATAAATTATTTTTTTAATTACAACGCTATTTTATTTATTTATTTATTTTCCAAGCAAGAGCATAAAAATTGCAAACGCATTTCCATTAATGAAGTGCGGTCGAGAATACTCCCCGGTGCACTTTTCTGGCCATGTCCGTCCAAACATGACTTGAAACTCACGATCTTGCTTAAGTCACACATTCTCTCATAGACAAAATATTCCGTTTTGTTTAGTTTATTATTTTTTTTTCTTTCCTCTCCTCTTCACGGTTATGGAACGCCTGCGTGAGGATGTGGCATAGATAGGTGATTTGGAAATTGAGTAGTATTCAGTTGTTTATTTTGAACCCGGGAAACGTCGGGCAATTCGGTCTAGTTTATAACATAAATACATTAATACCTATATAAATAAAATGAAAAATTCATCTGCTTTTTTTATCATTAGGGGAGAACGGAATTGCATGAAATTTTGATGGGTAGCCTTGATTATGGTTTCACTTAAAATTTGGACATCCGTTTGTCTGTTTCTCGTTCTTCTGACTGTTTTTCTTTTACTTCGAGAATGATCCAATTGCTATACAAGTCCCTAATTTAACGTGTCCTAATCGTTCTTCAAGCCTTTCTACAATAAATACAACTGGCCTGATCATTGTGTGCGCCTCTACCTTTAAAATTTTGGTAAAACGACGAAATAAAAAATTTAACGAAATTAAAAAAATATCCCTTTAAGCTGAAAAACCATAAATAAAAAATCTGTCTATATTTTTGCCCCTAATAAGACCCAAAACAAAGAAGCTATTACTTAATTTTAAAATTGTTATCTATATAAATAAAATCGTATGTTTCGCTTCCACGTCTATTATCTCAGCACGGAAGATTTTTCTTTACTCTGTGAAATCATTATAAAATTTCAAAGAGAAACACTCAATATTAAAAGTTTATTGTGAATTCAGATTTTTTTTTTTTTTAACATTATATCTTTCGCACGAAGAGCGAACGAGTTTACATATAGTACTATGAATGTCAGATTAAAAAGTTGAAATTATACGTGGTCAGTATAAAAATATTTTATGCATATACATATGAATTTGAACTCAGAAAACAAATTTGTATTTAAAAATTAACTGGATTGGGCCTCAACTCGACTTTCTCATACCTGAAATATTTTTTTTTCTTTTCACATTTTACAACAAAAAAATTTGAAAAATCGATACCGTGTGTCCAAGTAATTACAAATATAGCGTGTTACCCTTCACTTTAAAGGGCTTGAAAAATTTTTTCAATTGATACTATACTTGACAATGCCCCCCCCCCCTCCCCGCAAGGGCGCAAAATGACGTCACGAGCAAAAAAAATTGCATTGCGGCTATTTTTCACAACAATGATTGAAACTATAAAGTATCGTGATTATTGAGCCCTAAATAAACCCTTTTATGCATGTTTATGTCAAATTTTGTCCTGTGCTGCCATGCTAAAAAATGTATAAGAATTTCGAAGTTATAGCTCGAATTTAAAAAATTCTATCTACTTCCACATTTTTTAGTTACAAAGCCGGACATAAAGTTTCCTGCAAATCTATTAATATTTTTGGCTGCTATCGTGTACACAAGAAATCGAACACAGACAGACAGACATCACTCCAAAACTAATCAAAACGTGTTCAGAAGGTCTTAAAACAAATGTGGCATCAAAATCCCGAAATTGAAAATTTCCGTGAAAGCAATACTTTGTCAATACTACGTATAACAAAATTAAAATATTAAGATTTATTCTATTGAGACTTATATTCATAATTTTTACTTTTTCGTACTATAGAATGCAGTATAGAGAAAGTATTGTTTTCACGAAATTTTTTCGCTCGAGGTTTTGATGCCAGTAATTGCTTTGGGACACCCTGAACACGTTTTGACTATTTTAGAGTGATGTCAGTCTGTCTATTTGGTCGATGGCTCATGTACGACAGTTGTCGCAAATATTAATGAATTTTCACGAAATTTTATATCCAAAAGAACTTTATATCCGGAAAACTTTATATCCGAAAACCTAGAATTAGATAGAATTTGTTTAAATTAGAGCGGAAACTCAAATTTGAATTTATTCGAAATTTTATATTTTCTTAACATGGCGGCATAGCACTAAATTCGACATAATTATGCATAAATGGGATTATTTATGGCTCTATGATCACGAAACTTCATAGTTTCAATCACTTTAGCGAAAAATAGTCGCAATACAATTTTTGTGTTCGTGACAGTATTAGCCCAACTGGCGGTACGTCTGCAACCTCCCCCCCCCCTGATGTGGTACATTGTCATGCTTCGTACCAATCAAAAAAATGCGTTTCATGCCCTTTAAAATGAAGGGCAACATTCTATAATGGCGATCATTTGAACCAACGATAGAGATATTACAAATTTTTTTCGTGCAAAATCTAAAAAAAAAATCACAAGCTACTTAAAAATAGCTTTTGGTAGGAGAGAGTCCAATTGAGCCACACACTAGTTAATTTTTATAAACCAAAACCTAATAGTTTGCTGAATTTCGACGAGCTGGTGACATTTTGAAATGCACAAAATCGCCAAATGATACAAGAAAATGTTTTAAAACTGCAAAACTGGGTATTATTTTAAACAAATATCTGTTTTGTACATTATTTGGTGCGATACATCTTAAATGAATGCGTTACGGAACATATGAATTAAAATGAATGAATCTGTAGGGAGACTCACGTACTGGCCACATCATGCCCTTATTTTTTTTTTAAATAGCCAGCCCTATATATCCCAATTTAACATTTATTTTGAGGGGAAGATTAAAATGTTTGATCTTCACCTCTCGAGGAAAATTTTGTTTCTGACATACACTTAAATTTTCGAACGGTTTTAATTGAAAATAATGGTTTCACTTAGGAAACTGCCAGGTTTCATACTCGAGAAATTCCCAAAATTGGATTAAACTTTCTACGAATTTCCGTCATGTTTATTTAGACAGAAAGAAACATTTAATTCTCATTCATTTTAATTTCCTCCTCCGATTTAGAAATGCCTAAATTATAATTGAATTTTCAGAAAATTAAGTAAAAGTTTCAGAAACGAAGCTGGTTTTCATGGAATCGTGCGCCCACTGCTTAAACCAGCATCGGCGGACCAGTTTCGCACTAGTTAGAACTCACCAGCACCATATAGCCAGCCGTTGCTTCAAGGGTGGCAAGAAAACTTTTGTGCTACGTAAACGTGCCACAAAAAATTGGGGCGCTTAACAAATTTCCTTGATGTTGCTGCATCAACTGTCTTTTATAATTAACTCAACATCGCTTTATTGTAGTGACAGTAGGTGACAGTCAAATTAACTATCTATTAATTTATTTATTTTAAAATAGCAAAAGTCTGACACATTTAGTTTCTTACACACAAATATTCCATTCCATATGCAACAAGTGTCAGAACGAATTACGTATTTATCCAGCTGCGGTGATATATACATATATATACAGGGTGTCCCAAAAAGATTAAAACGGGCTTTAATTCTTTACCCGTTGGAGATAAGTGGGCAATGTAAATTGCAAAAATGCTGAAAGTAAGGTAGGAAATAAGACTGCGTTAATGAAATAGTCCTCCCATTAATTTTCAAAAAGTTACACTTTTTACATTTTCATACGACCCCCTTAGACGAATTTGGTCAATCCGAAAATTTTTATTTTTAATGCAACAAGATCATTAAAAAAGCCGCATATCTGTATCTTTAAAATTGAACGAGTTATATTTAATTGAAAATTAAACATTGTGAATGAGGATCATATATCAAATTAGAAATGTAAATTTGTGACATATCACAAAAAAAAGATAAAACTGGATGATAATACATAGGATACCCAACCGCGTAGTGAGTACCACTGCTTTATATGATCTCTGTCTGTTGTTGTTGATGATGAGACCCAGACCGTCCGACCTACTAGAAAGGTGTAAGGTAACTGTATGATCTCTGTCTGTGTAATGCTTTATTTAGATGCATTTGTGATAAAAAATTTTGACACATATTAACGTATTTTTGATCTAAACAATGTCCATCGTCATTTGTTTATGATCCCTATTTTTACTGATGAAACAGCCTTTCACATGGTACGGAAAAATGGCATAAGTCAGATTTTTTCCTTCATCATAATTCTGATTTTAAAGATACAGATATGCGGGGTTTTAATGATCTTGTTGCATTAAAAATAAACATTTTCTGATTGACCAAATTTGTCTAAGGGAGTCGTATAAAAATTTAAGAAGTGTAACTTTTTGAAAATTAATGGGGGGACTCATTAAATAGTCATATTTCTTACCTTACTTTCAACATTTTTGCAATTTACATTTCCCGCTTATCTCCAACAGGTAAAGAAGAATTACAGAGTGTTTCAATCATTTTGGGACACCCTGTATATAACTTGCCCATTCAACAGCGCATATAGTTTCATATTCTCACCTTGATAGTTATAAAACTATTTTTAGCTTACCGTAGAGCACATATCTCTTACGTTTAATTTGTTTTCAAAAAATTCCATATTAATAGTCAATATATTTAGTTTATTTTACAAAATAAGAATCGAAGGTTTTTGAGTTGGTATGTGCGTGTCACGAGAAATCGAAGCTTTGAACAATGGCAAAGTTTTTTACAGCGCCACTCCAGGACCCGGGAAAATACGTTTCGACGAGATTTTTTTTTAATTCTAATTAGTTGTTTTTTTAGCACTATTTTAAATGATTTTCACACAGATCGGCTAGTTAGCGACCGAACTATTATCACAACGTTTCCATCTTGATAGAATCAGAAAGATCAAAAAAAGTTCTTTTCAACGATCTTTGAACTGAATTCATCGGACAATTCCTTCACATTTATTTATTTAATTTTAAATACATAGAAAATTGCTTTGTGATAGTGCTATAACTATTTATTTTTGTCGCTATAAATTCTAACTTACATTCCAGTATACAGAAACATAATTAACTACTTTGTAAGAAGTTTCATAATATCTTTTAATTTCTTTGATTTTTTTTAAAACTGCGAGAATCTAAAATCTTAGAAATGATAGCTTGAGAATGAAATTCGGTTGCAAAAAATTTAAGGTGAATTTATTTTATGAGAACATAATAAAAGAATTTGAATATCAATAATAGAAACATTTGAATATCAATAATAAAAGAATTTGAATATCAATAATACAAGAATTTGAATATCAATAACATAATAATTTGAATATCAATAATAAAAGAATTTGAATATCAATAACATAATAATTTGAATATCAATAATAAAAGAATTTGAATATCAATAATAGAAAAATTTGAATATCAATAATAGAAGAATTTGAATATCAATAATAGAAGAATTTGAATATCAATAATAGAAGAATTTGAATACAATAACAGAAGAATTTAAATCAGATTTTGGTACCCTTCAATAAAATTGCAGAAAAATTTAAATATCAAATCTTTACAAAAATTAAATACAAAGAAACAAACTACAAAAAAAAACATGCGTAGAACTCTCACGCTTTGGAAGTAAACAATTTTATTAAATATGAAAACCGCTAATTCTTAATGTAAGTTTTAGGATATTAGAATTAGAAAACGGTAAATGTGGTATATAAATTGAGTAAACATACACCACATTTATTCAGGAGGGGATCACCAAAAACACAATTAATCATTAGCATTTATAAACCATAATAGTTAGTATTATATATTTCAATTCATATAAATTATTAACAAATAATCGCATATTTATGTTTGCAAGCTAAGAGCTGATTATTAATATCCATATAGCTACTATACATCAATATTAATATATATAACAATTACAATTGATTTTAATGTAAGCATTAACTAGTAGTAAAGCTGTTAATAATTTATAGAAAAATCTGAAAGTTAATACAAGTTAATGCTTAACATTAACTCTTACCTACTTATCAGTTGATTTTAACCCTATAATGTATAACAGCGAATCCCCACAATAATACAAAAGTATCCGAAATACTATTGTCATAATCTTTAAATATTTTTAAATTCAATATGTAAACAAATTGATCATTAGTTTAATCACAAATTCGAGTAAATTGAAAAATCTTTAAAACAAAGTAATGTATAAAAAAAATCTCAAAGAAATTTTTTAAGCAAAATTTTAATGACATTAATATGAAATTCCATATCACTATTAAAAATTTAATATTTTTATCAGGGGGGGGGGAGGGTGCTCTTTTATTTGCCATATTAAAACTGATAAAATTTCACAATTTTCAACGAACATTTGACAACACAAAATTACGTTTCATAAGTACACCATATAGTATTAAAACTAACAAAATTTCACAATTTCCAACGAACACTTCAATATCCACTGTGCAAGTACACGAGTAGAATTCGTAGAAACGTTTTCACCTCCCTCCAATCTCGACGTCTTGCTTTGGAGAAGAGTTTCACGTTTCGGCTCCCCTGAACAAACCCACGTTATCGCAGCAATACAAATTTCACTTCAAAAAACTGGGAAGGTGACTACAACCATTTTACAGTTAAATTTGCTGCAATGTATATTTTAAATATAAAATTAAAAATAAATCTCCTTAGAAAAATTCTGGTAATAGCCATATTACGTTTATACTTTGCTTTTCATTTCAATCTTTATTACCCGTATTTATTCTATTTTATAGCTCAATATAGATAAGCAAAAAAAAAAAAAAAAGAAAACTTGAAAAGTGCAAACCTATCATTTCGATTATATATATTTTTCCGATGATAATCAACTTTCTTGTGAATTCCATACACATTTACTCTTATTATCGATTGTACTTTAGATAAATACAGTATATTTGAATACATTAGTTTTGTTGACGTCAACGTGAAATTAAAATGTAAATACTTTTAGAAAAATTCTGGTACAAGTCATAACACATTTATATTTCATTTTTACTTGCTTTCAATCATTATTACTTGTATTTATTCTCTTTTATAGATTAATATAGATAAAAAAAAATCTGATGTGGGCAGCACATGACTTCCCCTGCAAACTTATATCCACGTTCTATTTATTTCAATTAAATTTAATTCACTTTTAATTCAATTTTCGTTCTCATTTGATAACTGGACTTATTTTCAAAGGTGGCGTGGAAAAATACGAAAAAAACTAATGTATCTCGAGAACGGCTAGTCCTAATGTAATGGGGTTGGTCTTATTCTTTTCTTCGTTAAAAATTACGTATTAAACAAGCATTTAATGGATATATTTGAGCATACGTAGCTTTTTAGTTTAGATTTTGATAATTTTTGCGGGCCATTCTGCAAAAAAAGGCAGGTTATTTTTTTCCGAATCGTACCAAAATCTAATCAGCACCAGGGTGACCTATATGTGACTCATCTACCGAATTTTGTGAAATTCGGTTCATTAGTTTTTCAGCTACAGTTGATACAAGCTTTTGCGGGCCATTTCACAAAAAAGGCGGGTTCTTTTATTACGAATCGTACCCAAAACTAATCAGCACCAGCCCCGGCCACAAGTGACTTACCTATAAAAGTTTGTGAAATTCGGTCCATTAGTTTTTTAGTTAAAGTGGATACAAAATCTGCACAGACAGACAGACACACAAACACACAGACAGACACACAGACAGACACACAGACACACACAGAGACACACACACAGACGTCACGCTAAAAATGGTTTTTTCGTATTCTAGAGGTCTTGAAACGTGTAGATCCGTCGAAAACTCGAGTTGCGATTTTCGACATGATTCCAATACTTTCCCTATACATTACCATGTATTGCAGGGAAAGTAAAAAAGAAGTGAAAGATTTATTTATGGATATCCTTCACCTAAAAAGTGCAAACCTAACATTCCTATGGTAATCGAAAAGAATTTCATATCCTTTTCCACTCAAAAACACTCTAGAATTTCTCATACTTTCTTGAATTCCTTACAAATTTGTATTTTATTATAGATTGTTTTAAAGATAAACATGTTATCTTTGGAAAACGATGCATGTTAGCAATATCTATGCTTCAAGAATTCCACATCAAATTTACGACGTTATTTAATACATTTGGCAAAATCTTAACGTAAGCCATTTGAATTAAGATTTGTAAGTGGATATAAAAAGAAATCTTTGCTAGCTATTTCCTTTAGATAAATTGAATTTTCACTTCAGAAAACCTAATACGTTTGATCTAAAATCTATTTAACTGCATACTGTAGATCAAGATTATGCAAAGACATTTTGACGATATATCTGCTTTAAAACTGCATGTTATTTAATACGTTTCTATAGAAATCTAAGAAAAAACTGTCGGAATTGAAATTTTTAAGTGGATTTAAAATTAATATTCGAACATCCGCGAAAAAGGAGAGTCTTACCCTGATCCTTTCACCCCGAAAATTAATTGGTCTCTATCGCTAATTTCTCGAAATAATCGCACAAAATTTATTTCGATTTCATATATAGCATTCCTAGGAAAGTTCTTAATCTTCACCCCCCACCCCAAAAAATTTTTGTAAAGAAAAGTTCATCAGTGTACACATTAGGTATATCTAGTGTAAATTAACCATGGCTAATTGTTAAGTGATTTCAGCGCCCCTAGTGGATAATTCAAAAAGCTGGGAGAATGTTTTGACTATATCTTTTTCGTCCAATTCAATCAAATTACAAAATTGTAGATGCTTGCAACATGTTACTCGTGAGCATCCTTCTTTAACTGTGACTGCTGAAAAGTGCTTGTTGAAAGAGTCACCTTTTAAAAGTGACAGAAAATAAAGCAATTATCGCTAGCTGCAGATACCGCAGCAAATAAATACTAAAACATATTTTAAATATTGATTAAAAATAAAATTACGTAGAACGTTAAAGTTTGAATAAATTTTACTAATAGTTTAGAAATATGAATTTCAGTTAAAAACATGCCAACACGCCCCTGCTAAGAATCACGCATAAAATGTTGCCATTTATGTTGGAATTTCATTCAGAACTTGTAAAAAAACTTGTAATCAAAATGTTTTATTTAAAAGTGTGCTAAATTCACGGATTATAAAACTACTTCACATTCCAGATGTGGCCCATGGGTTAGGATGCAACTGGACAACCTTGTATATGTACAGACATATACTATATGTAGTATATATAATATTTAACAGACTTTCTAAAAAACGAAGTAGTTTTGAAAAAAACAAAAACCACGTTTCCTCCTAGGCCGTCAGAGCATTCTAGAGAAATGGTACACAGTTATTCATCCTAACTATTTCAATTAGCTGCTGCGACCTTGTTCGCTGCAGCCTTTCTAGATTCATGGATCTGGGAAGTAAATCGAAAGCATTTTTTATGTAACGTATACTTTTGAAACATTATTGGTACATATGGGCAGTATGAAAAAATATTTCATTATTAATATTTCTTAAGAAGATACTGTTCTGTGAAGAAATAGTTAAATTTAAAGCAGATAACAGTCTAAGTACTGCCTAAATGGTTGCAATTAAAAATATTATCTTATAATAAAACAGTCTATAAATAAAATAAAGTAAAATTTTGACTCGAAACGGCAGAATTACTACCAATAGGAGATCCACACCAAAACGTTATTTCAATTTCCGTATGATCCATTGATCAGTTTAGCACCTGCGGAAATAATGATTTGAATGAAACCATCTTTTTTAAAAATTTACCCCCTTCCCCTCTTTCATATTTATTTCAAACAAACAATATTTCAATGCCACCAAGAAACACCAAAACCTAAAAGTGGGTCACAACTGTGAGCGTGGCCATATACTCGATTGATGCCAATTAAATATTGAAGATATGTTCTAAATAATGCTAATTTTCTATAATTAAACAGTCATATAATTGTCTATATTTAACAATATTAAACAGTCATAATTGTCTATATTTAACAATATTGAACAGTCATAATTGTCTATATTTAACAATATTGAACAGTCATAATTGTCTATATTTAACAATATTGAACAGTCATATAATTGTCAGTATTTTTAATTCGTTTAATTTTTTATAGGAAGCAGAACCGCAGTAACCCTAGCCTGTGCCCCTATGCAAATGCAAAGTAGAAGGCTTCACTTATTATTATTAGAGGAGATATATAATAAATCGAAAGATTAAGATATTCTCAGTAATGCGATACAATCGATGTTTCAGTGTTTCATTTTATCATAGATTACCTGCAGAGAATAGCCGTTGGCTGCACATGAAGAATTTTCTGCGTTTCTAGGTAACAGTTTCTGTGTTAACTGTACAAATCAGACAAACCAAGTTAAGGATGATATTTTACGGTACATATATATTCCATGTTAAAATAGCTGACTACAATTCGTTGTTGCTGAATTTTTATAATAACAGACTTGATCCAGTGGTTCTGTTTGTTTCACTATGATCAGGATTCTAAAAGTTGTTTTCAGTTAAGTTTATAATATTCATTTTATGTTACTTAATAGAGACATTTTTCAGTTCACATTCGTTTACAAGCAAATTTAATTCATCAGAATGCTAAGCATACATATATGCATCTATACAAGCATGTATTCATATGTAAGTATGTATATATAATATATTCATTATAGAGCGCTCTCTAGAAAATTTTGAAGTTGTGAATATTAGCGGATAGTAAAGGATCGTGGGCTCCTGGTCTAAAGAGTAAGAATCTACATCAGAATAACACAAAATACTCGTACGTATAATGAAGGCAATAAATTCCAGTCAAAAAATCGTATCATCAATAACTGTTTGCTTCATCAATAACTGTTTGTTTCATACTTGAAATGCTTATCAAAGCACGCCATAATATTATTTCTCGAATTCAATTGTGCATTGTTGTTAGCGAAGGACGTTTTGAACATGTTGTACTTCAGATTCCTATACAGGTAAATGCGTAGTTTAATTTGGCATTCCTAAATAATAAATTCGCCAATCGGTTGAAGTTATATTGGCAAGCCCCCCTCCCCAGGTCTGGACAGTGGAATCCTATTGTGTCAAATGAATGCCTTCTGTAAGCATTTTAGTTGATGAGACCCAGACCGTCCGACCTACCAAAAAGGTGTAAGGTAACCAGAAAGGTGTTTGACCTACCAGAAAGGTGTTTGGACGGCCGGGAAGTGCCACCCAATTTAGACCGGAACCCAGTGAGGGGAAAAGGGGGTGACCGTATTAGTTACAGTAAGCATTTTAGTGTCGAATCCTGCACTAAAACTGTTACAATGCGTTGCACCTCTGTAATAGATTTTGTTGTCCATTTCACTTTGCCGAGTTCATTGTCCTAACATTTAAAATGATCTGATAAGGGTGCTAAAATCACTTATTATTTGGGCATGGTCACTAAACTATTGATTACACTCACAGATCTTTCCTTACAAAGCTATTTGGGTGCTCAAGGACTTTCTTGGGAACCCTGTATATGCCCACAGATGCACATACGTCATCTTAAAATAACCGATTAGCATTCAAGGATACTCAAATCCAGTAAATCCATCATAATCCGCTAATCAGATATTTGACCTCCTCACATTTATTTCCCTTTTCATATTTTGGAGTAATACAGTGCTGAACAAATCTTGAGAGGTCGAATCCTGCACTAAAACTGTTACAATGCGTTGCACCTCTGTAATAGATTTTGTTGTCCATTTCACTTTGCCGAGTTCATTGTCCTAACATTTAAAATGATCTGATAAGGGTGCTAAAATCACTTATTATTTGGGCATGGTCACTAAACTATTGATTACACTCACAGATCTTTCCTTACAAAGCTATTTGGGTGCTCAAGGACTTTCTTGGGAACCCTGTATATGCCCACAGATGCACATACGTCATCTTAAAATAACCGATTAGCATTCAAGGATACTCAAATCCAGTAAATCCATCATAATCCGCTAATCAGATATTTGACCTCCTCACATTTATTTCCCTTTTCATATTTTGGAGTAATACAGTGCTGAACAAATCTTGAGAGGTAGATTGCAATGTCATATAGCATTTCTAAAGCAAATTTCAAAATTTTCGTTTCTCTAACACTCTTACTCTTGTAGAACCTTTAGAAGTTAAAAAAAAATTCTATCTGGTTCTAGATTTTTTGATAATCAAGCCGGATTGAAAGTTTCATGAAAATCCATTAATATTTGTGGTTGTTATTGTGCACACAAGTAATCAAACACAAACATCAGACAGACAGGCACTACACCAAAAATAGTCAAAACTGGTTCAGGATATCTTAAAACATATGTTGGCATCAAAATCTCTAATTCGAAAGTTTTCGTGAAAGCAATACTTTCTCTAGATTACACAGTACGGGAAAGTAAACATAAAAGAAATTGACGAGTATTAAAAGTTGATTGACAAAATATAATTTGACAGTGTGTAAAGTTGGTGACTAAAATTTGAAGTTGGCTCCTTATTATAAATAGAACAACCCTAATGCAAAGTGTTGTTCCCAATTTTACAACCCTAATGCAAAGTGTTCTAAAGAAAGTAAAATAGAATTTTTTTTAAGAAAATTTAGCATTTATATATTTAATCTGCATATTTAATCAAATATCCTAATTCGGGAGTGCTTAGGCTTGGCAATCCCATAAGCAATATGGAATACAATTCTATCTTCATATAATATGGCGGAAAAATAATTGAAGGCACAGAAAATTTTTGTTAATATTATAGAGATTTTCAATACCAATTAAAATATGGAGTGCTTTTATAAGGCAAGGGACAGATACTATAAGCGACTACTTGGGCCGAGATTTTAGAATACCTGACAGTATCTGTACCACCTTCTCGGGATGTATCAAGAAGACCTGAAACCAAGCCTAAAGATTTCTGGAGTTCCGACTGAAAATCGTATTTATCTGAAAATCATATTTATTCAAATGTGTCTAAAAATGCATTTGCGCAATTTTTGTACTCTGAATTAAATTTGCTTTTTTAAACATTTATCTTTACGTGGCAGAAATAAAAAAAAAATAATCTTATACACTGACTTCCAAAAGTTAAGAACACAATGCAAATTTTCATTTTTCGAAAGCGTATTTGAATTTGAGTGGCTGAAAATCGCTGCGGATGTAGATGGCAATATGCAAATATCGTATGTTACAGCCAATCATGATTGACTGTCCGGATATATGCTAATTAAGCAGTTATTGAAGACGCCAACATTCTGAAGGGTTTGAGGAGGTGCATTTAAATGCTGATACGAAGTGCTTATAACTTTTGTATTCTTATTTTAGATGATATTCTTATTTCTATGGCTGAAAGAAGACTAATGATAGATAGTGAGCGCTAGCGTGCTGTCGGACGCATTGAAGCAGGACAGTCAATAAAAGATGTCGCTATTTTCTTTGGCGTTGATCATTCGATAATTTCACGACTATGGAAACAATTCCAAACAAGTCAAACAGTTGTCCGGAGGCCTGTGCCCGATCGTCCAAGGGTTACCACTCCCTCTGATGATCGGTATATTGCTATAGTAGTCAAGCGGAATCGACGAGCGACCTCCACAACTGTTGCATCCATGGTTGCAGTTGCACTTGGTAAGTCAATATCTGCCGGTACTGTGCACCGAAGGCTCCACATGAAGAGACTGTACGTCCGAATACCACGTTTTTGTGTTACACTAACATCCAAGCCAGAGGGGCAAGATTAAAGTGGTGTCGTCAACTTGTCAATTCGACTGTCTCAGATTGGTGCAACGTCCTGTTTGTTCACAGACGAGTCCAGATTTGCTCTGAAATCAGATAAGCGTGTAAGGATCTGAAGAGAATGAGGCACACGCAATCAGGCCAAGAACATCATCGAACATCACGCATTCAGAGGTGGCAGTGTCATGGTGTGGGTTGAAATTTCAAAGGGATATCGCACAAAGCTGCACATCTTTAAATGCGGCTCTGTGACGGCTGCGCGGTATCGGGCTGAAGCCCTAGCCTCCATTTCGAGACTCTACGATGTAGCTGATTTCCTCCTTATGGACGAAAATGCCATCCCCATCGAGCTAACATCTTTAACGAATACCAGGAAAATGGAGGCATTTCTCGTATGGACTGGCCGGCGTATTCCCCCGACCTTAATCCCATTGAAAACCTTTGGGATGCCCTCGGGCGTGCTGTCTCTGCACGTTTATCTCCTCCAGTCAGTCTCAGAGAGTTGGAAACTGCCCTAATGGAGAAATGGACATTGCTCGCATCTGCGATGGTAGATCACCTCATTGAAAGCATCGAAAATCGTTGTAAAGTGTGTGTGAAGGTTCGGATTGGTCACATACCATATTAATGTAAGTTTTGTATGGTTTGTTTGTCTTTAAACATCATTTTGTTAATGACCCAAATGTGACGTCATCATATAACTTACGAAAAGTAAATATGTTTTCCATCTTTGTATATAATTCTTATTTTATTTAATGCATAAATACATTTGCTATCTTCATGTACAATTTTGAGTTAATCAAAGCTTTACTTTTCAATTTTTGTTGATTTTACCGTCAGTGCTTAACTTTTGGAAGCCAGCGTATATTCTATTAAATTATTCTTATGCATTCTTCAAATATTTAATAGTTCCAGATGGTCCCAAATTTTATTAAGTTCAAGCCCGGCTAAAAATCGTGTAAAAGATATCCGGCCAGTTCAGATATGGTCTACATGCCAAGGCGGAATATGAACGTTTCAAGTCCAAACCTTTGCAGGCCTCATTAGATATGCCCAAATTAACAAAGAGTAGTGGTCGAAAGTAGCTCGTTACAAGTAACGAAACTACAGTAGTCACTACTTTTTCTCGTAATTTGTATTGTAACGCGTTACTTTTAAAAATAAGTAGTGTAGCGAGATACAATAAATCACTAGTATGTATCGAGTTCTGACGCTACTTTTAATGTTACTTCAGTAAACAAAGAGGGTGCATTCTACATATCATGTGATCACCCTTTCTTCCTTTGTATGAAATTTGGTGTTATGCGCAACGATGAACAAATAATTTGCAAAGTGACAAGCGCTTTGGAACAAATCAAAAATGTCGGTTGTTTTAGCTGACGAGATATCTTCAGAACTCAGTACCCGTCTCATAATACCAAATTAGACGATATGGAACTTAATGCATTCTGCCGTCGAACGCATATGCCAGTTCCTGAGAGAGAACGAGGAGAAACTACATAAGATTTTCAATGGGCCTCATGAAGTTGATTTTTTATATGGATATATTCAAGTGTGTTATTTCCCAAAAGATCCTGCGTGCCTGATTGCAATTATGAGATGCAAATTCTACTAAAAATGAACAAACATGTTTTTAAGTAAATAGTTTTTCTTTTCTTTTATTTTATTTGATACTTTTGTTTTATTTTATTTTTTTCAGAAGTGGATGAAAGTGTAAAGATTGGTAAGATTATCAGTAAATTTGGGAATCAGTACATTTTACTTGTTCAGAATAAGTATGTTAAATTACTACTCTATACCCATATCCTCAACTTTTCGTGTAAATTGAAGCTGTGGCAAAATTTGTCTTATAAAAGCAGTTATGTAGTGACTACATTTTAAAAGTAGTTTGTAATTACTACTTTTAAAAAGAGTAGTTGTAGTCCAATGCAAAAATAAAAGTAATTTTTCCAACCACTGACAAAGGCATATCAAATGCAGAATACTTGTATAGGCTTTCGAACATTTTTCAGTTACTTTTGTACAAATATCTGCTTATACGCAAGTCTTTAAAATATAGCCCGAACAATTAAAATAGTACAAAAATATGTAAAATTTATTGGTAGATACATTATATCAAAAACTAACTAGATAGAATTATTTTCCATTCACAGAATTAAAATGTGAATTATTCAAACTACACCCCCACTTACAACGAAATCTGATGTTGCGAAGTGCCGATTATTACGAATATTTTTTCTGTCACCTTGCATCTGCAATATTTTATGTTAAAAGTATCATTTATAGCCAATAATTAGATAGATTCCTGTATATCGGATATCAGAAAAGTTTTAAGTGTGAGCGAGGTAGAGAAAAAAAATTATTTTTAATGAATTTCTTGGAGTAAAACCAAAATATCATAAAGGAACAATTCGCTTGGTAACAAAGATGCATCCCCAGATGCGTTGAATTTTCTTAAACACACCCCCAGATGCGTTGAATCTAAAGATTTTCCTAAACACACCCTCCAGATACAGTGAGATAGCTCAAACACAAGACGATTGCCTGCGAATTTTTAGATGATAAGTAATGTGATGTTCATCCGCAAGCAGAGAAAAGCAGCTCGTTGAGAAATTATACAATCTTAATTTCTGATCCTGTGTATGAAGATCATTGATCAATATGTTACGAGAAAAAGAAGTTTTCTAGATCTACTTTTGAGGGCGATGATTGTAGTAGGAGCAAGATATGCCATTATTGCTGCATTTGCTGATAATACATCATGATACATACGGTTCTGAAGAAACAGAAATTAGTTTGAAAATAAAAAATCTGATGTGAGCAGCACATGACTTTCCCTGCACACTCAAATTCATTTTTTTTATTTCTTTAATAATTCATTAAATTGAGTTTAATTGCACAAATTAACACTAAATTTGCATTTTTAATTCAATTTCTGTTTTTATTTGGTAATTAGACATTTTTCTAAAAGTGGCATAACTAAATGCGAAAAATCTCAAATACCTCGAGAATGGTTAGCCCTAGAGTAATAGAGTTGTTCTTATTATTTTCCTCATCAAAAATTACGTATAAAACAAGCACTTAATTGATATATTTGAACATACCTTTTTTAGATTTTGTGATTTTTGAGGGTCATTTCGTAAAAAAAGGCAGGTTGTCCCTTTCCGAATAATACCAAAATCTAATCAGCACCAGAGTATCCCCCAAATAACTTATCTATCAAATTTTGTGAAATTTATTCAATTAGTATTTTAGTTAGAGTGGATAAATGACATTTTTGTGGGCCATTTCGTAAAAAAAGGCAGACTGTTCTTTTCCAATTAATACCAAAATCTAATCAGCACCAGAGTATCGTTCAAGTAACTTATCTACCAAATTTTGTGAAATTTGGTCAATTAGTATTTTAACTAGAGTGGATACATGAAATTTTTAAGGTCAATTTCTCAAAAAAAGGCGGGTTCTGTTTTTACGAATCGTACCAAAAACTAATCAGCACCAGGGTCATACCCAAGTGACTTACCTGCCCAATTTTATGAAATTCGGTCCATAAATTTTTGAGTTAGATTAGATACATTCATTGCACAGACAGACACACACACACACACACAGACGTCACGCTAAAAATAGTTTTTCGTATTCTAGAGATCTCGAAACGTGTAGATCCATCGAAAACTCGAGCTGCGATTTTCGACATGATTCCAATATTTTCCCTATAATACATTACCATTTATTGCAGGGAAAGTAAAAATTTGATGTGGGCAGCACATGACTTTCCCTTCAGATTTATATACACGTTATCTTTATTTTAATTAAATTTAATTCACTTTTAATTCAATTTTCGTTCTCATTTGATAATTAGATTTATTTTCAAAGGTGGCGTAGGGAAAATATAAAAAACAAATATATCTCGAGAATGGCTAGTCCTAGTGTAATGGGGTTGGTCTTACTCTTTTCTTCTTTAAAAATTACGTATAAAACGAGCATTTAATGGATATATTTGAGCATATGTGGTTTTTTATTTTAGGTTTTGACAATTTTGCGGGCCATTTTGCAAAAAAAGGCAGGTTATTTTTTTCCGAATCATACCAAAATCTAATCATCACCAGGGCGATCCACAAGTGACTTACCTACCGAATTTTGTGAAATTCGGTGCATTAGTTTTTTAGCTGGAGTGGATACAAGCTTTTGCGGACCATTTCGCAAAAAAAGCGGGTTCTGTTATCCCGAATCGTACCCAAAACTAATCAACATCAGATTCGCCCACAAGTGACTTACGTACCAAATTTTATGAAATTCGGTCCATTAGTTTTTTAGTTAGAGTGGATACAAAATCTGCACAGACAGATACACAGATACACAGACTCACAGACACACACACAGACATCACGCTAAAAATGGTTTTTTCGTATTCTAGAGGTCTCGAAACGTGTAGATACGTCGAAAACTCGAGTTGCGATTTTCGATATGATT